>OY727106.1:53487322-54687322 GCA_963402855.1 Ormia ochracea | reverse complement strand
AACCCCATTTTAAAGCTCTGGCTGCTATTTCGGGGAAGCATCTTGATGCGGTAGAACAGTCTGCAATACAGTTTCTCTTGAAATACTGTTCCACTCGGCCATGAGGGCATTCCCATGAATTCTGCGATTCAGCTCGCTTCTAAAATGCTTTGTAGGTTTTAAATCATGCGTTGGAGGGGGAAATAAACTCGGCTAGGAAAGCTCTTTAAAAGCTGGATTTTTAAAATTCCAATTTTTTTTCAACGAGAATAAAACAAATTATAAAAAAAAGCTCCTCAAAGTAAAGGTTAGCTGAAGACTTGCTTTAGCATGTGGTGAAATGCGCATAGAAACTGGACGATACAACGAAATGCTTTCAAAAGAATAAAGGCAGCTGTCAGACAGGATAATGAAAGAATATTTTCTCAAAATAATCCAACTAGTTTGCCAACAAGATAATGTAAAAAGACACTTGTCGACGTTGATAAGAACTGGAAATCGACTGTGGAAGAGCTGCTGCAAATCAGGCGAAAAAAATTGCGAAAAGCTTTTTTCACTTTTTAGGCGAAATGATGTACTTTTTTACAGACAATAAAACGAACGTGGAATCAATATTCCGAAATATATTGTGTCATATCAATGTTATGTCCGAATATGTACTCAAAAAAGCTCCCTTTTTTTATTACTATTAATTTCCTAACGGGCATTATCGTACGTTTTTCTGCGTTTAACTTTATTTTTTTTATTATAATTTAATTTTTTTCCCCCACTTTTTTCGCCATTACAAAAAATTGCAGATATTATGATATTTTATCCTTTGCTGTTGTTGCTGTCCTGTTTTATTATTGTTTCGCTACTGGAATGTGGGGAAAAATGTTTAAATTTAGTTTCGCCGACTTAACACCATTTCAAAGGCGAGAACAAAAGCTTTTTCTCGCATTTCACACGTTTGATAAAGAGCATTGTTATTATGTGGCTTTATTCTTTAATGAATGTGCAACACTCTGCTCTGCTTAAGCCTTTTATGCTACGACCCAACTCTTCCCTTCCGCCAAATACATTTTCCTTAATGTCATTCAAAAATGTTATCTCTTCATATGCTAAAGGGGGGGAATGTAGGAGACAAAATACTTATTAAATAAATTTTTATTTTCTTTTTCTTTTTATAGTTTTCAATTTACATTTTATTACGTTTTTCCCCCAAAAAAAAAAATTTTTTTAAGATAAAATTTCTTTCCTTGGAATTTGTTTCTTAATTAAATTATTTATATCCTTTTAATTGAGTCCTGTCAGTTTTAATTATTATATTTAGCTTAATTTAATTATAAAAAGAAAATGAAGAACGTTAATAAAATATATTTTGATCTAAAAATTCCCAACAGCTACAAGTAATTCATTAAACCATTAACCCATTTACGACCGCTGTGCCGAATTGGGGACACTTCATTATAGAAGAGATATAAAAGATCTCTTGACATTATTAAAAATATTTTTACGTTGTACTTTTAACTTTATTTTATTTGTAATTTTCTTTGGAAAATTTGTAATATAAGAATTTTTGCAACAAAAATCATCCCTGTTGAAAATTCAAAATTCTTCAAAAATATTGCTATGAAAAACTTGCATTAAATATAAAATTTTAAAATTGAGATATTGTGGAAAAAAGTTATTTCCATTAAAAATATTGGAAACTATTTAAAATATAAATTTTTTTAATAAAAAATTAAAAAAAAAACTAAAAGTCTGCTTAGAAAAATTATCACCGTTAAAAATGTTTTAATAAAAGAAATAATTTTTTTTTTTAAAAATTATCGTAAATATATTTTATGTTTAAAAAAATTGGTAATCATGAATTTCTATTTATAAAAAAATTTTTTTTTTATAAAAAATTTGTTGATGCAACATATTTTTTTTAATAAATTTTTTCAAGAGATTTGTGAGCAAAATCAATATCCTTTTTTTAAATTTTCTAGGAACATCGTCTTCTTCCTCTTCTTCTGGTTTTCAAAAGACTCATAAATTATACAATAGAAATTTAATAAAAAAGTTTTTTTTTGTAAAATTGAAGATGAAATAAAAAATAAGTGTTTAAAGGAAAATTTTGAAAAAATTTCACTTATGAAAACTTTTGATAAGATTTTTACAAAATATAATTTATTGTGAAAGGATTAATTTTTTATAAAAGAAATTTTAAATTTAAATTTAAAGGTTTTTTAATATTGCAATGATAAAAATATTGTTAATAATGAAACGATGAATATATTGTTATTTAAAGAAAAACTGAAAATTTCCCTTAAACATAACCAGGATATTCATTATTTCAAAGGGGGAAAAATGTCCTGTCTGCCAAAAATGTTCTTTAACAAACCAGTTGAATTTCCTTTCGTTTCGTTGGGATTTCATTTATTCTTTAACAACTTTGCCACTGTGAATTGCCATAACTGCAAGAGGGTTCTGTAAACCGCTTGTGGTCCTTCGAAATCCTTCGGAATGATTCTAATGCTGCTTCTATTATAATGTTATCAAAGATGATGCCAGGTTTGGTGCTTGAGTTTCGTTGTCTTACTTACAATTTCCTTCTTAATGTCATTCAGAGCACAAGAAGTGAAAGGATTTTTAGCTCCTCCTTCGAGCTCCAAACAATTTCCGACTTCATACTTCCTGAGCTTTCGCATAAGGATTCCTTAAAAAAAATATTTTATCTTGCCTACTTTTACTTTGCCAACTTATTTTATGTATTCGTAAGCTTTTCTATAGTACTTTCAAACTCAGAGGCCTTAAAGTAACTTTATTATATTAAATAAATTAGCAATGAATAGTTGAGAAACTTTTCCTTATTTAAATTATCATCAAGTGCACCGCAAAGCAGAAGTATTTCATTAAAGCAGGAAAAAATTACTCATTATATAAAAAAAAACTTTAGCTAAACAAACAGAACATACTTGAGCTCTCAGCTCAATAATGAAAGTCGAAAGTAAATATAAACTTAGTAAAATACGAGGCCGATCTAAGAATGCAGAGAATGCTGCATGTTATAAAATACAGTTGCGCTCCTCCTTTACTCAAAATACTTTGCGGAAATGAAAATATTTAATTTTAAATTATTTACTGTTTTCTTGAAGGGTCCGTTTTTATCTACTGAGTTTGCAGCAAAAAAAAAAAAAAAAAAGAATCCTTGTTAAGAAGGAAACAATCAGCTACTCATTTAGCAAACTGTTATTTTTGCAAGCAACCGAAAATAAACTTTTCTTAATTTTCTTTTAAAATCAAGAAAATTACAAACGAAAGCGAAATTTAATGCGAAGCCAAGAAGAGGAAAATAAAACAAACAGAACATTTTTAACAAGCAGACGAACGTTTGTAAATGAACAAATAAAATACAACTTAAAGTTCACATATACTGTCAGTAAACATACATATACATGCACACACACGCACACACGCACACACGCACACAGAGAACAAAGCCCACATCCTTCTGGAAGAGAACAATCATAAAACCAGACAATTGGGAATAGTTGAAATTCCAATGAAGTGGAAAAAAAGTTGACGTTGCATGTGAGCCAAAGAACAAACAAACAGACGCATACAACAGCACACATACACGCACAGATAGGGAGGCATATAAAGCAGAGATGGCAAAAAATCGACAATGTCCCAACAAAAGCAACTGCCAGCCAACAGGCAAACCATACCGGCAAAAACACTTCTGGCAAGGCAGCAGATTCTACGCTTAAACAAACTGGCAAAAATTGCAGACGAGGAAAGATGTCAGTCACATCGTTTGGCATCACATCACTAAAACAAACAGGAGTAGCAGAAAGCAGGCACACCAGAAAGGGAAATGGAAAAGAAAAAATGTGTTTTGCGATTGAATGACTCCAGAGGGTTGCTAAACCTGCGGCACTGCCACTTGGTTAACAAAGACGTGGTTTGGGCAGCATTCAGTTGTTGGCTTGCCTGCTCCAAGTGAAAGAAATAGCACTTCGCCACTAGCATATGGAAAAGCTAAAAGGATGCAACAGCTGTTAACTCTGTTGTTGCTCTTGTCTATTCTATAAGTCTTGTTTTTTTGTATCACTCTGTCAGGCGTTATAGCCCCGCAGCATGGACTTCTTCATCAGATGTGTTTTATGCTTCTGAGTTTTTAAAATGGTTGCAAATAGGGCTCCCACAACAATAATGGTTCTATCAATTTGGAAAAGCCATTGGAATCATAGCAAAATTCACACCTTCAGCGATTAGAGTCGGAGACCCATATCAGCTAATAAGATTTCGGACTATACCAAGCGAAATGAGATGCAATAAATTTGGGGATTGACATCTTCAGTGCTTTGTATTTTTCAGAGAGGAACTTGGCCCAGCCCATTGCCACCTACGAACAATAATTTCAGCTGCTAATTATCAACTTCTTTAACGACTTCTATCGAGAAGTTGCCAGACCCAATTTTTGTAGCCTGTATGAAATTGATAGATTTAAAAAAGCTCTACTCAATCCACAGTATTACTTAATGATAACGAGTGTTCAAAGAAAAAGCTTTAATTTAAAGGCAATAGGATAAGCAGGAGAACATGAGGCTGAGACCTTCACCCTGGAAAAGGGTATTTGCATTAGCCATCTGCACCAGCTAATAAAAAGCTTTTTACTAGGAATATTAGCATTAACCTAAATCTGAAAACTGGATGAAACCAGTTGGAACTCCTGGAGGAAACCTAAGCAATATTGGGTTAATATCACAGCTTCTGTCCTGTGAAGCCAGTGAAATCGAAAGGCAGTTGGTCAGTGAACTTAGTTTCTGAAAGGCACAGGAACTATGTATATCTTTTGACTAAGAAAGAGTTGAACTGGCAAACGACTGGCAAAAAAAATTTTTTTTGGTTAAAACTGCGGAAGCCTCGTTAGGCCCTCGTTACTCCATTATAGCACACTTACTTGCACATGCTAAGAAAAAACTGAAAATTGCTTAAAAACTTTTAATGATGGAGCTGGTGCGTGTGGGTTGTTCCCACCGCGCTGATGCTTCTGTTGCAGATTGTTTGTTTGTGCCATTGTGTTGCATTGCCGCACTTAGAAATTACCGAGAATAGTCGACATTGAACGGAAGCAAAAGGACCAAACAATGACAAGTTAAGCACACAAAATATGTTTGTCGTCAAGTGTTTGGTTATGAAAAAAGGGGCGCCTACAGCATCCGATGACTGGTAGTTAAACGAAATGCCTGATGTCTTCACTTACAGCCAGCCTGCCTGTATTCACATTCACATTCACATTCACATTCGCCTATTGCCCTTCTCTATTTCGCTGGAATTTCTCTCCATGGCTTGGTTTCTTTTTTTTTTTTGGTTCTGTATATTCATTCACTGCTTCAAATTTTTAAGTTTGATTTCGTCCTTACAGGACTATGTTGCCATAGTATATGTGCAGGATATTTCCTTCTGCATGCACATAAAAATAGAAAGTTTTCTATCAATGTCTATGTCATCCAGCTATTGAGCTATTTGTTTTGTAGGCTGATGCAGATAGCTTATGGATGGCTTGGGAAAGCAGAAACGGGCTTTTATTTAATAGAGAATAAAAATAAAAGTCCTTAAATAATACGTAAAGCGCATTTCTGGTTGATTGTAAATGCGCTAACGTCGCATAATTCAATCGCAAAAATGCCGCATTGCCAGAAATTGCACATTCATGAATGTTGATTGTGCCAAAAACAAAACGAAACAACAAAGAAAAAAAGAAAAAAAAGGAAAGAAAAAAGGAAAAAAAAAACAAAAGTTTTGTAGACAATACAATCATGTGTTTGCGCTTGATTTTGGGAGTTGAAAAGCTTTTTACTTATTTTGTTTACGTCTCCTGCTTTATTTTATTGTCTGCTTCTTTCGCTTTCTTTGTTACTTCATATATACTCCTACTTGTAACTTAATCAAAAAATATATAATGAAATCGTGCAGATATTTTATTTGTTTAACGAGTTTACAACAAAATAATTTAAAATAATTTCAGTCAACTAAATTTAAATACAACTTTGGAATAAATCAGATTCCGAAATAAAAGGAAAAATACTTTAGTACGACAATGAAGATGGAGCAAAGCAAAGTTTAGGAGGGCTGGGTATTTCCACACAATAACTGGTGGAAAATTATAAAATATAATAAGAAAAAAAAAATCCTCGTTGCCAAATTGGGAAAATATTTATAAACATAAAAAAAATCCTTAAATTAGAGAAGGAACTTTTATTGTTTTATAGTGGTGCAGTTTTAAGGACATCAATTGAAAGTCCTGTCCATTTATTTAAATGCAATGAAACTCATATAGGATTATCATATGGATTATCTCAAGGACTTTGCCGAGTCCCCAAAAAAAGAATATTAGTTAGCATTGCCTTCAAATCTCCCCTCAAAATTATAGTCCTTTTTTTTTACCGGGTTTCACTAAAAGTTGAGAATGAGCTTAATTTTATCTTACAAAATTGTTTGCTGCAGCGGCCCCTTGCATGACATCCTTCTAAGTTTCTTTTAAGGCTCGATGCAGTTATTAAATCCTATTTGTTATCAAGAGTTCTTCCAGTTCATTCTTCTCTGCAATAGTTTTTTAATACAGAAATTTGTTCCTTAGCAGGACGAGCCCTGCTTATACAGTATCCAATACAGTGCCAGAATTATTAAAATTTGTTATGCTAACGGGTACAAAGAGAATAGCATTCAGAGCAATTCCTCCTAAATAATGATGGGGGGAAAAATTTTTTTGTAGTAATTTTTGAACGCGGATTGGAAAACAAGAAATCCATTATATTCTCGTGATATTCAAAATTTCATTTAAAATGTATTTAGCTATTTGGCGAGTATTTTGCTCCCCGTCTACATGCCGTTCAACTTCGATTATACATATCTTTCATTTGATCGACATTCTCAACGACGGATCTGCTTTTACGGAACCGACGATAGCAATATTATAGGTATTTACAATTTCAGCGGGGTCTGGCATGGATTTTCGCCTTTATCAAGGAAAACTAGTAAAATGCAGGGTTGATTTCCTTTGTAAACACCCTGTAACTGACAAAACTGATTGGCAGAAACAAAAAACGGCCGAAGAATTTTTTATAATCTGAAATATCACCTTGACAACGAGTATAAACTTGAAAGTGCTTGATCGATACTTTACGAGATATCGATCAATACAACCATCCATCTAGAAAATAATTTATTTCCTTTCCTTAGAAGTATAGTTTAATGGCTCTCTTTTACTGTAATCATTGTATATAAAGCTATTCTCTTTCTATCTCTCTCTCTCTCTTTCTGTAGAGTATGTCTAGTCACTATTGAATAGCTTCTTCGGTTAGATATCAAAATCTATTGAGTTAGTCTAGTCTATAGTTTTTCTGTGGCCTCTTTTCAACGCTTTTGTATACATTCACAAGAGATCTTGGAACACCATCCAAGACCCTTTCAGTCGAATATCAAATAATGTGAAATTTTTCTAATATAGTTTATAGTAAACCCAGGGACGTCTAAACACTTTTCTTGATACTTTCGAAAATATAATCATTCCATCGTACGTCGTATAAAATATGAAAAGCTTCCGAATCTCCAATGTTTATAGGGGGCATATTTACAAGTTCAGCGGGAGCTCAGCTCATGCTAAGAAGCGCATATTTTCTAGGCTGACATTTACGAGCTGTGTAATCAACTCTATTAGTAGGATCCCACTCTATTACTGTGACAAGTATCTCGGTAGGCGCAATTATAGATGATACATTTCAGTCCTTGATCTTACGAACATTATATTTGACTCTGCTTACTGACTCCATTCAAAGAGTATATGGTGGTTCAAGGACTCGTTCATATTTCGCTTCAGTTGTAATTGTTTCAATCTTGGACTGAGGAGTTTATAGGCATGAATATTTAAAGCTACTTTAAACTGCATAACCATGTTGTAAAGAGTTCCAATTTTAAAAGTGTTGGGGCGGTACTTCGAAATTAATACTGAACTGTTTGGATGAGGCCGCTCCATCTTAACCTTAGATATAATTTGGAAAACGTTATTGTGAATTCTAGAAGTAATAAATTTTTGGCACCAGTAAACTTTAAATTGCTGCCTTGCACTGCTTCCATTAATAGCATAACAAATATTTAACCCTAAATATATCGGGGTCTTCTTGGTGATGGCCTTAAAATGCTTTGGGGTGTGTGTATCCTGATTTTTGTTATTAAAAGATTTCATGTTTATTTTTGCTTGATGTAATGCAAAACCAATTGAATGGAAGAGTTCTTCAGAGCTGAGTCTTTAACCCTAGCTATGTCGGGGTCTTTTTAGTACGTGCCTTATAATGCTTTTGACTGTATCCTGATTTTTGTTATTAAAAGATTTCACATCTATTTTTGCTTGATGTAATGCAAAACCAATTGAATGGAAGAGTTCTTCAGAGCTGAGTCTTTAACCCTAGCTATGTCGGGGTCTTTTTAGTACGTGCCTTATAATGCTTTTGACTGTATCCTGATTTTTGTTATTAAAAGATTTCACATCGATTTTTGCTTGATGTAATGCAAAACCAATTGAATGGAAGAGTTCTTCAGAGCTGAGCCTTTAACCCTAGCTATGTCGGGGTCTTTTTAGTACGTGCCTTATAATGCTTTTGACCGTATCCTGATTTTTGTTGTTACAAGATTTCATGTTTATTTTTGCTTGACGTAATGCAAAACCAATTGAATGGAAAAGCTTTTCAGAGCAGCGTCTTTAACCCTAAATATGTCCGGGTCTTCTTGGTGCTCGCCCTAAAAAGCTTTTGAGTGTAACCTGATTTTTGTTATTGAAAGAATTCCTGTTTGATACAATGCAAAAGGAATTGAATGGAAAAAGCTTTCAGAGTAGTGTATGGATAACAAATATTTATTTGTAAACACTCGTTTCTATAGTTTAATTTTCTTAAATGTATTCTGTTTTAAATTTATCGTATTTTTATTTTCGTCGCGTCAACTTTTTACAACTTTACACATTGTATTGTATAAGTACTGTTGAGGATCTGTTTCAAGGACTCGCCCTTTTTTGTTCGTTGTTACACTATTTTATCTCTTCTAAATATGCTTTTAGTTACTTTTATTACTTTCATGCACAGTGGAGTTCTTACGTGTGCAAATTGTGTTCAATCAGTTTCATTTTCACTGCATACCACTTATTACAAGTTATTTTCCTTCCTTCGACTTTTTTGGTTTTCCTTTCAAATTTCTTATGTTTTTTTTTTTTTTTTTTTTGTAGTTTTAGTTTTCCAGATTTTTGTTTAGTTTGTTTGCAGTTTTGGTTTCAAGTATTATTCTTTCCTTTTTCATTTCGTCTTATGGACACACACCAAAGTGCAAAGTGTTGTAAGTTAAATGGATGCTATAATGGCGTTTTATACTGACACTTCACATCAATTTAGTTGGATATTTATCATTCAAGTTCATTTGTTTGGGAATATAATGTTTGTATGGGAATAAACTGTATGTGAGTGTGTGTGCGTGTGTAGTCAGTGCCTTTCGCAACTAATGTATTGGTAAATTTGTTGCGAGGAGGCGAACAGAGAAGGCCAAACTGAATTGGGTTAGGAAAGTGTGATAATAGAGCCGTCATTACTGTTGCGTTTTCAGAATTATTAGAGAAACTCTTAAGGAGCACTTGGCTTTAGTGTTGGTAATTCTATATTTCCAGCAAATGCTTAAAACGTTATTAAGTAATTAATATATATATATGTATATACAACTTTTTAACAATTTTCTAATCTAAAAAAAGGAATTTTCGATGTGGCCAATTTACAATTTTTATTTTTAAAGAGAAAAAGCCAAATATGTTTTTGACTGTTTTTTAGTCACTTGAAAAATTTCAATACATTTTGAAAAAACAAATAAATTGATTTGCTCGTTATCATGCACTCTATTGCATGATAATCAGTGTTGGTAAATTTGATACGAGGAAGAACCGCAAAGGCCACACTTTGTATGGAATGTAGACAAATTTTATTCATTTTATTATCATTATTAATGTTACCTGTGCAACGCTAGTCTGCCCGAAGGCTTGAAGATGATTCTTGTTTTTCTTATATGGTAATCATGGGAATCGTAAATTATATCTAGAATGGAGTGACTTTCTAAAGTCGACCATAATTTTCTTCCACGGGAAATTAATAAATTATATTATACAAATTATAGATAAGTGGGTTTAATTGTTAAACTGTTTGACACACTGTCGAAAATGCAACGGCATGCATATAGTGTCATTAACTCTTCAAGTGCTTTTAAAGGGTGTTACAAAGGGTGTTACACTTGTAAACAATCACTTGTTGGCAATGATGTCACCCATGTCACGTTAGACTACAAGAAGATGATCTGTTTTTTAATTTTAATTTATCACCAAATTTACTTTATAAAAGATAAAAAGTGAAATATAAAAAAAAAATTTTCTTCATTTTATTGCATGTGATTGGCAAAAGGGAAGTCCGAGTATACTACGATAATTATGCAACTCGGTGATATACACACCAGCTGGTTGTGATGTATCATAATTCCTCATAATTGTTGTAACCTAAACAAACCCACATTTTCTCGTAATTGTTGTATTTGCGGCCAACGTATGATTTTACCAGTAGAAAAAAAATTGCAAGTCAGATTAAAAAAAGAATTTAAAAACTTTTAATATGGCCCTCGTTGAAGGACTCATTGTCTGTATTATATATATTTTTTTCTCTCTTTCCACATTTCTTTCAACATATTTTTTTTTTTATTTGCCAATCGAAGTCACATTAAAAAAATAATTTAACAACTTTTAAGATGGCCCTCGTTGAAGGACTCATTGTCTGTATTATATATATTTTTTTCTCTCTTTCCACATTTCTTTCAACATATTTTTTTTTTTATTTGCCAATCGAAGTCACATTAAAAAAATAATTTAACAACTTTTAAGATGGCCCTCGTTGAACGACTGTATTATAATTTGTTTTTTCTCTTTTCACATTTTTTTCGCCAGATTTTTTTTTGTCTTATGTTACCAATCGAAGTCACATTAAAAAAAGAATTTAAAAACTTTTAATATGGCCCTCGTTGAAGGACTCTTTGTCTGTATTATATATATTTTTTTCTCTCTTTCCACATTTCTTTCAACATATTTTTTTTTTTATTTGCCAATCGAAGTCACATTAAAAAAATAATTTAACAACTTTTAAGATGGCCCTCGTTGAACGACTGTATTATAATTTGTTTTTTCTCTTTTCACATTTTTTTCGCAAGATTTTTTTTTGTCTTTTGTTACCAATCGAAGTCACATTAAAAGAAGAATTTAAAAACTTTTAATATGGCCCTCGTTGAAGGACTCATTGTCTGTATTATATATATTTTTTTCTCTCTTTCCACATTTCTTTCAACATATTTTTCTTTTCCAATTTTTTCTTCATTTACCAATTGAAGTCACATTAAAAAAATAATTTAACAACTTTTAAGATGGCCCTCGTTGAACGACTGTATTATAATTTGTTTTTTCTCTTTTCACATTTTTTTCGCAAGATTTTTTTTTGTCTTTTGTTACCAATCGAATTCACACTAAAAAAATAATTTAACAACTTTTAAGATCGCCCTCGTTGAACGACTCAATGTCTGTATTATATATATTTTTTTCTCACTCTTTGCACACTTTTTTCGACATATTTTTTTCCCTTTTTTTTTCTATTCACCAATCGAAATGGCATGCTCTATTGCTGGCAATTGGTTTGGTTGTGTGTGCTATAAAAACAGCAAATGAAGAAGTTAAATGTGAGTGAATATTCCTGATGTATTTAGTGTAGTTTTGAAGCAGAGGCAGGCAATGAATGGATGTTTTTAGGAAAATGAGCATATCAATAGAGCAATTTAGCTGCTATTGTTACCACTCGTTTTTCTCCTTCTAGTTGATTGAATGTATATTAATACTAATGTTAACAATCCATCTTTATTTTTATTTCCTTACACTTGACTATTATTACTTATTTTCATACCATGTTTTATTCTTTTTCCTTTTAGGTATGTGTGTTAGTTGTAAGAGAACATCTTATCGTTGAATATATCAAGTTATGCTGCCACTTAAAGTTGAATTGTTTTTAAATGTGAGTACAAATCGAAAGATTATTTTTTACCTTTACTAGTTACAGAAATGCTCAGTTGCGAGGACATGACGAGTATTTTTACAATTTATTAAAAGTTGGGGGAACCTTTTCCTGAATCTTTTTAGAAATCTTTTTGAAACTAAACTTATTTTCATACGAGTTTTAGGAAAATAATAAATTAATATGTAAATATATGATGCACAAAATAGATCTCAATGAATCCTTTAAAAAGATTTTTAAAAAAGAAATATAAATTTTTTTTATCCTTTTTTTTACTGAACGTGCAAAGCTTTTGTCTTATCGGTAGGAAAACATGCAGGGTTTGGACAGGAATCGAACCCCCCGCGACTTAGTAGGTTTAGTAGGCTGTACATTTTTCATTTGCCTACGGAGACACCCTAGTATATAAACCCTCTGGTCTGCTTCAAAAGTTCAGTAGCAATAAGGCAACACTGGTCTATTTTAATTAGCAAGCTTTAGCAGGTTAACAATCAAGAGAGGCAACACACGGGCTCCGTTTATATTAAAAGGATTATTTTGGCGCCAACACCATTTTCATTTCAACGCTACTATGCCATGGTCCTTATATTTATCTGCACGCATGACATCTCTGCTAGGACGAAGTGAAATTTTCTTTTTATACACTTTTTCTGAAAAATATATGCTTCTCAAATACACAATATACTCGTATATCTTCCAAGGAGAAACGTGTAAAAAATCCTTCAATGAATTAGTTTAAGTTTTCTGGTTATTTAAAACCATTCATTTTCCCGAAATTATTACTCTGCAGAATATAATTTTTTTTTATTTATAAATACATATTGTACAGTATTGTAAAACTACACACATATGCAATGCAACTCTGCAAGTAGTACATGATTTAAAGTGGTCTCCACGCACGCGCAATTTAACTACTAGGACGTTTTTTCTATAGTGTTGTAAGAAATCTAAAACTATTAGCAATAAACTGACTTCCCCTTATCTTTTGAAAGAAAATGCTCCCATAGGGGAAATGTGGAATTCCGACTAAATAATTGCCGGGAATGCAAGAGTTTACATTAAGCCGATATTACACTACACATATTTTAAAGAAAAAGAAAGGTTAAAGTAATTGAACTGCATACAATAATTCAAAAATTTATAATTCTACAAAATACGAGTATATAAAAATATTCTTCCTTTTTGTTCCAACAGCGCAAGTTATCAGATTATAAACAAAATTTTTGAAATTCTCTTTTTAGTATAATCATATTTTTTAAAATGCATTTTGAAAATCATACAAAGAGAAGTGGCGCGTTAAAAAAGGAGTAGGTGTAATTTATTGTACTTCTTCTCTTGCCTGGTAGAAAATTCTTACTGGACGTAGTAACTTAACATATTTGTAAAGAGTTGTTTCATATATTTCAAAGAATTATTTTCAACTTTAAAAGCGTCTATAGAGAGACCTTGTAAAAACTGGATTAGGTGTAATATATTGTATCTGTTTTCTTGCCTGGCAAAATAGTCTTTCTGCACGAAGTAACCTAACAGACTTGCAAAAATTTGTTTCATATTTTTTAAAGATTGAGTTTGAGCTTTAAAAGCGTCTCTAGAGAGACCGCGTAAAAACGGGTTTAGGTGTAATGTATTCTATCTGTTTTCTTACTCAGCAATATAGTCTTTCTCTAGGAAGTAACCTAAAATTTACTTCTCATATTAATTACACTGTTGAACAGTTTCAATAAAATTGCCCGTTGCACATGAGCATTTATTTTGAGCATGCGCCCCATTGTGCACTGTGTAATTATTGAATTTATTTTCTAGGACGCTAAAAAATTCTTGCTCAGCGTTATTTCCTATTTAATACACTTTTTAAATTTTTTTTTTTCATATATTTCAAGGATTTATTTTGATAGGTCGTGTAAAAACAGGATTAAGTGTAATTATTGCATTTGTTTTCTAGGCCGCCAAATTATATTTTCTCAATGTGGTAATTAACCAAAATTGTAAAGATTTATTTCATATTTTTCAAAGCTTTTTTTTAAGCTTTAAAAGCGTCTGCAGAGAGACCTTGTAAAAACAGGATGCGGTGTAATTATTGTATTTATTTTCTTCGCCGCTAGAAAATTCTTGCTCAGCGTTATTTGTCATTTAAAACACTTTTGAAATTGTTTTTTTATATATTACAAGGATTTATTTTGAGAGGCCGTGTAAAAACAGGATTAAGTGTAATTATTGCATTTGTTTTCTAGGCCGCCATATTATTTTTTCTCGATGTGGTAACTAACCACAATTGGAAAGATTTATTTCATATTTTTCAAAGATTTATTTTGAGTTTTAAAATCGTGTACGGAGAGGCGGAGATATATTTTGAGCTTTAAAAGCGTGTATATGCTTTCTTGGCCGGTAGTATATTTTTCTCCAGCGATAATTATCGTTTAACGAACTTTCCTAAATTTGTTTCGAATTTTTCCAAGATTTATTTTGAATTTAAGAATTTATTAGAGAAGATTATTTAAAGTCTGACATTTAATCTGCAATTTATTGACTTGGTTTCTTCACCTTTTTACAATATGTTAAGCCTCCTAATAACCATATAAGTTTTTCTTTACTTTTCTTTTTATTTCTTTCCTCTTTGTGCCGTACCCAACTATATTTTTTATTATTTCTGCTATAACAATAACCCCCCAAGTAATAATGAAAATGTCAACTGTAAAGTTTCTCACATATTCTCATCAAATGTTAAATCTTAATACAATTTTCCATGTGTGTAACCCATTTGCTATGCCAAAGAATAACTTACAATGCGATTACTATACAGAGTAATAGTAGGATTCTTGTGTGTAAACACAATTGCATGTAAGGAAAACTTAAGACTTGGGCTCATAAACTAACGTTACTCGCTTGGTGAGGAGCTTTTCATATTGTAATTTAAATTCTTATAAGGCAGAGACATTTGGAAGGCAACAACAGAAATATGAAGGAGTTCATGTGAGGGCGCATCACAGTTCAGCAGTATTTTTAATATTAGTTGGCCTAATTCCTTAAGAAAGGTGACTTTTCAAATTGGTTTATTGGTTTTAGATTTCCATACTCTGTGAGGACTTAAGTTTTGCTATCCTTCGTTGTCAGAATTTCTTCAAATATTTTTTTTGCTAATACCCTTTAGAAGGTACAGAAAGTATTGTTTGTATAGTTACCTGTAGCGTAACGATTTTGTTTTTTAAATGAACATGTAATTGAACTGCGATTATCCCTTTAAAAGTTCCAGCTCTTTTTTTTAAAGTCCTTACCAAATTATTATTAAAACTGTAGCAGGAAATTCTGCATAAATATATTTTATTTATTCTCAAAATGACTGAAAAAACTAAATCGTACTACAGTCTAACCTCATAACTTGCACAGTGGGAGCGATTATATACATAGATATTGCAATTTGTTTGTCTAAAAAGTCTCTGATTTCATATTAAAATAGATTTGAAAAAATTTTTTTTTTACACACCACTATTTATTTATACGCCAATTAAAGAAAAGACAAAAACTAAAAGAAAAAACTAAAGGAAAAACAGCTGAAAGGCTCGGGATTAGGAATGCTTATTAAGCTAATTAATGCTTGATGCGGCATGCAATATTTTAAGGCCCCTATTATAGGAGAATTGACATTGTATGGAAAAGTGTTTTATAGATAATTCATTTTCAGAAGTTCTCATTATCTTAAAGTTTTATTTTCTGAACATTTTACACACTACTGTTTATTTATACTCCAATTAAAGCCACATTTTAAACATTCAATTGTCCAAATTTGGTATTATATTGACTTTTAAAAAGGCCACTGAGTTGCTAAAATGAATATGCGGTATGAGCAGGTTATTCTTGGACTTATACCGATATTTCTTGATGTTTCTTCTAAGTAATGATGGATACTTCAGGTAAGCGGTAATGTGTCTGGTAGAGAATTTCATTTCAAGTAACATTTTGCGAGAATTGTAATCACTAAAGGCTCTCTGACTATAAGACTATGCAAATGCTCTGCAGCATTCCAGCTGTTTTCAGAATTCATTAGGCACAGTTTCACTCAGCAGTCGATAGTTGACTTAGGAGCTGGCGCTTGAGAGATTTTCGTGGGACTGGTAAGTGTTTATTTTTTTGTGAAAAAATGATCCATGGTATCCTCACAAGCAATATGAGATTAGACTGCACCGGTAACATGCATGCAGAGGATTCAAAATTTATTTCTCATATTGATTGCTCAGTTGGGCAGCTTGAATAAAATTGCCTGTTGCGCATTAGGATTTATTTTGTGCATGCGCCCCATTGTGCGCTGTTGGGAACACTAACAAGACAATATGAAAAAAAAATGTAAAGAAATATTCATATTTCCTTCCTTCCGTACATTAAGCTACCAACAACTTAGAGATTTCCCTATTTTCTCTACTCGTTTTACTACAGGCACGAGAGTGTGTGTGTGTTTTGTTGTATTACAGCCTTTTTTTTTTGTTTCTTTATTATAATAAATAGGAGTACCCTGTGAAATTTGCACACACACGTGTGAGGGAGTGTGTGTGTTATATTTACACATGCTTGTATTATAATTGAAGTAGGCCTTAACACTTCTACACAAACATGTACGCTTACACACCTACTTGTAGTTTTTCATTTATCATGGCAAAAGTAGTTTGTTGTAAAGAATAAGTCGTCAAGAAAGTCATGAAGGATCAAAAGAAAAAAGGTAAAAAATGTTACCGAAGAAGAAAAAGAAGAAGAGGGGAAAAAGCAAGCAACCTCTTCTGAAATAACTTGTATTCTTTATTGTAAAATGCAGTAATTGTGTGCCGGCTTTAGGAAGAGGCATAAGAGAGGTTTGACAACAAGAAAAAGGTCAAAAGGATGAAGTGGGAAATGTTGGCGATAATGATGTCAAAGTAATAAAAAGTGTGATGTTTTGCCAAACGGAAACTCAAAAGGAAAAATAAAAGTCTTAAAGTTGAATATATTGAGCGGCTTTAAATGGTTCGCAGGACCTTTTGCCACTGCAAAAATAAAATTGTTATAATGAATATGCATACGTATTATGATGCTTGGCAGCTTTGAAAAATGAGGTGATTGAAATGAGCACAGTCTCTACGAGCGTCGTAGCAACTTTGCAATAAAAATTTGAGTATACATACGTATCCAGTTTTTTCTTTACAGTCAGCTTAACTTCAGCTTTATGGCTTCTAGATGAAAGGACTTAAGGCCTGTATTGGATAGAAGTTCGTTCAGTTGCCATTATCCCCAACTTGATTAAATCATTTTATCCTTTACGATATAGTTTGGGGTAACACAAAATATCAAATAGACTCACATATAAATATTGCTGCTACATTGGGCTGTATCTCGCACTGTTCTTCTCTGACTCTTCTACAAAATGTAGAGGAAAAGCTTTTTCTAACTACTGCTGCAGTTTTTAACAGGATCATCTGACTAAATAACATTATATTGGACTGCGGAAGAAATATAGCTGGCTAATCTTAACATCTGATTTCTTGGCAGTAGTTACGATGCCGATACCGAACAACTTTTTAAGTCGTATCCTAGTTCTGCCATGACATCCAAAGCCAGCTTTTCTTTAGTTGATGCGATCAAGCAACAGCTTTAAACCTTAAACAGACTTTAATATTTTTCAGATCGGAAAAAAGCAAAAAAAATTTGCATAATAGGCCGATACCATCAGGTAATAATCAACACCAAGAACAACCTTCCAAAATTCCTAAAATATTCATTTTTTTTTTTTTTATAAATTTTGTAAATGTCAAAAGACGGTGTATTGAGTGGAAAGTGAGAAGTGTATACCACGAATACCACACAGTAATAATACTCACGCCTCTAAGCCAATTGCGCTTGATATCGACAAGTTATCGCTATTATATGTGTAAAAGCGCACCTAAGCCTTCTTTGAGAAAATTATGTATAAACTATTAATGATGTTTTCAGTTGTTTTAATTTTGGGGATTCCCCAGTTTAGAATTTACTAATGAATAACCTTTATGTCTGCAAATTTCTAACGAGAAAAGTGACAGAAGTTTCCCGGCTCTCGTTGCAATTTAAGAGCATTTCTAACTACTGAATTCTGAACATACTTTAATCTAAGCCAGGAACACAATTGGTCCAAATAATAAATTTTCAGTAGTGCAATGCATTCATAGAAACCACAAGAAAAAAAGATTCTACGAATAATAAAGTTCTTGAAATTCTTTTACTGATTTGGCAACATTGTCATCAGGGTTAGCAACACATGTGGCAGGTGCAGTGAAAAAAAGTCATTGTGAAAAGAAAGAAAAATATAATGAATAATTATTGTTGCCGAAGAATTCATGTCGTCATCATGTCACTTCAATAGAAATCAGCTGATTTCGTTTAACAGCTGTTTGGTTAGTTTAGCTGTATTCAATGATAGAAGAAAAACTACTACAAACTAATCAAATAATTACAAAAGGTGCATTATTTATTAAAGCCGTCGAAAACTCAAACCCAACACGGTCGCATGATGTAAACCAGCTTCGTAGGCTGGCGCTGTAGGATGGAAATGGAAAAAGCTTAAACCGCAAACCCTTCACCGCATATGGCTAATTGTGGGAGAACCCCAGTTTTTGATACACAAAAATATATTGACTTTTTGGCTGCGAAAATTCGCCACTCGCCCTAATTATGCTGCTTTCATACGGGGCTCTCATTACAGAGTTGCATCTGCTGCATAATAATTTATAGCGGTTTGAAAAAAACTCTTTACATATATTTTTTTTTATATTTTAGCTTTAAAATATTTTCTTTAAATTAGTTGGATTGTTCCTTTTGTTTGCTCAACAAAATTATCAAGACTTGACTTGGCTAGAAGGTGTGCTGCGCTCCATGTTCCCTAAGCACAAAGCCAATATAATATATATTTGTTGTATTCGCCAAAAGCTGGAAAAACATTTCGAGATGAAAATGACTTATAGATTCCCAAAAGAAATTCTATTATTTTCAAAACTTAAAATTTAACAGAAAAGTATTATTAAAAATAAAGAAATAAAATATCATTTCCATTGTTACGGAAAACGTACTCTGCGATACCGACCAGACAAGTTGAGACTGAGGCAGTTGGTGAAAGAAGAAAAAATAAATAAGAAAAAAAGAAACACCAAGAAATTGCTGAAAAGTAAAACGTACGTAAAAAGTTAAAATTCTTGTGAGAATAAAAAGAAGATTTTAAACCAAATACGAGTGCATGCTCGTGTGTTCTTCAATATGAGAAGTATCAAACAAAGTCTTACCGAAAGCCACACATTTCATGTTGTAGCAGGAAGCTTTATTTGTTCTCCTTTTTTCCTTTTTTTTTCCTTTTTTTTGTGCTTCTTTAGAAGCCTTTATTCCAGCTACTGACGTTATTATAGTGTAAGGGATCAAAGCTGCCAAAAGAAAGCGCAAAAGGTTAAACATACACTAGGGCTACCTGTCACATGACTTGATAACCCTGATGACAATGTTGCCAACAGTTTGTTGACTTAAATAACAATGAAACATTATTATTAGAAAACTCTTGGGATGGTGAAGGAAACAGCAGCAAAAGGACTTGAAGACAAGGTTGGCAGATAGATTTATAGTAATTTAAATATTGAACTTTTATCTAACAAACTTAAATTGTTAAAATAAATAAATTTAAAGGTGACAAATTCAATTCCATTTAGAAGATCCTTAAAGATTTAAATTTAATTTTTAGCTTAAGCCAGTCTTCCCCAAAATAAACTCATCCCATTGAGCTTTAACTGCATATGCAGTCAGTAAGCAATTGCACTGAAGCAAGAAAATCATAATTCTTTACAACAGGGTATTTTTTTTAGAATTTAAATTATAATAAAACAAAGAAAAATATTTTTTATGTTAACGAAACGAGCTTTTAGTTTGATAGAAAATTTTATATAATTTATTTATTTCCTTTTAAGGTTATATAATTTTTGATTATTTTTAATTTTTTTTAAAATTGTCCTTATTTCTACTTGTTTTTTTATTTTACTTCTATATAAAAATTCAGCGATTAAACGGGGAAATTATATTGATACTAAGTGTTTATCAGCTTTTTTATAAAAAAAATTAATTTATAAAGAAAAAAAATAAATAAAAAAAAACCAAAAAAACAATTAAGAAAATGAATAAAAAAATAAAGAAAATCAATAGAAAAATAAAGAAAATTAATAAAAAAATAAAAGAAAATAAGGAAAAAATATAAGCAAACGAAATAAAAGAAAAAAATAAAATAAAGTAAAACATAAAAAAATAAAAAAAGAAATAAAAAAAAATATAGAAAAATTAAGCATAAAATAAAAAAAATAAACGGAAATAAAATAAAAAATAAAGAAAATCAATAAAACAATAATGAAAATCAATAAAAAAAATTAAGAAAAACAATAAAAAATAAAGAAAAACAATAAAAAAAAGAAAAAAAAATATAAATAGAAGAAATAAAAGAAAAAAATAAAGAAAAACATAAAAAAATAAAAAAATAAAAAAAAATATAGAAAAAAATAAAGTATAAAATAGTAAAAATAAAGAAGAAAAATAAAGGGAAAAAATAATGAAAAAAATAAAAAATAAAGAAAATAATAAAGTATAAAAAAAAAATAAAAATAATAAAAAAATATAGAAAAAAATAAAGTTTAAAAAAATAAAGAAGAAAAGTATAGGAAAAAAAATTAAGAAAATCAATAAAAAAATAATGAAAATCATTAAAAAAAAATTAAGAAAAACAATAAAAAAATAAAGAAAATAAATAAAAAAATTAAAGAAAGTAAAGAAAAGATATAAATAAAAAAAAAAATAAAGAAAAACATAAAAAAATTAAAAAATAAAAAAAAAATATAGAAAAAAATAAAGTATAAAATAGTAAAAATAAAGAAAAAAAATAAGGGGGAAAAATAATGAAAAAAATAAAAAATAAAGAAAATCAATAAAAAAATAAAAAAAATAAAAATAACAAAAAAAAAATGGAGAAAAAAATATTAAAAATTTTTAATTATAAAAAAATAAGAAGTAAAAACATATAGAGAAATTTATGTTAAAATATGACTAGCAATCCTGGCGCATACAAGGCGCCATCTCGAATACCAATTTTTGGTACTTTGGTACTTTTGGTACTAATTAATATTTGCTACTTTCTTGACATGAATTTTGTTAAATTTGAGTTTTTGGGTTTTGCTAAGAATTATTATTCATAAAAGTTTTCTAGAAAAGAAGGTCCTTAGGGTAACAGCTAGCATTAGTATAGCTAAATCCTCCGCCCATGCTAAGCCTTGAAGTTAATTTTAAAGCAAAGTATTCATTGTGTCAAAGCGGTTTTTTTTTGGTTTAATTTTTTTTAATTTATTTTTTCTCTGACACACTTTTTTTTTGGATAAAAAGTGTTACTCCTCTGGGTATAATATTTGTTTGGTCTCCAGATATCTTTTGCTATAAGCTGCGAGTTTATTTTTAATTAAAAAGTTTGTCATTGTTTAATCGTCGTTAATTTTTTTTTGCTTTTATATTGAAGTATGGTCTGGGAAAGGTTATCCCTGGGTCGGCTCAATGGCCATCTTAGTTGCATCATCTTGCTGTATTTGTTGTTGTTGTTTGTTGTTTTATTTTGTAAAGCAGCAGTAAAATGCGTTGTTTATTTTGTTCTCCTGAAGCGCTAAAATCGAAAATATAATTTTCCTTTTATGGTTTTATGGTAGGCTTAATAAAACAGATGGGGGTAAAAAAATAGCATGCTAAACATGCCAAACTAGACTAAACTAGATTTTAACTAATTAAATGTTTTCTTTCCGTTCTTGGGAAATTTTTCAAATAAATATTTTTGCCCAAAAGATCCAAAGCTTGTGAGGTGGACACGGGGGCCGCATATGCTCTACTATGCTGATATGCTCCACTGTATTCTCCAAAGAGGATTTTTTTTTATATAGTTTATAAATGGTGTCGGATCCATTTAAACGTTTTTCCCCCTAAATTTTCCCTAAATTTTTAACATCAATAAACTGCTGTTTGGGACCCGCAACTGCTGCTTCTGCATTCATATTCGTGAAGTTGATGCCATGCAATCGCACTGCTGTTATTGCTTATTGCTTATCGTTGCAAGCAGCAGGCTTTTGTGTCTCCTCTTCTCACAAGAAAGGTTATCAGCTTTTTAGCATTTAGAGGTCAAGTCATCATTTTCAGTTTGTTATTTCCTCTCAAGCAAAAAAAAGGAGTCGAATAAAACGAGCCCAACAGTACTGAAAAAGTCTTTGTTTAGCAACAGTTGCTGGCCGCAGACTGCAATAATGCCACATACCCGTACATGCTTTTGTTTTCCAGTTAAAGTACAAAGTTTAACAAAATTGTGACTGTTGCTGGTGGTGACAGTGTTGGTGGGCTGTCGCCTTTCCTGAATGACTAATCTAGAGTCAATATGGAAAAGAGTTGGTCTAAACAGTTTATACAATTGCTTACCGCAAAATGCTGCTTGTTATAATTGCTTGTGGGTTGTCGTATATTTAAGCTTGATATGAGCTGGCTATCCATTCATATCTTTCTTTATATATAAAAAAAAAAAAAAAACTTATTCACTAAAACGCGTTTTCCATTTGTAAAATTGTCAACACATGCACGGTGGAACATATTTTTTTCCATGTCGTGGGTTGTTTCAGGTTTCTTTTTATCTTTTATAAATCGTTACCAGATAATTTAAGAGTTAATTTAATTGGAAAGAATTAAATTCGTTTAAAATTAAACTTGTCACACATCTTGCTTGGGGTCGAGGGCGGTAAACGAAGGAGAATTTGAATTTGAGTAGGGAGACTTTGGTCTGAATCGTCTGGTTTGTAAGCCTTCCACTTGTCATTCAAGTTAAAATCTATTGTAAATGATATGGATATGGGATCTGTGCTAAAAAAATGGTATAGTACATCTCTGTGACATATATTTTTTTTAAAGTCGTACGATTTGCAAAACTTTATGCAAATGGTTGTCAATTTTCGTTGCGATCAGAGTTGCTTTTAGTTGAATTAGCAAGGGAAAAGTTTGTTTTCTTTCATATTTGTATGATAGTAGAGCACCAGCAACGCCATTTTGATGAGATTTTTCAAAACAAGACGTTATCACATGAGATTTTTAGGTGATTGAATCTTAGGATTGTGTAGGATAGTGAAGCATGGCCTTTCCCCCCATATGGAAATAGTTATAATGGGATAGTGTAGCGATCGCTGGCCAGCTACATACATGCCGTCGGTAGAACGTTAATTGCCATTCTCGCCAAATACAATTTCCTTAGCCAGTGGCTGCAATATTGCAGTAAAATCCTGCAAATAGCGTTTACATTTCTTTGCAAGATACGTGAATACGAACATTTTTGGACACTGGAAAGGCAATGAGCCTTTGCAAGTAGTTTGCATACATTTAAAAACAATCAAGTGATAATAAAACCGAGTAACTGTTAAATGGAGGCATCCTTAACTGAAATGACATTCGCCCGCATTTCTGTGTAAAGAGAGATATAAATACGAGTGGAAGAGGAAGGGGATGAAATAATGGACAAGGGAAGTCCTTTAAGTAAACTTATTTCAATAAATAATGATTATTTCTTCCAGCTAAACTATAGAAATTTCCTTTTTTTTGGTCCTAAGTGTGGATCCTTCTTTAGAAAAACTTTTTACAGTAGAACTAATTTTATACAAAAGACTTGCAAATCGCGATCACATTGATCGAGACGGGATCATAATTGATCCCGTTGTCTAATCTGGATATCAAAGATATGTGGTTGCAGCATGATGGCGATAAATGGCTTAATGATCGTGTGTCATTATACATACTAAGCGAAAGCTGGTTGCTGCAAACTGGTGATTAGTAACGCACGCTGGGAACTAGTTATAATTTTTGTCAGTGTTCGTAAATGCCCTAATTCTTCACTACAACTTTAAATTCAACGAGATCGATGGCTTGCAGACTTGGTGGCAATGTGTACACATGGGAAATGAGTGCATCGTGTCAGAGTTCGTAAATGCCTTAATGATTCTTCACTTTGATTGCCATTGTTCACAACTTTATGCGGGTGGTGCGGTTAATGACTTACTGATCGTGTGGCGTTGAACATTCTAAATGAAAGCTTGTTGATATAAACTGGTGATCTGCAAGCGATGCTAAGAACTCGTTACCATTTTTTTTAACAGGTTTCAAGTTATTTGCATGTTATGCGTCTAAGGCGCCAAATGATCTTGTAGCATTGTTCTGACGTTGTGATTAGCCACCGACGCTTAGAATTTGTTATAACTTTTTTAATCTATTTCACGTTGTTTGCCATTTTTGTTCCCAATTTTATGCGTCTGAGGCGCTAAAAGGCTTACCGATCGTGTGGCGTTGAACATTCTAAACGAAAGTTTCTTGATATAAACTGGTGATCAGCAACTCATGCTTAGAACTCGTTACCATTTTTCTAACAAGTTCAAGTTATTTGCAATGTTATGCGTCTGAGGCATAAAATGGCTTATTGATCGTGTAGTATGGTCCTGACGTTACGATCAGCAACCGACCCTTAGAATTCGTCATAACTTTTTTAACCAATTTCACGTTGTTTACCATCATTGTTGTTCGCAATTTTATGCGGGTGGTGCGCTAAATGACTTACTGATCGTGTGGCGTTGAACATTCTAAACGAAAGCTTCTTGATATAAACTGGTGATCTGCAAGCGATGCTTAGAACTCGTTACACTCGTTTATAATCGGTTTCACTTGCAGTTGTATGCAACTTTGTTTTTTTAACTTCTCAGATATGCCACGCTTATTCTTGCCACAAAATATTTATCTGTGCTCTTTTTTTTTTTTTTTTTGCTATACAATTTATCTGTATTGCCACTACACATTGTTTGTTGCAATAAATTGTTCGGATTTTGAGTGTTATGAATACAAGAAACACAATTAAATTGTGGTCAAAAATTTCTTGCGCATAATTTGAATTAAATGAACGAATGACTCACTTATTGTAACAACAGTAACAGCAACAGCAACAGCAACAGCAACAGCACCAACACCAGCAACCGATACAAGTAACAAATTCAATTTGAATACTAAAACCACAAATTTCAAACAACATCTTAATTGTTTATAAAATGTACGTGCACTGAAATATTTTCAGCTCCATTATCATTTTAAAATCAAGAATTTTTCCCCTTCCCCACACTTGATGTGGTCCACTTGATGTGTCATTCCAAAATTGTTGTTCTTTTCATTCATATATTTTATTGTTCTTGTTCTTGTTCTTGCTGTTGTTGTTCTTGTTGTTGTTGTCAATGGCGCAAGCACCCCTTGACGACTGGCTCTCTTTGCTTTAATGTGAGGGCGTTAATTTGTTAGAATTTATTTTGTTACAAATATTTTTTGATGATGTTGTTGTTCTTGTTGTAGTTATTGTTATATTATTTTATTTTAGAATTGTACTAAAATTTTTATGCTGGCGATTTGTGTAGACATGCTCTTGTACTTGTTCTTGTTGTTGTTGTTGGTTTTTTTTGTTCGTTTGTTGTCTTGTTGAATTTTTTTTCGCTGACATGATGTTTCCTATCAATTTGCGGCCTGTTTTCTTAATCAAGCATTTATTTAAATGAATATTTAACATTTGCTGGTTAGAGATATTTTTCCATGGAGTTGAATTAAAATTTATTAATTTTATTGACTGTGATTGATTGTTCAGTCGTGGTCTCTTTGCTAAATAGACAGCCTGATGATGTTAATGTTTTTCTCAGAAATTTCAATAGGTTGAAAAATAAGTTGGGAAAAATACATCTACTGAATTAAACGCGGCAGTTAATCACGATTTTTTACGTTACTGAAAAATTTTAAATTCGTCCAAATGTGGCCCACAAATTTGATTCCATTCGTCTCCCGACTGAAATATCCTGAGCATTTGCCTAGTTAAAGGCCACAGCTAAAATTTAAGCTGCCATCAAGAGCAGGTTCCTGGTAAGGTTTTCCATGAAACGACTCGCTAATTTGGAATAATTTGCCTTCAAATATTTAATAGAGAATAGAAGACTCCAAAATACTCGTATTATTAAACTCGAAACAAAATACAAAACACGAATTTGTTTTTGTTTGCAATATAAAAATATACTGACAAGAATTCCTTATAAAAAAAAATTATATAAAAATTATTATAAAAAAATTATTAGACAAATTAAAAAACTTTAACATTTTTTTAATTTTATTTTTAAAATTTTTAATTTTCATACTGATATTGCAGTATTAATTCTCTTTCATTTTATAAACATTTTATTTAACTTATTTATTTTATTTATTTGTATTTTATTTGTTTATTTTTTTTTAAATTTTTTTTTTATTTTTTTATTTTTATTTATTTTTTTATATATTTTTATTTATTTATTTTATTTATTTATATTATTTTTATTTATTTATTTACTTTTTATTTTTTTTAAATTTATTTTTTTTTATTTATTTTTATTTATTTCTTTCATTTATTTTTATTTGTTTTAATTATTTTTATTTCATTTATTTTTATTTTATTTATTTTGTTATTTTTTTAAATTTTATTTTATTTATTTGTTGTTTTTATATATTTATTTTATTTATTTTTATTTATTTTTATTTATTTTTATTTATTTTTATTTATTTATTTTATTTTTATTTATTAACTTCATTTATTTTTTTTTTCAATTTAATTTTTTTATTTGTTTTATTTATTTTTATTTATTTCTTTCATTTATTTTTGTTTATTTTATTTATTTTTTTTTTAATTTTATTTTATTTATTTATTCTATTTATTTTTTATTTTTGTTAAATTTAATTTTTTTATTTATTTTTATTTCGTTTTTTCATTTATTTTTATTTATTTACTTATTTTTATTTATTTATTTCTATTTTATTTGTTTATTTTATTTTATTTTGTTTATTTATTTTCATTTATTTATTTTATTTTATTTATTTTTGTTTATATATTTTATGTTTATTTATTTACTTCATATATTTTTTTTCAATTTATTTTTATTTATTTATTTTTAAATTTCATTTTGTTTATTTATTTATATTCTTTATTTTTATTTACTTATTTTTATTTATTTATTTTTATTTTATTTGTTTATTATATTTCATTTTGTTTATTTATTTATTTTATTTATTATATTTTATTTATGTTTATTTTATTATACTTTTTTTTTTAATTTTATTTTATTTATTTATTTTTATTTATTTATTTTATTTTATTTTATTTATTTTTATTTATTTACTTCATATATTTTTTTTCAATTTAATTTTTTTATTTATTTTTAAATATTTTATTAATTTTTATTTATTTTTTTCAATTTTTTTTTATTTTTTTTTTAATTTTATTTTATTTATTTTTTTTTTATTTATTTTTGTTATTTTTAAATTTTATTTATTTTTATATCATTTATTTTTATTTTATTTATTTTGTTATTTTTTTTAAATATTATTTTATTTATATATTTTTATTTATTTTTTTATATATATTTATTTTATTTATTTTTATTTATTTTATTTAATTTTTTTAATTTTATTTTATTTTTTTTTTATTTATTTTTATATATTTATTTTATTTTATTTTATTTATATTTATTTTTTAAATTTGATTTTATTTATTTATTTTTATTTATATTTTTTTATTTATTTTTATTTATTTATTTTATTTTACTTTCTTTTATTTATTTATTTATTTTTTTTTATTTATTTTTATTTATTAATTTTTTTTTTAAATTTTTTTAAAAACTTTAATTATAGAAAATATCAACAAACAAGTTTTCCCAAGATGATGTATAATATAATTTTTTTTACTATACTATAAATACATATATAGTTTATTCTTTAGGCTTTACTCTTTGAATGTTGAATTAATTTATTTTTATCATAATATGTTCAATATTTCGTACACCTTTGAGGCTCTTCCTTAGGAAAAAATATTTATTAAAGTTAAAAAAATTAGTAATTATTATAAAAAAATATATCTATTTTTTAATAATTTTTAAATAGTATTTCATCAATTAGTAATCAAATTATTAAAATATAATTAAAAGAAAGTCGCAAATAATAATTGTATAAGCAAAACCCGGTATATATACGAGAGTGAGGTGACAAGTTTCCGACCTGATAAAGAAAAATCAATTATTTTGCATTTTCTTTTTGTTTTATTTGTAAATTTTCATAAAATGACAATATTCATTCGCAAAGAAAATATTGTTCTTTTCTCTCAATTTTTTAAGAAAATTGTTTTTTTCTCTCAATTTTTTTAAGAAAATTTTTATAATAATTTTATATTATTAATTATTTTTTAATTGTTCGTATAGAAAGTATTTTATTTCCCGTATTTCGGAGAAAGGATTCAAAATGATCCTCACGGTATGATTCTTCATAAGTTAAAGTAACTACTTTAAGTCTTCATAAACTTGCGATTTTTTAATCTTTTTCGGTAGATATTTTTTTTCTTCGGTATACTGACGGTACGGCGAGGCGCTGATGAACAGTTTCACTTTTACATTTTAGTATGTTTTAGGAGAAAAATTATTACCTCATATATGAAAATAAAACTCAAGGTGTTTGCTCATTACTTGTGTGAGAATCTTATACCCCGTTCAGACATACAACTATATTTCATAATTTAACATTTCTGTTGATTCATATGGCATTTTCTTCGCTAATAATCCATTTATTGCTTTTTTTTTATTTATTCATTTTAATTGCTTCATAAATTCAGTAAAATGGCCCATGACAGTTTAGTAAGGAATAAAAAATATATATTGTATCTGGCCGCTCTGAACGACACGAAAATTAAAATGTCAATAGCAGTCAAAGCGGGCGCTCTTCTTGATTTTTTATGCCAATTAATTAAAATTTGAATTGAATGTCATGTGTGAACATTAAATTGTTTTAAATAATTTCAATAAATTTCAAGTCATGTATAAACAGGTTACTACTCATGTTTCTCCTATCACTGCCATCCATATTCAGAATTTCAAAAGGATACTTAAATTAAAGACATTTAAAAAATTTGTTTCGGCTGAATATTTTTAATATGCTGCTAAGTTGCAACATTCTGCTGCATAAACTATTTAATTTTATAGAATTCAATACCTTTTCATGCATGAATTTTACACACACAATATTTTTTTTTTATATGTATATTGTTTTGCTCACGTTAAAATAGCAAGCCTCACCTATAAAAGCATAAATTTTTGGTAAAATGCCAGAAATAAATTAAAATCCATAAAAACAAACATTGAACAGCAGCAGCAACAACAGTAACAGCAACAGCAACAGCAACAAAATAACAATAAAACCGACACTTGAAGTACAAAAACGACAACTAAATTGCACTTTAAATGGCTCATTATGAACCGAAATCTAAACGATTGAATCTTTTGCGGTCACATTAAATATGAAACTTTGTAAATGTTCAAGTAACGCAGCTTTAAAATGTTTATTTTTCCAATATCTTTTCATTTTTGGTTTTTTTTTTTTGCTATTTTTCTTTGTTTAATGAGAACTTAGAAGACAAGAGCTGAATGTAAGTGCTGTAGAAGCTCTGCAAAGGCAATATTAAATAATTGTTTTCAGCTATTTTTAGCCAAAGAAAAATATGCTGCAGAAGAAGAGCTGGAGGTGGGGGAAAAATGGTTGAATTGCTTGCAACAGTGGCCTAATAGTGGCAGAAAATCGAAAAGAAAATCTCCAGCTCCACTAAAGGCAATAAATATTAATTCATTACGGAATAGAGTATTTAATTCTATTCCGCCTGTTGGCAGCTACGATCATGAGTTCGATTCCCACTTCCGGCCGTCTTAAAAATATTTTTTTTTATTAAATTTCCCCATTTAATTTAATATTTCTAGTCTTTATTGTTGATGAATTGCTTTGGGCCGGCATACTTAAAATTTAAAATTTTTAACAATAATATGCACCCTGTGCCATCCTGGTTTAAAGGGCTACCGAAGTTCCTTAATAGTGCCTACTGCAATGCCAGACGCTCAGAAAAATTACTTTCTGTATGCGGATCTCTTTATCAGCAGTCTTCTGTATCTCCATCCCTTTCTTCGGAGTCTGGTGCAATCAAGGAGCGACGCCCTTAATTGCTGGCGACGCCTCTTGACACTCCTTGATTGCTGGTAGAAGAAAAACAAATTATTTTTGATATCGAGAAATTGTATTCACCTTAGCAGCAGCTCGATTTCTATTCGAAATTCTTTTTTAATGTAACCAGGCAAGCAAAATACAAAATCGATGTACGTGTAATCAAAAATAATTAATTATTTAATTGACACTGATAATAAACATCGAGTCTACTTCTATCAAGACAGGTTTGAAGCCAGATAAAAAAATTTGCCTTGAGCCTTTTAAAAAATTTGAACTATATGCATTTGAACTGTAGCTTGCAAGTCCATATTGGAATATTTAAATTTTCCTTTCTATTCGTTTACTGGCAATATACAGGGTGTAGTGCACCAATTGCGCTGCAAAATTAAATCCAAATAACTTTAGTTTTTATCAATATATTTAATTTTATTTTTTGTTGTATAGAAATCTCCATTTCAAATTATATATCACTAAATGTTTCGGAAAAGGATAGACCAGACATGGATGCCACCTATATATTATACATTTAATCGGATATTATTGTTCTTATTGAACTGCTTAAACTCCATCAAATTGGTTAGTTTTACTTACCAATTTATTTCATTAAAGGAAAGGATTGGATCCAGAAATAGCCTGCAGCCATTTCTAATTGATGATTAAGTAGATAAGTCAACTGAGATTCTCAGAATTGTCAGTAGAGGAGATAATCATACTGTAAAAGGGTATATATATATATATATCATTTGAAAGCTTGACGTTTTAAAATTATTGGTATATAAAAGTTTATTATCTCTCTTGAGCCAATGCTCGTTCTGAATATTAGCTAAGCAGTGAGTTGCCTCCGTCTGTTACTGGTAGATATTTGAAGAACTATTAACTCATGCGGTGTTGAAAAAAATTGTAGAGAAATTTTTGACGCAAGTAGGGATCGAACCCGTGTCTTTAAACATTTGCTATCGACAAAAGTACAGACTAGCTTATCTCTATCGTTGCAGCCGGTTTATTATATATGCATTGCAAATACTCGTATATATGTTTTGCTGATCCTTTAAAAGGATAATAACTCTGAGAAGGATTTGTTAGTGTGTTGCAGGCATTCCCACCGTACAATAGATGCTGGCAATCACACCACACCTCACCATTTGCCTCTCTCAATTGCCCATAACCGCTGGTAAAAGACGTTGCCATGAGTCTTTATTAAATGCCAAAACAACAACAACAACAAACAGAAGAAACCTTTAAAATGAATTCTATTTAAACACTTATTGTTTTTGCTAATTTATCTAATTCTCGTATATTTTGTTTGTTTCTTACGAAAATGAAAACCGCTTTAAAACTCAATGAATAAACCGTTTATGGCTACAAATCTTGGCTGGTCTAGTCATTTCAGTTTGGTAAAAAAAAAGAAGAAAAAAAACGTATAAAGTAATTGAAAATATTAAAGCGATAAATATATTGTGGGCAATTATAAATAAACCGTTTTGTTGTTGTTGCATGAACAGCAATCTTAACGAAATCAGCTAGAAATTACCGAAAAAAAATTTTAAAAACACTCAAAATGTCTAAAAAATGTTGCAAAAGCAGCAGCGCTTTGCAACAATATTGTGTTTGTAAGTTCGAGTGGCAGAAATAAGAAAAAAATATACTTCTGGTAAAGAATTTTGCAAAAATTATACAGTTTTGAACCCGAGAGCATTATTATATAAGCGCGCTCAGTAATACAAGGGAAAATGGTTGGACACTTGAAGGCCAGTGACAGGAGTTATTAACTATGAATGTATGGGAATTATCAGTTATCTTCGTATAGTCTAACAGGCGAGGAGGATCAAGAAGTTAGAAGTAAAAACGATTGGTTGCATTGCCTCTGATGCTTCTTCTTATTTTCGATTTACGATCCTCAAATTGAAATTTTCTGATCACGAAATCTACCAGAGTTCCACTGCCTAATTAATAATCCTTTCAACTACATACTACAGTTTAATAACAGAGCCTCCACGTTTACGCCAAAAAGTTCTGTCATTGAGGATATCGTCAGCTGAGCTGTTAAGTAGCCTAACTGCAAATCGCTAATATTATGGTCGAAATTTCCTATGTCTGTATCGTTTAATATCTCTTCTTTTAAACCGGCCATTTTATTGAAAATATATTAAAGTTCCTATTTGAATTTTCATAATTTTTACTTTTTTAAATTAGAATTATTTTCAATGCTTCTTCTAATTACTTTCAACTTTCAAACATTTTTTATTTTTTAAGTTAATAATATGAAAATAATATTTCAATTTCTATATCAAAAAATAAGTTGAGCTGATAATATATAAAAGATTTCATAATTATATCGCTTTAAAAGTGTCTTTCGAGTTTAATAAAGTGTGGAAAAGTATTTAATTTTTTTTTTAATAATAACGCAAGTCCTGTGACCTTCCATCTCGGCTTAAAAGACTGGTATGGTGCAATACCATGGAATCGTAAAACCGTCGATGGTTATCTAGAATATCGCCTGTATTAATTTTTTTTGGCATGTTAACGAGACGAAGGCTTAAGTGCTCGTCGGGCAACGGTTATAAGTCAATAATTACAATATATTATATTGTTCATCTGAGGACGTAACACATTTTTCCGCACTTGTCCTGCAGCGGTATTTCGTTGGGGAAGTAAAACTCGGAACTGCAAATGAGGATTATCCTGAAAGCAATTATGGGGCTATACATCAGATCAAGTCTTAAGGTGGAACTGAGACTACGACCAAGCATTATGCTGGAACCAATCAGGAGACTGTCTTCAGACGATTGTGGCTAGGACCAAGTGGTAGAGTGATCAAGTATTATTCTGAGACCAACCAGATGACTTTTATGTGGCAACAAGTGGAGGTGTGAAACTGAGACTACGACCAGGCATTATGCTGGAACCAATCATGAGACTGTCTTCAGACGATTGTGGCTAGGACCAAGTGGTAGAGTGATCAAGTATTATTCTGAGACCAACCAGATGACTTTTATGTGGCAACAAGTGGAAGTGTGAAACTCAGACTACGACCAGGCATTATGCTGGAACCAATCATGAGACTGTCTTCAGACGATTGTGGCTAGGACCAAGTGGTAGAGTGATCAAGTATTATTCTGAGACCAACCAGATGACTTTTCTGTGGCAACAAGTGGAAGTGTGAAACTGAGACTACGACCAGGCATTATGCTGGAACCATCATAAGACGGAATCTGAGATCAAGTTTAAATGTGGAACTGAGACTGCAGCAAAGTATGCTGCAACCACTTACAGGATTGCGGCTGGAATGTAGTAGGAGTGTGGAACTAAAGCGGCAACAAAGTATTATGCTGGAACCAATTCTTTTGTAATTCCCTATCAAATGTTTAAAATATTCTTGCTCTGCACAAGCAGAGTTAGCTAAGCTTTTGGCCAAGCAATTGTTGCATATACGTTGGGTTGGGCTCGCCCGCAAAAAAATTCAAAAAATGAAATGCTTATTAGCCTGCAACCAACCAGTAAATGCTTTGTTTCGTATAGTCTGAATCATTTTTGGTTGGTAAGAATCTTTTGTTTGCCAGTACGTGGCTTATGTTTGTCTGCCGGCAGTGGTTTTAAGCATTTTACGCGTTTTTTTTATTTTTGAACTGCACATGCAGAGTAGATTTGGTTGTAGACGTATTAACTGACCAACAAGCCAAGACAATGCGAGCTGCAACCTCCTACTCAAACCAGTTGCCAAGATTATAGATTCCTTTTATTTGATTTAAAATTTCCTTACTGATTGTTGATCTTTAACAGTTTAAATGTTCAAGTCGCGTTCTGCGTTTTTTTTTCCTTCTTGCCAGCAGATTGTTGTCTTTCCAATATGTGAGTTGGCGTTTGGAAAAGCGGCAGCAAAGAAAAAAAGGCTGCTTACAAATGCTGTCTGTTACCGTTGGAAATAGCAAACCAATGGCATTATTTGCAAAAGAAATTAAAAAAAAATAAGGTAAATGTCAGACCAATTGGAAATTCTGAAGTCTGTGAAGAGAAAACAATTTAAAAGGAAAGGGGGGGGGGGGGGGAAATAGGTCGACTAGAGCAGAAACTGTAAATAATGCCCCGCTCAGCAGTCAATTATTTTTTAGACAAAAACTATAGAAGGAGGGCCTGCCAATAAGAGACTTTATTTTCAACAGGGCGCTAAGCCAGTGCCGTACTCCCATGTTTATTCATTTCTTCTCAAGCTGCGTAATTCTGAACCCCCATATATGTAGTTATAATGCCTTTCACTCGGAAACTTCATGCAAATAAAAACTACTTTTAGTTACTGAACTCACTAGTTCAGCCAACGATATCCTCATGGTTGGAATACTATGGAAACCTGTAAGTTTCCTATTGGGTAGACATTTTAAAATAATATTATTTTATTTTATTGCGAAGCGTTTTCATTGTGAGCGGCTGGTCCGGCTGGGTATTCAAATTCAATTGTCTTATCAAACATTTATGCTCAAATATCTAGTTGCCACCATGAGTGAGCGCTCTATTAGATAAAACACGCCAGAAAATATTTGTAATTCAACGCTTTGCCTGCTTTTTTATCAGAACGAATATATTTTGCATTCCATAATTATGGTCTAAAGAAGTGATTCCCAATGTGTGGTGTAATGGCTACAGAGTGTGCACGATCACTTGAAGAAAATTCTTTTAGCCAGCTGATTGAATACAACCAACAAATATCTGTTATTGTGACGTGGTTATGTCGGCTCCATTTTCCCAAAAAAGTGCATTGAAAGCACTATTAATCTATTGACTGGCAGATTTGTTCAGATCCCTCGTCTTTGTTGTGGAAATGGGAACTGTCTTAAATCCTTTAAATACATACGACGTATTTGAAATTTTTCATTTGTCGATTTGATGCTATTCAGGATTCACTCAACAAATTGAGGTGTACTCTAGCCAAGTAACCATTCCAAGAACTCTTTCAAGCCGCCAGCCAATAATCATGTAAAAATGTATATCCCCAATATATCCTGGTCCAACAATGTAGTCAGATAATGGCAAGTGAATGTAATGCAGCGCGGTAGAAAATGCATTCCGACAGTACTGCCACAAGTAACAGTTAGCATAGAAGGCAGAGGAATTGAGATAAGATGGAGATATTTTTAACAAGATATGGCATTATCCTTCGTTATATAAAGGTTGGTTAAATTTTAAGGGTCGATGCTGATTTTGAATAAAAAACAAATTATTATAATTTATTTTGATTATGTTATTCTGATTTGGTTTGATTATTTATGGAACAACCTCGGGGGCACACCTCCATATGATGGTTAAAATTTGCAATGAAGCTGAGGCATAATTCACGTTCTATGTGCACCATTTACAATAACTGGCTGGAAAAAATACGGCTCGATGATGCCTCCTGGCCACTAAACACAGTAAAGACTCACTCTTTGTGGGTGCATTGGTTTTCTGACGATCACACTTGGATTCTCATTCGCTCAAATGCGGAACTTCTGCTTATTGACGAATTCATGGAGGTGAAAACGGGCGTATGGTTTAATTGCGTGCGTCAGATGAAAGATGATTTTCTTTCATATGCATTCCGGCATGAACACCCATTTTCATTATAAGCCTGAATAACTTTAACACGTTGCTCGATTGTGTATCCTTCCATGGTTAAAATTGAGTTAGTCTGAAATTGATAAATGTCATATGAAAAAAATATGAACGTTTAGGCGTGGTTCACAATCAATATCGGCCCTTAAAATTTAGCCACTCTTTACAAGCCACTCTTTACAAGTAAAAGACATGATCACTCCTATTGAACTTTTCTCAATTGCATTCATTGAGAAGAGGCGATATTGGATATATAAGCACTCTTCTAATACTGGAATCGTCTAAAGAATTCAAAATGTTATTTTTTCTTAAATAAAAATTAAGAAAAATATCGAATATTCCAGTTTTATGTAATCGCTGTACAGTGTTAGTGATGCCTCCAAAATTTTTGGTCACTCTAAGGATATATACATACTTATATATTTGGTAAGAATATTAGATCTCGGGAAATAGTGAAGGCAAAGAAATGTGCAGTTACTGGAGACAACTTTTCCATATCGTTCTTGAAATTGATTCCACTTTTATATGTACTCTGTGATGTTTTAATGATGACTCGAAAATTTTTCTCCGCTCTCTGGTAAGGACACCAAAATTATCGGTAAATAGTGAAAGCAAAGAAATGTGCAGTTACCATAGGCTAATCTTCAATATCGTCCTTTGCAAACTGCGGCTAGATATTTACAATAGGCCAGATTAAAAACTCTTAAAACGTTGGCAAAAAGTGTACCAGAGAAAAACGTTTGCAGACCTCTGGTCTAAAGCATACAATGTCTCGGCTTTAAGTTTCGGACTTTTAAATGAAAACTTTGAATTAAAATTATTTTTTTTTTTTGAGTTTAATAATATAAACTTATTTGTAAATCACGGAGGCGTGTATTTGCTTTTCTGCAACAACTGCTGAACTTTTAGTGTGCGGCTGGTATGGAAATAATTTAATGTACGATTAAATTTAAATGAATTCAACAGTGATTTTAGAGGTTTCCTTAGGAGTAGCATGAATCGTAAATGAGTATTTAATTTACGCGTGTCTAAATTTTGTCTGAAATCATTTATGTTTCCTAAGAGAAAATTATTTTCATGTTGATGTGATTACTGGAATCTTATCTAAAAGAAAATCGTTGATTTCCACAGTGGGTGTTTGCGCCTACACGTTATCGCGACATATGTTTTTGCGACCTCATGAATTTTTTCATGGCAACAGACGATATAAAAAAAGGAGGTTACTTTTTCCTTAATAAAAAATAGTTTTTAAAGATATTTGACAATTCGCTCTTTTGTCTAGTACATGATTTTATTTAGAGTTATTCAGTGTTGTATTTTATTAACTTACAAATCTCTCTGTTCTTTGGAAAAAACAATTTCTCAGAATTTAGATATTTTAAACAATATGCGAGAATTTAATTTTAGCAGCACCTGCTGTTGGTAGTCTGTCACAAAACCCGAGTGTGAAGTGCTTTGTATTCACCATTCCCAAAAAAAAAAAAAAAATCGCGTAAATGAAAAAAATCGCTATATTGGCATTTATATAAGCCAATCCATTTGCATACTTGCGAATTAATTTTAAAAACAAAATAATTTTAAATTGTTATCCATAAAGCCAAAAAAGTTTATTAAATTTTTAAATATTAATTTTTTTTAAAAAAAACGCCTAAATGTGAAATCTTAAATAAAAATTGCTAGACCCAAATACAGTAAAAATCTTTCTTAATAAAACCAAAAAATTAGAAAAATCTAAAGAAATCTAGTAAATGATAAAAAATCGTTTGATTTAAGTTGAAATATTTAATTTAGCGCGTAAATAAAAACTAGGAAAATTTTTATTTTTTTTTTATTGTATTTCTTAAGACAATCCAGTTTTCACGACAGCTTTTATTTGTAGCCCGTCGGAGAAACAAAGTGTGGACCATGCAGAATTGTAATTTTTCTAAATAAAAAAGAAAAAAAAAATAATAACAATAATAAAAAAAAATCGCGTAAATGAAAAAAATCGTTCAAAGAAAGAAAATCGCTGTAGTGATTAAAGCTTTTAAATTAACAAGTAATAGAAAATATTTTCTTATCTGTATAAAAATTTTAATTGCAAAACTTTCTTTAATTCTTTTACTTCAAAAATAGGGTAAAGAAACCGGGAATATGTTAAAAAAATTCATTTTTTTTTTTGTTTAACTCTTTTCATCAAGTTAAGGATTTTCCTAAAATGTAAAAATATTTATTAAAAATAACAAAATAAAGTGAAGTAATTACAACAAAAATTAAATTATTATTGAAATAAAAACCATTTTATTTAAAAAGAAAAACACTGTACAATTAAAAAAAAATCGCCAAATTGAACAAAGTTCATAAAAAAAAAACGTTAAGCACGCTGAAATATTACTTATAAGTAAATATATAATTTTTGTGGCAACGAAGCATGCCGGTTTCCACTTGCTCTTCATGTAAAATCTCCGGTTTATAGAAACAATAATGAAAAGCAAATTTTTTTTACCACATTTCGTGTTTATACGCATATTTATTGACCGTATCGTATCATACTTACGTTAACCTGCACAATATACGTCACACATTTTTATGACACATTAATTTACTGCAATAAATCGTTTGGTATTGAACTTGTATACAAAACTTAACTGGTCATTTCGAGCGTCGTGCAGCATTCTGAATTTCACTCGTTTAATTAATTAACTTGTTTAATTGTTTACATCGCATTAATTGAATTTATTATTAATTTGTGTGTATTTTACGCATCAAATACTCGCCAATTATTGTTGCTTCTGTTTTCACTAATTGATTTTATAGAAAATTTATTTTCAAAATATATTTTACTAACAGAAATTAACTGGAATTTTCTTAAAAAAAAAAAAATTTAAATTCCATTAAAGGATGAGCTCTACAAAGAGTGGAGTCATCAGATTACACATCTTCTTAACTTTTACTCAAGTTTTTACCATTTTAACGACTTTTCATGATTGGAATTCAATTAAAGGAGTAATTCCATGAGAAAGAAAGGAGTCTGGCGGTTAAAAATCACTAAGGTAGCTACCTTATAAAAATCGCAATTTTTTGTGTTATTCAATTACTGACAAATATATAAGAAATATACCCGTATTTTAAGACAAAAAATCAACTAGTAAAAGTAATATAAACGTGAGTTCAGCTAAAAAAATTTTGGAATTCTATTAAAGGTTGAGTTTCAGGAAAACGGACGGATGTGGGCGGAAAAAATTTTTTGATTTTTTTTTTATTGAGCTTATTCAAAATATTACCTTATACTTCCGGCCCAAAATGAAATGTCTAGATCGATTGAGTTTGCTTAACCAGAAAAATTTTTTTTACAAAAATTAATAACTTTGTTGCACAGTGTAATTGAAAAGTATTGGCTCTTATATAGGAATGTATGCATGTATGTACTTCAATATATCACATATCATTATGCTTACTATCTACTCATATACTCCTGCATACGCATTGCGTTTATGTTCACACATTCATAGCCAAGTTGTGTGTGACATTTATTTGAACATGCATAAACATGACTGAAACTGTAAACAGACTTAATTTTTGTTTATTCAAGACCGTGTGTTAATTTTCAAGTTTACTTTATTTTATAGCATTTCAGTTGGCGTTGTTTGTTTGCTTGTTGGGTTATTTGATTTCCTAAATGCAAATTATTCATACGCGTACATAGTCAACAATAATGAATGAAAAACTTTCCAAGAATGTGATGAATTTCTTCTCTCTCCTTTTCTGTGTAAATGAGTGAGAGACAAAAAAGGTATTCATTCACTCGCTTTGTGGCTTAGAAAAGGATTATTATTGTTGTGAATTTATAATTATAAAAATTTATTACACAACCGCCACGGTAATCCTACTTGCTTTACTTTTCACTGTGGCGTGAAGCGGTTCGTTCCATTTTTGTAAAAAAAAAAAAGCAAAATATTTAATCGACAGTTTGATCTTTGTAAAACAATTCAAATATTCGAATTCAAGGAATATTTTTAAATATTCGAGATTGAGTTTTAATTATTTTTTCTTGTTTAATGAAGGCAGTTTTTTCCACTTTGAGCGATTTCATAGTTTTTCTGAGCAAGTTTTTAATAGGTCTATTGCACTGCCAATAGTTCGTGACCACTCGTTTCCGAGTACGTGATAATTTGCTTAATGCGTAGTAAATTTTAGCTTTGCCAAACACCTTTTCCTACACTTCGAAACTCTTTTTCATTAGAAGGTGTTGGTGTTGATACGAACTGTATACATACATACATATATGTATGTATATATCGCTAGCTGAACTAGTTATTTTTTAAAAGAAATATAAATAATTAATTAATTAGATCCTTTTGGTGGTCTTCAAAGCCTTCTCTACCGCTATCCCCTTCTCCTTGAAGTATTGAGGAATTTCATGAAGTTATAGAGTTAACTGTGGTGTTCCTCTGTGGCAGTACATATGCATACTATTTTCAGTGCTGTAGCCTGTCTAGACTGTCTTCTCAAGTACTATAATTTTCTGCTAAGTACGGCTCCCTGTCACAGCACAGGGTGGAGCTACTCCTCGATTACTCGTCTCAGAAGAAAACTTTTACCATTTATCATACTTGAGCATTGATGAGACACATTCGTTATCGGACAAAACATTATAAAAATTTCAATAAATTTTTGTCTCGAAGGACAATATTGTCATTAGTCACAGTTGAATTGTTTACCGCCGTTCAAGGTCGTTAATGTGTACTGCTCTTAAGAACTTTCTTTTGCTCATACTAACTGAAGGTGAATCAAGATATAATGCTACTGTGTGATAGTAAATAAAGTTAGAAAATATAGAATAAAATATTAATTTATATTAAAATTTATTGTCTTTAGTTGGCTTTGTTAAATAGAAATATTTTTTTGCAAGTATAAAGAGCTATACTAATGAAAAAGGCTGTTTGTAGGGCATGGCAATACTAACAATGGTATCCTTGATGTTAAATTTTAAAGAAGTCAGACATTTTTGCTGCCGTTGACATATTGCTGTATTTGTAATATCTCTACTAAAGAACGAAATTTACTATTCTACACGGTTATACGATTCATTGGCTCGAAAAGTAAATAGGCAATTTGAGTGTCCGTCGTAAGCCTTTAGAGCTTATACAGGAAAAAATATGCACTGATGAATAGGTGCCGAAGAAAGGCTTTTTTAATATGCCGAAATATTTTTTTTTGAGTTGTCTATCTCCAGACTAAAAGAAGTTCACCAACAGAAAATATGTAAACAAAACCATATGATTTAACTTGTCAAATAAAGCAAGATATTAGTGTGACCATGTCCTTGCCTACTAGTGTAGTGTTTCCTCTTGGAAGGATATGAGCCGAAAGAAATTTACGACAATGGGAAAAGTCAATAATTAATTGCAACGTTTTTTTTCTAATGATTTATTGCGATAAAAATCGACACCTATTCTACTAGTTCGACCGGCAAACCCTAGTGGGATTCTACCTTGAGTGACAAATGACGGTTTATTAAAACGTCATCAAGCTTTGCCTTATTCATCCAGTTTTTGTAAAAGAAACATTCCCATATTAGTTTAGTTCGTAAATTCTGCTCTACACAATGCAACTAATTCAATATAATTTCTACTTTTCCTTTTGCTCTGTACCACCCTCGATTTTTTAAATACATTTCCTGATTAATATCCTTTTCATATAACTGAGCGAGCATCTATACATTAAAAGTGTTGTCTCGAATGTCTATTTATTTTGTATAAATTTTATTCACCTTTCAAATTTTAAACCAGACAAAGAATTGCACGTAAAGCTGCCCAACCAGCAGAGGGGGAGATTTTTTTGCCAGCTGAAGATCTACGAAATTAAACATTATTTTCGGACTAAAGCATTAGAGGAACATGTAAAATTATAGAAGACGACTCGTTTTAATTTTTGTTTCGTGGACCATAATACTCATATAAGATTTTTTTAAATATTTTAAATGAAATATAATAACATTTTGGCTAATGTAAATAGTTTAGTTTGTTTTAATTATACTGCTTTTATTACTGTTGCTTTTTGTCTGCTATTGTGCTAAAAAGGACAACAGGAATAGGGTCAGGTCAACTTTAATTAACTAAAGTGTTAATTAAACAAGTAAAAAAGGTAGCAAGAAAACTTAAGCTATTGTAAATTCAAATAAAAAAGCTCTTTGTAAAGTTGTAAAAGCAACACAGAGTTTTGTTTCATCTCTGTTGTAAATATTAAGGATGTGCGTAAAATTGTCGTAACTCTGGTAAATGTTGTATGTGCAAATATAATTGCTTTGCAAGAAAAGAATTTTAATACTAAAAAAATTTAGTATTCAATTTAGTTTGACTTGATCACACAATCGTGATTAATTTTTATTATAATTTACAATATTCTTTAATTTATTATTATAATTAACCATATAATCATAAGGATAATTTGCTTTGCCCTTGTTAGACATTATTTCTATTTCATACCGACAATTAAATGCCATAAATAATTTTAATCTAAAAAAAATATTTTAAATCTAAATAAATATTTTATAAAAAAGCTCTTTACAAAGTCATGAAAGCAACACCAGAGTTGTTTTTAACTTAATTTACTATCATACAGGAGCATCTTGATTGACCTCCACTTAGTATGAGTAGAAGAGACTCTTAAATGCAGTTCACATTAACGATATTGAACTGCAGTAAAAAATTCATTAGTTTCATATGACATCTATCACTAATGACAATATTGTAACTTAAGACAAATAATTTAGTAAAAAAAAGCAATTTAAAAAAAAAAAAAATTTAAAAAAAAAAAAAATTTAAAAAAAAATAAAATTAAAAAAAAAATTTTTTTTTGATAACGATTTTGTTTAATAACGATTTGATCGGTGTTAAAAGATCTTTAACAAAAATAGGCTGCTTCTGTGACTTATTTTAATAACAAAGGCGTTATAAATCAGTTTGAAATTGTTAGTTTCATTGTTTTTAAAAAGAATATGAAATTCATATCGTCAGCTGAATATGAAAAGGTCCTGTTTATGGTTCTGCTTAATTATTAAAAGTTAATAGTTAATATTTTGCAATCAATGGCTGGCTTGTTTGTTTTCTATAACCATTCGGAAGATGTCATCATTTCTTGTTAAAAGGCTTCTCTTTTGATCTTTTCAAAATGTGAGAAATCTAAGTTTTATTAAAAGAAATCAGAAGATTTTTATATTAATGTAACGACTTCTGTTTTATATTTCGCAACGCATTCCGCTGCTGCCATGATTTCAGATAATAAAACTTAAAATAACTTTTTTATTGCATGCCAACGAAGCGCATTACTTTGTGTAGTCAGCTAAAAAGCTCTTGTAATTTTATACTCGAAAGCCAAATGCCACTATTCGTGTAAGTTCAGTATCAATTCATTTCACTTTCATGTCAAGCTAACTTTCACTTTATATTTTATTATTATTATTATTATTATATATATATATTTTTTTGTTTAATAATTTATTGTCACTTGTAGGAAAGTTCAAAAGTGTAAATCAAATTTGGCCACAATGCCGTGGTAAGTTCAGCTTTTCACGCAGAAAAAAAAAAGTTAACACAAATTATAAATGTCACCTTAAACAAAAGTTAATTTTTTTTTTTTTTTTTTATTGTAACAAACAATATTCCATAATCATTTTTCAAATTTAAAAAAAAAAAGGAGAGAAAAAATTGCAACAATACCTTAAAACGCACACCTTTTTGTTTCTGTAAGCCAAAATACAAATAAATCTTGTTCAAAGTTATTTTCCTGTTTTATTACTTACAGATTTGATTTGTTATTTAATTTTCCAAATTAAACACGCCATTTGTCTATTAAAAGCCAATAAAAGGAAAACCCCTTGTAAAACTTTTACCATCAAAGTTATAAAAGATTGGCTCGAAAAGAGAAATAATCCATATTCAGGCACAAGTTTTTCGTATACGACAAAATAAAATCCAGCACAAAAAGCTTTTGAAATTCTATTAATATTTTGTCAACTACTGCTGCAGCAGCATAGAGGGGAAAGGTGACACTTTCAAACATCAAATGAATGCTTTACATGCATACATACACATCTATACATATCCATGCATACATACATGCATATATATTTATACATACTAATATTCATACATACAAATACAAGTAGGTACATATATACATATATATGTATATATATATATATATATTTGTATATAAAATAGACATGGCAAAATTAGGTGGGGCAACAAATTTTCTTGTGATAAAGTGTGCGGTGATAAATCGATAGTGACCACGGAGGGCTTGCAAACTTTCATTTACGAGAAAGTGTTTTTAGATGACACGCTTTAATTAAGAATAAAAAAAAAAAATAATTGTTCTTATATAATGATTAATAATTAATCTCGTTTCAAAGAGAGCCGATATCTTTGACTATAATTTGTGCTTTTGTTATTAGAAAAACCTTTAGGTTTGCTTTTGCCAAGATTTTGCTGGCATTATATACATATATGCATATTATTGATAGGATAGACAGATAGATAGACAAAACCAGGCTAAAAAGTAAGATAGAGGGAGTGGTGTAATAGCGGCTCTGTTATGAAATTAGGTGCTGGTAATCTGTTTAAGTAAACCGGCGAAGAAGACTGTTTGTGTTCAGATGTACATCTTGTTTTAAATTAATTACTTTAGACCTCCTTATTTTGGAATCCTCAGACGATGCAAAAGTCTGCATAAAAAGCTCAATAGATCAGTACACCAGTCATGTATACTTTTTGGACATCACTATCAGACTTACACTTAAATCCGAAATCCATTATAAGTTGGAGAGTCGTTTTCTTTTCTAGAACTGCCGCTATGGGCTTGCCACATAGTCAGCTAAAGCTTTAAGGCTGAATTAGCAACAATGGTTAGTGAACTGACAAGTACGTAGAGCAGATTTGCCGCTAGACTTTTCTTTTTAGCCATTTCCTTGTTGGGTTTACTTCTCCGATCAGATATTTTTACAAAAGACTAGAGGAGAAAGAGGGTGTATTTATCCAGATGTATAATTTCATCGATATTATTAATTGTTTGTTATTGTAAATGTTAAGTGACTGGTAAGATAAGAAAACATTTTGAAGGCATTTTTTTCCAACTGGTGGCCATACGAAACGAACCTATAAGCTTCTTGCTAACAAGCTTTTAAAGTAGTATAGAGAAGTTGCTTGTATTTTATTTTGTTGCTACAATTTCAAAAAGGAAATTTGAAACATTGCAAGTCTGGACAAAGGCTTACCGGTTACTTCGAGACTATTGCGCTATATCGAAAGCACACACACATCAGAAAAATTTTTTAGATTTTATTAAAGCTCAATAAGCAGTGCAGAATTTTTTCATTACTCTTAAATAGAAAATTAAAAAAAAAAACTGATAAAATTACATTTTTATAGTAAAAATTCCGATTTAAAAAAGAGTTTTAAAGTATTTTTTATTTTATTTTTATTTTATTAAAAAAAATATTATTTAATATTTTTTATTAATTTTAATATTATATTTTTTAATTTGTTATTATTATTTTTTTTATTTTATTTTGTTATTTTTATATTATTTAATTTTTTTTATTATTTTTATATTATTTAATATTTTTTATTATTTTTACATTATTTAACTTTTTTTATTATTTTTATATTATTTAATTTTTTTATTATTTTTATATTATTTAATTTTTTTTATTATTTTTATATTATTTAATATTTTTTTATTATTTTTATATTATTTAATTTTTTTTATATTATTTAATTTTTTTTTATTATTTTTATATTATTTAATTTTTTTATTATTTTTATATTATTTAATTTTTTTTTATTATTTTTATATTATTTAATTTTTTTATTATTTTTATATTATTTAATTTTTCTTTATTATTTTTATATTATTTAATTTTTTTTATTATTTTTATATTATTTAATATTTTTTATTATTTTTACATTATTTAATTTTTTTTTATTATTTTTATATTATTTAATTTTTTTTATTATTTTTATATTATATAATTTTTTTATTATTTTTATATTTTTTAATATTTTTTATTATTTTTATATTATTTAATTTTTTTATTATTTTTATATTATTTAATATTTTTTATTATTTTTACATTATTTAACTTTTTTTTTTATTTTTATATTATTTAATTTTTTTTATTATTTTTATATTATTTAATTTTTTTTATTATTTTTATATTATTTAATTTTTTTTATTATTTTTATATTATTTAATTTTTTTATTATTTTTGTATTATTGAATTTTTTTTATTATTTTTATATTATTTAATTTTTTTTTATTATTTAATTTTTTTTATTGATTTTATATTATTTAATTTTTTTATTATTTTTATATTATTTAATTTTTTTATTATTTTTGTATTATTGAATTTTTTTATTATTTTTATATATTTAATTTTTTTTATTATTTTTATATTATTTCATTTTTTATTATTATTTTTTTTCTATTATATTTTTTTCTATTATTATTTATATTTATTTATTTATTCTATTAATTGTTATTCTTGAAAGCAGCATAATTTTTCTTATCAGCTGGTGATTTTCGCAAGCTTTATTTGCTATTTTACTAAGTTTGCATAAAAAAATATTTACCTTTTTTGTAGCTTTTTTATAAAAACACTCTTCTTAAATAACAAACCAAAAATAAATGGCGAATAAAAAAAAACAATTTTAAATAAAAAAATTATGCACTTTTTTTTGGAAATAAAACTTTATCATAAGAAATTTGAGAGTTTTTTTTTTGCACTAATTAAATTCGTGCATGTTAAATAAAACTCAATGGAATTGAAATAAAATAAACTATCTCAGTTAACAATGATGCCAGACTAGATAAAAAAAATTTATAAATAAAAAATTTAAAAAAATAAAACTATAAGACAAGACAAATTTAATTATAAAATTATGTGCTTTTATTAAAAAGTAATATATTACAATTTGTAATAAAAATTGCCAAACGGTAACACTTTTTGCCACACCGCATAAACTTGCTCCCCTACGCTTCTCATATCGCAGTTGGCACAAACGTGTTCGGCAAAAGAATATAATAAATTAAAATCGAATAAAACAAACAGCTAAAAAATGTTTGTTTGAAATCATATAAAAAAGTTTTTCTTTGTCTTCATCTCCACCTCCCTCTCGCTACATTTACTATCAACCGCCCTTCCTTGTTCCAAACAACACATTACATTTGCTACAAAAAATATTTCCAAATGCAAATTTTTAATTTAATTTTATTTAGTAGCTGCAGCCATTTTTAACACGCTTTATTCTTCTTTTAAAAGTGCTTGCAGCTTCGCGAATAAAAGCACAAATAGGGGGAAAATAGGAAAAAAGGACTACAGAGTAAATGAAATGACGCGCCAATTGTAGACGACGGCATATTAAAATAATATCATTGTATAAATGAATGAGTGAATGCGGAGCAGGAAGGAATGAGTGAGTGGCTTTTTTGTTCAAGTTTATTTTAAAAACAAAGAAAGCTTTTTTTTATCCTGTACATTGTGTTTTTATTTGATGGCAAATTATATCGAAAATAAAGTGCATTAGAAATGCACAGGAGTAGCAAAATATTTTTTATTTATTCGCTGCAGCCATTCTTAAAGAATAACTTGTAAAGTCACGCGTTCTTTTGCATATTCTTCGTATGCAGAAAACTATCGTTTTTCTTAACACTTTTTCAATAAATATTCGGTTTTTTTATTTATTTTATTTTTATATAGTTTTTTAATATATATATTTATTTTTTGTATATCTAAAACTAATTTTTTAGGCGATTAATTGCTAATAAATTGCCAGCAAATTGTTAAGGAAATATTATTTTTTCTTAACACTTCTTCTATTGTTAAATTAACGCAAGTCCTTTGGTTAGCAAGAAAACTGGAGAAGACCAAAAAGGGATTTTTTCTATTAGCTAGAGCCATTCTTAATTTCTTCGTCAAGAAGTCTGATAATTTCCGAATATTATTTCCATTTAGGAAATAGTGTTTTTTTATTAACACTAGTTCTATTGTCAAATGAACGATAATCGTCTGCTTGGTAAGAAAACTGTCCAAAACAAAAAAGGGACTTTTTTATTGACTAGAATCAATCCAAATTATGCAGTTAAAAAGTCTGATATCTTTCTGATTATTTTTTATGTGGAGTAAACTGAGGTTTTTTCTTAACACTTTTTTTATTGTTAAATAAACGAGATTCGTCTGCTGGGGAAGAAAACTACATAAGACCGAAAATAGAGTTTTTCTATAAGCTATAGCTATTGCTAATGTCTCTGTCAAGAAGTCTGTAATTTTTCTGAATATATTTTATATTTGAGAAACCGTATTTTTTCTTAACACTCTTTTTATTGTTAAATGAACGAATGACGTCTGCTGGGGAAGAAAACTGCATAAGACAAGAAAGGCACTTTTCTACTGACTAGAGTCATTCTTAAAGCTCAGATAAAAACTCTCACATTTTTCTCAGTATAGCAAGTTCTTTCCTTACCACGTAAGACAATTTAACAGTTATTTTCTACAACGAAGGGCCTGGTATTATGCCCTCCTTTCCCCTTGCCATCGTTATATATATAATGTCTTTTAGTTTCTTACAAGTTATTTCTTTCTACTTTACATTTTGCTATTATTTTAATTTAATTATTTATTTTTTGACTCAAACTTACAGTCTGCATAAGACGAATTCTTGAAAAATATTTTGTCATGCTTCCGTTTCCTGTTACTTTTCTTTGTTTCGGTTTGCTTTAAACCGCTACGAACAGCAACATGACACTTTGCTTTGATCAATTAATTCAGTTTTTCATTGCAATTTTGTATTTTTACTTTTTTTTTATATTAATTTTATTTTATTTTATTTTTTTCCTCCGTCTTGAAATGAATTGTTTGTTAAGAAAAAATGTTCTTTAATCAAATGAGAGAAAGGACGAAAAATGGAAACTTTTAAATAAAATAATGAATTAGTTTTAAGGAACATTTTGAAAGCTGAAATAAATTGATAATAATTGATAATGAATTTAAGGATAATGATTTTAAGGATAACGAATTTAAGGATAATGATTTTAAGGATAATGAATTGAACAGAATTGGCTTGCAAAAGCAACTAAAAATTTTGAATGAATTGTTATTAATTGTACAATCGAATTATGAATTTGAATTGAGTTATGAATGGCCCAGAAAGGAAATTCTTTCTAAGCGGAAAATATAACTTCACTTCAATCAAATTTTATTGCATTTTCTTAAAACATTTTGTAAAGCTCTCCCACGCTTAAGTCGTTGTAATCTAAAATCCCTTTTAAGTTGTCAACTCTTGCAAAAACTTATTAACTTTACCTCAATATTTATTATTTTCTTTTCTCTCAAGATTTTCTTTTGCCTAAATAAATCGGTCATATCATTAAATGTAACAAGTCCTTTTGCAAAAAGTTAAGCCATTATGCGGCGAACATTTTCACAATGCCGAAACGTTTCCCTCTGCAGTTCTTCTTCATTTTGATGCTTTTGAATTTATTATTCATTCGCTAAATGTACTTAAGGAAAACTAAACTTTTCCACTATTTAAACAACTTGCTTTTATTTTACTTCTTATTATTTTCATATATTTTTACGCTTGTTTGTGATTTACTTTTTTTCGTTCGTGGATATTTTGAGCAGGAAAATATTATTTTTCTTCTAGTCCTTTATTTATTTTCCTTCTGCAGCGCGTATTTACAACTTGCAATATTACGACAAATATATAAATTGCATCAGAAAAATAAACAAAATGCAACTACTAAATAGAATTGAAAATGGTAAATTTAGACATTTAGACTTGAAGGACATCAAACAGAACAACTCAACTTCTTGGGAGATGTTTGATTGTTAGAAATTCCTAGTTTTTTAAGTGAACTGAGAAGACAGCAAACATTTTTAAGAGTATTTTACTTGAAGCTGCAAATGTAAATTTTGCTACAGTTTCATTTATAGCTAAGTCCTTAGAAATGCGAGGGAGGTTACCTTCTTCACTAAGTTTGCTGAATCCTCATGGCAGTCAATCACTTTATTTGTTTTAGGCTTAATTATGGGAAATGCCATGTAATGCTGAAGGTCATGATTCACTTTTCCACACCTGGTCTGACAATTCATTCCCACGAAAATCTGATTCGATTCCATTCTTTCTTAAAATGACCCCTTCAAAATGTCTTTCTAACAAATGTCTTTGTTAGCTTTTTGAAGTAAATGCAACTCTGATTGCATTAAAATTGCCCTTTTAGGAAAATATTTATAAAGTAAAAAAATCACTGTTATATACATAGATGTATTTGTAGGATACCTTGCCCTACTTTTCCATACCTACTTTTCCAACCTCTACACGCCTTTATAGGTAAACTAATTTTTGTGTTTGTCTCCCCTGCGGAGAATTTATCTGAAGCCAGCCAAATGATCCTTTCTTTTGCAAAAGGGAAATTAACTTATGCCAGTGAGGGAAATTTTTACCAATATGGAAATAAAGGCTGGTCCAACCGTAATGCAAAATTTTTATTCCATATGAAGACAAATAATAATATTTTATTATTTTTAATAATTATTTTTATATTTTTTATTGTGATAGATGAGTCCTTAGTAATCGCCTTGGCTGCGGTGACATACCGATAGCCGACGGCCTGCATCTTCAATAACTCTGAGGCATAATTTTTCGGATGTAATGTAAGTCACTATTCGCTTACGTCTGTTTAACGAAACATGCGGTGTCTTAACGAAATTTTAGATTGTCCGTTGAATTCTGCTTCTTGAATTCGCCTTGTAAGCCTGTAAATAAAAACTTTTATTCAAAATTCGTCTCAGTAATATTCGTGAGGTGTTGTCTTGTTGGCCACGATGACAAGTAGACTTAGAAAAAAGCATTTTCTTTAGAGACATCAATTTTCGTAAAAGGCTTTAAGAATTCTTTACCCCTTAATGGACAAACTTGTCAAACAATGAAACAAAGAAATGACAAATTAAACGGGACAAAAAAGTTGACATGAAATTGTGACTCAAAATTATGGTTGGACCATCCAGTATTAACACCTTTTTGGAGCGATAGATTTCGCTATTAAATTCAGACGAAGAATGACTGATCACATTGCTGTTAAAGTCGAAACGCTGAGGCTTATCCAAAATTCTTGGTGTTGGATATTCCACAGAGGGGGTATGGTAATGCATTATGCATAATGTGGTTAAAACAAAAATTCAGGCCCCTACATATTATATTAAATATATTATTTTTTTATAATATTAAGAAAGCCATCTGGGAATATCGTCCCGTGTGACTCGTTTCCCCATGAGGCAGATATTAGAATTTTTTTCTGCTTTTTTTAACTAACTCACGAAATGTATAGGCAGGAATCGAACCAGCTATCTCTGGTTTAGCAGGCTGCACATTATTCATTTGCTTATAGAGGTAACCATTTCATTTCCTCTCAACCTCTCACAAAAGAGCTTAATCGCATCCTCTCCAGCTGCCATTATTAATTAAAATTTGCCACATTGCCGAACCTACACCACCCTCGTGCAATTAAAACATATCCTATATATTTTACCTTAGTAAATATAATTACCTCTTGCTGTGTATTTATCCTTAAGCCAAAGTTAAACTTGTTCTACATAAAAAGAAAGGCAAAAAAAAATAAAGTAGAAAAAGTCTAGAAACAAGAGCAAAGTAGGAACACTAAATAAACTACCCCCGGCTTAAGATTTAAACAAGAACTACTTATTTCTGTGCCAGTACCACAAGCAAAGCTACGAGAACACGTATTGCGGCACAATCGCCATCGCCGCTGCCGTCGCCGTCGCTATCACCGTCGTTGTCAATGCAAATGTAATCATTATTGTCATCAAAGACCTTTAAAGCTGAAAGTGTAGATGTGCAATGCAACAAACTAGCAAAGTGAATAAACTGTCATAATTTTTCTCTTCGCATTATTGCAATATCAACAAGGTAACCCCTTAAGGCCGCTGCCTCTCATACTGCCACTCTTTCCGCTTTACCATTTATCTACCAAAAACCATGAATGTTATGCTTTAATACTGGAAACCTGTACTACGAGTGGAGCTTCGCCAGTATTTGCTTAAGGTTGTCATGTGCGGGTACCCCGCCACGGGTAGCCAGCTTATAATCATCTATTAGTGCTTTGTGGAATTGTGAGTACCTGTAAAGCAAATAGTAAGACTTTTCTTTAGCGGAATATTTGATGTCAGGCATGTTACAGTTGCATCGAAGGGATTTTTAATGCCAGCCACAATCAACAACTAGTCATGGCAGGCTAAAGATAAGACAAGAAACTAGAACTGAAAACTTTGTAAACTTTTTGAAAATAAGAAACAATGAGAGAAATAGTAAACTGCAATGGCTCATTAGGATAAAGGATTAAAACATCCAACGGACAGGTTTATGATATTTGAAAAGGAAGAACAACATTTTACAAATATGCCCGGAATCTCAAGCTTGCCAGAATAATTATTATACAACTACTGCTTTTCATACAAATAAAAAAAAAAAAAAATTAAGGCTTGTCGAAAATAACAACATGCAGTCCTGAGCAACAATTTAAAAAGGACTTAAATATTTCACTCAGCTTTAATAGTATTTAAAAAAGCAAAAACAAAGCAAAAAATCAGAAAAAGGAAAACTTTAATCCACATCTTGCCACCGCTAGTGCAGTTGTTAGGCAGCAGCAGCAATACAGAAAGAGGAGGTTATTCAAAATAAGAACAAAATCATTGTCTTAAGGAAGTCCTTGTTGCACTTTGCATACTAAGAGCCCAGCAGACTGTGAGAGAGTCATTCAGGTAGATGCGACATTTACTTGCTGCTGCTTCTAATGTCTACAAAAGTAATATTCTATATTTTAATGTTGAACACTTTTTGCCACTACATTTTCTTTTCTACTTTCATATTTTATTTTTAATAAATTTGTAACAGGAGGGAGAGAGAGCGAGAGAGCTCAAGTAGTTTGCGACAATTGCAAATGTTGCTGGCGGTGTAAAGGACATGCAACAACTTCAATAATAAAAATAAAGTACGAGTATAATGTTGAAAGCGGACACACACATGCAGCGCAACGCAAATGAAGGTTTAACAAAAATGTTAATATCTGCTCGCAGGAAATGAATGGTTTGGGGGAGGAGCGAACAAAAAAAAAAAACCAAAAAAATAACTAAAGACAGGAAAAAGGAAATCATCTTTATAAATGATGATGATAACAATAATGATTATGCATTGATGCCAGCTGTATAGATGGTTGGCTGATGCATTTCATCTTCTTCTTTCTACATTAAGATGCTTGCATGATAATCATAATAATGCAACATTGTGCAGGCAGCAATTGGTAGGGTTTGTTGCAAGTAATATTTTTATTATCATTTCTACAGATACTCTACTTCGTTTCGCATAAGCAGTCACAGAAACAGTGCAGTAAAAATGTTGATTATTGCTGAGCACTTGGAGGAGTGCAAACGTATTTAACTGCAATATATACTCGTATAAATGCAATAGGGAAATATTTGCCGTATATATATATTGAAATAAATACGGATCATACTACAAGTAAAAAAAAAAAAAGGATACTGCAGGATAAAACGTATTGCAAATGAAAATATTTAAATTTAAATCCAGCAGACGTAAATACTCTTAACAATGAAGGCAAAAGCATTTCATCTGCTCTTTATTTGACATTTACTGATCCACAAGCATTGAATAATAATAATAATAGTATTGATAAGCTGTACTTTATTGTGCTGTCTAAAAGGTCTCACACCCTCTTCAGACGAAAATTGTAATCCTTCTTATATTTAATTTTTACTCAATTAGGAGAGCAACTTCTTTTCAATGCTTTTGATGTCTTAAATTTTCAGGTATTTCAGTGTTTTTTTTTTTGGGTCATGGCATAAGTCTTCCGAGGAATTGCATTGGCCGGTGCAGTCAATGTTTGAAGCTTAAAAATATTTTGCTTTCTAAATTTCTTTTATAATTTCCGTTTAGTCTGTATGCAACATACATACAGCAAGAAAAGTTACTCTTCTTAACGCTTTTGACATTTAAATTTGTTATTTTTTTAGCTTCAGAAGGGAAGGGTTCCTTTCCAAAGTTAACTCAACTTATGAGGCAAATGAAACGAAATCCTTAATTTATAATTGCCCTAATTAAACAATTAATCCAAAAATTGACTTTAAAGTGTAAGTAGGCAATACAGCTGAACTAAGTTAGTAACTCATTCTGTCACCGAAACACCATTTTCTTACTCTGTCTTCCGCATTCATTATAGTTCGCCGAACCACAATTAATTCTCAAATGGTTTTAGTATTATTGCCACACGTGGTGGAATTTCGCTATTACGATTACCACCAAATAAGTGGCAGCGGTATCTATACAATATTGTACTCCAGCACTATAATTCGGAGGCGCAACTAAGTAGAAGTACTTGACCTCTATTCCCATTAATACAACGCAAGCACAGTATAGGACTTTATTTAGGAAACTTTTCACACATGTTTGGTATATTGTCAGATTTTATTTGGTTATTTCATTTATTGCCATTTTATCTCCTTTTGATTTAATATATGTCAAATAACTATTGACACATATTAATGTCGTGTTATGGTGGCCCGCGCATGCGTGTGTACTTCACTGGAGCTCAACTATTTTCAAGCAAACTGCCTGTACTCTTGCCTTCTTGTGTATTGAAAGTGTGAGGAAGACGGAGAGAGACAGTGAGAGATAGAGAGGGGGAGAAAACAATTATTTATCACATTAAGAATGTAATGAATTAAGCTGTAGTATCACAAACAGCTGATTTTGTTTACAAACAGTTATTTGTCAAATTTTTGCCAGAAGGTGTCAGGGGCATATGATAACATATATATAAACAAACGATTTGTGACTCTGCACGGCTCCCAAACACATAGAATCCGTCGTAGTTTGTTCACAAACGCATAAATTAAACTTGTTTCCAAAGTACATCGCTGTCAACATAAAGAACTATTACTAGGATACTTCCCCTAAAACCCTAAAAATTGAAATGAAGGATTATGGAATTGGTTTAGTCTAAACCTTATTTACATATATATGGATGTCTTCACTTTGTACGGTATTTTTTATGAACCACAAAATCTGGTTCCCATACCCTGGCATATCTCAGCACTTGGCGATTCCTTTAACACTGAATTAATAGACAAATTGAAAGCTTCACTAGCCATCCTTCGGAGATGGAAAGCATATTGAATATGAAAAATTTTACATTACAGAAATGAAAATTTTGCTTTCCATTAATGATTTTATTGTCTTTTATGTTTGTAAAATATATCTTGATTTAACTAAGTTTTTATACATCATATAGGTAGAGCAGGAACATATCGTTGACAGCTATCCTGGAAAGAAAATCTAAAGACGAGATGTGTAGGGATTTTTTAGGTGGAATAGAGAAATAATAACTTTATTAACGGAAGTCTTCATAACTATTAATTCATTTCAACAATGTATGAATGTTCATTAATACAATGAACTGCAAAATTATTTCTTGTGAAAAAGAGATGTGAAAAAAATTTTATTAAATTTGTGTATAAGCCATTTCATTTAATGATTTACTACGGAGTTATATGGCTTTATAACTAAACTGCCTGTCACAAAGCTTTGAAAGCTTTCATAGAGGTTTTTGGCTGTATTCGCCGAGTGCTTGCATTAAATAAATTTTTTTTTAAAACGTTTATGTAAGTAAAATGCACGTAGTATTGGCTTTCAAAGCCACGGCTGAGCTTTGTATGAAATTTAGGAAGTGATTATTAAAATAATGACCCAGACTTCACTCTTTTGTTTCTTAGAAGCGTTTCACAAGTTATATCGTATAAATTTTAAGCATTTCTTTTCGTCAATTGATTGCCGGGAGGTCGTGATGTTTTCAATTTTAGTGATATTGAAAAAACGCTTGTGAGGTCCATTTAACACTTTATAGACTAAACGTTTTTAATCGCCTGTTTTACAGCTTCAATTTTAAAATTCATACAAACAAGTTACAAAAAAAATATATTCATTTTTAATAAAATTCAAACTTTTACTAACAAGCATTTGAAATATGAGCCCCAATAATGCATAATTTATTTATTTTTTTCAATTTTGTTAATCCATGGCAACCTCACTCGCTATCTTTAATCGAATTATAATTTTTTATTGTTTCTTAAAAGTCTTTTTCAAATGACTCATACACAACGGCCACAGACCGACCATTCCAGCTGCATTTCAATGAATTTTTAATAACGTCAACAAACCACAAGCAAACAGCGAGAACACTTTCGTGATTACCGTAGACACTGATAAATATAGTATAAAATATCCGAGAGCAAGCGACACTATTTAAAAACTTTAATGTCATTCAAGAAAGAACCTTTAACCTGAAGATATTGTCAGTCATTGAAACCATAAAAAATGCCCCTCTTAAAAACTCATTATTGTTTAGAAAAAATAAAAAAAAATAAAAAAAAAATAAAACAAAGAAAAGATTTAAATAAAATTGATTTTTTCTTTAAAACTAAACACTTAAAAAAGCCATGAGTGTTTCTAATAAAAATTGATATTTAAATTACTTCACTTTGGAAAACTACTCACATGTAAATAAACAATAAAAATCATATTCAAATGTAGACAAATCGAGGGAATGGAATACATACATATAAAGAAAACACAACGAAAGAGAAAAATTTTAAAAATAAAGTGATAAGAATTTTTGGGGAGGATGTGCAGTTATTGTGTAGTTGGCTGCAAGTACTTCAGCATGCATTCCAGGGCTGCATTTCACATACGACAATTCACAAAAAGAACTCAAAACAATAATAATCGTAATAGTAATAATGGATTGGAAAACATTATATCGGCCACTTATTTGATGAAGCTGAACTAATTGAAAGATATACGAGCAAAATTTACATTACGGTCATATACCAAGTCAAGCGTTCTCCACAATACAATCAGAGATGGCACGGTGAGTAATTTTCTCTTCATTAAAACTGTGAATACTAATGAACACTTATGAGGAAAGGAATATGTACGTTGATTTCAGAATCATCAAAACATTTTAAGACTGATAAATTGCTCAAGCAAACGTCTTAAAATTGCTTAAACGGCCCCAATATTTCCTCTACGACAGTTATGTAAAAAAAGTTACTGCCACTAATTTAATTTTTTACTAAAAAATTCCTTTCAAAAACCAAAAAAAAATTAATTAAAAAAGTTAAATCTATTTTTAAGTTTAGCTAAGAATAAAACAGACTTTTATAACTTATAACTTATATAACTTTATAACAATATAAAATATGTAACCACTGCGTTACGACCTACATTTTTTTATATGAAATAATTTCACAATAACTGATAATTTATATTTTAATTATATTTTAATTTTAGTTAATATTTTATATTTTGTTCATTTTAGCAACATAAAAAGTATTTTGCTTTGTTTTTCCAAAAACAACTATGTTACTGAAATTTCCTCTTCTCTGAATTTGTAACACAATAACGTGTCACTTAGCTTTTCAATAAATTAGAAAATATTTTTACTTTATATGCAAATAAATATACAATAAATAATATGTTTGCGTTCTCAAAAAGCAACTGCGTTACCAAAATTTAATAAGGTAATTTTAATTTGTAAAAAATAAAACAATATTGTCTTTGCATATTACACAAATTATAATATATTTGACGGACCACTTCTTAACATAAGCTTTTCAACAAATTACAAAAAGTAAAAATAGACAACTGCGTTACAGCTGTGTAGCTTGAAAACAGCACGAATTATTGAACCATATTTAACAATTATTTAAATATGTAAAAAAATATTTGGTTTGTTTTTAATACTACTGCGTTCCCAAAAAACAACTGCGTTACCAAAATTTAATGAAATAATTTTAATTTATAAAAAAAAAATTATTGTTTTGCATTTTATACAAATTATAATATATCTGACGGAAATTAAAAAAAAAGTAAAAAAAAAACAACTATGTTACCAAATGTAGCTTGAAAACAAGCAGGAATTTTTGAACAGTATTTAAGAATTATTGAGATATGGCGTTATCAAAATTTAATAAAGTAATTGCAATAGTCCTATTAAGCTACTAATAAAATTACATACAAATTAAGACATATTTGACATTTGGCTGCAAAAACAAGTACGCAAATAAAAAAAAGCTTTGTATTAAGTGTAAAGTTATTTAAGACAAAAAAAAACTGTTGTTTTGTGGGTATTTGCAATAACAATAACAGTTTTTTAGTTTAGTTTAGTTTAGTTTAGTTTACAATTCCACTTCAAAACAACTGTGTTACTAAAAAGAAATACTTACACAAGAGTAAATACCACTTTTTCTTTACAGTTTTAAAGAAAATATGAAATTGTTTCAAATATGTAAATATATTGTACTTGACAGATTGTGGTTCGACTCTCTGTGGTAGAATACTTTATTTTATAAAAGTAACGCAGTACCACTTTCCATACACATTTTCCATACACATTTTCCTTTAAATTTTTATTATATGAATTCATATACACTGTCTAATGTCAATGATTGTAACGGGCTTAAACATGTAATGTATTTTAAAAACTTTTTGTAAATGGAATATTTTCTCTCAAATCCTACGAACTGACTGGTGTATCCGTACTAAGAGAAGTTAATTTAAAATAATTAAATTAAAAGTTCTGAATATAAAAATTGTTTTTATCTGAAATTATTTACATTTTAAAAGTTGAACTTGAAGTTTGCAATGGAACATTTCATAACCTCTATGAATGCTGGATTTCTCACATTAGATACGAGTAGTGATGCCAATTACATTAGGCGATGTTTCCATCCCTGGTCATACAAAGGGGTAATCTCTCTTTTCCTCTCTCATTATCACCTTTAACAAAATACATACTGAGCGAAAGCATTATCGTCAAGAGATTTATTATATTTTCGTTACTTAACTTTAAGTACTTGAATAGTTTCTGTTTTTAAGTGGGCGTTCAGTTACTGATGTGCGAGTGAAAGAATGCCGCTAGTGAGTGTTAAAATAAATTTAAATGTGTGCTTTCAGTAGACGAAGATAAAAAGAAAGAACTATAGGAATCGATGACATATTTATGATCTTATTTAATGACTTTTGTTTGTTTATTATGGTGGTTCTATCACTCCTAAGACAGGAAAGGGAATAATTTTCGTTTTGGTTCTTTATCACAATTCTAAAGAGCTTTTTTATTTTCTAATTGTAAAAAACGTCTATATGACATATTTAAAGTTGGGTTGGTCGCAAGCTATTAACTAGTAGTACGCTACGCTGGTACTGGGGCAGCTCACGGGTACTCCCAGTTATTTTCATTATATAACTTCTTTAGCTTCAATTTTATGGTTTAACCCTTAAAAGGTTAAACCATATTCCATATATTCATATGTTCATATATGTTATATTCATATGTTCCTTGCAATTCCTCTAAAAAAAAAGATTCGGTAACCTTATAACGATACATTGCATGTAAACGAGAAGTGTAAAAAATATCATCTTTCCCATAAATACATTTTCTTAGGAAAAAAGGTGAAGCCGATCATATATGATAGATGTCGAGATCAATGGTCAGCAACTTTTGATATTTACCTGTTTCATACACTGTAGGGCCGACTTTATGTATTAAACTTCAGTCGAGTCAGGTTCATTGACCTCGAAGGCAGCCTTGGAAGCAAATAAACATTTGAACCCTTTGCCGAGCATTGGTCCGATTTGTGGAGATAATAATTTCATACTTAAGAATTTAATAATTATGATTATTTAAATCTTCAATTGAAAATACAATAAATATAAATAAAAAATTTTAAACCGTTTACAAATATAATTTTCGTTGCGCTTAAGGGCCGATTTCAGATATAAAGCGCTCGTATCGCCGACTTGTCATATAAGAATAGTTCAAACGGATACTTTCTACTCTCTCAAGTGAGATGGCGACGGAAAAGGTTGGCACAAACAATACTTCCATTAGGCATATTAAATCAGCTGTTTTTGTACATATAAGAACAAGCGCTAACTTCAAAGTACTGAAAGTATTCAAAAATTTAAAACTGCTTAACTTTAGTACTTTGGGTTAACGAGTACGGATTGACATGAATATGCACAGTTAAACTTGGTTATCAGTTGAAAAAATACAAAGTATACGTATGACGTATTCCATGTGATATCACTTGGCCTTAAGTCTGCTCTATTCGAGTTAAACGTTGAAGTTTTAGCTTTAAATTTACTCTCAACAGATAATTTTAGTTCAACAGAGTATGCACGAGTATGTTATGCTACGCTCGTGCTCCACTCACCCTCCTAAAGACAGCCCACAATTTGGAGTTCTTGGCGTTTAAATAAAATTTAGTTTCCTACCCCACTTAAATTATACTCCAACCTTTCAACACTACGCTCCGTGAAACATTTAAAGTTACAAGCTGGAAGTGTAGAAGCAATGTCTGCTTTCAGGCCACCACTAATGAATGGCTCCTCCTTTGCACGTTCCTCAATAGACAGTTAAAACACAAATTTCCACTTTATTTCTAAATATAAATAATTCCAAGCATATCAATCAATAAAGATTTTCCACACTTAATAAAAAATCAGAAAAAAACATTTTTCATACATTTTCATTGCTTCCTTTGAAATGTTTTTCTTTCGTTGGTGTATATAAAATTCTCCTGGAATGATTTGAATTTCATATACAGAAAGAAGCATACGGGTTTCCTGGCTGAGAAGTCTGTATGCAATTTTAGCTGCTGTTCTTCTTAAATTTTCAAACAAGAAAATATAAAATGAAGAGAATTACAATAACCAATTAAATGCCAAAAATTATATCGCACATGCATGCAGCCGGCAGCAGGATACACGGCAAAGTTGCCGTGTACAATTTATTCGTGTGTATGTCTCGGCGGTTGTAATAAAGGGGCGGGTGGGGTACTTGAGACAAGGTGCTAATCGAATTACGAGCATGTGTCAAATGCTCTATTTTATAGTCGACATTGCCCCGACATGTTAAGTGAAGTACGAGAAAAGAAGCAAACCCTTAAAAACATGCACATGCATGCACACATGCAAAAATAAAAAAACTGCGGTTACCACATAGAAAGCGATCGGCAATCGTTGTGGTGTGAATGTGGTACTGCGGCGAGCCTAGTGAAATGGAAGTTTCTTAATTTATTTCTTAATAATTTTTTTTTTAATTTTAATTTTTTTTTTTTATTTCATAAAAATTTTAATATTTATTTTTTTTTTAAATTTTTTAATTTTCCAGTTTTCTAAGTAACACAGATTTCGTTTGAGCAGTCAAATAAAAATTACAAAATATTTTTTCGGAATTTAATACTGGACCTGCTACATTTATGTATTAAAAGATCACAAGTTCAAGTTTAAAAAAAATTAATAATTATAGAGTCCTTGCGCTGCATATTTTTTTTATTTGCTTGCAATTAAGTCAGTTAAATAATTTGCATTAAAAAAAAATAACTTTTTATTGAAGTTCGTTCAAGCTGCGGTGGACACTTTCAAACTTTATAATGATTTTATAAAAATTATTTATAATGATAACTGGAATTAATGTTTAAAAATTTTGTTATTGTGCGTTTGGTTTAAGTAAAATTGTCCCGGCATTTAAGGTCCTGCGAAATATTTTGTAAGTAATAATACCAATTACATAGTAATTTTTTCGGAAATTTATTTTATTTTTTTATTTACACGAAATCTATATGGAACTGGAAAGTAGAAAGGCCCTAACTCACAATTTTTTTTCTATATATTTTTCATAATGGTTTCATTTACTTAAGACCAATAATTTAATACAATAAAAAAAATAGGAAATAAACAAAAAAAAAATTAAAAAAAAAATAAAAACAAAAATAAAAAAAAATTAAAAAATAAAAAAAAATTAAAAATAAATAAAAATTAAAAATAAATAAAAAAAAATAAAAAAAAAATAAAAAAAAATTAAAAAAAATTAAAAAATAAAAAAAAATGAAAAAAAAATTCAAAATAAAAAAAAATAAAAAAAGAAATAAAAAAAATTAAAAAACTAAAAATAAATAAAAAAAAAAGAATAAAAAAATCCAATGAAAGCTTTTACAGGTTTTAAATTCTTTTGTTTAGATATAGCCGTTCCCTTAGAACTAATTTTAACTTTAAATGGTTTTTTTGTGCAGTTAGTAATTTTTTGCCATTAAAATATTTTTTTTATATTTTAAATATTTTATTTTATTTTTTATATTTTTTTATGATTTATATTAATTAACACTCTTTGAGTGTTTAATTAATTTCTTTTAAAATAATTTTACAATAATAAGAATATTTATAAATTCTTTTATATAATCATGTAATATAAAAATATATTTATTTATACCTTTTATTATTTTTTTTTTCAATAATTTTAATAAAAAATAAAATCAATTAAATAAAAAAAATATATAATTAATATTTATTAAAAGATCTCGAATTCGATTAAATATTAATTTTATTTTTATATATAATTATTTTATATATTTAAGAAAATTTTTATTATGATTGGCAATTTCCCAATTTATTATTATTTTGCTTTTGTGTGTCGTGTTTTTGTAATTCTCAATCGATTGTTGAGAATGTGGGCATACAAGTAACGTAACAAGATTTGGGTTTATCTTTCAAAGTCTACTGAAAAGCTTCGTGAATTATTTTATGAAAAAAAATTATTATCTAATAATTAAGTATAAATTAATAAAATTCTAAATAATTATTTGACAAATTTTCTTTTTATATCTTTTCAGGTACGTTCAAAAATTTACAATTTCAAATGTGATTATTCATGTAAGTTTTTTTTTGGTTTTACTAATTTTAAGTTTTAAAACTGATTTATGGAAAACTCAGGCAGTCGTTAAAAAGAAGGACTTTAGTTATGACATGATAATCATAGACAGAAAAAAATGTACTCTTAAGTGTGTGAAGACCGGCTTTGCGAATGGAAACCAATGATTTTTCAGGTCTTAAATTATAGAGTTTTTATTTGGTTTACTATAGAAAATGGGGCAAATTTCTTAGACAGTTCTAAGCCGATTCCTTCCTCTCCTCTGTCTTCTCTCGTAGTCATTTTATAAGCAGTTATTTTTGAATAATTTTTTAATCTAGCATATATTAAGAACAAGCTTTCTGTTATTAACACTCAAAATGTTGTTGAAAAAAAAATCAATTAATCATTTAATTACGTTGTCGATTACATTTAATCAAAATTATTAATAGAATGAAAATGGTGAAATTTTCTCTTTTTAATTTCTGTTTAGTTCAAGTGTTGCCTCCTTTTCCAATTTAATGACATAATTTCTTTCATTCAAGTGGACCTCCCAACTAGTTTAATAATAATAAAAATATTTCATAATAAATTACCGAAATATATATATATAAATAATGATAAATGGAGAGTAACAAAAAGACAAAAAAGATCAACTGCGGTTCACCGAATAGGCAAAGAAATTTGTTTTTTCGTACATCAACAAATTATTCAAATAGGCAGCAATTATGAGAGAAACAAGTTAATAATTTAATTATTAAGAACAACCACACCAGCAGTACTACCCCACTTTACTGCTGCCACAGCTCCAGCAGCTATAAAATTAATATGCTGGCACAGTTGCAACCAGGCTATTCCAAGATTCATAAATATATATATTTTATAGAATTGCTTTATAATTGCTTATGAAAAATAATTTAATTAATACTATTAAAAATTTAATTAATACTATTAACAATTTAATTAATACTATTAAAAATTTAATTAATAAATTATTATTAATTTTTAAACTAAAAGAAAATTCATGCGCAGAAGTCGGGAATTTTTTTCATTAAATCTTTATTACGAGTATTATATGCAACTCGTAGAGGTTTGCAATTGTTAATGCTACTCGATTTGTAATGAAATGGAACATTTAACTGCCTACGGTGCCTACCGTACCTCCGTGGGCGAATGAATATGGCACAGCCTAAATAACAGGAGGTTACGAGTTTGATTCCCGCCTAGATCTTGGGTGTTTTCTTCCAGACAAGCCGAAAGGTTTGCAGACTGAGTTGTTTAAAAAAAGAAAAAAAAATTCTAATATCTGCTTCATGCGGAAACGAGACACACGAGACGACATTTTTAGTTCGTTGGTTAAAAAAACAATATCGTATATTATTAAAATTATTAAATTTTTAAAGATTGTTTCTAAACTATTTGCAAGCAAAGCTTTCATTTATCTAAAGAAATAATTTTGTTTTTATTATTTTAAAAATTTTATTATCTTTTATTTTATTTGACATTTTCCATAGATGTGTAATTACTTTAGGAGCCAAAGTTCAAGCCAAAGGTCCCCATACGAGTATATCCTTATGATAATAGGCAGGCTCTTCAATATTAGACAATATTGAAAATTTTATATAAAACTTTGTGAAGGTTTCTAAGTTAAAGGATATTTTGCTTGTAGAACTGTAATAGAATTCACTTTGAAAAATGTATTCAAATTCCAGCAATACATTTTCAATTAAATTATTTAATAGCATTGATACAAAATGTGTTAATTGGTGTTTAAATACATAATTTAATTATCCTGAAACAGATTTCTTAAAATATACCAATTTAAAGGATTTTTTTTTTAAATTAAATTAGAAATTTTTGATGACGGTGTGGTATGATAATGATGTGGGATACCCCTAATAAAATTAACACTGTCTGTCAACGTTAAAGTTACCACTACCGTCATCTTTATTGTTACCTTATAAAGATGTTCAAGTTAGTGAAATAAAATCGAAAGAAGTTTCTCTATGCTGACATGCGAGATAGATAAACCAACACACACCCAAACACATATGCGCATGCACGTACACACACACACATACATTTGTAAATAAGAAATTACTCGTACATATTCATAGCAGCTTATGTTTTGTAGTAAATTGTTTGTTGTGTGTCTGCTTAAAATGCAAACAAATGCAACAACCAAACAGTTTAGCGGTGCAACGGCAATACCCATGGAAACGTGCAGCACCTTAAATGTTTCTTTTATATTCCCTATTAATGAAACATGCAAATGTGGCGTGGAACAAACAATGGCAACGAAAATGGAAGCTTTATACAACCAACAATAGATTCTGTAGGAAGCACGAGGCGTAGCATTCTCATCAAAAGGGTTTTCTCATAGTCAATATCTCCAATGGTATAAAATTAGGTACGTTAAACAGGACGAGCTCATACCATAAGTTTATGTAAATGCATTTACTCGTTTCACTTGAAATTAAACTTGCAAAGATCGCCAATATACTGGGAATCTGCTCTATCCTTATTGTAAATCATTTTACCCGATATGGCTAAATGGAAAATCTTTGCCGTAAGACAATATTGAACACCTCTCGTATTTTTATAGTAAAATTGCAAGTATTCATGTATTAGACGACATGAAATTGCAATTGGTTTTAAAGTCATATGACGTCTCGGTATGGTACACATTAGACGTTCATGTCTGTGCGAAGGAAAATAGTATTTTTGCGTTATGAAAATTATTCATATTTTTAAACAAAAATATTCAACAATTAAATTCCTTTTTTTTGTTAACTACCGCACCTAAGAAACTCTTAAAATTACTTTGGGTGCCACCCAACGAACATTTTAATGCAGTTTTTTGCCAACACTTGATAAACTCAAGCTTTCAATCAATTTTTTTCGCAAGAAAAATATTTTATTCTTTCCATGGATCGTCTATACAGAAATTTTTTTGTAATTCTTTCTATGGATTTGTAAATCCATTTGAAATAGACTGTTGAGTTCCGGATGCTACTTTGATTTTATTCACTTTCGGACTGGATCCTTAATATAATTTATACAGTCGAAATTAATATTACCATTACCATTACCATTGCTATTACTATTACTATTACTATTACCATTACCATTACCATTACCATTGCCATTACCATTACCATTGCCATTACCATTACCATTACCATTACCATTCCCATTGCCATTACCATTACCATTACCATTACCATTACCATTACTATTACTATTACCATTACCATTGCCATTACCATTACCATTACCATTACCATTACCATTACCATTACCATTACTATTACCATTACTATTACTATTACCATTACCATTGCCATTACCATTACCATTACCATTACTATTACCATTACCATTACCATTGCCATTACCATTACCATTACCATTACCATTACTATTACCATTACCATTACCATTACCATTACCATTGCTATTACCATTACCATTACTATTACCATTACCATTACTATTACCATTACCATTACTATTACCATTACCATTGCCATTACCATTACCATTCCCATTACCATTACCATTACCATTACCATTATCTTTATCACTATCAATATCATTATGTGGAACGATATTTGCAAAGTTAAATCACATTTTATATATCTGCATCTATCTTGTGTGCTAGATAAAATATTTTATTTCTATATTTTTAATTATTTATTTATTTACTTAATATTAGAATTATATGAATATAATTATAACAGGAGTGGAATAACTGAGTAGATGGGGACATCGGCTTTCGATATTCTTATTCGACAGTAGAATTACGAATAGATGGGGACATCGACTTTCGATATTCTTATATGTATCTGGGGGCATCGGCTTTCGATACTCTTATTCGACAGTATTGCAACTGAAAGAAAAATTAAGTCAGGTCCACAGAGTAATATTGATTAAAAAGTTAATTACTTAATTAATTGATTAATTAATTATATTTGTACGTTGTGAATTGGAAAAATCTATTTATCGTATTTTGATATCGCATTGTGGAGTTTTCATGCGTTGGAAATCAGAAAGAGCTGATAACAGAAGTTCTGAAAGGGTTTATATATCATAGCTGGGTATGAAATATGGCTTAAAAGTTTCATGTAATTGTATAAGCTTGTTTCAAATCTAAATGTTTCTGGAATTTGGCTCACTCAATGGTTTTTTCCAAATTTTCAAAAAATTAAAGCAAGTCGTAAGCTAGACGACGCAAAGCAGAAGGACCAGTATATTCAAAATTGATACAAATCGATACAAATCGATACGGCAGACAGCAGCAAGTCAAGTCGGACACCATTGTATTGTCTTATTTAACTGAATATATAGAAACAATATTAAATTTGATATTTAGAAGTGGTGACAAAATGTTCGCTGGGTATCTTTCTAATATCTTGCGTATGTGAGCATGTAACTGGCATTTAACTCGTGTAGAGTAATACATACCCACATACGAGTAGTTTTGTATGGATGTATGTATGTATATATGTATGTATGTAGACATGTTGCTCCAGATACTGTAGCAGTTTTCTCCATTTTGATTAAACATGCATACGTTTGCATTCATTTAAATTTTATTTTAGTATTTTCCAACTAAAATTCTTGTTTTGGTTTTTGCTACACGAATGCATAAAGTGTGTTCTTAATAAATACGCATTTACGAATTGCTGTTGTTGTTGGATTCATGCTGCCTGTTGTTCCCCATCTGCAGTCCTAGTAAGAGCTCCTAAACGTTTATCTCTATGGTATGCTAATGTACTCGTACAGTTGTACGTATGTACGTATTTGTTACCTCCCGTGTGTGTGTGTGTGTGTGTGTGTGTATTTGTAACTGTGTACGTTAAAACAAATTGAAACTCGTTAGTGTCACCAAATGTTTCAAACAATTTTGTGGGCGTTGTGGTATTTTTGGGTTACTTGACATCTGACAGCTGAAACGTAAGAAAAAAAAAAAATTTAAACACACTCAAAATAGTTAAATAACCCATTATTTAATTGCAGCTGGAATAGCAAAGTATCTAAATGTGTGTACGGGAATATGAGAAAAAGTAAAAAAGAAATTACAAATTAATGTGAAAATCAATCGGAAGCAATTTAAGCTCTTATACTATTAATAAGTTGTGAATAGATGATTGAAAAGGACCCCAAACTAATATGAGAGGAAAACAAATTGCCGTTTATTAAATCTATTAACGTTGCACTCGATCAGCTGTTCTCTCCCGCTTAATTTGTAATTTCAATATGCCTCTCTAATCTTATATGATCTTGGTGAAACTCCAGTTTACTTTTACGATGATACCCCATACAAGTGTGAAGGAAGAAAACTACCCCATTCAATATATGATAATGCATTTACAAAATCCATTACAAAATTACGGTATGAATTACGGGTATACACCTTTAAAATTTATTTTAATTTTATAGTCGGTAACGGTCACGTGACCATGTATAGAACAAGGCATACAAATTAATCCCAAAATAATGGTCAGTATATACATAAACCTTATACTCTTGGCAAATTTTCTTTCCAAAAATATTGTTTATAATGCTTTAAAATGGGCCCATGTACACAAGTTATGAACCCATAAGCGTTTTAACATCGTAGAATACATATTTCTAGAAAACTCTGATTTATAGCAAAGTACATAGATTAAAGTAATAGCTGAAGTCAACATGTATGGTTAATTTAGTGTCTATAAAAGAGATTCATTAACCCTTAAAAAGGGCTAGAAGCAGACCCAAAGATGTTTAAATGAAGTATATCCATAATATAATAAAATCGTATGAAATTAAAGTTTTGCTTTCCTGATCAAAAACCAGACATGCATGGAGGTTTTTAGCAAGTAGCACACATCCTAGTTCACATAAATACATTCTTATAGGGGAAACCGGGCTGTTTTTGGAAAAAACATATATCATAGTATCTTTGAGTATCTTTCAGAAATTTTTATTAGCAAAAAAGAATTATGGCCATTGGATAGTGTCCTTGTCTATCAGGCAGGTTGCTGATACGATATCAGCCAAAACTCTAAATACTTCTCCTCAGCGAAACCAAAAACTTTGCAAGTTGTATGGTTAAATTAAAAAAAATCTTATTCACATTTTTTAAAGTTCCTGCCGAGAAATGTTTAATAGGAAATAGTATATTTCTTTTGACTTGTGCCCATCAATTTAATCCAATTGATAAAACTTTTGAAATAATTTGAGAATACTAGATTTATATCGAACATGTTGTGCCATACATGTTGTGTCATACATATTGTGTCGAACATGTTGTGCCATACATGTTGTGTGCAGCATCTAATTTTAGTTTAAAAAACTCTTTTACGCGACACCATGTGACGTAATAAATCCTTCTGCACTTCACTAATTGGAATACCTATATAACACAAGAAAAAAACTGTTATGGCATACGTTACGTTGCTGCATAATTGCAACCTGGGTATCCATCCCTCTACTATGAAAATCATACCTTTTACACTCTTTCCCCTTTCAACCATTTTACTTTGGATCAATTTATATTACGGCATTTCAACTAGAACATAAAACATTCCCACAAAAAAAAAAAGAATATGTATTCGTACACACTCATTTAATTAGTCTCTTCTTTAAATGCTGCAATTTGTAAAACTGCATGAGTACAACAACTCCTACTATAATTTTATTATTTTTATTAACAACCTTTAGACCATTAAGAAAAGTTTCTGTCAACGAAATAAACGACTCTGATGTTGTCAACAATGCAATTACCAAACACTCCAATAAAGGCAAATGAATGATGAAACTTGCAAAAAAAAAAAAAAAAAAAAAAAAAAAGAAGAAGAATTCAGCAAACTTGTCGTATGTCTGTGAGAGATTTTTTTAAACTTATTTTAAATGGCGTTTTTGAAGTGCAATATCAAATAAAACCGTTTACCACAAGGCAATGAGACCACATGCGTCGAATGAGACACATACGTTGTTGACAATAACCATTTCATGAGGAGTCATTTGGAAGCAATAACAAAGAGGTACTTTTGAAGAGGAAATTTTGAAACTATTACGAATTAGAAAAGTTTGGCAATTAGGGAAATAGAACCACAGTTAAGCTGCGATAATGCGGATAACATGAGACCAAGCAATTTCATTTTATCATTGCTAGCCTAACTCCTCGATACAAATGGAGCCACAGTCTCAGTTCTCTGCTTAATGGAAAGATTGATACTTTCAGTATTTTACCTGTCAGAGTCTGTCTTTACTTAAATTAAATTCGATTAGATTGAAAGGAGGTTCATTCGACCGATTTTGAAGTAATCTATTGAGCGCTTCCAGACAATAGTTACTTACGAGATTAATTCTTGGCCAATACTATACAATACATCTCCCCTTTTGAAGTTTAAATACGTTTCTCTTATTATGATGTAAGGCTATAGCTTACTTCCATGCCAACCCTCTAATCCTCTAACCCCAACGCTCATGTTTTATGAACTAACCCTAATTTCACAATTTCGATAATGGGGACACCATGAGACCAACCAATTTAATATTATCGTTACTTTCCTAACTCTTTGCTACAAATGGAGCCACTGCCTCAGTTCTCCGCTTAATGGAAAGACTGATACTTCACGTGTTTTACCTGTCAGGCCATCTCTTTACTTAAATTAAATTCGATTAGATTGAAAGGAGGTTCATTCGACCGATTTTGAAGTAATCTATTGAGCGCTCCCAGACAATAGTTACTTACGAGAATTATTCTTGTCCAATCCTATATAATGTATACCCCATTTTTAAGTTTAAACACGTTTCTCTTATTATGATGTAAGGCTGGAGCTTACATGCAGGCCAACCCTCAAATCCTCTAACAACCTCCATTTTCGCCATCCTTTCATAATAATCATCAAGGACAGCCAGCCAGTCGAAAATAATCACTAGAATTCTATATTACTGAGGACAATCTAAAAGGCGTTTCATGCCAGACGTTCCTGAGACATTTGCGCTACATATGCCCTTCACAGCTCTTTTGCATTCGAATGAACGAATTGCCCACAAGTCTGTAAAAAAATATAGACCATTTCACTTTCTCTTCTTCTTCGATCTTTGCACTAACATTTAGCTAATGCTAGCCGGCTAGCAACGTTCTAGCTACCAAACTGAAAATCTCATACAGTTTTCCGCTTATTATTACCAGCACCGAATTATTTTCAGTACAGTTCCGACATTTTGTATTGTACCTTAATACTCGTCACAGTAAATTATATTTTCGTTTTCGTATGCATTCTGGCTTATAAGTGCTTTCAAAGATAGTTTGATAGATATTTAGAGGTTTGCATTTATGCAACATATTCAAGCAAACAAGCACAGTCGTCACTTAATTCCAAATAGATGTTTAAGTGATTGTGTACATTTGGTTTTAGTAGTGAAGTGACAATATATTTGCGATTGTCAACGCCAACCAGGACAGAATGCATACAGTTTGCAAATAAAGGCCTCCCCACACACACACACACACACACACACATAAAGTGTAAATTTTTGAATTTATGCCACCCAAATAGGAATAAAATTATGCAGATGCCAAAGAAGTGACAAAAATCGTATCGAAAAGTCTTTTTTTTTTTTTTGTATTCCTTTTACTGCTATAAAACGACCGTTGTATGGGTGTGTGTGGTGTGTGCTAGTGTGCGAGGCACATTTGTGCCGAATGTATGTGCAAGACTTGTGAACTATTTAGAATTTATATTTCAACACCTTTCGACGCTTAACGCTTCATTTGCATGACAGCATTGAAACGTGATCATCAGTTTCATTCAGTGCAATTCATTTTTGCATGTGCTTGATATCGCTGCTTTGCATGGCACTGATTCAGTATTGCAGCAGATACTGCATAAGGAGGAGCAGCAGAAAGCCTAGAAAGGAACCATTGAACTTTTATTACATTGCAGCAGTTACTTTTCGTACGTATGCATTTTGAATATTGTTATTAAGTTCTACTGGGGGTGCTTGATAGCACGATGAAGTTGTTGAAAGCTGTAGTATTGGGGGCGCCATTAAAAAATCGTTTTTCGACCTTTTATCCAGTTTCCAGAAATTGTGGACTATTAAATTTAGATAACAACATAGGGAAAACTTCAATGAGAGTAGTTCGTTAAACGAACTTTAATTTGACCACGAAGGCGCTCATACTTATACATACATGATTTCAGTGCCAAATCAAAATATCATCTCTGGACCATATCTTTATCGCTACATACAGTCATTCTTTCCCGGAAATAGTAGAACAAATATTTAGTTTTTTGTTGAATTAGCTACATTTGTGGACTTAATCCCAAACTTCGATAGTCATAAAGTTATTATGAAGTGTTTTTTTATACTGGAATATATCATTGAGACTTCAAGCACTACCTCCTCCAGTTATAACATATATTATCCTCTCGCGCTTTTACTCCTCTTCTGTGTTCGGTTCTTGACTCTAGCAGTTTTTTATACGCCAGCTGATGAAGGTTCCCCTTTTGCTGGAATATACTCATACCGTGTGACTTTATAAGCTACCTTCGCCAGTTATAACATAAATTATCCTCTCCCGCTTTTACTTCTCTTCCGGGTTCGGGTCTTACCTCTAGCAGTTTTTTATACGCCAGCTGATGAAGTTTCCCCTTTTGCTGGAATATACTCATACCGTGTGACTTTATAAGCTACCTTCGCCAGTTATAACATAAATTATCCTCTCCCACTTTTACTTCTCTTCCGGGTTCGGGTCTTACCACTAGCAGTTTTTTATACGCCAACGGATGAAGGTTTCCGTTCTGCTGGAATATACTCATACCGTGTGACTTTATAAGCTACCTTCGCCAGTTATAAGATAAATTATCCTCTCCCGCTTGTACTTCTCTTCCGGGTTCGGGTCTTACCTCTAGCAGTTTTTTATATGTCAGCTGTTGAAGGTTTCCCTTCTGCTGGAATATACTCATACCGTGTGACTTTATAAGCTACCTTCGCCAGTTATAACATAAATTATCCTCTCTCACTTTTACTTCTCTTCCGGGTTCGGGTCTTACCACTAGCAGTTTTTTATACGCCATCTGATGAAGGTTTCCCTCCCTTGGAATATACTCGTACACTGTGTTATGCCTTAGTCAGTTATGAAATAAATATCAGGATATATTATTCTCATTCTGTGTTCGATTTCAAATGTCAAAAGTCTTAAAAATAGTTTGTGAAATTTTTTGTAGTCTTTTATATCCCCTTAGGACTTGATGCTCACCTCCGTCAGTCTTAAATTATCTTGAATGTTTTCCTGGTTTCTATTACCACTTACAAGTTCATCTCCTTCTTTGAGCGATTTTAAAATAAATTATGATAATTTTTTCTCAACATTATTGTGAACTTTCATTCTGTCCTCGAACAGCCTTTGAGCTGCCACCCCTTCCTCCGGCAGTTATAATAAACATTCACTTGATTTTTTCGCATAGAGTTCTCTTCTAATTATTATAAGAGTTAATCTATTTTCTATATTTTTTTTGGTGTAGACCACTAGTCAGTAATAGCCTATGAGGTTTAATCCTATTTCTTTAAAAAAAGCTCAGTGTTATCATCACTGAAAGTTTTAAATGAAAATTACAGATACCCCCACGCACCAATCAATGAAATGAGTGTATGTGCTGACATTTATCACATGGTATTGCGCAAGAGGCCAAATTCGTAACCGATGGCTGCAGAAGATGGGCCAAAATAAATCGCTTACATAAACCGCTAAAAACTTACAATCAACTGCCTTTTTATCCATTTATGCAATCACATATGCATTTATGTACATGCATGTACATGCTTATTTGTGTTCGTTTCTGGCATAGTTTACGGTTTTGTTGTACTTCGTAGACAAGTGGGAGAAGAGAACCTTTAGATTGACTTCATTGTCATGTTGGTGTTAATAAAATGAAACAATTGAGCTGAAAAAAGAAAATCAAAGAAAAACTGTAGCTTTTTCAAGCTTTTGCCAATTCGAGGTTTTTTCTTCTTTTCGTTTTAAATAGAAGATACTGAATTTAAAACGACACTAGAAAAAATCTAAAATCTAGGTGCGGCTTAGCTCATTTAAATGTGCCGCCTCGTGCAATCCTAGTTGGTCATGGGCATGCTTGTGAAAAACTCGTTAGGTCTTCCGGCAGTCTTCATTCGCAAAGTTAACAAGTTCTTTAGCCGTTGACGATTGGCCAACTCTGGAAGTGTGTAATGAATTTCCATCAATGGAAATACCTCACATTCTATTACGACTTCCAGTGACATGAAAGTGTATTTGAACAGACGACGAATTATCCTGTAAGTATTCACTTACAGGGTATGCCTTAAAAGTATTGAATCTGATAGCTGTGCCCATGAGCAGTAAACAAAGAAATAAACGGCACTAGCCCATCTACAAATTCATCGAAAACTGTAGGGATTAATCGATTATTAACGAACGTGAGAGTCGAGTAGGATTTCTCATTTCCATTTTTTAGCTCCACATATAAGCAAATGGCATTTAAAACTGTTTCCATTGCTACAAACTTCTGGATACACCCCTTAACTCTTGTGAATTTGCCCCTTACATTTACTGGCCATCCAAACATACGTTTATGCATGCCGGTGCATGTTTGTGCATGTATTGTATGCAACAATTTTTGTTTTTTGGCAACGACAATTGTCAGTAGTGTCAATATGCATGCCACGTATTAGTGTCAATATTAAATGAAGTAAACCGCTGCCATAATTGTCAGCAACCAGTTATTAGTTGAACTGTAACTTCGCAGTTTAAATGAACCATATAAATGCCACAACTAGAGATTAGAATAGAGAAAAATGTTTATTTTTTTTACAAATATTTTTATCAAAATTGTAATAGAACTCGCAATTAGAAATTAAGATTGCAAAAAGGACGTTTAGGTGAATACTTATTTGTCGTGTACATATTTCGTAAAATAACAAGACCAGCTAACTTTTTCCTAATATCAGCTATAGGGGATTCCCCTTGTAGAGAATTTCGTTATAACTTTTTTACTAGTATGGTTAAGTGAGCTCTGAAACATTCAAACAGCGATTAAAACAAAAGATATTTAAGCACTTCTAAGAGAATTGCCAGAGATAGAATTGTCACGGCCGGAGTTAGTGCGATGTCCCTACAATGAACTTACTATTAACACAAGAGACATTTAACAAGGTGGGACAAAAGTAGGACGAAATTGTTAGTTCAGCTAGCGACGGTTTTCCTCAAGTGGAACTAAGCATCTCAATGAAAAATTACATTATAAAAATCAAATTATTATATATAATTATATATATATATTGTATAATCTTGGAAGTCGGCTTTTGTAAATTTTTCTTTTCATTCTAGCATAACATAAAATAATACAAGCCCTGATGCAATTTATCTGAAGATGGGGCCAGATTACGCCCATTTGCTTAGGCTCGGTGGCCAACTAGCAGTCGATCGATAGAAAATTAATTTATATAATCAGCTGATTGTAATAATTTTACATTTCCTAACAAACTGTTGAATTTAATCTTCTAATGCTTCACATATTTTTATTTGATTTGGCCAAAACTATTTGAAAGTGCTGCACATATTTGCTGTGTTGAGAAATAAGGACTCATACTTTTATGCCATAGGCTTACTAACATTGTGTCTTCGATTAGACCATGTGTTTTTGTAAACACCAACTACTCATCTGGAATACAGCCGTCTCAATTAGGACTCACCTGATTTTTAAGCAACTTTTCCAAATTTTTTCAGCCTCTATACACGGTTTGTAGTTCTCTATATAAGTCTCTATATACAGTATGAAGAGGTACGAACTACTTCTCTTGATATGGCAAGGCCTTATAGCCTGTTTGGAATTAGGCCAAATGTGTAAAGAATGTAACTCAAATTTCCCCTCACTTGACTTTTATCATCATCATCATCATCAGCATCACTAACATAACAAGATTGAAATTTTAGAGAATATGTACATCTCCCTCTCGAGCACTCCAACTCAGGCAACACTTTATCGAAATTATCGTTATCGCCAGTGTCTCTTTATGTGGGTTTGCCACTTGTATAATTGTTGTTTTAATGGGAAAAGTTATTACTGCTGCCAATACACATGCAGTAGCTTGTAATGCATGCTGTTGCATTAAATGTTGCAACTGCACAAGTTGTCTGTGTGCCAAAATTCAAGCAAAAATCTAAATATTTTCACAATTCAAGTTACATGTGCTAATCAGTTCAATAGTTACGAGTACGTTTTGAAGCACGGGAAGCATCAGCAGCGCAGCAGGCTCGACATCGCCATATACTTTCCCATTTTCTTTAAAAGTATTTCTTTTTATGGTATAAAAATTTATTAGCAGGTTACAAATATTCACAGTTTTGTTTCTACTTCAGTTCCTTTCAGTGCAATTCTCTACTTTTCGACAACATGTCGAATTCCACTGTAAAAATAGTGTCATGGACGTGAGAAAAATATGATGCACGCTAAAGGGGGTACTCGAATAACATGTTTAATCTCCAGTACCGTAAAATGTTAATAATTATTCGAATGATTTTTTCGTGGCTCGGCTAAAGTTGGTTAATATGAGTGGCATAATTTTATGATTAATTGAATTAAAAAATTTAGCGGAATATTTTTTTACTTTTAAGCAATCGTGAGTCGTCGTTTCGAAATCATTTTATAGATGAAAATTCGTTTGTGTTTTAAGGCCGGATTTTTTACAAATCAAATTTTTAAAATTTTTTTTCCTTTCTTCAATTTGGTTTCTCTCAACTTGTTTTGCCGGTTTTCCACTTTTAGACAATTTAAAAAGCACTGAAAGTAAAATAAAAAGTTGCAACACTGGCAGCCACTTGGTTTACTTATCAGCATAATGCAGATCCGAAATAAAAATGGCAAAAGCCAATTTTTCAAACGTCAAGGTGTGGCATACAAATTTTTCAGTTAGAGTTCAGAGTTCCACGTGTAAAAAACACAACGCCGAGAAGTATTTGAACCAGTTCAGACTCATCTGAAAACTTTGTGGAGACTCTCCAGTTCTATTTTTGCCAATTACCGTTAGGATTACTTTTTCAAACTCTGGCATCGTTGAAAAGCATCGTCATGTTTTAACACTTTTTCGTGTAGTTTCCATAATTTTGTAAAGGGATCTTAATTTAAGATTGTTGTAGTTGGATCCTTTATCTCAACACGGACGCGAAGGACTATCTCATATTAAATAGGGTGTCCCATTAAGATGTTTAATTTTCAATAGCCCAACATTGCAACAGTTGCCATAAGTAAATCTTTAAATATTTAACGCAAATGGCACACACAAGCTACCCCTTTAGGCGTCACCGAATTCTTAAGCAACGCTGGAATAAATTTCCCGAGGAAAACTTCTGTTTCGTCAATCACAAAACAAAAGATTTTTTTCTAACCAGTGGCACGGCTTATTGGCTGCCGACTAGCCATCATATGTGTAAGAGGTATACAAAAAATTGGAACTATTGGGACGAGTTATTCCAGTATTCTTATGTCACTTGTAGTCCAGTATTGGGCCAAACAATCGTTCAAAATATCTTTTAGGATGACAACATGCCCGCATATTGCGCATGAAAAATTTTCTCTTAAAGCTTTTTTTTTTTAGTTCATTAAATCCAGGAATAAATTCCTGCCTCTGTTCGTTAAGTGCTTCAAATGTATCAAAGAGATTCGAAATTTTTGAATACCATTTCGACGGACCTGTTCTCACCATCTACTTTATATTTGCAAAATGAAAACTTTCACTGAATGAGTTTTTATAGTGAAACTTTTATACTCCGTGTAAGTGATTAGTGGGGAGAAAATGTTAAACGGCACGTTAAATAACCTTAAAAATTATTGAGGCGTGGAAATTGTCAATCCTTTGAACTTGCTGGAACTTTAAAAGAGTGCACTGATTAGAAAACTTTTTGGCTCAAATATAATATTTTTTAAATGTTAAAATCTTTTTATTTTAAATGTAGAATAGCTAAACAGTGGTGTAAAAAAAATATGTTTCTTATCAAAGTAATGAAACGTTCGCTTTCCTTAACACAATTTATCATGTCCTTTATCAGACATGAGTAATGCTAAAAGCCCAGAGATCTTTTTGGCTGCACACAATACCGTGTTGAGAATTGGCTTTTATAATTTGAGATATTTTTCGCTTCGCTTGTTTGTAGGAGAGAAAAAGTGTGTCATGTATTCGACATTTTTAATTGTAATTTTTAAATGCCCCTCTTGTTTAGTACAGAAGCTTTTTAGACCTGGAACATGGTTTAAGAAGGGTTGCATCCACCAGTGTTGACAATGTTCAAAGCTGAAACATTTTCTTGCTTTTTTTCTTCTTTTAAATTTAAAAGGATTTATTACGAAAACCAGTGTTTGTTCACACAGCACACTTTTCTAATGATACAGTGTTGCCAAATGGAAAAATTATTTTGCTCAGAAAATTAGCATTACACATATACATACTTTATGAATCATTTAAAAATATATCATGCCATTTACATATAAATTGATTATTTTGCGTGTTAAATTGAGACACGATTTATGCTTGAATGAATAAAAACGTCAAAATGCGTATTTAAGCTAAAAGCCCGAACAGGGTGTAGGTCTTTTAAATCATTTGGTCCGAAAATATGTATTTTTCACTAACTGGAATATAAATTCTGTAGACATGCTGCTCAGTCAAATATTTATAAAAGCTCCTAAATGCCGCGGTTCAGTTGAGCACACGTAACAGCCCTCAATTATGGTTTTAGTATAAATTTATGCGATTAGGTGTTATTTACGAGCATGCGAACACTAATTAAATACAATTGCTTTTAGTGTTTAGACATGCATGTAATTTGCAACCATGTGTAGCAATCAGAATTTGGCGATTTTATATTCGCATTCGCAGTTTTTATGTTTTTCACATTTAATTCCAACTGCGGCAATATTTTACTTGTTCAATTGTATTGTGGGGAAGAGTGAAACTGTTCCATAAATACAAAAGCAGAGGAAAATTTGGTAACAATTGCTTTTAAGTGAAGTTGCATGCAAAATAATATTACACTGGGTAACAAGAAAAATATTTATATACACACACAGTGACTCTGTAAATTGGTAAATATCAAGAGGCGCTCTCAAAGCCAGTTAAGGGCAATCTAAAATGACAGCGGATAAATTTTTTATTTTATTATTTTTTTATTTTATTATTTATATCGAATAAAAAATGGAAAGACACAAAAAATATAAAAGAAAAATTTTTTTCTGCATAATTACCCTAATTAATTTGTTCAAAATTTTTATATTTCTAATTCTCGTACACTTTGTTAAAAACCAAGTGATTGTACAACCATAAAACGGCATTCAATTAATCAAAAAAAAAATTTTTCTTTAATTAAATTTCTTGTTTTAATTCAATCTTATTATTTTATAATCATATAATTAATATGCTTTTTATAAACTTCACGGGTAATAGCTAAATTTAACAAAAATGTTAAAATTTATTGCTAAAAAAATATACAATTTTTCTAAATAGCAAATGTGAAATGAATTTAATTTTTTATTAATTAAAATTTTTTTTTTAAACATTTTTTTTAAATATATTTTTTAAATATTTTTTAAAATTTTTTTTTATTATTTTTTTTAAATATTTTTTAAAATTTTTTTTTTATTATTTTTTTTAAATATTTTTTTAATTTTTTTTTAAATATTTTTTTTAAATATTTTTTTAAATTTTTTTTAAATATTTTTTTAAAATATTTTTTTAAATTTTTTTTAAATATTTTTTTTAAATATTTTTTTTTACAATTTTCATATAATTCAAATTTTTTTTAGAGAAAATTTGAAAAAATTTAAATTGAAACAATTTTTATAAAAATACTAAATAATTTAATTTGTTAGTAAATTTTTTCTTAAACTTTATTAATTTAATATTTTAAATCGCCTTAAATTAGCAAAAAAAAAATAAATTTGACTTTAAATAAAAATCATTAATTTAATTGCTCTCTATTAAGCTTGTTGCTCTAAGCTTTGAACTCTGCTCTAGACTTAAAAGATTTTCATATATTTTTTTTTTTTTGGAAAAAATTATTTTTTTTATCTTATTATATTTTTTAACTATTTTACTTTAAACTTCTTATTTTCTTCGTTTAACTATAAAAGCTCCTACAAGTTGCCTGATGTTATTGCCGGCTTATCAAACAATATGAAACTTAAAAAATTAGTTTTTTCAAACTTCCTTTAAGATCGATAAAGGAAATAATTATTATATGGTTTCTATTCCAAAACCATTTCTTAGTCTTTCAATTTTAAACATTTTAGCAAACTTTTATAAATGCTTTTTAAAATTTTGCTTCAAAAGCCAGCCCTTCATTTCCTGGTGCGTGTGAAAAAATATTGCATGCAACATGTGTGTGTGTGTGTGCGTGTGTTTGTGCAGAAGGTATTGATCAAATTTCATTAATGAAATTGAATTCTTTTATTTTGAGGATACTTTTTTCAGTGTTAAAAGCATGGCCAACGAAATTCAAACAACTTATATAATTGAATGAAGAAAAAAATTTTGATTGCTTTTAAAAATGAGGTTTGCACTTTTTCCTTTTCCTCTTTTGCTCCCTTTTTTTCGTTGCAAAAAAAGCTCTTTATTTTCCATATACGAGTGTGCATATTTTTTTTATTTATTTTTTTTTTGTTTATTTATCGTTTGACGCAAGTAAATTTTTTTAAAACAAGAGAAGAAGAAAAGCTTTAAACAGAATTTTAATACAGGACAACGTAACAACAACAATAACAACAACAACAAGGCAAAATTAATAATTGTTTTTACAGCTCAAATAACATCAGGGTACATTCTTCATCTACCCCGATGTCCTGCTGTTGCATTTCAACTTAAATATTACTACAGGTGTTTGCCAAAAGGTTGCATAAATGTAAAACGAACCAACAAAATGACAAACACTTCACGACACACAAGCAAGCACAGAGGCAGTAGCACAACTTGAAAACAGAAGCTGCTTGAAAGCAACAATGAAAGGTTCTACGTATGACAAAGACTGCATACAGTTTGCAATTTTGTGTTGTATTATAGTTGATTATTGCTTCAGCTGATTATATATGAGAGCACATGTGTGCATATACATATGTGCGTATAATTGCCCTGTAATTCTGAAGGCCATAATAAATTAATTTTTTTTGCTCAAGCTTTATGCAATTTTTATTATTAACAATTATGTTAGACATTTTGAAGCAATTAAATTTTTTATTTATCTAAAAGTAATACGTTTTTGTCAAATTTTTTCGTAGTCTTTTACAAACTCCTCCCTGTTGTCCTCCACTTTTGACAGCTGTCGCTTTTTGAGAACACGCTTTTAAATGACAAAACGCAAGTGGTGCTTTTGAGAGCTTTTTGCCAGCATTCCTGGTAAAGCTTGGTTTCCATTGCTGCGGAATTACTAGAAAGAAAGCCTTTTCAAAGAATGACGATTTTTGGCCAAAAATGCAAAGGGTACCCCCTCATCTAAATATTGAATATTTACCCCAAATTACCTCGAAAAAATTTTTTTTCTTTATTATTAACAAAAATATGTTTTAAGCATTTGAAAACATAAAATAAATATACAAGAGCAATAAAAACGCAAGTTTTTTATGCAAAAACATAGAAACGGACGTTTTTAAAGAATGACGATTTTTGACCAAAAATGCAAAAGAAAATTTGTATTTAATTAAAGCATCCTTGCAATGCGCTCTTAAGCTCTTTTGATAGCCATTTTAATTATTATATTGTTCAAGATCGCTGAAGTAGATCATAGATTTTAGTGGTTTGTTGGTTACGGTAACGTGACCAGGTGACCGGTGAGATATTCCAACAACATTTAGTGATTACTCATTTCGAGTTCAGCTAGCGATATCCTCTACAATGAGCGATCATGTAATTTCGTTGTGCTCTCCGGGATCTATGGTCGGATTGTCTGTGGGTACACTCTCAAAAAATTTCAATTCACTTGTTTACCACTTTAAATCGAAGTGACACGTTTTTATTCGTTTTTATTGAAAAATACTTTTTTTAACATTTTTCAATTGAAGAAAAAGTTTTTAATAACTGAAAATTATTAAATTAGTTGAAATATTGTTTTTAAGGGTTTTTTTCACATATAAAATCAAAACAATTTCAAATTGCTTATTGAAGGCTGCTCTGCCCGGCCTAGACACTCAGACAAGTTACGCAATATTTCACAGTCTAAGCAGAAATTCTGTCTGAATTTAACATACCAAGTTTTCAGTCTATAAATTAGCGGTTCATTTAAAATGGCCTCATATCTCGGCTGAAATGGCCAATGCACCTCGTCCAGGGTCCCTTTAATGGACAACAACACTAACATAAGTTGCTCTGCCTTATTTTTATATTTACGTCTGAACAGGGTATCAGTCTTATTAGTTGTTGAATTAAATATTTTGCCTTCTTCGATTATTTTGTCCAGCCCCGATTTATATCAACTCCAAATAACAGCCAACAGCCATCAGAACCGCCAGTTCAGTTCAGTCTATGTGCTCCATTTGTCATGGTTCATGTTAATCTTGGTCAGTCATGTGTGGTTTTCTCTCTCTATACCCTTTTATTCGATCACTCCTGTTGCTTTTAGTTTTTTTCTGAACTCATAGGAGAACTTAAGGAGAAAATAATAATAGACACAAATTATTGCTTGCTACCGGTGTTCATTGACTCCCCCCTCCTGTATTGCTTATTCATATTTCATCAATTGAATGCGTCAGTGTGTCAACCAGTAGAGCAGTTAAATGTTCTTTCAGTTTGGGCTTTTATTAATTTTTGCCCTTTTTTCCTCTTCTGTTTAAAGTGCATCCGCATGTGACGCATTGGGGTGCGTGTGTTTGTTGTGAAAGATTTTCACTTTTGAAGTTTCATTTTATAACAGCAAACATTTTTATTTGAAATTGAAGTACTTTTGACCCAATTTTTATATGCTCTCGCTCGCTTTTGGCCAAAAAGATTTTATTTTTGCACTTCAACTCTGTATTCGGTATTTGCTTTGCAGTGAAAGCATATTATTTCAATATTGATTAAAAAAATTTTAATAAAATATTTATTGAAAAATCAAATTAGTGAAGAGATTTCGGTGATTTTTGTTTCTTTTTAAGTATGCAATTTTGAAAGATACTTTTTTTGGCTCTCTCTTATAAAACTTTTTTTACATTTTAGCTTAGATTTAAGCACTGATACAATCAAGTGTTTCTTTCATATTGTCCAGATGCCAGCCTTACTATCATGCACAGTCGTACGATTCATGCACAGGAAAATCTGATGTGATGCCATCCTATTTTAAAAAATCTCATGTGAAGGCCGTGTTGGGTACCATACTATCATATAAATACATATGATGCAAATAAACTTCTTCTTTGCTGATTGTAGAAAATACAACTCTGATTGTATGAAAATTGTCATTTAATGAAAATATTCAAAAGGTTTTGCACATTTAGGCCACACTTTACTATGTTTTCAGGTCACAAGCCATATTTGACAAATCGGATGATTTTGTTTGATAGTGAATCATGTCTTTAAGGGGTATGCCCTCCGTAAACAGCGGATGTGGTGTTTTCTCGCTTTGTGTTAAGATCGGCTGCAAGTGACTTTGCTTTCGACTTGTAGGAACATACTGAGAAAAAGTTTTACTGAAAGTTCCTGGTGGCTACAAAGTGTCAAAAAGTTGCAGATTTTATATTCGTCCGTATATGGGGGTTTCTGTAAAAAAAAGAAGAATTAAAAAAATTTCTTTTGCCAACTTAAGATGTTACAAACTTTGTATCAAAAGAATGAGATCCTTCAAAAATTCTTCCTTCTTTATATGTAAAAGGATTTTCTCAAGTTTTGACATTTTCAGCCCATTGCAATGGCCCAGCAATTCTTAATATTAACAATGTGGTCATCATCGGAAACAGCCAAAAAAATTAACTGCTTTCGCTAAATATATTTTAGTAATAATTTTTTCTACAGCAAATATATTTTTATTTATTTTACTTATACAGTACGAGCTCGATTTGCCCAACCGAAAGGAGAGGCTTAATGTTGCTTTCACCGAAAAGTTGGGATAACAGATTTTTTTATTGGGAAATCTTGAAATAATGTCAAATAAAATCTACAAATGTCAAGGGACTTAATGACGTCATCTGCTTTAACTTTTTCTTCACTGATGAATTTCTTCGTCTGAAACATCTAGGACTACACTTTCTCCTCAATAAATATCCTTAAATGATTTTTTAAAATTTTTCTGCAATTTCCTTTCATTTCCTTTTAAAAGAAAGTATTTTTTCTCTTACCCAATACATACAAGTGTCAAGGGACTTAATGACGTGAACTGCTTTAACTTTTTCTTCACTGATGAATTTCTTCGTCTGAAACGTCTAGGACTACACTTTCCTTTTAATAAATTTCCTTAAATGATTTTTTAAAATTTTTCTGCAATTTCCTTTCCTTTGCTGGCTTTTGCCAATCCGTCTGTCCTTTCACTTACCCTTTTCGTGCCACTTCTAAACGATTAATTAACAAATTACACACCAAAATAATAATTGATTTGCCTTCAAGTAGGACGTGTAATAAAATTGTTTAACAATTAAATTAGTCGCATATATGCAATTGTTATGAAATTACTAGTCTTATCAATGATCGCTTAGCTAATTTGTGTAATAAAATGCTTAACAGACTAATTTAGCAGTTGTTAGTTTAAGTACGAGTGCATTTCACTTAAACCCACACAACTTAAATACACATTGAATATCTCGATTTAAGGAAAAGCTAAGGGGACCCTCTTCTGCCACTTAATAAGTAAATGATGACAGTGTCGGCCTTCTTTCTATCCTCTTCATTTCACTACCTGCATATACGAGTAGTTTCATATCTCTTATACGAATAGTTTTAAGGACACGTGTGATAATTTGGTTAATTTTCAACTAATTGTTAATTGAAACGATAAGAAGTTAAAAAATAACTAAAAATAACAAATGAACGAAAAATGTTCTACAATATTATCAAATTAAATAAATAAATGTGGGCCACCTTTGACACACGGCGGCAGGCAAGGCAAGACAAGGCAAGGCAAGGCAAGGCAACCTTTTGCTTGCTACAGTGCTGCAGCAGGTGAGCAACTGTGTGTTCTGCTCGCTCGTACTCACAAATCCATTTATGTGTTCCGAAATTGCCGCAATGATGTGTACATGCGACTCTTTAGCCGGAAAATTATTTTCTTTTGTACTGATAAGGATTTTCATAAACATAGTTAGACGCCACTCCTAAATAAATTTATTTAATAAAACGTTTCACGAAAACAATTAAAAAAAACAAACTAAAAAAAAATAAAAAAATAAAAAAACAAAAAGTAAAGAAAGAAAAAAAGTAAAAAAGGAATAGAGAGAACAGCAGAGTATTTTCCAAATTAATTAAATTTATTTTGTGGAAATTCTCTGTTTGTATTTGCTTTTGACATCTTGTTAGCAATAGTTTTCCAAAACGACATTCTATTTTAATCAAATGCACAATAATTTAAGGACAAAAATACCTGCGCTTGCTCAAGTACTGACCTGATTTGGGCAACGCATACTCGCTACGGCCAAAAATGTGCATTTTTTTTTTTTTTGTTTTCTGTTTGAGAGTCGACTGACAAATTTGAAATTTGAGGCATTTAGCAGTTTATAAAATTAGCAGAAAACTAGCTGACAGATTTAATTGATTAATCAATTACGGTTGTCCTGCTAAAGGATCGTCGTGTGGCTACGTCAGCAAGTCGAGCTGTCAAGTATGCCAAGAAATTTTGTTAGAAATTTTAAAAGTAATTCCAATTTTTTATTGCTGTCGATTACAAAATATAAAATATAAAAAAAAAATTTATATACACACCACTATTTATTTATTCTCCAACTACTATCCGATTTCTACTCCTCATAATACTTTTCTATGATTTTCCCATCTAATATTTAGTTGTAAAATAAAAATTTATTACGCCTCCTTGTAACGATTTGACTGATTTAGCATTTTGCCAAATAACGTCATCTATACTTAATATATTAAATAGATTTTCAGTTCAGTACACAGCATTTCGTTTTACTGTGTTTTTTTTTCTTATATTCCCTTCTATGGTTCTAGATCCAATTAATACCAACAAATATTTAAATTAAATACGCATTTGGAAGCTTTATACTCTCATACATGTTTTATGTTAAATGAGAGGTAAATCTGAGGTAAGCTTAGGTTATAATGGCATCAACTATGGGGTTTGCAAGTCACTCTCCCATCGATGAAGCATTTCTAAAAATCATAGTAAATCTTGCATACTTTGCAACCAGCAAAACCTTAGAAGGCTTAGCAACCATACTAGGCCACTACCTGGCTATTGCTTGATTAGATAATAGCTGTTCAGCAAAGAAGCTAAAAATACCTCATTCAGGGCACACCTTGTAAATATAATTATTCAGAATTAATCAATGGAGTCTAAAACTCAGCAAAAAAAAATATAAAAATATAAAAAATAGTTTATTTTATTTCCATGAAGTGCAAATAAAAAAATTATTAAAAAAAATATTATAAATAAATTTATTTATTTCGATTTGCTAATATTAAATATTTAGATGAAATATTTCATGTCTATTCATAATTAAATGAAGTTATTAAAAATCAAGTAATGAAGCTCGATCTGGGCTAAATAATTTATATCGTATCTGTATGTACTGTATTTATCTATTTTTTATCCTTTATTTTTTTTCTATGCCCCTTGAATTTTATCAATTATTATTTTATTATTAATTTAAAATTTTAAAAAATTTAAAAATTTCCATTTACTAAAATAGTTATGGCTTTGGAAATAAATTAATTATTCTAAAATGAGCTGACCTTGAAATGTTAAATGTAGTTAAATTCCCATAAGAATTTCCGGCGTTCTACTCAGATCACTTTTGTAAGAACTCTCTTTTAGAATCTAATAATTGTTAATATAATAATCGTTATATATGAAAGTTGCTATGGAGCACATACAAGTATATTCATCACGCCATTGGACCATTCCGCCTACTATACAGTGGCACGGACAGCGTGCCGAGAGTTATCAACTACTGCCAGTACAGGAGAAGAATATAAAATTTTCAAATCCTTGATTTTCTAAATTATTGGATCTATTTAACGCCAAATGGTTACTTTTATGTGCCCGGCCAAGGCCTGTTTGCCGTATATTCGTTTTATGTTCCTTAAGAAAGTTATTTTTCTTCAGACGGATGCCATATTAATTAAGTAAATCCGTATCCTTTGGCCTTCTGGAATTTCCACCAGCAATAGTTGGCAATACTTGGCATTCTGGATAAGCGGTTTCGCCTAGAAACGTTATTAGGCAATTTTTTCCAACGAAAAAAATATATATTTGATCTTGGCGGACTTCAGTGCCATATCAGCTTCCACATATATTTACCGTTAAAATGTATTCTTATATTTATAAAATTAACGTCTTTCGTTTGGTTAATTTGTTTTCTTGCATTATTGCAGGACATTAAATTCTTATTGCTATAAGAAATACTAAAAGCTTTTTTTTTGCTACATTTAATTAGTTTAAAAAAGTTTCCAGCCAAAGTTCGTTAAACGAAAAACAATTAAAAAACAATTAACGATTTTTTTGGTGTTAACGATTTTTAAACACATTTTGTATCTTTTCCTTTAACACTGATTAATACGAAATTATATGCTCTTCTCTTTGCAGGTACGTTTGCATGTATGTATGTGTATTTGAAATTGAGAATCCTTTTAATTTAAAATGAACGAAAAGGTGAGTTGAACTTGCTCCAGTGTCCTCCTGTGGCATATCTATTGCACAAAATTTCTTAGGATTATTTTAATTAGATATATTACCATTTGGTGTTTCTAATAGGATAAGGCTTTTGATTATCTAGAGGCCACTGTCATTTCAATCAATTGTAATAATTTAATTATATTTCCTTTATTTAAAAGTTCAAAATATTTAACAGCAAAATTTTATGTTAAAGTGGCTCTGTTAGAAAAATGATTTTAACAGTTCTGTATTCTGGCGACTTCTGCAAGCGCAGTATAAAAGCAGCTTTTTTATCTTGCCATCGATTCAAGGGGAATTTCCCCTTATTTTTCATTTGCAGTAACTTGAGGGTAGGCGAGTAAAAGAAATGTATTGAATATAAAATCTTTAATGGAAAATAGTTTATTTTCTTTGATGGTTTGCAGGCAGCCTCTTGTTAAGTTAACGCACTTTTTAACCTTCAAATGTCTCTTCCAGCAATGTTATTAACGCTTCAATATGCAGCCTGGGCTGCAAGCAGACTTTTCCCTTCCAAGCAGACTTTATAAGCAGCAGCATTGGCGGCTGCAACAGCGGCAGTGGCCGTTTTACATTGGCAGTGCAGCAGCATTAGATGGTTGTAGGGAGCAATAAAACATACAGCTCCGGCATTAAAAATTGTCTTTGGTGTGCATACAGATATTTTGTGTTTGGCTTTTATGCAGCGCTCTGGAGCTGCAAATTGAATTACATATTTCACAAATCGTATCTTGCTTGAGTTGCTCTGGAAACTTTCAAGTTACTTTTAGGGCCACATGCGCTTTTGGTGCTGCACAGTTTAACGAATGTTTGTTTTTTTTAGATTCTCTTTCTTAATAGATCTCTCTCTCCCTCTCTCTATGTCTCTTTCTCCACACATATATGTATTTCTCTCATCTGCCCTGCTCTCTGCGCTCTTGTTCAATTGCATATACGGGCCTGTTTCTCTGTTTATGTTTTTATAAAACTTTTATTTTGATTTTACTTTCGTTAAATGTATCTGAGAGTCTCTTCTATCTGCATCAGCAACGGGTTATGCGGAGCACTCGCTGGATGTTGTTTTTATGGTGAGGGAGGCAGTTGTTATTGTTAGTGTTTTGTGTGTTTGTTGTTAAATTCCTGGTCGTACCCTTAAGATTGTGTACATTTTTCAATGCCTTCGTTGAGTGTCTCTTTTAGCAGTTGTTTGTGCGCAGGCCAGAGTTGAATGTGTGCAGGCTAAAGGCAGTTTGTTTGTGGCTGCTCGTTATGCTGCTGCTCGCTATGATGTTATACGTGTGCAGTTGGGTGTGCGTGTGTGTGTGTTGTTTGTATGAGTAAATTATTGAATCTATTGAAGTGGTGCTCTTTGTGTACGCACAAACTTCAAGATACACAAAAATTCTTTCATGCATTCAGTCTTGAAACGTCGCTCGCTGTTTGTAAATCGTGTATTTGCCAGAAATATAAGACCGGCGGCTGTTAAAAATTTTTTTTCTTTCAATTTCAATTTTTTTCATACATTGCACGCTCCATATAAATAAGATTGAATGAAACCATTAAGTAAAATATACATGCCTGCATACGCATGTATATAGAAATTTGTGTTTTATGAGCTGAAAGAAAAATTTTTGTTAGAAAACAACATACGCCGCGCGTTACGTGTTAAAGCTGGCCGTAAATCACACAGAAAGAAAACTAAAATTCCTTAAGAAATCTTATTTAAGCTAAAAAAAAAGTGAAGAAATCATTAAAGAAAATATTAGTGCACGAGTGTTAGTGTTTTCAAAATAAAATCTAAATTTAAAAGAAAAGCTATAAAAAATTGTAAGAAATTTTTAAATGATAAAATAAAAAATATATATATTTTTTTTGTAAATAATTCGAAAGCCAAAAGTAGGCCTTTGACCCTTGTTTGAGGAGCAATGGCCAAAATCGAGCGTTCAAATTAAGGCCGAAGTACTTGAAATTTATACACTTACACACATTTAACCAAATCCTGTCAAAGTAAAGTCATTCATCAGGATAAGAGAACGTGTAAAGAAATGTTATTAGTGTTGTCCAGCCGTAAGGCAAAATATTTTTTAAAAAAAATAAAATATTAATAAATATTGTATATCAAGCAAACATTGCCAATCGCTGGGGAGTCAGGACGGTTTTAAATACAAAAAAAAACATATTTAAACCTTAAAAAAAATATATAGTACGCACAAGCCTAAACTGCAAGCAAGTAACTACATTTGGCATTTCACAATATGTTTCGGTTGCATTAAACATAAAATGTATTATTAATTTTCTTAAAAAAAATAAAAAAAAAAAGAAATTTAAAAATTCTCCAAAAAAAAAAAATTTACGAAAATAATGTAATGAAAAACTATGAAAAAGTGTCAACAGTTCGTTAAAGCATTTCGCAGCGAAGTCTCTTAAAATCAGAAAAAGATCTGAATTAAATTATTTTTACAACGAGCCTTAACAAGCCTCTACACCTCTCCCTTTCACTATTCCCTGTCCTGTTGTAGTTTACTTGATCGTACTTTTCTCTGCTCTCCCACTTTTCTGATCTTGAAGAATTTTGGCGGGTATAGAACCGCTAATAAAAGCCTTCAAAATTAAGTTCTCAAAGCAAAACCATCATCATCCGGCATACCGTCACGCTGAGAACATCTACGACGGTGGCACTGATACCGACGACGACGAATGTCCTTTAGAATCGTCCAATATGAATCCCTATGAATATGAAACTACGCTCGATTGTCGCGATGACACAAGAGCTGTAGGTGGTGGTGGTGGTGGGGCCATGGGTTCAATGACGCCCAGACATCCACATATAAATAATACAAACAGTGTAACGCAACAAAATACACTACACCATCAAAATCAACAGAACTTACAATTACAACAGCAACAGCAGCAACAATTGCAACAACAGCAAGGCGATTCACAATCGTCATATTATGATTATGAATATCAGCATTTGCCACATCGCGGCAACGAAACACAAAATCCTCCATCATCAACATCAACAGCAGCCCGCACACATGGTAGACAAGGCAAGTGACATTTCAATGAACGATAATAAAAATTAAAATTAAATTAAATTAAATTAAATTAACTTTATGAGTGGAAGAAATAACGATTATTCATATTAAACATGAAAGAGGAAAAAGGGTTCTAACGAAAATAATAATCGGCAAAATCCTTTTATGCCTAAAAAAAGGATAATTTTTAGAATGTTGTGTGTAGCAGGAGAATGCATGTTTATCAGGCCGATTTCTCTATCCTTTTTTTTTCAAAGAATCTCTTACAAACTCTGTTGAAGGAAACTAAATATTATTGACTGTCCTCAAATAAAATACGAAAGTTGTGATGCCGAAATTTTGCCATGGCCGCCAGCAAGATATTGACTTTATTTGATTTATGTTTGGGTTTTAAGAAGAAAACTACATGTGAGCATGTGTGTGCACAGTGGGTACAGCATTTCAAAAAAATGTTTAACTAAAAAAAAGAGGCAAATAAAACAATTATGAAATATTTTTGGGAAGGCATTTCGGACATCAGCAACTTCGTTTTTATATGAACATTTTCCGGCCCTGTTACAATTGGGTTACTTTTATACAAGGACCCAACTTCAGTTCAGGATTATTGAACCTTTTTTTCATTTGTTTTTTATCTTAAAAATTTTTTCTTTATTTGCCATTTTCAATGAATAGTATGGAAAATTTTCCTTAGACAAGTATTTAGAGTCGATGATATGATATCTGGCTTATATGCCTGCAGATTTTCCTTTTAATACTCACGTGCATTTAATACGTTTTCTACAAACTAAAACAAAGCAAATAAAAAATTTAATTCAATTCCTTAATCTAATTAAGGAAACAAAAATATTTTTTCAGTTAAAAATTTCCAATAATAAATACTTAATACATATTCGTAAAAATAGTTTTATAAAAAAAAAATATTTTTATTTTTTTTAAACTGAGAAAATTATAAAATCCTTTTCCAGTAACATTTAATGAAGAAATATATTTTAGGATCGAACTAAATAGTTTTATATTCAATATTTAAAATTTTGAAATATAATTGGTTTTAATGAACTAAAACAAATAGTTGTTGTAATACATTGAATCTTGTAATTAAATAACTAAAATTAAAAAAAACCAATTTCTTTAAAAAAAAAAAAAAAAATATTAAAGATGTATGTAAAAAAGGAATCTGAATAATTATTTATTAAAAAGAATTATAAAACTGTTACCAAAAAAATTTTCCTTTTTCCTTGTTCTTGTCCTTTTTCAAGCTTCCAGTGCACCATTTCATTTTAATTTTAAACTCTTTAACTCCAAAGTATCAAAAAAAGGACTTTTTCTTAATGATGAAAAAAAAAAAATATTTTCTTGTAAATTTTTCAAATAATAAATAATTTTTTTTATTTAAAAAAAAAAACAATTTAATGTACGAATTCTTCCAGTTAAATATTTTTCAAGTTAGTAAAAAAAAAATTAAATTATTTCATTTATTTTATTTGGTTCTACTTCTTCCTCTTTAATTTTTCTTAATAAAAATAATTTTTATATTTAAAAAATAATTTGAAAAGTGAAGAGGCCATATTCAAGAGTTAAATACAAATCGTGGCAAGTTATTTTAATTAAACAGAAAAAAATGTATAAAATTTTTGTTTATTACAAATAAATCCAACATTAATAAAATTTTGTGCGTAAAAAAATTTTTATGGTGAAGGTTTTGAAATAAACTAAACGAGAATTGTAAAGAGTAAAGAAACTATTATGGTTATGACTATTCGTAATAATTGCCTAGAAAATGTGTTTGTAAATTAAATTAATTTTTGATTAGGAGTTAATTAAGTGCAGTGAAGCGGTGTAAGAGGAAATAAATTTTACTTCGTGTTGGAAAATTTTTGATAACTCACTTCGGGTTGAATTGTATTCATTCTTTATTCCTTTTTCAAGCTCCCTGCGCCTTATCTCACTTTAATTTTCAACTCTTAACTCCAAAGTTTCAGCTTCGCTAAAATCCAAATAGGTATTTATTACAGAGTATGAAAAAATATAATTCTTTTTTTTTAAGAAGAAAAAAACTATTTTCTTGTAAATTTATAAATAATAAATAGTTTTATTTATTTTATATAAATTTTTTTTTTGTAATAGATTTAGTGTATTTACTTTTCATTTTATTTTATTAATTTTATATAAATTTATTTTTTAATTTTATATTCTTAATTATTAAAATTTTTTATTTTATTTAATTATTATTAATATTAGGGGGATAATATTTTATTTTTGAGGGTGTATTACTAATAATAAGGGAATGTTGAGGAATGTTTAAAAGTGGACCAATAAAACAGTGTACAAGTGTTGGAACTATTTAAAATCCTTTACAAGAATGATAAGAAGGCAACCGATAAGGTTTTCCAAAGTCTGTTTTATATAATAGAAATGGAATTTAATTTAATTTGGAAATTTTTGCTTACAAATATTTTTATTAATGTTGTTGTCGAGTTGTAGATTTCTCTTCATGAAATTGGAAAACTTTTTTTACTCACTGTTTTTTTAGTAGGATATATAGACTTCTTCTTTAAAGAATTTTTTCTAAAATATATTAGAATTTTATTTTATTCAATATCTGTTTTAATGCGATTTTAGTTAGAGGGGGTTTTCGGCGATAAAAGTATTTGAAAGAAGTTTTATTATCTCTGATTAATTTTGTATTCCGTGTTCATGATAGTAAACTTTTTTCGATCACTGTGGTATATCTTATAGTTTCATAATCCTCCATCGACGTAGAGATATTTTTCAATATACATTTTTTTTATAATTTTTCTTTATATTTAAAAGAATTTATTATTTACAATTTTTTTATTTTCCGAATTAAGTATTCATTTTATTTTATTTGTACTTAACCTCTACTGTAGTCAACCTCTACTGCTCAATATCCTGTCATCGTCCTTGTTATTCTAAACAAAATTTTTTTTAGATTATTTTAGTTAATTCGAATATTTTGTGAAATTTTGTTGAGGCCAAAGACCGCCAAAGGTGGCTGCAAAAGGTGGGCGATGTATTGCAATTAAGTAATTAAATGAAAGAAGAAAAGGTTGCTGAAATAATTTTACGGTATTGAAAAGCTCAGTGTCGCAGCAAAAGCATGCTCGAAGTCCAGCTTGTTTTCTACATTTTGATTTAAAACTTCAAAACGTAAAATAATTTATAAAGGAAAGAGTTTCAACCTAAAATATTGTAAAGAACTGCGCCTAATGAGTTTCAGCGAGCTTCTTTTCGTGCTTCCCTGAATTTTTTGGAATTCACACTGAATTATCAATAAAACTAACCGTCGATAAGATTATCACACAATTTTCAAAGAAAGCTTCACGGAATTGTCACTCTGTTTAGCTGTCTCCATCAGTTTATAATAATAGAAATTTTCATAAAATATTTAAGCTGGTTTTTCTTTTAAATAATGTTTGTTTCTATAGAATAGTTTTTAAAAGTTTTTCAAAATTCGAATAAGATTTCGTATTCTTCGTTGTTATTGAGCTTTTATTTATCTTCTATTTAATTAAATTGTTGGTTTTTAAATATTCTTTTTTAACTCTGCAATCAATCATTCAATACTTCGTTTGGTACACTCAATTTGAAATCCAAATTTTTTTAATTCATTATATTTTATTGTTTTAATTCTATTTATATTTTTTCTTTTTTATTTTTTTTTTCTTTTTTTTTTTTTTTGAAAATAATTAATTACTTATAGTTAACGAATTCATTCATAGGAATATTAATAAAAAAATACAATAAATTTTTGTTTCAATAAATTATTTCTTTAAAAGGAATAGTTTTATATATTTTAATTTTTGTTTTTTTAGTTTTCTTATCTTCTTAGTTTTTTAATTTATTTATTTTTCCATAATCCATATTGTATATCTCCTATACCAGAAGAGCACTTGTTGCTCAATATATCATAATTTGTCGGATAGTTCTGCAACAAATTAATAATTAATTAATAATTTAATTTTTTTTTTATAAATTTTACTTTGAAAAACAATTTATCGCCTTTTTACAAATTTTAAAAATTTTATTAATTTAGATTTTACTAATTTTATTACAAAAAAGTATTTTTTTTTTAAATATTTAAAATTTTAAATTCTCAAAAATTTTAATGGCGTATTTTCTTGGTAGTTTTGCAGAGTTTCTTAATTTTTTAAAAATTTTAATTGGTAATTTATTAAAAATAAATATATATATTGTGAACATATGATTATTGTTTGAATTTAAATTATAATGTCATGTAAATAAATTAAATGTTCTTGGTTCACCGGTTTTTAATAATTTTATGATATATTTTCTTCCCAAATTTATTTTTACAAACATTTAACTGCGTTTTGATTGTTTTGCTAATATTTTTAAATTTTAGTTTTTATGGGTTTTTTCTAATTTATTTATTTGATGAAAAAAAACTTCTTTCATTTTCTTTTATTTTATGGATTTTTTTAGTAGCTTTTGCTACTTTATTTATTTATTTTTATTGTCTTTTATTTATTTTTATTGTTGCTTTTTTTTAATTCAATTGTAATATCGTAACAAATTTAAAATTTGAGTTATATGTTTCAGACAAAAACTAATAAAAATCATTCAAAGAAAAAATTAAATAAAAAAAAATTTTATAAACCGTATAATAAAACTAGCTGGCGTTGTCGATACTTTAGGTGTTTGCTTAAAGGCTAAATGAATCGTCTATTCTCCTAGCATGCCTTAATTTTTCATATATATATATTTTTTTTGTTTAGAATAATGCTTACTAAACCAAGAATATTAATTATGATATTGGCTGGTAGCTACAACTCATTACGAGACTTTAAGTTAGGACCTTCAGTAAGGACCTTGAGTTAGGGCAACTAAAAGAATTAAATTGGTTTTTCTAAACCATTAAAATATTATTTTTCATTTAGTAAATTATTTTTAATTAAACTTGCGTGTAGGCCACACAAGACATTTAAAAAACTATTATTCACGCTTTGTTAATTAATTTTGATTTATTTTTATACATTAAATAAAGAATTCCTTACTCAATATGAAGCTCTTTATATTCGGCCCGTACACAACAGCATTCTTTAAAGGCGTTTCGAAAATAGTAAAAAGCATTTCAAGGTAAATGTTATAGACCGCAGATCAGTTTAAATTTTATTTAAAACATTTAAAATTGTTAATATTTAAAAGTTAACTAGTAGAAGCATAAATTTGATTGATTTGTTAGCGGCGAAAAGCTTAACAATTAAAAGCTTGTTTCATATGAATGCTTCAAAACTCAACAATTAATCATATTCTAAACCAATTACAGATTTAATTAATGATATGTAATTAGTTTCTCATTGTAGTTCAATTCTGCTGAAACAAAAAAAGCTCGATTTTATTTATTAATTTTTTTGTTTCTAAGAAAAATTTTGTCTTGTAAAGTTTAACATCGCTGAAATGAAAGCCCTTTTGAAATGGAATAAGGCCAACCTGTGGGAAGAAATTATGAGAAATAATGTTTAATTTTTTTAAATAGAAGTTTATTATATTTAGATCAAATGCAGATCTCTAAATTTTTTCAAATATATCTTTTGCTATTATCTGGCATGTTCTGAAAATCACAATACTTGCAAATCTCTTGTGAATTGATTTCATGAACCACAGAAGTTTTCATTCTGCTACGAGTATGTCCTTTTATCAATTTCAAGTCCCAGGAAAACAGCTGTTTTTTGTTTTGGCTTCCAGATATATATTTTTTTAAAGAAGACAGCTGTTTTTTTTTTGACTCGACCCCTTGATTTTGATTCCTTTGTATATATTAAAAATTAGTTTTATGTATTAAAAATTACTCACTTCTGTATTGATTTCATGAAACTTAAAAGTTGTAACTCTGCCATATTCTTTTATCATTTTCAAATCACAGGAAAACAAAAAAATTATTCGAATAATAATTATTTAGAAGAACTTTTTGTGCAACTTTTACTAATACAAGATGTTATTAAGAGAAAAAAAATTAGTCGAATAAAATCAATCGAAAACCTTTTACTTACATGAACTTTTTGTGCAACTTTTTCTGAACAGTTCAAAAAAATAGAAATTCTGAAGCAATTCTACAACGATTCCAAATCAGTTATCCCAGTTGGTTTCGTTAATATGTTATAACACAGAGTAATCGAATCCGATTGAGAAACTTGTGTGGGAGTTAATGACACAAGTTTCTAAGCTAACCTGCAGCTGTAAAATCGGAATCTTGAATGTCTTCAAATTATATATAAAGTGCAAATTATTATTCGTTTCATTTTATTCGAATATTAATATATCTATTAGGATATTAAATTTGCCTTTGTAGGCTTTTATGTAACTGTTTTAGCTAAAGTTTAAAAACAGTAGACATGTCATATACCATATATAAAAATAATATATGTAAATAAAACTATTAAAATATAAATAATATTATAAAAATATTAAAAAGTAAGTACTTAACAAAAATATATATTTTTTTCGTTTTTATTTTTTCATTCGATTTTTTTTTTGTTTTTTTAGAATATTTTTAATATTTTATTAATTTTCAGATTTTTTAATAAAAATTAATTATATTTTCTCTTTTCCATATTTTTTGCAATACTTTGTTTAACTTCTTCGGAAAATAGTAGATTAAATATTAAAATTATATAAAAAATATTTTTTTATTTTTATTTAAGAACTGATTATCGGGCATTTTATATATAATTTGAAGATATTTAACATTCCTGTAGCTCTAGAGAAAATTTAATTTCCCTTAGATGTACAATATAATAATTATTTTCTTTAAAAATCACTTAGAAAATCATTTAGTGTCACTATTATTTAGAGAAGAAGAAGAGCTTTGACAGCACTGTAACTTATAGCGCTTTCATATAAAATAAGTGTGAATACAAAAATTGCTTTTAAGTCTTCTCACTTCAGTATAGTAATTCCGATCGGCATTAATTTTAACTGAAATTGTATAGGAAAAGACCAGAATAATAAAAAATATAACGAAAGAACTTGTACTTGCCGAATTAATATTTATAATAATAATTATTATTTATAATAAAATTATTTCCTCATCAATTTCAGTAAGTTTGATTCAGAAAACTTAAAATATATATTTTATATATATTTTATTGTTTATTAACGATTTATTTGTATGTTAAAGTAGCAGAGCAACTTGTGTGGTAGCAAAAAATCATGCTTCCTTTTTTAAAAAAAGAAGACGAATTGTAAAATGTCAATGTTCAAATAAAGAGCAGAAAAGTTATCGATGTTTAGTTCTGTTAAATAGTTGTTTCTAAACGATACCAAATAGTGTTAAAGTGATACTAAAGGGAAAAAAATTTTTTTAATGTTTTTCCAAGCAATTTTAATTAACATTAACAGCCTTTTTTTTAATGTGCTTACTGAGAACTTATTTTAAAGCTGATTTAATACAATACTCGTTATAAGCTTCTCTAGCATAAATAAAGATTTTGGTAATAAATTGCTACGAGTAAAAATTCTTTTTTTCTAATAATGGGGCTTCTTTAAAAAGTTTTACAGATATTGAAGATATTTTTATTAAAGCCAACAGATGTTTTAATGTTAAACAATAAAAAAAGAGTTTTCTTCTTAATACTAATAACACTACAAATAATACACACATTTATCATCGTTAAGTTTACTATAATCCCTTAACAGACGACAAAGACCTTACGAGTTGCTTATACCCCCTTTTTTTATAACAAAGATATAAATCATAATTAATATTTCGTTAATATTGTTAACAATGCGTTATTTTTATGCTAATCTTCTCTTTATAGTTTCCTTTCTCAAATAAGACTTTTTAAAAAGGAGATATGAAAAAAACATTGTTTAATTAAGAGTTAATAAACTTCTTAACTAAAACATGAATAGTTTTTATGTTAAATATTTGTTCAATATTTTAGGTGATAAAAATTTAAGTGTTCAAATTTTATAGAATCTAATTGTAATAGAAGGCAAGATGGCAAGATTAAAAATATTTGTTGGAAATTTAAAGCTTAAATAAACATGAAAGCTGCTTGTTTGGGAAACTTATAAAATTTCTTTTAATATCTTTTTATGAAAACGGATTATTGTTGATGAAAGTTTACAAACAAAAAGTTAGTTTTTTTTTTTTTTTATAAAAAAAAGAAAATATAAAAAGGAATGTTAAACTTTGTGACTTTTCAATTTAAACTCTCTTTTATTGATAATTTGTGAAGACAGTTGATTTTTATTAAATAAGCTTAGTGGCTTAATTAAAAGTTCCTTAGAGCAATGAGAAAATAGATTGCTTAGAAAACGAGCTAAACTTCTTACAGAGGCAGCAAGAAATTTTTTCATGACTGTGTCATGATTTTATAAACAGCTGTCTAAAAAATTATACCAACCACACTACGTGAATACCACTAATAATTGATTGTTTTAATGCATTCAATCTCAATAGTTTTTGTGGTCTTCATAATAAAACTAAGAAATATACAGTCATGTTGTGAAAAACAGCCTACCGAAAATGCTTTAAGATCATAAAAGGCCAATCGTTATGAAGCGACTGCCTATTCTCCTCGGCTTTTAAGAGCAAACTGCAAAGTAACTTCACTAAGTGAATACCGGTAATTTATTTGGTTTGATTTTCACAATAAAATTAATAATTTTTCTTAATTAATTTTTCAAATTATGGAAAAATTTTTTAAATTTTCTGCGGAAATAAACGTTTTAGTTTTTTATATATGTATATACATATATCGTGCGTGCCTTGCCAGGGGAGAGAAAAAAAATATTTTTTGGTATACGAAATTGATATTTTTTAATTGATTAATTAATTAATTGATATTTTTTTTTTAATTACCGAACTATTTTGAATAATTAGTAATTGTTTTTTTTTTAAATTTTTTTAAAAATAATTATTTCAATTTTCATTTAAGCAATAAATTCTCTTTGTTATTTATGTAACTAAACTCGTATAATCCAAGTTTGCTGAGTTTCTTAATAAAACGATAAACAATTAATTAATGAATTAATTAATTATACAACTTTGAAAATAAAAATGGTTAATTCCACACTGTGACAGCTTTAGAGGGAACTCTGGAACTTTCATTGTTTTATCAAAATAAAATTCGTGACACTCAAGAATTTAAGAATTAGAATGATTCCATAAATTCCTAATTGTTTTTATTTTGATGAAAATAAATCTGCAGCCGATCCACAAAGTTTGGTAAAATTAATTATTTTAAGGACATCATATTTTGATCCAAACATAAATTAATTTTCAATAGAGAAAACAAAAACATCTGTTTTCTTTAAGAAATCTATTGGCAAGCCAGAATAAAAAACAGCTGTTTTCTTTAAAAAATAGGCAAGTTAGGCAAATTTAGTTTCCTTGCAGAAATATGCTTTCAAGAATAATAGTTTTTAGTGCTGCACATTAGCTTGGAAACTTGTGTCGTTAACTCCATCAAAAGTTGCTAAATCGTATTCTATTACTCTGCGTTATAATATGTTAACGAAGCTTTGAACTCGCAACTGTGTTAAGTGCTTTAGAAGGTTTGTAATTTGCTTGACTATATTTTTTTTGTTGTATTAAAATCGTTTTCTTCGGACTATTAAGAAAAAGTGACATGAAAAGTTTTTGTAAATAATTATTATTCGATTATTTTTAATCGATTTTTTTAGTAAGCGTGTTGTATTAGAAAAAGTTACACAAAAAATTTTCGTAAATAATAATTATTCGATTAATTTCTTATTTTTCCTAATAATCATCTGGTATTTGAATAATTTTTTTTGTTTTATTAATACTTTTAAATTAATCTTGTAAAGCGTAGTCGTTTTTTCCAAGTAGGCCTGGTAGGTCCAGGCCCCCTGTATGCAGTTCTTCAAGGGCTCGTCGTAGTCTTCAAAAGGCCCACTGATCTCATTTGTTAGCAACTCATTTCTTGTTGCCAACTATTTAGTCAAACCAGCACTCTCCTTCCGATTAAAAAAAAAGCTTTTCACCACATTTTCCTGTTTAATTTCAAGTCAGCTTCTTTATAATAATTTTCTTTTTATTTGCAAACGGAAATCTATTTCTATATTTTCTTGCTTTTCATTATTTTTGTATATTTTGATGATTTATATAAAACGTCAATAGCAAATATTTTTCATTTTTACTTCCCTTTTTTACAACAGGATATAAAGTTGAAATAAAAATTTCTAAAAAAAAAAGCTCTTCACCCAACTTTTGATGAATTCTTTTATTTGTTTGATTTTTTTATGCGCACTTTTTCATCTTCTGTTATACTTATTACTTCCTGACAGCTGTCAAAAAATATGCTAACACCACTAACTGAAAATATGCAAAAATATGCGCTGGATTAAAGGAGAATCGGGGGACAAAAAAAAAAATAAAAAATAAATAAATAGTAGAAAATTTAAAAATAAAACAAGCAAATAACAAATGAAGCGCAAGCATTTTGGCAGAAAAGGAATGAAATGTAGAGTTTATGTAAATTCTGGAAAATACTTATATAAAAAAAAAAGAATCTCTTGGAAAACGTCGACAGTTTTCCTTTTACCATGATAAAAGCTCTCAAATGCAAACGGAAATTCAAATGTCAATACAAAAGCGAGAGGAGAATTAAATAAATATTTTTTTATACTCGTAAGAATCGATTAAATGTAAGAAAAGATAAAAGGGAAAAAATATTTTTAAAACGCTTCTGACATAACGCAACTGAATCTGCTGATCGTTCAAACTAATAATGAATGCTTAGAAAATCGAATTAGTTCTCTTGCTTCTTTCCCTGCTCACGTTTTGTGTACAATATTAATTTTTCCAGATTAGTGACCTGCTAATGAATCTATTGAATTAGAAACAAAAAACATAATGCTCCATATGCTGTGTTTAGGGTTACCTGGTTAATTGCTTTGTTTTTTTTTCCTTTTCAGTTAATTTTGTTATGGGTGTTACTCTCTATTTTGAGTGTGTGTGTGTGTGTGTGTGCGTGCATGGCTTAAAAACTACTTGTAAGAAGAACTTCGCGTTTGCTTTGGGTTAGTTTTTCTTTTGTATTTCCCTTTCTTTTCGTTTCTCTCACGACAGATTAAATGCCTCATTTGTTTTGCAGCTGCTGATATGTCATCGTTAATGTCATGTGAGCACATGATTTTTCACATCCCCACACACATACACTCACACACTCGCGTATGAAGGATATCCTTTTTATTCATTGTATTCACAAGCAGCAAACAGTTTTAATTTGAAGTACACTTCTAATTTGGTAGATTCTTAAATATCTTTTAGGCATGGAAAGCGGGAGGAAAAAGCAGAAAATGGAACTAAAATGTTTATTTAGGTTTGAGAGAAATAAGAAAAGTAAACAAAGTCTGTTTGTGGTGGCCCAAAACCTAAACAAATTAAATCAGCTTTAAAGTAATAAAATTGTATAAATGAAATCGATTGAATGCAGCCGAATTTTATTAAAAATAATTTATTATAATTTTGTTCTCCTTCATTTTTTTCTATCGCACAGCACTCGTAATGCTGTGGAAGGGTTAAGCAAATACGAATTTGAAGCTGCCTCACACTTCTTAGGCGTGCAGCAAATATCAGGTCTCTAGCTGTGCTTAAAATGCCGCCTAAAACACTGATGGGTCAGGGAAACAATGAATGTATTTTTAATATCTACATATATCATTGCACAGTGGGGCAGCTCAGTGGCTGTTGATAGAAAATAAGGAAATGTGGCAAAAAGAAAAACGATCAAAATCACATCAAGTCATATACCGATTTATCTCTTTTACGGTATTGAAATCGTATAAAGGTCTGTTAAAGACCTTGATTCACTATCATACAATATAATGCGATCTCTCAAATATGGCATGGCAGTTTTCAGAGTTGTATTTACTTTTGTATGATAAAGTGGCGACTGTTTAGCATAGTATAAAGAATTCCACAACCATTTGAAGGTCTGTAAAAGACCATTATTCACTGTCCTACAAAATAATGCGATCTCTCAAATATGGCATGGCAGTTTTCAGAGTTGTATTTACTTTTGTATGATAAAGTGGCGACGGTTTAATATAGTAAAACAAGACCATTAATGCATACTTTCATTTTTATGAGGTCTTTTTTTACTTTCTCAAATACATGTGGCTGAAAGTAAATAGGCGTGCAAACGCCCACTTTTTTATTTTATCTGCAAACGCCATCCTCAGCAGGATGTAACTGGCAGTATAAACTAATAGTGGAAATTTAAAACATGATTAAAAGTGTACCTTTCGCCAGCCTGCTAACACCGCAAGTAAGCAGAAAAACCATTTGGTCTTCTTAATTTGTAAGGATTTTAAGCGGCCACGCACGTCTAAACTGTGCAGTAAATTCCAACCCTCTGACTATGCGGTAAATGCAACGTAGAACACTAATCAATCGGTAATTTATGTATGTAGATGAATTTGTTTTAGAAGAAGTTACTTTAGCGATTTCTGTATCATCAATTTTATATTTGCATACTTATGTGTAATAAATAAATTACCTCTGTTTAAATTTATGTCTGAACAGGGTATCGCTTTGAAATCAAAAACCATATTTAAGAATTTTTGTACAGATTTTTTTCATGAAAAAGCCCTTTGTGCTATGAGCATGGGTTCTAAATTTTACATTAACTTGTCCCAATTGCTGAAAGACCCTGTTCAGACGTGCAATTAAACAAATTATTTTAAATTTTATATATATTATTTCATTGCTGCATTAAAAATAAAAATAATAATAAAAACCAATTATTAATTAATAAAAAAAAAATTAATTAATTAATAAAACTGTTAGTTTAACCCATTATGGTCCGCTAGTTTCCATGTTCCCTTTTCCTTCAGATTTTTCATAACTTATTTTAATTTACATATTTTGTTAATATATTAGTAGCCTAATAATCGGAGTGGCAGCTGATAAATTATCAAAATCATTATTTTTATTTCCTCTTCAATTTGTTAACACTCTCTTTTGAATATTTCCTCTTCCTTTCCACACATTTCATTACAAAAATAAACAATAGATCTTTCAAATACATATTTTCGAACGACGTAAGAAAAAAAAGCATGTAAATGGAAAATTTATATTTTGTTTATAATTAAATTTAAGAGGAATTAAATGAAAAGCACTTTTGTGGAAGCGTGCATGATGATTTCCCCTGCCGCAAATAGTTGGACTGAAATAGATCTCATCAAACTGTGGAAAATTGCGCAGAGGGAAATAATAATAAAATCTGTTTAATTTTAATGTAAACATTTTAAAAACCGAAGTTGCCTGCACACCATCTCTCCTCTACACAGCATTTCAGTGACTGTGGATGTGGCTGTGGCTCTACAATAGATTTCATAGTGGGGCATAAAAGTGACCTTGCGGCACTGATGAAATCATTTAAGATTTTTGTTTATAATCTAAATGTAAACAGAAACATTTTCAGCCGCATTTATGAAATTTTAAGCGATTATTCTTCTATTGAGATACTTTTCTTTAAACAATTTTGCATGCTTGGCTGTAATTTTTTTTTTTATTTTTTTTTTTGTTTAAACAAATTTCATGTTGTTTTGTGCGATTGAAGCGTGAAAAGTTTTTTCACTCTCAAAATGCCACTTTTTCCTAATTTATTATTGTCTATAAACAAATTTGGAAATGGTCAGTGCTGTGTGGGAGGAGTTCGCCAGTTACAGTTATTGGCAATTGCTTTCTCGCATTGAACTAAAAGTGTTTTTTAAATTTAAAAAAAAAAAAAAATTTTTGCTAGAATTTATTGCACTGGACAGTTATTGTAAGCGAAACGGAAAACGGATATAATAAAATATTAAAATAAAAATTTATTCCAATTGAGTATTTATGAGTACGAGTATTTAGTAGAAATAAAAATTTAAATAACAATTCATTTAAATAAAATGCTCGAGAATATTTCAGAAAATACTTTTTCTGACTGCTTTACCGATTATGTTGCGAATTTTCAATATAAAAGTATTTAAAAAATTTCTGAATTATTAAGCGACATTCAGTTTAGTAAATTATACAGAATACTTAGGCCTCAGTGTATGCACGTTATTGAAATTTGATATATTATTTTTATATTGCATACCTAATACGTGTAAATCTGACATATTCCCTCGTCTAATGTCGTAGCTTTCATACAGAAGAACTTTCCAAAAGCTTTTGATGGCAGAAAGAAATTGTATTTTTTGTGAATTCGAAGCATCGGATTTAGTAATTAAGGATCCTTATTTTGATGGCAGAACTAAGTCAGATATCGGATTATTCCTTAAAGCTTTAGATTCATAACATTAGAGGAACTCTATGTTGGAATTACTGGACGATCCTTGCAATTCAAGGCCAGTAGTGAAAGACCAGCTTATGTAAATGAATTTCATTCTCCAGACCTAGTCGGTACTTCCTTCTAAGTAGTTTAGTTGTTTAAAATTAAGATAATTCGTATTATTTTTGGTGCGTTTGTTTATAAATATTTCCAAATACGTTACGCAGTTTATATTGAAGGACACTTTTCTGGCTTTAAAATAAAGGCAACATTAAATGTTATAACGGGATGGGCTCATAATCTGGGAACCAAGTGGATGATTATTCTCTCATATTTTAGCAACTGCAGCTACCAGAATTTGTAATCATTTAACGCTCTATGGTGTCTATGTTTAATGCAAGATGAATAATACCAGAAGAAATGGCACCACCCTGTTTACATTTACTTTAAGGGCAGAAGAATGTCCTTCAATGTGAACTGTGCAACGAATTTGAGAACGTTTATAAACAAACGCCTTATTTCAATAGACCACATCAAGTCTGCCTCTTTATCAATTAATCCTTCGGCCTTACCTAATTTCTTTTTACAAAAAACAATTAATTAAAATTATTAATTGACTTTATTTTAATTTTTAAATTATCATATAAGTGTAAAAAATAATAATATCAGAAAATTTAAAAATGAATTAAAAGTATTTACACAAATAATTCTTTTGCCGATTGTAATAATAAAACTATTAAATTAAAGGCTAACGATTGCTAACGAGATTTATCAATATTTTTACACAAATTGTGTAATGAACTCAAATTCCTTCTTCCTTTATCTTTTATTCGATATTATTATTTTATAAAATATTTCACTAGATTGTGTAATGAACTCAAGTTATTTTATAAATGAAAATAATATATACTTTTTTTTATACTTGAAAATAAATAACTTCAAGTTATTTATTTTCAAGTTGTTATTCGATCTTCTTATTTTATAAATTATTTCATTTAATTGTGTAATGAACTCAAATTCCTCCTTTCTTTATCTTTTATTCGATCTTGTTATTTTATAAAATATTTCACTAAATTGTGTAATGAATTCAAGTTATTTTTTTTCTTTAGTTGTTATTCGATCTTGTTATTTTATAAATTATTTCATTTAATTGTGTAATGAACTCAAGTTCTTTCTTTTTTTAGTTTTTATTCGATCTTGTTATTTTATACATTATTTCATTTAATTGTGTAATGAACTCAAGTTCTTTCTTTCTTTAGTTGTTAATCGATCTTCTTATTTTATAAATTATTTAAAAAATTTTCAAAACTTAAGAATTAATATAATTTTTGAGCCAATCCTTGAAGAAAAATATTTTATAAAAGATCTTCAGGTCTTACTTTGTCAATCGTTATCCTCTAATCTTATTCTGATACTTATGAAATTTGAAAAGCTTTATTAAATATTAAAATTATTAAATAATTAATTTTTTTTCATTAAGTTTTATATAATTCTATATATTTTGTAAATTTCTTTGGAATATCCTTTTTGGCACAAACCCTCTCTTCTTGTCACGTTTCAAAAATATAAAGGAAATAAAAATTATAATAAAAAGTTAAGTAACATAATATCGTGTTTCTGTACTACTCTTCAAATTTTACATATTGTTATTTTACACACAAAGGAATCGCAAAACAATAGTTAACTGAAAAAAAGGGCGAAAAGTGGCAAAAAAAAGAAAAAAAAATAGGAAAATAATTTTCTCTAAAAATCAGCCTTTTATGTCCGAATAACCAGCAAAAAAGAACTTGCACAGCCACTACTAGTAGTGCTGATTGATGGGCATTAAATTACTTACACCTCACACTCATGCCAGCAATCACTCACATGTGTCCTGGTCCCATGCACACTCTGCGCTCACTTTTAAGGACACCACTCACTGGTGTTTTTAGCATACAGCTAAAAACAGCAAGCAAGCGGTGAAACGATACCTTTTTCTTACAAAAAATAAAAAAAACAGAATGAATGGAAATGCCAGACATTTTTGTTTAAAAATATCATATGACTTTTAGTGTCTGATATGTGGACACAACACAAAATAGTTTTTTTCCCTTCTCAAATGTTTTTGTTGTTGTTGTAGCATGAGCAACAAAAACAAAAAAAAAATACCACCCTGATGTTTTAATAAAATACTACGAACAGACTCAGAACATCCTTTTTATATATTTTTTCTCAAAACAATAGAGGTAAATACTTAAAAACAAGAACAACAACAACAACAACAACAACACAAAGTTATACACAGAAAAAATATTTTAAATACTGGTACGCATACAAAATTAGAAGCGATAGTATTTTAAGAAAATGCAATAGTATGCAACATGTAATTGTGTGTAGGGTGCGCCAATGACCTGTCATGATTCAGCTTGACTTGTGACAGATAATGAAAAATTTACATAATTAGCACAAAAAAAAAAAAATAAAATTAATAAAATAGGCTTCAGTAAGGCAATGAAAATTCAGTTTGTGAAGCTGGCCAAATTTTAAAAGTATTTCTCTATTTGCTTTGGGCCGTAAAAATAGTGCTAGGACTTGCTAAATTATCTAATGTCGGAGGAACCCACATATGCTTCAGAATAATGGCGAGTTGATAGCGAATAACTGCGTTTTATTCTGTGCTCTGTACGAGGGTAGCATTTCCTTGTAGAAAGTTCTAGGAAGAAGCTTCACTTGTAAGAGCTCGCCATTTTGAAAATACTCGATAGTTCTAATGGCAAGTACTTGAGGGATAACAAGTATAAATTAAGCTATTTAAAAAAAATTGAACTATATAGCTTAAGAAAAGCATTAATTCTTTTTTAAAGTGATTTCAAAAATTTTTCGGCCACTTGGTTTTGCCAAATGGTCCAATTTATTTGAAACTTTCTCATCAATTAGCAAGTAGCCGTCACATACTTTCTGTGACAATAAAAAAAAAACAAATAAAACTTTTGTACTTGACTGTACAGAAAGAAGTAACTCTCCTTATTTTTTCTCTAATAATTGACTAGAATTTATATTGTGGGCACTTTTAAGGATTTTGAAAAAAATTGACTAGAGGTGTGTAATTGCTGGAGAAATTTAAATTTAAATTTGTAAAGAGCCGAACTTAACCGCGTTCCTCAAGGATAACCGGCTACAGAGTTTCTATAATCCACATCGTTAGAGAAAACTAAAGTTCTCCATTTCTCATTATTACTTTCAATTAGTCTAAAGTTTTTATTTTCTCTAAACGAAATTATAATTATTTTTTTAAAATTAATTTACGTAATCAGTCTCGAGCTGTTGTAATTAATTCAAAAGAAATTTGTGTTAGTTTTTATAATTATTATTTTTTACATATATATATATATATATTTTTGTTTAATTTTTATTTACTTTAATTTTAAAGATAAAATTTTTAAAATAAAAATTTGCAAACACATTTTTTAATAAATAATATTTTTCAAGAGTAATAAAAATAATAAATAAATTTATATTTATTGCAAAATTAAAAAAAATTATTTGAAAGGTTTTATTTATTGAAAAATAAATACATATAAAATAAAATAAACAAAATATACATAATATCCTTTTATATATATAAAGTCCTTTTCCCTTAGTAAATTCTACAAATTTTCTAAATTCTACAATTTCTTTATTATATAATATTTTATTTTGTTGAACACCCTTTTTTATTTTAATTTAGAATTCTCGTACAGGAATTTCAATGCAGTACAAAAAAAGTATGTGAGTTTAAATTGAAGTAGGCGGTCTTTCTTAAATCTAAGCGTACGCATTTGGTTATCGTAAGAAGAATTGCAAACTGATAAGCAAAGCAAAGAAACTATTTTTAAAAATATTTTTCAAAATATTTTTAAATTTATTTTTATCTGCCATAAGTAGGATATTTAAAAGATATTCCTACCAGCCCATTTATTAATTATTTACTTATTTTATTTTAGAATCTCTAAAGGTTTTGTTAATCTCTTTTTAACGTATTTGTAGAATTTTTAAAATAGTTGAACCATCTGTGAGAAATAAGCAGTTGGGGGTTACCCTAATGATCTAATGCAAGTCACGCTAATTACCTTAACGTTTGGCTGTTGATGGTAGATAATAAATCTTTTTCAAAGAAAATTCTAATGAAAAGAAAACAAAACCGCCTGTGTCTATAAATAACAGGTAAAATACTTTAACATAGCATAGAAGTGTTGTTAATGTAGCGGTTTTTTAGTCATCGCAAAAATTTGTAGCAATCAGAATTGATTGTAAATGTTTTAGGAAATGTTTTGATTTATTAATGCACTGTAGAAGCGCTTAAAAATGTTACGAATATTTGGAGTGCTTTTCGTTTAATAAAGTCGGTAACACTGTTTTATCTGATACGAGCACTTCTCCCGGTCGGCGGCTTAAGTACTAAAGCATGTAGTTGCCGTAACATTTATTTAATTTCTTGTGCTACTGAGTGTAGTTATTTATTTTTGAACGTGTGTGTTAAAAAGCAGCGTTTATAAAACAGCAACATTGACATCACAGTTAAACCTAAAATGCTCTCTTTAAAATTTTATAATTCCAGTCCAGTCCCACAAATGTTTTTTTAATTACTTTTTTCAAAGAATATCATTCAAGAAAATCTTTTAGTTTAGAAAAACATTTCGTATTTCGCTTTTCGTTTAAACTCTCATTTAAAATTTTAATATTAAAAATTGTATAAATAGTATTTTGGAAAAAGTCCTTTTTCCTTTTCCCCTTCATGTTACAAATTCAACATGAATTTCAACATTGCATAGAGCATTGGGAAGTGGTAGCACGTCCTTAATGCTCTTACAAAAGGACCCAATATTAAAAGGATAATAAGCGGCTTTTATTGATTACTTTTAATTTATGTGTGCTAATCTTTTCTAATTCCCTTAAATACATTCTTAATATTTCATCCACTCGCACATCCTTTTGACTTTAATGCCAAAATTATCGTTTAATATTCTAAATGGTAGAAAAGCACAAGAATCCCGAATATATTAAAAAAAAAAACATTTATAAAAAAGTTTAAAAATTATTATTTGATAAAAAGTTTACTTTTAACAAAGTGGTACTTTTAAATAAAAAATTTTAATAAAAATGAATTTCAAGGTGTATTTTGCTTATAGTAATTTTTAATTTATGTGACCTTTAATAAAGAGTAGTACTGTTAATGAAAAAGTACCTTTTTTGACAGTTAATTATCCTTTTCATCTTATGGTTTTAACGTTGGTACATTTTAGGAAAAAGTACTTTTGTTATGAATGGTACCTTTCTGCAAGATATCCGTTTTTAGTGTTAACTGAAACAATTTGCATAAATATTTTTCTTATTCAAACGTACACTTGTAATAAATTCAGCCTTTTTCTGAAAAGTACCTATATAAAAGCGTCGCTGCTATGAAATGTTACCTATTTTTTTTGATTAAAAATTTTTTTTTAAATAATTTATTTCGTTAAATAAAACTACACTTTTAATTGTAAGTGTACTTTAATACCTGTTTAAGAAAAGCTATTTTAACAAAAAGTACCTCTTTAATAAAATATATATTTTTATTACAATGCTAAGTTCTACAAAAAAATAAAAAAATTTAGTTTCAGAAAAATATCCTTTAAATGATTCTCAATAATACAAAAAGATCTTTTTAATAACAAGAACAAAAGTGATAAGGAGCACCTTTTTTATACCGCAAAGTACTTTCTCCAAAGTGCTTTTTCCAAAAGTACTTTTACTAAAAATAATTCTTCTTATAACAGGTATTTGAGTAAAAAAGAACTTTCATTAATTGCTTTTGTAATGAAGAAAGAAAAAAAAGCAAAAGGTATTTTTGATGCAAAATACATTTGTGGTACATATTAAGAACCTTTTCTGAAAAAAGGGCATTTTTAGTAACAAGTGTTTTTTTTTATTTATTAAAAGGATCACTTGCAATAAAAAGTAGCAGTTTTATAATACAAAGTACTTTTTCCAAAACGATCTTACCATAAGTGCTTTTTCCAAAGTACTTTTTCCAAAACTAAAAGGATTCTTCTTAAAAAAAAATTGTTTTTTATGACAGGTATTTTAATAAAAAATGACATTAATTAATTCTTTTCTATAATGGAGAATAGAAATAAAAGGCATTATTTTTGGTGCAAAAAGTACCTGTTCTAAAAATGTCATGTTTTTAATAAAAACCTCCATTTTTTATATCACAAAGTACTTTTTACACAACTTTAAATAATACATATATTTATTATTTAAATTATTTTTTAATTTATTGATTATATTAAATTATGTATTTTTAAAACAGTATTTGTTTGTTACTAGGAAATTTTGATAAGGCTCAAGGATATGCGATAGTTTTTTCAAAAGTACCTAAAAGTATTTTTAAGTACTTATAAGTATTTATAAAATTATTTATAAAAGTTTAATTTTAATTAAGTGCCTTTGTAATGAAGAGTTTTTTTTTTTGAAAAAGTACTTTTAACAAGAAGTACATGCTTAATTCAAAAGTATCCTTTTAATGCAAATTAGTTTTTATTTATTTTTTTTTTTTTCTTATAATTTTTATTAAAATTGGGGAGGACGTTTTAAGCAGAGAAGATGTTCTCAGAACACATTTTGTTAAATTGCAAATTGAAAAATTAAATCCAACTTCTGCTTTAGTTGAAATGATGTGATCTACACACACTCACTCACACGCACCCACACACACACACACACAGAAAAACACAGTTGCAAACGTATCAATTTGAAACAAATGTTGTGGTTGGTTTCCTTAATTAAGTTTAAGATTAAATTCTTTCAACACTTCCCAACGACCACAAACCCCAGTTTGATAACACCATTAAGCAGCCAGTATTAAATTATTTAGTAATGGCGCCATTTATATTCGTTCTTCTGCTTACATTATTTCCATTTTCTTAAAGATTAATTTCTCGTTCGTAAGAAGAAACTAAAACTTTGTGTTCAGTACACATTTTCTTATCACAGGAAATTCTTTAATACAATTGCTGTTGTTGTAGAATGAAACAACAAAATACGAAAAAATTATTTTCATTTTCCACTTTTACATTTGGACCACTTTCAGTTCAAATAATATCATTTTACAATTATTATCCGTTTTAAAGCAACAACTACAACGAACGTGTGGGAGGGGAAGCCGCAGAAAAGGCGGCGTGCGTAAAACTATATGGATAAAATTCAAAACGAAAAGGAAATGTAGTAAAGCCGTGTACGTGAAAGCAATCGCAGGGAAGCACGAAAGAAAATTGGAGAAAATCAACCTCCTAAACACGACTGCTGCTGGAGTTTGTTGGGAAGAGCGAAAATTATATTTAAATACAAGAAAAACAAAAGCAAAAGCAAAAACAAAAACAAAACGAAAAGCAAAAACAAAAAACAGACACTGAATATAAAAATCATCATAAAAATGGAAATGGAAATAAAATAGTAAAAATCTATAAAAATTTGTGGGCCGCAGTTGCTGGGAATGTTACTTTTTGTGATTTGAAGACCAAAGCAAACATAAAATAAATGACTGGGAAAACATAAAAAGAAATATAAAAAAGATCTCCAAAAAACAATAATGAACATAAAATGAATGAACATGAAAATCTACTCTACTCATGAAATTAAAGTGAGAAAATTAGAACAAAAAAAAAAAAAAAAAAAAAAAATATAAAAAATAGAGAACTAAGCAAGGAAAAGAAGAGGAATAAAATAAATTGCTGTTCCGTTGCGTGTTCCCTTTAAATTATTCACAAAATACAAACTTTTGTCACATTTTTCTAACATTTAATGAAAAATTTTGCTTTCTCCTTAAACACAGGAATCGCACATCCTTGTAGCCTTAACAACTCTATACTCGTATATGAAAAGATTTATAATTATCTATCAATATAGATATATTAAAAAATATTTAATTAATTATTATATTATTGGTAATCTGGAAAAAAAACAATTTTATAATTAAATTTTTGTTATTTATTTATTTATTTATTTTTTTTATTTTTTTATTTATTTTTTTATTTATTTATTTTATTTATTTTATTTATTTATTTTATTTATTTTATTTATTTATTTTATTTATTTTATTTATTTCTTTTATTTATTTATTTTATTTGTTTATTTATTTATTTATTTTATTTATTTATTTTATTTATTTATTTTATTTATTTCTTTTATTTCTTTTATTTATTTCTTTTATTTATTTATTTATTTATTTTATTTATTTTATTTATTTATTTCATTTATTTTATTTATTTATTTTATTTATTTATTTTATTTATTTCTTTTATTTTTTTTTATTTATTTATTTAATTTTTTTTATATATTTTTTTTTATTTATTTAATTTAATTATTTAAATATATTTATTTATTAATTTTTTTATTCATTTTTTTTATTTATTTTTTTTATTTATTTCTTCTCTTTATTTATTTTATTTATTTCTTTTATTTATTTATATTATTTATTTTTAATTTATTTATTTATTCATTTTTTTATTTATTTATTTTTTTTATTATTTTAATTATATTTATTTATTTATTTTTTTATTAATTTTTTTTATTTTATTTATTTCTTCTATTTATTTATTTTATTTATTTCTGTTATTTATTTGTTTTATTTATTTATTTTTTTATTTATTTGTTTTATTTATTTGTTTTATTTATTTCTTTTATTTATGGTATTTTTTTATGTATTTACTTTTTTTATTTACTTTTTTTATTTATTTTATTTTTTTATTTTATTAATTTTTTTTATTTATTTCATTTATTTATTCATTTTATTTAGGTATTTTTTTACGTATTTATTTTTTTTATTTACTTTTTTTATTTATTTATTTTTTTTTTTTTATTTATTTCTTTTATTTATTTATTTTATTTAGGTAATTTTTTATGTATTTATTTTTTTTATTTACTTTTTTATTTTTTTCTTTTATTTATTTATTTTATTTAGGTATTTTTTATGTATTTATTTTTTTATTTGTTTATTTTATTTACTGTTTTTATTTATTTATTTTATTTATTTTTTTTTTTTATTTATTTTTTTATTATTTTAATTATATTTATTTATTAATTTTTTTATTTATTTATTTTTTTATTTTTTTTTTGATTATTTATTTATTTAATTTTTTTTTATTTATTTTATTCTTTTTATTTATTTATTTATTTTCTTTTTTTTATTTATTTATTTGATTTATTTAATGATATTTATTTATTAATTTTTTTATTTTTTTGTGCATATAATTTATGAATATAATTACAATATGGCCGAAATATTTTCTTTATTAATTTTTATTTACATATTACCTATAATTAACTATTTATTAATTAATTACAGTTTATTATTTTTCTTTTATATATAAAATTTTAATTGTTTAGTATTTTGTAATATTTAATAATTAATAATTTTTACAATACATAAAAAAGTAAGATTTTTTTTAACTAACTTCACCTGCCAAGCTTTCAGCTTGTTTGTAGGAATCGAGCTCCAGATCTCCGGCTTAGTATTAGTTTATTTATTGGCCTACTATGGCACCCCAATATTACTATATAACAAATCCTTGTTTTAAAAATATATAATTAAATATAATTAATAAATAAAATAGTCATCCAAATAATATAATTTATAGAAATATTTTTTGGAAGAAAAAAAAAATTTAGTGGAATTGCTGGCTTCACAGACTTCGCCCCTTGAAAAATTAAAGAAACTATTTTAAGATTTATTAATTTGAAAACTCCTTTTTTAGAAATTTTTTCTTCAAGTAAATGATTTTATTTTGTTAAAATTTTCATTAAAAATATTTTTTAAAATTTTAAATTTTAAAATTATAAGTTTTTAAAAAGCTTGTTTTATACAAATCTTGTTTTTATACTTTTCTCAACCATATACATTTTTTTTGCAGGAAATATTTTGTATCTAAATTGTTTCAATTTTTTACTTAATTTATATTTTTTTAATTAATTTTTATTAACTTTTTGCATATATTTTCAATTTTAAAGCCCTTTTTTCCTGAAAAATATTGGAAGGGCATTTGAAGGGTTTGATATGGGGAAGGTAATTTTTATAGTATTTGTTTGGGGCTCTGTAAAGTATATATTTATATTCTACATCCATATTAGTTGATTAAGCTTTGTCTGTCTGTCCGCCTATTTTTATGTCTGTCCTCAGTATTTTTGTGCACTGTAAGTTTTGCTCAAAATCAAAAATTAAAACTCCGGTGGCTCAAACTTTTCTCAAAATTATGCAGTATAAAAATCATCAAAATCGGCTGACATATAAAAAATTCCAACGAAAAGGGTACAAAGATTTGTCACAGCCGAATATTAAGGTTTTACTTGTTTCAGAAAAGGAAAATCTATCCCAAACTTTATCCCTTAATCTATCTATTAAGAGGTTGTTTATATTTATAAAAACATTTGTGACAACTGTGTTTATTTACGAAAATAAATAATTAGAACTTTTTTAAATGTTTGAAACTTAATATTTTTGAATTCATATTTTACAAAATTTATTAAAAGTCTAGTTATTAGAAAATAAAATTTTTTTGTATGTATAGCACATTTTCAATGTAAAATAGATTTTAAAATTGAATACTGTTAGAGAAAATATATAAAATTACATTTTGCTAAAGTTTTTTAAAAAAAATATGTTGTTTTAGTGCGAAGTATTAGTGGTGTTCAGTATATGGTGCAAATGGTTTTGTGGCATATTCTGCAGTGCGTGTGGTAATTAACGTTTCATTTTTATAAAAAATTTAATTATATACTATATTCCTAATATAAATATTTTATATTTTATTAGTTTTTTAAAAAAAATGAAGTTGAAATTCAGTAATGAGCGTTATCAGCTGCCTCTTGCAAAAAAGCAATAGAGTAGTTCAGAATTTAAAGAAAATGGCTTTGCTAAAGTACAAATAAAAGTATTTCAGTGATGCGAGGATTTAAATATGGAAAAAAGTAAACAATATTTCCGATATGCACATCTGCAAGGCCCTAGTAATTTTTTTCATTTGCAATTTTCCAAGAAAATTTACCGCAAACAAGGAATAACGTTAATAAAATTTAGTATTTGCAATTTTATAGGTGTATTCGTATATAAAAATCAAGCTCAATCGCGGTAATTGCTGTTTCGTACTTGCACTTTTACTAGACCATTGGAAACATTACAGTTTTTACCGCCAAGGATATTTTGCAAGCCCATTTCCAGCAAATGCTGAATATATCCGATATTGTATATTGTATATTAAATTTTACTTGATCTCTGAAACAAAGACTGAAAAAGACCAATTTTCATTTGCAGTTTTACTAGACAATTTGCTATTATCATTACACACCGCCAAGGCTTTTTGTATTTGTAGTTTTAGAAGATCAGCACAACTATTAATTGGAAACTCCCTCTAATTTACATTTTCGGTGGTGAAATGCTATTGCATCTAGCACTAGTGCCGTGGCATTTTGCATTTGCATCTATAGAACACCACCATTATCAGCTGTGGCACTTTTGCAAGACCTTTTCAAAAGCTGCAATGTGAATTTCTAGCTTTAGAAAACCATCACAGGCAGCGATTGCACTTTTGCAAGCCCTTTTTAGTATGCCTGTAAGGGTGACTTAGATTTGCAACTGCGCTTTTGCAATCCCACATATTGCATTTATTGAACAGTCAATAACCCCAATGATATGTGCCTAACTTTTGTCAGACCACATACAACAAAATTTGAATTCTGACAATAGTATTTCACATTTGCATATTTCCAAACCCGTTGTTTTTTCACCAAACTATGAATGCCTCTACTGTTGTTTTCATGTTAAAAATAAAATTGCTTTCAACTATAAAACAAAATAAAATTAATATTTATTTCCTTTTTTTTCCTAAAGCAATTTTTTTTTGTTTTTAAAAAATTGTTAATTTTTTGTATTTCTATTGAAAAATTCTATTTGTTGTTGTAATTCGTTTGTAGTTTTGTTTTACAAAATGTAATAAATTTATCATCCTTTTTATATAATTTTTAAAATTGTCCCGAAAGAAAAAAAAAACGAAAATATTTTTGCTTCAGCATTGGCGGGCCAGCCATTAATGATTTATGGCTCAATTCCACTGCAGTCATTTTCAATTTTGTAAACTAATGTTGGCGTTAAATCATACCCCTCTAGTATTTGGGGTATGCAAACCCCACAAATATGCCGACATTCTCGTGGTCGTTACCACCCGCTTTCAGAACTAAATTCTGATAGAGATTTGGAAAAACATTTTACATTTTATTTAATTTTTTTTTTATGAACGTAATTGCTTTTCTCTCATAGACTTGGTGACCTATATTTTTGTTTTTTAAGTCATTTTTTATGGAAAGTAATAAAAATTTTTTTTTATTATTAATTTTTTTTTGCCCATCAACAAAAACTTATTGTTTTATTTTTACTTCGTCAAGGGGTGCTCATGGGGAATCACCAATAAAATTCACACTATAAACTAGTTGAAGATTTTGAGGGTAGTTAATTTTTATGTTTTAAAAATTAATTAATTCTAAACAAAATATACATTTTTCATGTTTTTTCCTTGTGAAATATAATTTATTTTAATTTTATTTATTTTCACTTGTTTGAATTGAAATTAAAGTTTATATTATTTTTCTTCACTTTCATTTGTCTTTCACTGTAATTTCTCTTTATTTATTTTATTTATTTTTATTTATTTTAATTTATTTTAATTTATTATATTTAATTTATATTTTTATTTCGTATATTTAATTTTTATTTATGCTTTCATTTTATTGGATTTATGTTTTTATTTTACAGTGCCGAACAAGTTTTTGACGGAGGCAAAGTATTATTATTAATTTTTAAAATAAAAAATTTCAAAATCTCCTCATGCTATTAACTTTTTAAATTTTTATTTATTAAATGTGAATTTTTAACTAATTTGCTATTTTTTCTTAAATTTATTTGCAGGTATGTGAAATAATCTTTGAATCCTTTTAAAATTGGTAAGAGATCGTATTGAATTCCTAAGCTATTGAATATAGTGGAACAGTTTTGCTTAATAATTTAACTGATCCAATTTTAAATTTTTTTTATAAAATAAGAAGAAAAAATACATTTAAATGCAAAATAAAATTAATTTTATTTTACATTGTAAAATATATTAAATAAGAACTGTTCCCACTTGAGTAGAAATTTCCATTTAATATAAAAACATAAAAAACTATTTCCTACTAAATTCAAAATTTAACAATTAACTTTTAGCGGAAGTTTGTAGTGAAAACTGTTCCTAGTGTAAATCTAAATTAAAAACTCGTAATAAAAATGTATTACAAAATCTCGACAAAAACTATTCTCTGTTCAATTTAGTTAAATTTCTAATAATATTTTAACCAGTCTGAACAAAAATTTGAACCAAATATGATGACAAAATATGCCGATGAATTGAAAAAGAACTCTTCCTAAAACTAAAAGCTAAAATTAATTAGGGAATGCAAGTAGCTTTTCAATGCTACTTATTTATTTGAAAACTATAATTAATTATAACTGATCATGATCCGGATAATATTTAACTTGGTCCTTGAAAGTTTGGTACTTTTATATATTTTAGTTTTATATATGTATAGACTTATATTTATATTATTCAAATTTTATTTTATTTTACTCGTTCAGTTTTTTTATACATTTTGACTATATTGCCTGAGAACAGTTTGAATTATAAGTTTTACTTCTTTCAAAGTATTTTTATTAAATTTCATTAACTTTTCAAATATCAAGAAACGAAAATTTCAGAAATAAAAACTGTTCCCATGGTCTAACTTCCTTTCTTGAAATCGAAAAAGGGCTTCGTTTTTCTAACTAATGTAATTGAGATTAATTATTGTGACTTTAAAATTTGTTTTTCTTAATTGTTTTTATTTAAGTTTTTCTTTGAAAAATAATTTTTATTTTTAACTCAAAAAAGTGTGCACAATAATAATTAGTATGTGGTTAGAGGACGAATATCTTAACGGGTTTTATTATATTTGTCAAGTGGAAACACTTTAAACACTTCTCATTTTTTTTTTAATATTTCCTAAACTGAAATGCTAAAGATCTTATTTTAGTTTTCCTAATTTAATGCATGAATATCTCAAGGGAGTTTCTTATATATGTGAAAAATATCAAATGGAAACTGTGTAAATGAAAACTGTTCTTATTTTTTTTAATATTTTCTAAACTAAAATGACAAAGTTCTTGTCTTGATTTTTCTAATTCGATTCATCAATATCTTAATGGGTTATATTATATTTGTGAACAATATCAAATGGAAATATTTTAAATAAAAACTGTTCTCATTTTTTTAATATTTTCTAAACTAAAATGCTAAAGTTCTTTTATTGGTTTTTCTAATTTGATTCATGAATATCTTAATGGGTTATATTATATTTGTGAACAATATCAAATGGAAATATTTTAAATAAAAACTGTTCTCATTTCTTTTTTTTAATATTTTCCAAACTAAAATGCAAAAGTTCTCTTTTTAGTTTTCCTAATTTAATGCATGAATTTCTTCACGGGGCTTACTATATTTGTGAAATATATCAAATGGAAACATTTTAAATAAAAACTGTTCTCATTTCGTTTTTTTAATATTTTCTAAACTAAAATGCTAAAGTTCTTGTCTTGATTTTTCTAATTTGATTCATCAATATCTTAATGGGTTATATTATATTTGTGGAAAATATTAAATGGGAACACTTTAAAAAAAAACTGTTCTCATTTATTTTTTTTTTTTATAAATATTTTCAAAACTAAATAGAACTATTTTAATATGCTCTTTAAAGCGGTTGGCCCAGTGTACCTCGCACTTATCACATTTTATTTATATTGAACACATGTTTTGATTATAACCGTTTCTATTTTAATTCCTTTATTAAAAATTTCGTGGTGTTTTAAGCATAAAATCTTTGTTTAAGGGCAAAAGTCAATAAAGTATTGGGAGTTGTTGCTGTTGTTGCTGATATTGTTGTTGTTGTGAATTTTTGTTAATAAAAATTTTGTATAGAATTTTTCGTGCTACTTTGGGCATAAACCTTGAAGAAGTTGTTAACACGAAGTTGTGTACGATATTTGTACGGTTTTCTTTCCATTGTACGTGTCTTGAGTTGTTTATTAACCACAAAATTTAACACTTACATGTTGGCTGTTTAATGACTAACCAACCGGGCCTTAAACAGTTGCTGGTAGAGGCAACAAAACGAAATTTTTTTTTTTTTTTTTAAACTTTTAATACAGCGTGAAAATGTTTATTTACCAGCAATATGGACGCAAAACACTTAAACATTTGTAAAAATGGAATTCTGTATGGCAGGAAAACTTTATCATTCAAGAAATTCAAACTCCTCCTCATTACACAAGAAACGAGTATAGTGGTGTGCGTGTTTTCTTCTGGTTTCTTTCTTTTATTCTTTTCGTGCGGGGCAAATGTTAATAATATAAGAAGGAGTGAGAGAAAAATCGATATCAAATAAATATTATAGTAATAAATATTTATAAGAAAAACGAAAACTTTGTTACTTTATATTTTTCAATTTTATGATGATGATTTGTACGATACCAGCAGTAATTTATACCTCCTGTTAATGTTCTTCTCTGGCGAGGGGGGGAAAGACTATGTCAAAGTTATATACATATTTAGTTTCGCTGCAACTTTATTACGTGCCAAATATAGAACTAGCAAATATAGTTTTTCTCCCCAACTTTTTCAAACCTTTTTGGTAACACAAAAAAGTAACACAAAAAAAAAAACGCAATATTATTACATTTTCATTTTTGGTGGGGTGTGAATGACAGACGGGAGATAAATGTTCTTCCGCCAGTTCATTCGATGGCAATATAGAACTTTGTATAGAAATGCGCGTATTTTCCAAAATAAACCCAAATATTCATAATGGGGTCAATTGACTATTTATGTTGCTAGTCTTCAGTTAGTACTTTGAACAGAATGTGCGATTTTTGTATACCAATTGAATTGAAAGGTTTCCATAATGGTTGTAGTTGACTCTATAATATCCGGCCGTTGGAATACCATAGTAATAAAAAGTCTTTTCTCCTGGAATGTCTTTCCTGAACCTAATTTTGAGTTTATAATGTTAAAAATGGTCAAGTTCTTTAAAAGAAAGCTTTTGGCTGTTTACACTATGTAAAAATTCAAATTTTTTTATTGAGAAGTTTAATTACAATAAAAAGCATACATAATTTCTCTGATTTTATATATAATTTTTTTTTCTTTCTTATTTCAATTTTTTTTTATTATTATACGTGTTATTATATTATTGTTATTATTATACGTGTTATTATATTATTGTTATTATTATATTATATGTATTAATTATAATAAGCACACATATAACAATATTTACCAATTACCAATAATTTACATATATGTAAAAAAGTTTCAAAAAGCTCTGTTGAATAAAAAATTGTCAAATGTAAAATTAAAATAAATAAATAAAAGAGATACCGAATCAGGTGTTTTTACGTATCGTTGGTCTCAAGTAGAAAGCCTTTACTTGCAATAGTTTGTAATATCTATGCATGAACTGAATATACCTTGAAAACCGCTAAAAAATCTATTGCAAAAAAGTTAAAGTTAGGGCCTTTCTACTTGAGGCCAACGCTATAAAGTCAATACAAGTTAAATAAAAATAAAAATAAAAAAAAGCTAAATAAAAAAAGTTCAAAAAAGAAATCGCGAGTTAGGGCCTTTTTACTTGAGGCCAACGATATAATAGTGTTTTCACACTAAGGATAAAACCTGGTTTTAAAACAAAATTTGGTTTTAATTTTAAAACCAATCCTCAAAACCTGGTTTTACCATACAAAATAATTCTCATAACACCATTTTTAAACCTTTTTTGAATTGATTTAAAGTAGATTTTATGAAATACAACCTTGTTTTATACAGTACATATTCAGTGCTACCAAGTTAGAAACACATATAAACAATAACAGCTGTCGTACAGTTTGTCAAATAAATGTGGGCAGAATAATTACAACAAAGACCCCTATTTCTACAAAAAAATTAATTTGTCATTAACAAATTTATTTGACAAACTGTATTATAAAACCTAATTCTATCAAAATTGTATGTGAACACAAAATCAGCTGTTTGTTGGTTTTAAGTTAAAACCAGGTTTTAACTTTAGACGTGAAAACACTATAAAATACAATACAAGCTAAATAAAAATAAAAATAAAAATAAAAAAAGCTAAATAAAAAAAGTTCAAGTACTAAACTGAAAGGAAGCAACACGTTAAAAGTAGCTCTACTTTAGTACTTTGACGTATTAATTTTGATATATATATGAATATACATAGTTTAACTTAATTGTCAGTTGAAAACTAAAAAGTATACGTATGACGTATGCTATGTAACTAAGCCTTAAGTTGTATTCTACGGAAATCCTGAATTTTTTCTGCTTCAAATATAAAAATCTTGTGGTAACGATCGTGAGTAATAGAAATATTTCCACGAGAGAGCGAGAGAAGAGATTTCTTCATTCTCTAAATTAAATTAAATGTTATTATATATTATGCTGCAATGTGATTTGGTGTCAGCCATGGGAATTTCATTTTGTTACTGTACATATTCAATCGGTCTGCTATCACATACTATTGTATCACTTATGAACCGGGCTGTTTTTAAATCGCTTATGCAGTTTAACGCAATTGCTCTTTATTGGAATGATTTCCGATCCTGTTGGAAGTGTCATATGAATAGCATTAGTTTTTAAATGGCAGGGACTACTGGAAGCCTAAATTTTGCCATTGTGTCTACAACCAGATATGTGTAATCTTGGAGGTGCAATGAGGTGTTAATTGCCAGTTGATAAATCTGAAGTTAAATCAAGTTGCAAGCAAGAATACAATAATATTGGTTTCCTATGGCTCTCAGGCTTTTTTATCAAAAGTCTGGGCTTCACCCTAAATTACTACTGGCTAGCCGGTTGCTATCAGTGTGACATTTGCTAATTGGGTGACATTTATTAAATATTCAAGATGGCACCGATTGCTATAAGCCCATTTTGTTTAATAATATGCGGTGCTTGTCCTTGAGGTATGTCTGGTGGCTTTCAGGCCATGTAATGCATTTATGCCATTTCGAATAGAGTCATCAAATGAATCGAAATTAGTAATATTTTCAGCTTTGAAAAAGCATTAATTTAATAAAATTAATTATTAAAAATTTACTTATTCAAAAATTCAGACTTCCTGGCGACACTGTTTTTAAAACTGCTTCATAACTTAATTATTAATTTAATTAAATTAATTATTAGTTTAATTGAGATTTCGTAAAAATAGTACTCAGTGTCGCACAAAATATAAAAGTATGGTGATGAATTTTACATTTACTTATTCAAAAATTCAGACTTCCTGGCAACACTGTTTTTAAAACTGCTTCATAACTTAATTATTAATTTAATTAAATTAATTATTAGTTTAATTGAGATTTCGTAAAAATAGTACTCAGTGTCGCATAGTATAAAAGTAGGCTGATGAATTTTATATTTTGAAATGCGTGCAAGACATAAATCATTTCTAATTCTCATTGAGTTTATTTATAATTTATAATTCTCCATTTTGGAAATTTGGCTCTGCTTTTATTTCATTTTTTTATATATTTGTTTTTATTTGTATAACTTTGCATTTCTTTTATTGTTGATTTTTGTTGTTTTTTATACATTTTTATTCTAAAATTCAGATTTCTTGGCAACACGTTTGTTTTTAAACCTGCTTCATAGATTTTTGGCTGTCTTTAGACTTTTACCAGCATACATTTCTCTACTGTATTTCTTATTTTTTTTTTGTCTGTCATTTTTACTTCTAGCAAATGAACTTAAATGTTGTGTGTGCCAGAGTTTGAAACGTGACAAAAATTGTTCTCAAACAGTAGAAATATTATGGATATTTTTCTTAATATCTGTAACGTAGATAACGATAAGGCTTGCACATTTAATGCTGCACGTCCAGGCTACACGCATTTATAAATAGTTTATAGTTTGTCATCAGCAGTAGTTGTGGCAATTTTTTCTTATGACAAATTGTTGTCAGAACATTCCTTAAATAATAAAATTTTTATTAAAAGCAGAAAGTAAAAATATAATCATTATATTTTTTGAGCGAAACTTTTCTCAGGGATAAGATGCTGCATATATAAGAAATAGAAATTCTTGGAAACACCCCTTGAAGCGAGGAATTATTTAAATTATTGTACTCGTAGACACAGCAAAGGGAAAGGGTTTCTTTTAATAAAGTAATAAAATATATTAAGTCGTAAAGTCGTGATAATGGCTGCTTTAAATTTTTCTAAAAATATTAATACACAAAGAAAATATTTTTGGTGAACAGCTCAAAAAATGATAAACAACTTTCGGTTAAATCCTTTTGGAACTGTAACTAGTCCTCTAGAAAGTTATAATATTATTATATTTTTATATAAGGCTACATATAAAAATAATAATAAAATATATTTATTTTCAAGTAAAATACCACTTTAATAATTTGCAATAAGATACTTTTAAAAGTATCTGGGAAACTGGGAATAGTTTTTTAAAATAATTCTTTTCCTGGTAGATAAAAAATATTTGAAACAAAGGGATATTTTGAATAGCTTTAATAGCACTGGGAACAGTATACATATTTCAATGCAGTAACTGGGAACAGTGGCAAAAATTACTTGCCTATTAAAACCAAATTTATATCTAACGCAATGAAGAATTTGGAATGTATATAAAATACATTTTCAGTACTGGGAACAGTTCATATACAGTTTGTATAACATTTACAACAAAAGCTTTTCTTATATAACAACTAACAAAAATTCTTTGCCAAGTGAGAACAGAAGTAATTGAATTGTTAGCATGCTTTGTAAAAGTCATATTATACAAATTATATATCTAAAAAAAATTTGGCTTATATGTGATAACTTGAAAGTACTGGGAACAGTTGAAATATTTTCAGATAAAAATTTCAAGAGCGGTAATTTTAAGAGATATACGAGTATAACCCTAAATCTCTCTTCAGAGATTCTTGTTCAGATACATAGCTTTCGAACAATGGGAAGAGTATTATTTATTTTTAATTATTTTATTTATTTATTATAATTAATATATACATATATAATTTGTCAAAAATTTATTACGACTAAACATCAAATTAAATTTGCCTTGACCTATATATCAAAGAAGAAAAATTTCTTTTCCTGTAAGAAAAGTCTAAAAAATTATATACCATAAATTATAGTAATAATTCGTCATTATTTTTACTTATTTTTGAACAGCTATAACTTTTTTTCATCTTCCCCGAATTTAAGTTTTTCTTTTATTAAATGAAGCTTAAAATTTTATTTTTTCAACACTATATGTTATGACACAATGTGAGTGGTAACACTGGAGATATACTTTTGCAATTAAAAATATTGACAAAATACGAAACGACTTTTTCGCCTGCCCTACATATATAGTATTAATTTCAACTAAAATGAAATGGGAACAGTTTTTGAATATAATTATCTTAATGTGCGAGGAAAACATTTTGTTTCTTGCACAAGCAGGAGATATGACTGCACATAAAATTAGGCATTTGCGCAAAAGCTTTCACAAACTGGAAACAGTCTTAATAATTCTTTATTGTCTGATTTATATTTAATAATATTACGGAGTTACGTTTCATCTTGACCAGCTACCTTGAACTTTAATATCCTTACCTTTAAACCGCATTTCACACTGCTAATCATAAAAATATATTCGATTACGCAGTTCTTAGCAGTGACTGATTAAGATCTGCTGAGTTTAAAAATGTATTTATCTAAATGAAAAAATTATTTAATGATATCTGAACATTATTGCTCAATAGTTTATAAGTTTAACAGCTCGGAATGGTTTCATTAAGCAATCACCATAATTTATTTCCCCACAATTTTACACCTGTATAAATACATCATTAGTTACATAAAGGTTTTGTCCTTATTTTTACGCTCTCATCCTCGGTATTTCAATTTTAATCTTTAGTAGTTTGCTTAATTTTTCCCCTCTATTTCATTTTGTAATTATAGTTCAATCTCCTATTTGACCCCATTTCAATTCAGCCAACAAGCAACCACCTTTTGCCAGCAACCTTGTAACATCTTTCCTTTCTCCGCTTCCTGATCAAGCTCAAACAGTTTTACGTTTATATTACTCTACTTGTATTTATTTTACACACATACTTTATTATATTGTAGGGAGCGAACTTATCCTGTAAATCTATTTTTTTGTTGTTGTTTTTTTCTTTCTTTTGAAACATTTATTACCTTTGCGGTTATAAAAGTAAATTTCTTTTTTCATCTTTATTTTTTACGATTTTGAAATTGAAAGTGTTTATTATGAATTTTCCATGTGGCTTTAAGGTTTATTCAAGTGAATATTACCCTTTTTCCAACCCTGCATTCAAAATCAAAAGCAATCCCACATATCCTTGGGAGCAAATGGCCCTTCAGTGCTCTAGATAGCTTGATGGTGGGATGTGAAGTATGAAAAAATTTATCTTTTTATGGTTTACAACAACTACAACTACAACTACGATTACAATGCATTCACAGACAATGAATAAAATTTAATTATAAAAATTGTTTTACACATAAAGGAGAAGGAACATAAAAACCTGTACGAGTATGCACGAGTATGTACAAGTATGTGTAGAAAGTAAATTATATAAAATGGAAAACAAAGGAAAAATATGAGAGGAAATATATAGTTGTTGAGGCAACTACTCGCACAAACATTTTGTATGGAAAATTCGCTTTTGAAATTACAAAAAAAAAAAAAAAAAGAGAAAACGAGAAAAACCAAATTACAAAAGTTACAAATGAAAATGAGCAAAGTGGGGGAGTGCGAGTATAAATAAATGATTTAAAAAATCTTTTTTTTTTTGATTTTTATAAACAATGTATGAAAAAAGTTCTCAGTTTAATAATAAAATGCTCATAGAAACGAAAGTATCAAAGCCCATAAAAGAAATTTGTTTTTAATAAATTGATTAAATTAAAACTGGCTAAAAGTTAAGGGTGTTGAAACAAAACAAAAAAAAAAAAAAATAAATAAATATATTTTAATACAAAAAGTTTTAATGCTTTTAGATGGAAGTAAAATATTAAAAGCTTTCAAAAGCTTACAAAAAAAAATTGGTTTTAAATTTTTAGTAAAATAGAAATACTTATTGTGGCAAATTTTCCAAATTTGCAAATGTTCTAAAAATATGGCAAAGAAAAACTGGAAAAATGTCAGAGCTTTTAAACTAAAACTTGATGAAATCAACAAAGCAAATGCCACAATATTTTTTAATTTCTCTAGAAAATATGAAAATTGATCTAAAATATTTACCTAACCTTCAAAGCTTTTACAAAGCTCTCATGGCAAATATTTACAGTAAGCCAAATTAATTTATTTAATTAATTTGAGAAATAGCGTAACAAAAGTCATTGAATAAAAGCTTAAGAAGCTTTGTATCTAAAAGTATTATATTATCTTTTATTTCGTTATTTTATTAACTGATTTTCCTTACTTAGTTAAAAAGAAATATATATACATATATATAGATCCTAGGCCAGATAAATTTTGTATAGAAAAAGCTTTTTTTACATTACAATTACAATTACAATTATTTGTTCTATTATTTTTTCCAGTATATGACAAAGCGAAAGTTTACATTACTAATGGAATTAGTAGTTGCCCTTGAAACTTTTATTAAACTTTTGAAAGCTTCACATACTTTTTATAACGATACAATGTTGCAAATCAAAAATAATATACAAAATAAAAGAATAAAAAATATATATGATTAGTTTCTCCTGAGCTTTTAAAATATATAAATAACATACATATATAAATATATAAAAATAAGTAAGATAGAAAAAAAATACTTTTTTTTATTTTATGCCATCACCATTTTTTCGCCGTGTGTCTTTAATGCATGTAACTGCATTAAACGGAGATGTGCATGGCACCGCCCATAGTTTTACTACCATTTTTGCATCTTAAAATTTTTACTTAGCTGATAAGAGATTAAAAGCTGTGCTAAAATTTATATAAGCTGTACTTCTTAGTTGTTGTGCGAAAAGAGGAGATGAATGTAGTATTCAAAATATTTCAAAAGCTCATGAAACTTTTTACATTATCTAAAGCTCATGCTACTTATAAAATTTATGTAATATAAAAACTTAAAAATTGTATGCTTTTTAATAATAATTTAAGTTTATTATAACTGTATGCAATATTATGAAAGCTTTTCCATACGAAATTTATATTACATGTACAAGTTTGTCTAATTCGAAATTATATACAATTTTTTGTAACTGAATGAGGAAAATCTATAAGTATTAGTTACGGTTTACAAAAAAGCTTTCTATATAAGATTCTAGAAACAAAAATACATTTTATGTAAGTGTTGCGAAAAAAGATGTAAAGTGCAATAATTTAGTTTTGATAAACCTTCCAAGAAAGCTTTTTGAAATGCTTAAAAGCTTTATGTATATAGGAGTATATACATATGTGTATGGAAATTTTTTTCTTTTTTTTTTTTTATATTTGAAACTAATTGATTGCCATTAGTTCAGCTATGCTTAATGATTTGTATTTGGAAGCTCTAACAAGTTCAGCTTAAAAGCTACTTTATATACATATTAAGTGAAACGGCTCTGGGAAGCTTTAATTAGGAAAATGATTGTAAGAAGATTGCATTTTATTTAGATTTAAAATTTAATTTTTTGAGCTTCATTTCTCAGTTTTACATTTTTAATCAATGTTAATAGCTTTCCATAGTTTATGATATTATTACTTGCACCATGTCGTGCCACCACTCCTCTGACAACGTTCTCAAAATTCCCCTAACACGCTTATTTCGCACAAAAATCATTGAATCAAAATTGAATTTTCACTTTGAATTTATTAATATTTAAATAGCAAGAGAAAACTTACACTTGAACTAAAATCCAGGAGGGAAGCTGTGAAAGATTTTAGCATAAAACAAAATAATAATCAAGGAAAAAAGAAAGCTTTCAAATAAAAGTTGTAAATTCTTCTACTACCTGAACAAAATAAGTATAAAACTTACAAAAAAAAAAAAAATTCGTTTTCATAAAAGTATGAAAACACGGAGCAGAAGTAATAAAATAATAATGAAATTCCTGACACAGACACAGCCACTCGTATCTAAGTTTTTGTACTGAAGCTAAAGTTGAAAAAGAAAGAAAATAAAGTTGACGGTTTAAGAATGTTTGAATAGCAAAATATTAGAATGATGAGTTTTGAGTACAAAACGCAAAGTCGTGAGTGCATATTTGAAGTACTTCGAAACACGTACAACACCAACTACAATTTATGAGCTTTTCATATTGAAATGTTTGCTGGGTAGTGAAGGTTTTCTAAAGATTTTGTAATCTTTATTATGACGATTTTATGATGTGTACTTTTTCCACCAGCTTGAGGTGTTTTATGATACTGGCGTGTACATTTCGTATGCAGCATTCTGTTCATGTCTAGTATTCCGCACAGAAACATTGCTTACATTTTAACACCTCAACGTGTTTTCAGGAATTGAGAAACGTTTAAAACTTAAGGAATCAGTCGTGTTTGTTTTTTTTTTTTAATATCATTTTACATTTTATATGAATTTTTGTATTTTTTTTTTTTTTTCATTTCACAATAGCGTTTAAATGGCACGATAAAGCTCGCTGCTGCAAAGGTAAGGCAAACCAGCTAAAGCATTCTTTTGGAATTTTCGCCATTTTCATGAGTGAAATATTAAAGCCAAAAAAGTATAAATAAATTCGTTAAATATCTCTTTAAGCGAGTTGCAGGAGAAGCATTAAAATTTTATAGCTTAAAGGATTTTTTTAGTTTATTGATGTTAAAGTAGACTGAAGTTTCAGGCCGTGCATTTTTTGGGGACTTTGTTAAGCTTTACACACACTTTTTTTTTTTTTTTTGTACGACAGACAAAGCTTTTTGTTTCTTTTGTTATCATATTATCGCCTTCAGAACACGAAAAGAAAACAACTGACAATTTGAGTAATACATATTAAAAGTGTTGATTCACTAACCTATTTAGTCCTTAAAGCTGTCAAAACAAGAAAAGCATACCAAAAATTCTTGTGTGCTCATACAAAGAATGGCAGTTGGGCGCATAAAAATGAAAATATTTAACAAACAAAACCGCAGAGAAAACAAAAATTTGTTTCAAAAATTATATACTGTTCAAACTTAAAGTAATAAGCTCTTGGAAATCTTCTCATCTATTCAGATAATTTAAATATAGATAACATATTTATATATAATTAGGCATTCGGTAGTTGCTATTTGTTAAAATATTTGGAAATTTTTAATTTTGAATTTTATAATTTAAAATAATTCTTCAAAGCTTTTTCTCTCACCTTTTTTCTCTTACGAAGGTATATAATGGTTTTATATATAGGGGCTGGCAACTGTTTTGATATTTAATTGTATGCCTCCCTTTCTTCAATAAAATAGGAAATGGAAATTGCTTAAATTGTAAAGTTCCTAGCTGAGCTTAAAAGTCTTAAAGTGTGGCATGTCTTTTTTATTAATATTTTTTTTTAAATTATTTTTAACTAGCACAAGATTTAATAAAAAAAATTCCAAAATTAGTCAGAGCTTAAAAAAAGCTTAGTAAAAGCTCACAAATCTGTGAAAGCTCACAAATCTGTGAAAGCTCTGAAATATTTCAAAAGCTTTATTGGAATAAGAGTTTAATGAATATAATTTTATTTTTATAAAAGTGGTTAAAAAAATGCACCTGTATTGATATTAAAAACAATTTATTTAGCGTTAAAAAAAGCTTTTAGGCAGAATTTTAATGTATTTAGGTAAAGCATTGCATAATCGGTTAAGCGCTCATTGATAAAAAGGAGTTTGCGCTTAAGAAAAAGTTATCTTGCATAAACAAATTATTTCTTTAACTGTAAATTCTCGTTATTCTCAATAGGAGTGGCGAATACCTGAAAGGATTTTTATTGCCGAGTCTTACGAAAAAATATATGGCATTCTGAATTCCTCACAACCAACCAGTTTTGCAAAATCCAGCTCCTTTAAAATACATCGTTTTATATTGCGCGATCTTATATAGTAAAAAAAATGTCTGCAAATAAAGTGTTCTCGATATTTAAAGTTGAATATTTGTGGATTTATTTCCTAAAATAGCGTTAGTCGAACAGTTAAATGCCCCAAGGTGACTTGTCGGGTAAGGCGGGAAGTGTTTTAGATTAGCTTCAAAAAGTTCATAACTGTGAAACCAGGACAGTATTTAGATAATTTCATATTGCCTCTCGTAGAGATGAATTTGCTGGGGGTTAGTGGTCTTGTAAGAGGTTTTGCAGCCCTGCTGATATCACTTTTATTCTGTAGAATATGGTCTCTCGTAGAGATGAATTTGCTAAGGGTTAGAGGTCTTGTAAGAGGTTGCACTACCCTGCTGATAACATTTTCATTTGCTAAAATATTGTCTCTCATGGATATGAACTTGTCAGGTGTTAGTAGTCTTGTAAGAGGTTTTGCAGCCCTGCTGATATCACTTTTATTCTGTAGAATATGGTCTCTGGTAGAGATGAATTTGCTAAGGGTTAGAGGTCTTGTAAGAGGTTGCACTACCCTGCTGATAACATTTTCATTTGTTACAATATTGTCTCTCCTGGATATGAACTTGTTAGGGGTTAGTGGTCTTGTAAGAGGTTGTAGTGCCCTGCTGATAACATTTTCATTTGATAGAATCAGAGAAGCGTAGCAAATCTGGCGCTCAATAGGACGAAGAAATACGAGTAAGTGAAGTAAGTAAGTGAAATATGAGTAAGTGAAAATACTAATTTTGTTTCTCTTAGCAAGGAAAAACGCTAAATTGTCCTCACTGTTAAGCTTTAATTTATGATTGATATTAAAACTTTAAATTTACTTCGTGTGCCAGTTTTCGCTTTATTAGAACCGCTTAAAATAATTTTTAAATTATATATTTTAGTTCTGGAAGTCCTTCAAACACTTCAAACAAGCATCATCAGTTTAGTCCGTCATCCTGTCTGATAAACAAAAAAGAAATAAAAATAAGTTATTCCGTTACTGTTTAAAAATTTTATGCCTTCTTTTTTCTCTTATTATTTGTAATTTATTGTTTTTGTTGTTGTTGTTGTTGTTGTTGTTATTATGGTTGTTGTTGCTGTTGCTGTTGTTGTTATAAATGTATATCCTTCTTAAATGTCAAGTCAAAGTAATAAATTTATTTTATTTAGAAATTTCAACAAGAATATGAGAAGAAAGAAAGTAAAATACAATTCTTTTGCCGTTAGATGTTGTGAGCCGTTTGTGTTTGTGTTTGTGTTTGTGTTTGTGATATGCTCTGTTGACATGTTCAAACAGGCAAGAACAACAACATTTTTTTTTTTTATTACAAAAACAAAAGGAAAAGCGCCAGCTCTACTATAAACATTTACATTTCAATTGTTTAAAGCAAATAAGTAAATAAATAGGAAAAAATTTTTTGGGGAGCGAAAGTGTTAGTACAGGGGTTGTCTTTTTTCCCTCTTAGCCAAAATAAAAAAATATATATATTTATAAAAAAATAAAAAGCCAAGAACAGCACATTTTATGAGCTTTTTGCCAACACTGTGTTGACATACAAACATTTTAATTCTTTTGCATGATGATGCCTACAAGGATTTAAAAGCGGGAAAAAAGTGACAATAAAAAGATTTTTTCTTTTTTTATTTATTAATTTATTTTGTTTGGCAATAAAACAATGAAATAGAATATTCATATGATTTTATATGTGTTGTCAAAACAAATTGACAAATTGGCAAATACAGTCACGATCAAAACAGTGCTAAAATGGAGTCTCCCTAGTAATGTCTTTTTGCCTGGAGGTGAGTAAAAAGGATATCAAGACTGTATGGTTGTGTATGTATGGGATAGTGTCGATTTGATAAGTAACTAATTGATCGTCCCCAAGTATGAATGATTTGATTTGTACTTCCCCTTTCAAACATCATACACACATCTCCATAGTGCTTTAGACGTAACAAGAAAAAGGTTTGTAATATGGAGGTTGTAGTTCTGGTCAAATTTTAAAAGTGTTTTTCTTTTGGTGTTGGGCCAGGATGCCCACATTTTTCGCGGATAAGTGGGAGTGGCAATTTTTATTTTATGGGTAGGCCAAGAGTTGAACATTTCCTACCCGAGATGAATATTTTACTAAAGAGCCTGCCAATAACACGTTTGAAGCAAAAAGTACGCAAAAAGTGTCGTCGTTTTAGGCTCAACGGTCAAAAAACTAAATCTCTTTTTAAGCCTTCCTTAGTCGCTTGAGCCGGGCAGCGATTGTAAAGCGGTTGAACGCTTGGCACAAGTTAATAAAGTACTCTGTCTCGTTGCTGCTGTTACTTCATTTTTCGCCAATATAGAAATTTGTACTTTTTGCAGGCGACATGCGAAATATTTTGAATGAAAACTTTGGTTCTCAATCTTCGTGACCACCGAGCACCATCAACAATTTCATATATTTGTTTTTTGGGTTTTAAAAATTTATCAAAAAATGATCGAAAAATCATCTTTTCTCAGTATTGGAATTTCATGCTGTTTAATTGAATCAATTAAATATTTAATTAAAATGAGAAACTGGCAAACAATGTGAAGAAACTTTTTTTTTAAATGTGCAAAAAATTGATTATCGTTTGTTTTTGAAATTCTCCTATTTATTTATAATTTAAATCAAAATTAGAAAATTCTTGCTCAAAACGGCCAACATTTGCGGTAAGTTATTGGACCGAAAATGGAAATGGTCACATGTTATGAAATCTATGTAACATAAAGAGTTAATTGTTCCACTAGTTAGACTTTAGTCAGGCCTCAGTTTGAATCTTAAATCCGTCATAATGATTTTTTTTAAGCTTTTACAAACTTAAGACAGATTTCAGAAAATTAATAAAAAATAAATTAATTAATTAATTTATTTTATTAATTCTTTACACATTCTCAGCTGGATTCTATCTTGATTATAAAAATTTAACTACAGATGCAGTTAATTCAACGAAAATTGTATTAAAACAAGTTATTTATCCGAATTCAATTTGCATATCTATTAAATAAATTTTATTGCACATAAACGTTTTTCAAGACAAGACAAGTTTGAATTTTTTTTTTTTTTTTTTTAACAAATTTAAGCTACAAACTTCAGCCGTCAGAGTGTAAACTTTTTTTTTTTTTTTTTTTTTTGTTAGTAATTTTAGTACTGTTTAGATATTCACTGTATATTTTACATCTATGCTTAGGCAATAAAATATTATTTTTTTGTAGAATAGGAAGGAAGTTGACGCCATATTTGTTGACGCCTTATTAAGATTTCTTACTGGTTTTCGGTTCTCTTTTTCTTTTCTATTTTACTACAAATTCTATATACATATATATTTTTTTAATGTTTAACTAGTTGTCAACAGTAGAATATTTTATAAGAATCATAAAAATGAATTTTTATTTTTATTTCTGATTTTGGGGGCCTAAAACAAATAAAGGAAATGTCTTTGGCCGTTTTCGTAACACGCTTTTAAATGAAAGGGAAATTCGACGAGGGCGATCAATGATGTTATTTAGAATCGCAGCTTTTTTGGGCAAAAATCGTCAGTTTTTCAAAACGTCCAGTTGTGTATTTTCGAATGACAAATTTGCGTTTTTATTGCTTTTGTATGTTTATTTTATGTTTTCAAATCTTTAAAATATGTTTTTGAGAAAGAAAAAAAATTTGTCGAGATTTAGGAAAATTTTCAATTTTTGATAAGGGTGTACCCTTTGTATTTTTGGGCAAAAATCGTCAAATTTTAAAAACGTCCGTTTATGTATTTTTGAATGACAAATTTGCGTTTTTAATGCTTTTGTATGTTTTTTTATTCTTTAAAATATGTTTTTGCTAAAAATAAGAAAAAAAAAATTTTTTTCGATTTTTGGGAAATTTTCAATTTTTGATAAGGGGGTACCCTTTGTATTTTTGGGCAAAAATCGTCAAATTTTAAAAACTTCCGTTGGTGTATTTTGGATTGAAAAACTTGCGTTTTTATTGGACTTGTATGTTTATTTTATGTTTTCAAATGTTTAAAATATATTTTTGCTAATAATTATGCAAAAAAAAAAAAATTTTGCTTTTTGGGAAAATTTTCATTTTTGCATCTTTGGGCAAAAAACCTAAAATTTTAAAAACGTCCTTTTATGTATTTTGGAATGAAAAATTGGCGTTTTTATTCCTCTTGTATGTTTATTTTATGTTTTCAAATATTTAAAATATGTTTTTGATAAAAATAGAGAAAAAAAATTTTTCCATGTAGCACTACTGAAAACAACATTGTGGTCTTAATGGTCAGATTAAAATTGGGATAAAGGATGATGCCGATCAGTTAACAGTTTTATGGCAGCCTCCTTCTCTCATGCCGCATTAAATCGCATACAGAAGCAGAGTTGCAACTCAAGGCATTGTTGTTGAAAACGATCCTACATTTGGTCTTTTGGGATATTTCTTTTATTTGTTGGCAGCGTTTTTAAAGTGTACGCGCTGCAGCGTTTTAAATCGCCAAGTACAAAACCTTTTAAAAATCAGATAATTACACTCGTTTACTCACTATTATTAAAGTCGATAAACTGCATAATTTCTTCTTATCTATCGTAGAACAACCCTCGTATTAACAAACAGTTAGCCAACAACACCTTTTAGTATTATTATTATTAATGCTTACAATTATTGTACTCACACAAATCACACACGTAATTACTTTGCATTTTCCATTATTGTTTACTAACAATTTTCAAAGTGTTTATTTAAGGTTAATTGTTATGATATCCCTTATTTACAGATAAGGAAATCAAAAGCGTATAAAAATGTATTAAAAGCCATCAAACAACAGTCTTTTGCCACTTACAAATGTTTACTTGTACATAAAACGGTTGGTCGTTGGTAGTCCATACTTTTAGCTTGTTTAACTTTTATCGCTTATTTTTTTTAAGAAGTTATTAACACGTGAGCTGTCCGAATTGAAGCTACATATGCATATATATAAATATATACATGCATATAAATATGTATTTACATGCAGTCAAGTGGTTTAACATGTATTTACTAAACAGTATTCGGACGTGTTTTAACTAATGATACGAAAACAATTATTGTTTGTTTAGGAAGCGAATTAGCTCAAGATATCGGTGTTAATAAATATATTAATTAGTTTTCATTTGCGCACATGATACACTATTATTGCAATACCAAAAGTTAAGAATCAAACAAAACAGTTGGCCTAATAGGAGACATACAAACGTATGTTATCGCGATATGGTTAACGCTACAATTTAACGTTAACAGCTCTTTGTGGCGTTTATAACGCTTAACTAACTTTTTTTTAAATATAAATATAGAAATTCCAATAGATGCTGGTACCAAAACTCGAAGAGCAATATAATTTAAATGAGTTTGCAGCCATCAAACGGACTCAATTCGGACTAGGACTAAAGTTAACATTATTACTAAGTTAGGACTATCACAGACTACTATCGTGGCATGGCTTATGAAAATGAATTGAACAATTTAAGTAAAAATCAAATATGCAATTATATAAAAATAAAATTAAATTGTTACAAAGAAAGGCATTTATACATAATATAACGGGTTACACAATTTGCGGTTTCAAAAGTAAACGTAAATAAAACACATATAAAGTGAAACACTATATCATTTGAATGGTCACCAAGTGAGGTGTTGCAAGCATTAATTTTTTTGAGGTGATTTTCGACTACCTTTTGACACATATTGGGCGGCATCTCAGCCATAACATGAAATTTGTTGCATCAAGTTCTTTGCTTAGACACGGTCTTTCTCGTAACCCCACAAAAACGTCTAATGGTGTCAAATCGCCTGATCTTGGTGGCCAGTTGATATCGCCACGACGAGAAATTACGCAGCCAGGAAATGTCTTTGCAATAAAGAATTATGTGACAAGTGTGACCATCTAGTTGAAACTCTTTATTCTCCACATCATTTTCTTCAAAGGCATTCAAAAACAATTCGGTCAAGATATGATCTTAACGCTCCGAATTCACGGCGAGAGTCGTTCTATCGTCTTTTTCGAAGAAGTGAGCTCCAATCACACCTTCGGACCAAAGAGCGCAGCAAACCGTGACTTCTTCTGGATGTAATGGCACCTCTTCAAATACTCAAGGATTTTCAGAATCCCAAATAAGACAATTTTGATTATTAACATACCCACTGAGTGAGAAATATACTTCATTGCTCCCCACCCTCTTATTGTTGAAGCACCCATTCCACTTATCTACGAATTTGTAAATGTTCAGCGGGGTTCATTTGTTGTGTGACCATGACTTTATATGGATGTAGATGTAGATCTAAATGCAAAATACGCTATAATATGGCGTAAGTAAGACAGTCCTAATTCCTGAGAACGACGAGGAATCGATACATTCTGGTCTTGGTCAACACTTTCCCATACTGCAGCGATATTTTCAGCGGAACGAGCGAAATCATTATGCACAAGCCTTACAATATTTGTAACCGCTCCAGTCTCTATAAATCTCTTCACAATTTTGCCAATTGCTTGCATAGTTTAATGATTATGTAAACCATAATCTCCTCTTAAAGCACGATATGTGGCCCTGGCAGAATCATCATTTTTGTAGTATATATTAATAATTTTTATACGTTGTATGACAGTTAAGCGATACATTTTCGTCAATGTCAGACTTTTAACGGAAAAGAAAAAAATAGGTCTAACAACTTAGTGTGACAGATGTCGAGTTCCAGTCCTATACTTTTGAAACCACGAAATGGATAACCCGTTATTTATATATATAATATATATTGGAGAAAGAATAATAAAATAAAAGATTTAAATGGCATATAATCTCCAAAGACTTAAGTGGCATATAAATATTAAATAAATTATTTGGAAATAACTTTTATGATTTGCAGTGCACGGCGCCAGAGCTTTTACATGACTCTACTCCAGCCGATAGACTAGACCTCTTACGCTCCATTTAAGTTGTTCATTGGCTGGTTTCACAAATCTTTATTAAACATTTTTTTCTCCATTCCAACATTTCCAACTTTTTCAATTTGTTTGTTTTGTGTCGCATTCAAATTATTTTTTAATATTAATATTAAAACAAAAAGTTAAATATATAAATGTAATATGGTAATATAAGCTTTGATAGCAAAAGAAACAAACTTTACGCTTTTGTTTCTATTTTACTACTCGTTAAACGTTTTTTTTTTTTTTTTTTTTTAATTTTTGTCGAGAATTCATTAAATTGTCAAAATATTGACATTAACAAAGTCATCTCCATCATTGGAAGGTACTAGTCGTGTTGAAGGTACAAAGAAAAAGCGAAAACATCAAAAACCATTGAAACAACTTTAAGCTGCCACAGGCATGTGCTTTCTAGCCAACTTCCCCAAACCACTCAAATTGACACACTCCTACACACGCTTGCATCACACACACATTTTCTCACATGTGCCCCTACAATATTCTTAAGCTCAGAACAACATTTATTTAAGATTTACATGCCAAATCTCTAAAGATTTCTCTAAAACGAACAAAAAAAAAGAATTTTTCTTTTATGAAACAACAACAAAAGAAAAGAAGAAAGGAAACAAAAAACAAGGAAAGAGAGGAAAATGTGGAGAAGCAAAAATCAACAAATATAAACGTCAAATAGAATGTCATTGCTCGTACATACAGGTTGATTTGCAATTATAACAGAGCCTGGACAAGCAGTGGAAGCAATGCTGCAGTACAGAGTGTGTGAGAGAGACAGGTAACGAGCAATAGGGAATTAAGTCCTTCTGCAGGAATAAAAGATTGCAGAAGCAACTTCTTGCTTGTAATTGCCAGTAGATAAATATTGACATTTACGTTGTATTAAAAACAAAATATATAAAACTTGCAATCGGGAAAAGTAAATTTAAAAGAGAAATTATGCAAAGTAGTTGATACTTTCACGTAAGACTGGGCGGGGCGCTCACTTACGCAACAGGAAAGGAATTTCCCCTTTCTAACACCATGCCTGGTAGTAGACTTTCACGGCCAAAAGTTAAACCAGCCGCAAACTGGAAATTATTACGCTTGTCTAGTTCAATCAATTGTAGAATTACCCTCGTTGTTGTATTAATTTTATATGCCTTAAGGGGTGAGGCGGGGTTTTTCAGCAGCATAAAGGCAAGTAAGTTTCACAGTTTGCTAACTGCTTCCCGTTAAATTGTGCGTTTATCTTTAATGATAACACATTTTTTAGTGTTTTTAATATTTTAATATTTTTGAAAAAATACCTCTAATCCTGGACGACAGGAGGAGGATTTATTTTATTTAAAGCAGTTTAGCCGAAAAATAAATACAAATGGCGGAAGGATAACAGGTATATCAATATCAGTTATCATCATTAATTTGTGAAACTTGATGGAAACAATGTGGTTTCACTTCCTTTTAAACTCATAATATGTATAGTAAGAAATCTTTGGTCCTTTACAGGATAAGATGTTTCAAATGCCAATAAAATAAAAGTCTTCTCAAGATTACTATTATGACATGATTCACTATCCTACACAATCATATGATTTGCCAAATATGGCAAATTTTTTGACGTAAAAGCCACACGTTTCCATGCTATCGGAGTTGCATTTACTTCAATCAGTAAAGAAGAGCTTTGCTTGCATTATAATTGTATGAGAGTGTGGCATCTACAACGCTATTTTGATACGATTTTTTAAAATATGAAGGTAACAGCTTCACATTTTTCGTGCAGATTAATCGTAATGGCTTTTAACGAAAAGTATATATTTTTTTTTGGAACTTGAGCCGAGAAGTGCAATACAATTTTGAAAAATTAAAAAAATTATTATACCCTGTTCAGACATGCAAAAAAAAATTGCACTCTTTAACGTTTTCCCCCAGTTGAACAATAAATTCTGGCAAAAATTACTTTTATACATGGCAACACTGAATGACAGCAAAGTTAAAAGTTCAAAAACTGTAGAGGAATTTTCGGTGGAGATTTCTATATAATAATTGACAGAATCATTGACATCAATAATTGACAGGATCTCATGTGTGAACACTTTTTTGTTATAAAAAAATTTATTAAAATTAAATATCTTAACACCCATCCTGGTATTTTTATGTCCTTATCCATATTTTTTAATCTACTTAAAATAATAAAATTAACCAAAAATACTAATATTTAGACGTTTGAAAAAAACACAATTTCACACCATTGTTTATCTATTCACATACTGATATTGTTTATCTTTGCCTTCCCTTTATAATTGTACTGGGCATATAATAAATACTATAATTTTACAGTGAGAATAAAGGCAAGGTTTTGGAATCCCACAGTAACGCTCCGTACGCCAAATATGGAATTTCTAAAAATGCAACTGTGCACGATTTTTTCGAAGTAGTTGTGTTTACTGGGAAACTCTACAAATTAGAATTAAGGTCCCCCTATATGAAAGTCCTTATAATATTAATTAGGGGGGACTACAACGGTTATCGCTGAATAGCTTAACTGCATTGGGGCAAGCAGAAATTTGTTATGCGAGAATTATAAACTTATAATAAATTTAACTTTTAAAATATTTACATCGTTGAAATTTAACTTCTTCGTTTACCAAACCAAAATCAGGAAACTTTAAAAGAAGATACTGTGGTGTATAGGGATGGTGTGAGGAGTGGTGCAACCACTGGATATGCTCGTATTTGCTTTGCTAATATCTATAATACGGCGTTGTTTATTCAACATGACTCATTGAAGCTTAAAAACGCTTTTATTCTTGACTTTAATTTGTTTTTACTATTTTCACCACCTGAAATCGCTTGCTATCATGAATGACAAACCCGTTTCATGAAACTAATTTCATGAATATTCAAATCAGTTTTCAGTATTTAAATTCAATTGGCAGTTCTTTGCTTAGAAAAGAAAAGAAAAGAAAACAAAGCAAAATAACCGATATGAGAAATCGAAGATTTTTCTTTAGGAAAATAGGAAGGACACACACGCGCACATACGCACACACCTCATGAATATCGTTAACTGAAATGAACAACTGCCGTGAGCCTTTCTTAAGGATAAACACAATAACTTCATGTGCAATGATTTAAATGCAAGAGAACTTTATTTTTTTTTTTTTGGTTGTTTTTTTTTTAAACCGGTTGATTGAATTTCGGCTGGCGATATGTCACATACACATATGCATAAGCTTTTTATATATCGACTTCAGCTAGCAATGCCAGCAAACGTAGACCATCTTGTTTTTTTATACGTACTTTTTCCTTCAAAAGTCAGTTTGCGTGATCCTTTCTTAAGGATAAACACACACTCAGATATTGGCGCACTCACACACATCACACGCTCACATGCTCTCAATATTGTATAAACTTCATGAGTAAACATTCTTTATGGATTGTATTCAAATGCTTGAAGATTGCATATGAGTCCTTGTTAGTATTTCTTTTGGCTTTCGAAGGCATGTTTTGATAGATTTTTCATTTCAGTTCAGTTTTCCTTTTCTTTCGATTACTTTTTTTTTTAACACAATTTACGTTCTAAATACTTTCAGTGGGTATGACACACGTTCATCTGCCTTGTTTTGCTTTCTTTAGAAGAATCTGAAACGGTTGTGGTTGTTACATCTCAGATTTTATTGTGTTCGCTGTCGTGTGTGCATGTTTCGGTCGCGTGTTTATTTATTGTAACTTCCTTTTTGTGCCAGGACTAAGAGAACTGAACGTTTCAATTGATGCAAAAAAAAAGGAATTTTTTTATTTATTTTCTTAATTTTTTTTTTGGTTTTTGAATTTTTTTGTATTTTTACTCCCTGATATTGTCGTCGCCTTCCTGCTGGATTGTCTATGTGCTGTATTGCGTTAAAAGCTTTAATAAACAGTTTTTACGTTGCCTAAATGAGTTTGTTTTATTTGCTCCATAGTGTGTGTGGGTGTGGGTGTGCGAGTATTTGTGTGTGTGAGTTCAACTACATTTGAGTGGTATTTGTGCTCGTGTTGCTTTGCAGGTGTATCCTGTTTAAACATTATTGTGCCAAGCAAAGCAAACAATTTAACTTCAACAGAAAACAAACGTCTTTTCAATATTGAATAAAAGGAATTGTGTATCCTTGCTTTTTAACATCCCTTAACAGTGGCAATGATTGGTTCTATGCCCCCTCACCCTCCAATCGCTTACTATTCTCTCCGGCTCTAAACAGCCACTTAAAGATGTCTGCTGAATTTTAATGGAAAAACAATGTCTCCAGTTCCTTTTCAAGGATTAAATGAAATTTCTTTGTACCATAAAATAAATATATGAAATGAACAAAAATTTTAAATATATTTTTTTTTTTATAATCAAAGAAGCTTAAAGTCTTCACTAGTATTTGCCTAGTCCAAGTATTTATTTTTAGATTGCAACACAAGAGTAGTTCTTCCACTGGCGTATGTGTGTCATAAAAATGTCCCTAAAGAAATCATAAAAACTAACAAGAAAACTGTAATAAAATGTGTTTTTCCACAAATTCTTTTTTTGCAGTTTCTTTTTAAAGCTTTTGCAATAGTTTGGCCAAAAACAGATCATAATAATTTTGTTGCAATGTGACATTTTGTTTCCAAAAAGAAAACTATTTTTTAGTATACAGTGGGTGCAATAAATCGCACAACGGCTGAAAAGCATCACTTGCAGTTGAAATAACAAAAGCTTTTCGTCAGCCTTTCTTGAAAGTATAGAATTTCTTTTTTTCGTAAAAACTTTAAAGATCTTCAATGCTTCAAAAGCTCCACACATTTGCAAACATAAAGTTTTCATCATTATATTGCTTTTAATCAAATAATTTAATATATTTTTTTTGCATTCTAGCAAAAGCTTTTCTTCAGTCCTTCTTGAAAATACAGACTTTCTTTTCCAAAGATTTGGTAGAAACTTTAACGAAATAAAATAATTTATTCCATATCTTTTTTTTATTTAAAAAGTTGTTTGGTAGTGAAATATTATAATTTATAATAAATTATAAATTAATTGTTTAATATTTTAAAAACAAATTTTTTCATTTTGAGCGATAATATTTTATAAAAATGTAAATAGAATTTCGCCTAAAATAATATTTTGATTTTTACTTAATATTAAAAGAATAATATTTAATGTTTTTAATAATACACAGTTTTTATAAACAAAAAATATTTTTATTATCTATTTAGTTTTTATCTATTTATTTTAGTTTTTTTATTATTTATTTAGTAACAAAAACGGGAGAGCTTTTAAAACTTAAAACTGTATCAGTTTTTAACAATTAAATTATTTTACACATGTTTTTTTTATAAAGCGAGAATTAAAATTTAAAACTATATATATTATATACATATATTTTTAATATAAATAATTATTTCTTGGATTCCAAGCTAACTTTTGCTTCACCAATTAAAAATAATTGGTAGTTTGAAATAATTTGTGGGAATTAAAGGTGAAAAAAGCCCAGACAGGCATTTCCACAGAATAAATTTTTTATAACAAAAATTATAAATAAAAATTAAAAAAAAAAAAATAAAACAAAACAAAAGAAATTCTAAATAGTTGAAAAGTTTGGTTTTTAGCAAAAATTATACAATTTATTTCAATTGCGAGCAAACGCTTGGACAATAACTAAGTTATTGTCCTTTAAGTGCTCTTAAGCTTTAAGTGAATCTTTTAGCTTCTTATTTGCTTAGAACTTTTTTTGTATTTTGTATTTTCAAGTTTTCATAAAAATATTACTTACATTTACTTCTTCTATTTAGGTTTAAGACAAAGCTTTTAAATAGCTTCGAGAGCTTACAAATTGTTTAGGTTCCTAAAATAGTTGCAATCCTTCAAATATTATTTTCTTCTTCTTAAAGACTTCTTCTAAAAGACTTTTTATTTATTTCTTTTAATTTAATATTTTTTATTTGTTTGAAAAGTCTTTTGTATATCGCGAAGGTGTTTTACATAAAGTTCGGAATATCTTAGGGTTTTGTAATATATTTCATTTGTAATAAAAGTTGTAAATAAAGCTTTAAAGCTTTAAAAATTTAGCTTCTTGATTTTCTTTGTAAATACTTTATTTGTTAGAAATAGTTCTAATTATAAATTTTTTTTTGTAATAAAAATAGTAATTAAAGCTTTAAAGCTTTAAAAATTAAATATTTTAATAGTTAAAGTAGTTCTAATTGCAATTACTTTTTGAAAACATTTTGAAAAGTTTTAGGAAACTACGAAAATATGGATTTTAGTTTAATTTCAAAAAAATAAGAGGAACTCTAAATTAAAGCTTTTAAAGTTGATGCACTTTAAAATTTTAAAAAGCTTTTTTAAAATATCTGTAAAAAAATTCGACGGCAATTTTTTAAAAACTTTAAAGCTTTTTGTAGAATTTAGCCCTTTTCTACTTTTGATTTAGTATATAAAAAGCTTTTAAGTTTTTAAAGATAAATTAAATCTAAGCTGTTTTTAGTGTTAATATTTTTTGAATAAAACTTTCGTATAATAACTAAAAGTCCTTCCCTAATTTCCAATATTTCCCCCGTACCACTGTCAGTTGTTAAAATAACAAAAATTGCTCCGCACTTCATCATAACTTTAATAATATAAAGTTTGAGCTTTTTTTCCAATCTCTTTTGTTTCTCTTTGTTAGCTGGCACAGGCCAAAAGCACTGTGCACACAAACTTACATGGATATAAAAATTAGGTTTCCAGTTATTCAATATTTACTTGCAAGTATTAAATTTTTTGCCAGGACTCGTCAATACTTTTTCTATTTCAATTTTGGCAAATAAAAACTTTCTTTCATTTTATCCACTAAATTGTATTTTTTGCAAAATTTTTTACAACATTTTGTTATTGTTCTGAGAAGGAGAAAATAAATACGAAAAATAAAGCTGACAGTTGTCATTTCATTGTTTTCATTTCATTTTCTATCAATAAGTTGGGAAAGGAGCATAAAGAGAAAAGAAAAACTAACTTAATGTTAGAAGTTTTATTTTTATTTTCATATTTTTTTTTATTTTCTATTTTCTATTTTCTATTTTTTTTTTTTTTGTACATGAGAATTGTAATGAAGTTGAGTTCAAGTTTCGGTTTTAGGAAGCATGTATTTTTATTTAATTTAGTTTTATGATGTTTGAAAAATAAAATTGAAAATATCTGTGGCAAGAACATAAAGGAATGATAATGTAACCTCAATTTTTTAATGCGATTTCAGCGAAAATGCCAGCCACGCTTCTACAAAGTAGTCGTCTTATTCATGTGTGCAATAAAAGTACGTTTGAAGATTCATCTTTGGCGTTTTACTGTAAAAGTATTTAAAGCTTTGAAGTTGTTTGAAGTATTTTTCAATTTAATTCACATATATTTCATTTTGATAGTTTTTAATAAAGTCTTCGATATTTTAATATTTTTTTTTTTAATTTTATTAAAAATGTATTACATTTTTTAATACTTAAATATATGAAATAATATATTTTCTATTAATTTATAAATTAATAATAATTATTTTACATATTTAATAATTTATTTAATTATTTTTAATTGCCATCATTGTTAATTAATCCTTCAATTTTCTAATAATTTTTTTCTTGTAATTTAAAAAGCATTAAAATTTTTAATATTTAAATAAATTAATGATTAAAATTTATATTAAGTTATTTTTTATTATTATGTAAAATTTATTAAATATTTTAATATTTAAATATATGAATTATTATATTTTATATTAAATTATTTTTTATTATTTTTATTTTTTTTTTCTATTTAATAATTAATTTAAATATTTTTATTCTTCATTTCCATAAATGTGAATTAAGTCTTCAATTTTTTTTTTAAATTTTTTTTTAATTTAGAAAGCATAACATTTAATTATTAATAATTGATTACATTTTTTAATATTTAAATATATGGATTATTATATTTTATATTAATTTATAAATTAATAAGAATTATATTTTCTATTAATTTATAAATTAATAATAATTATTTTACATATTTAATAATTTATTTAATTATTTGTAATTACCATCATTGTTAATTAAGCCTTCAATTTTCTAATAATTTTTTTCGTGTAATTTAAAAGCATTAAATTTTTTAATATTTAAATAAATTAATGATTAAATTTTATATTAAGTTATTTTTTATTATTATGTAAAATTTATTAAATATTTTTATTTTTCATTTCCATAATTTGTAATAAAGTCTTACATTTTTTATAAATTTTTTCTTTTAATTTAGGAAGAATAACATTTAATTATTAATAATTGATTACATTTTTTAATATTTAAATATATGGATTATTATACTTTATATTAATTTATAAATTAATAAGAATTATATTTTCTATTAATTTATAAATTAATAGTAATTATTTAACATATTTAATAATTTATTTAATTATTTTCTTTAGTCTTCAATTTTATAATAATTTTTTTCTTGTAATTTAAAAAACATTAAATTTTTTAATATTTAAATAAATTAATGATTAAATTTTATATTATGTTATTTTTTATTATTATGTAAAATTTATTAAATATTTTAATATTTAAATATATGAATTATTATATTTTATATTAATTTCTTTTTTATTATTTTTTCTATTTAATAATTTATTTAAATATTTTTATTTTTCATTTCCATAATTTGTAATAAAGTCTTCAATTTTTTATAAATTTTTTCTTTTAATTTAGGAAGAATAACATTTAATTATTTAAAATTTATTACATATTTAAATATTTAAATAAATGAATTATTATATTTTCTCCTAATTTATAAATAATTAATAATTTTAATTTCTCTTAATTTATAAATTAATAATAATAGTTATCTTACATATTTAATCATTTATTTAATTATTTTTATTTTTCGATTCCATAATTGTTAATAAAATCTTAAATTTTCTAAAAAAAACATTTTCTTCTAATTTTCTTCTATAATTATTTAAAATTTAGTAAATATTTTATTATTTAAATAGTTCAATGATTATATTTTCTATTAACTTATAAATTAATTATTAAATATATATAATATTTTTTTAGTAATTGTATTAAATATTTATTACATAACACTATATATATATATATTAAGAATTATTAAATATATGTTATAATGGTTATTAATTTATAAATTTATAGAAAATTTTATAATTTATAAATATAAATACATATAAAAATAAATAAAATATATATAAAAAAATATATATCTACGAGTATACTCGTATTTTATATATACGTATTTTATATATATATATAAAAACTTACAATTATAAAAATCTAAATAATTATTACAAATACTAAATAAAAACATTTTTTATTTTATTAATTTATAAATACATAATATTTTTAATTGCAAAATTATTAGCATATATTTAATTAATACATATAACATACATATATCAATTTATTTATTTTTCTGTTAAAGCTTAAAGTATTTCAATTTAAAGCTTTTGATAAATTTATTATATATTTTTTTATATTTTCATTTATTTTATTTTGTATATGATGAGAACAGAGAGGCAGTTAATGAACTTTCTTTAGTTATATTTTGCACAACCAAAATTAATTATTTGCTTTTTCTTTATTTTTATTTAATTACTTATTTGAACGCGTGCTACGGGAGATCAACTTAGCAACTAAATATTAGTTTCGACAATTCCCGTTAATTAAATGTTTCCATTAAAATTGTTTATTCCCCACAAGACGGCATAAAACTTTTCCTCTAACATTTCTGGTATTTTGGAAAATCTTTGCCAACTTTTTGGGAATTTTTCAATTTTACAAAATTTCTTATTAAATTTTTATTAAAGCTTTTTTTGTTACATTCAAAGTTTAAACATTTATTTGCTTGATTTTTTTAATTCAGCTTTTTATCTCAACTTGCTTTTCATTTCCTCTGAGGCAGAATCTTTTTAAATTGTTTCGTTTTTTCACCCTCCTTGTGTAACTTTTAAAACTTTTTCTTTTATCTTACGAAATACAATTTAAGGAAATTTAAATATTGATTTTTCTTAATAGTATTCTATGTGGTCTTATTACGTTCTGAAAATTTGTACCCACTTTTTCTTTTTATAAATATTTTCATTTTTTCTGCAATTTCCTGTCTTAATTTAATGATTTCGGCAACCAACCTCAAGCGCATTTACACTGAGAGGAATTTCCAAAATTTAATAATATATTTGTTTTTGATTTTTTTAATTATTTTTTTTATTATTTTTTTTTAAAAATTTTTTTTTTATTTTTCATTTTGTAAGGCGGGGCGAAATTTTTTAGTATTCTGTTACATTATGGAAAAAAAATTTCTAGTTGCTGAAAGCTTCCAAGCAATTTTTGTGCCAAAAACCTTGAAAAGTGTTTCAATGGTCTCATTTATAGACGTAATTGGCCTTTTTTGTTCACAAAATTTATTTTTAGCCGATTCGTTTGTTTCACTTTAAGCATTTCACTTTACAACTATTGTTAGTTTAAGCAAAAATATTTTATGGTACTCCTCTTCATTGTTATTAGAAGAACGACTGTCGCAACTTGTTGGCTGTTATTAAAAAGGGTGGGGGGGGGAAAAATAGGTGGCCTGGTAAAACTTTTAATGTCACTTTGTCACGAAATCTTAGCAATTTTTCCTCTGCCTTTTTGTGGGTTTTTTCGTTTCACAAAAAATAAAAATAAAAACACTAACCAACACGTTGATGTTAAATTTCCTTTTAAAAGAAATTTACCATTTTCAAGGGTTGCACGCTACAAAGGAAGTTGCTTGGCAATGCAAGAAAAATTTCTTTGTGCTGCTTTTTTAACAAGTCAATTAGTCAGGATTTTGCAAAATAAATAGATGGTAAAGGAAAATGGAAAGAAAAAGTTAAATGGGGTTTTCAAGAAGCGGGTTCCATTTTCATATTATTCTCATTTTAAATTGAAAAGCTTATGGGAAGCGGGAAATGGTTTCTAAAATTTAGAAATAAAATTTAAGGCATTTTGCCGTAGAAACATTTTTTTTTTTTCGAATAGGCTCCACTGTGAAATGATGTGACCAGTGATGCCACTTTCATGAGAAAATTTCAGCGAAAAAAAGGGGGAAAAATTTTAAAACTTGACCTGGTAAAGTTGCCGCCAAATTTGAGCCGTTTTCCTGCCCATTTGTATTTCTCTCTCTTTTTAACCAACAGCAGAAGTTTAATATAATGCATTCTTATCATATTTCCTTTTATATAAATTTGAAAATATATATTTTTTTTTATAAAAGCTTTGTTTTTATAAAACTTTAATTACTTGAGAATATAAAAACAAAAATGTTTTTACTTTTACTAATTTAATTTTTTTCTCCTTTATTTTCAGGTAAGTGCAAAAGTAAAAAAATATTTGTGGTTTTCCATGTAAGTTTTTTATTTTTAACAAAAAGAAAAATAAATGAAAATAAACAAAAAACAAATTCCAGCGTATTTTTTAAAGTTTTTAACTCAACTGAATGCATTTTAATTTAATTAAATTTTTTTTTTGTTGCTCATGTTGCAAAACTGTGATTTCAACAAAACAAAATTTATACCAGGCCACAACTATAACCCAGCAAACATTTTGAAATGAACACCCGCTGACTTTCAATAATCAATAGTTTTGTTTTTCTTTATTATTGTTACATTTCAAAACATTTTTTATTTTTAAAAGCCTTCAAGCGTTTTTTTCTTTTGTTTTTATAAAAATATAATATAAAGCCAGAAGGAAAAAAAAAATATTAGCTGGAGACTACAAGCAATTTGAGCTTAACATTTTCATTAAGCTTACAAGTAGTAGAGATAATAAATGTAACACCAAAAGCCGCATAATTTCGCAGCCAAAAAAAAAAATTTAAATCCATTTAAATATAAATAACAATAAATTTATCAGATGATCGTATTATTTATAATGCCAGCCAGAAACTAATTAATCATAAAAGAGTTGAGGCAACACTTTCAACAATAAGCCGTGTTGTTATTTTGTATTGCGAAAGAAAAGGAAAATCAAATTAATGTTTGATTTTTATAAAAAGAAAAATGCTTAAAGCGAAATACGGCATTTTTTACATTTTTTATATTTTCCGTATATAAATTAGGAAGATACAAAAAGCAGTGTTTTTTTATTTCCCCTGCAGCTTCTTCCAACCGTTTGATTAATTTGTCAGACAAATCCACAAAAAAAAAAAATAATTGTATTTTACACAACACTTTTTTTCTTTATTTTTTTATGCTACGAGGGTTAACTTCAATGTTTGAAGCATGTGCCACACTGTGCGGATTTGTGAGCACAGTTGTGCATAATTTCCGTGCAATGGCAGGATGGGGGGACATTTTAAAAGAATGCCTATTTGGGAATATTATTTTGTTTTTTGTTTGCTCATTATGTAGATGGAGTTAAATCTGTTGTCCTTGGGCACAATTGGTGTATCCTTATGTCTATTAGCAAATGCTAGTAAACTTCCTCAATATTCATAATGTCATTCAAAAGTGAAGTTTATGCAAGAATTTTACTGGGGTATTCTTCTACTTATTAAAAAGGCGCGGGAAACAGGCTAGATTTGTTTGGACTAGGCAGTCAGAAGAAGTAGAAATCCCTGAATAGTCTTCTATATTACCTGTAGTAGAAGGCCAGAACAATTGGAACGGCCTGCCATCAGTATCAAAAGGTGTAATTGTTAGGCTATAATTCTTTGCAAAGTAAATCACTTTGTTGGGGTACTCTAAGCTGAGAGACTGCGGGAGATGGCAAAAGTCCACTTGGCTTGCAAGCCTCGTAGCATTAATTTGAAATGTGTGCTTACCTTTTACGAGCAACCATTACCATTACCCAACTTGCCCCCCGTTTAATATCACTATATCGACTTGAAATGTAAACCCCATTTTCTTACAGTAAAAGTCTGCCATTGCTTTTGGCCCAAGAGCGAAATCCTATAAAAGCCAAAATTTTGAAGCTTAAAGCTATACAGGCATATTAACTGTGAGCAATAGTGAGTCCGTCGCATTGCAATATTGGAGTCCTCCCTTAAGTACCATTCTTAGATAAAAAAGGTGGAAAAAATTCCATCAGATTGTATTGGTGGGGTCGTTACCTGAGTTGAGTGGCTGTCTTAGAATAACGAGTTGCTCCTCGAAAGGCTTCTTAAGCCTCTCTCCAAAATCCTTAAGTGTTCTACAATAATATATATTTTTAAAAGCTTTATGTAGAGTGGTTACAAGTTTTTCCTTTATTGCATATAAAAAGCTTTAATACGATGAGGATTTTATGCCGCATGTGCAACTTTTCAATGCAGAACTTTTTACTGGATACGATGAAACCTAGTTGTTATATATGTTTCTACTTGATATAGAGCTGAAAGCAGCTGCCGTTGCAATTTATTTCACTTCTAATTTAATTATTTTTTGTATTGGGAAAGTAAGGCAAAACAAGAGCGAAATAAATTATGTACGCTAATTATGCATAATTATATATAAGAAACACGAAACCGTAACACTTTTGACCAGAAAACCATTTATTAAGCTTTAAATTGCTTGAGAGGGAGGAGAATGAAACCTATTAGGTTTTTAATGCGAAAAGAATGAGAAGTCTTAAATTTTTTTTTTTTTTATATCGAACTCAACCTGCGAAGCTTTCAGCTTGTACATAGGAAAAGAGCCGGGATCTAGGCAGGAAGCGAGCACGTGACCTCCGGTTTAGCAGGCTGCCCATTATTCTCTCGCCCAGCCTTTCTTCGTGACTAAAACAAATAGTAAAATTTTGAATATCTCCATAAAGCCAAGCAGATATGTGCTAGTAAGATCATCGATCATGGACTGCCCCTCTTCCTATTAAACTTCCCTAAACACTCTGAAATAATCATTTTATTCAGCGATTACTTTATTCTGCTTTCAGATGATCTATAGAATTTGAAATAAAAATTGATGCAGAACTACCTTTTTGAAAATTTCTAATACCCACACACGCATGCGCATCCGCATCCGCATTATGTCTTCTTTTCATAAAATAATAATTTGATTTAATAAAAAGTAATTTAAAAAATTTCAAACTGTATTGAAAGTGCTTGGCAGGAAAAACAAACGAAATAATGTTAGAAGACGACCCCAAGCCGACTGGCCATAATTTATTAATCATTAATAACAATCATTAAAAAAATAATGCATTAAAAAGAAACAAAAACACAAGATATGCATTAAATATTTCGAAAATTAAACATTTTTTCACATCATTTATCATGACAGAAAATTGAAAAGAACTTCAAGTAAAACAAGAATTTCAACGAAAAAAAAAAAAAATCAAATAAAAAACACAAACTAAGATCGTTTAATCATAACGATACTTGGCGATAATAAAAAACAGATGTTGGCTTTTTTTAGAAACAACATTACAACAACAACAACATGTTAAATTCCAATAACAAAAATTTTAAAAGGCTTTTTTAAGAAGATTTAAATGTTGAGAAAAAGTATAAAAATTCGTTTGGGCTTGTGCGGCAAAAGATCACAAATGCCAGATTGGCGAATTGATTTGTGAGAATGACACTCATTAACAAAATCGGCCCACACAAAACAAACGTAAAATACAAAGTGGAGTAAAAAACATGCCAGAAAAAACAAACAAATTTATTAAATTGAAAATAAACTGTGCGACAGTGGCGAAAGCGAAAATGCAAAGCAGCGATGAGAGGAGCCACATTTTATGGTCTTCACACTTTTCAGAATTTCAGTTGTATTTTAAAATGCGTCTTGCGATTTTTAGTTATTATATTTCAATAAACTTGTTCTTAACAGTATTTAAAGGCAGTGTAGCACTAGAGCGCCAACTTGCTTCTTTAAGGGGGCCGCAGAAATGTCAAACAAAACGAAGCAATGCAAATCGGTTCATTTTTTCCCCTGTAAATACAATCTTATTGGCTAAATATATATTATAAATCAATAAAGTTTTAAACCATCTTTAAAAGCAAAATATTGGCCGTTTAAACTCAGATTAAAAGTCATATGATGATGTCAAATATCTAGTGTAGCACTGAAGCGCCAACTTGCTTTTTTAAGGGGGCCGCAGAAATGTCAAACAAAACGAACAGTACAAATCGGTTCATTTTTTCCTCTGTAAATACAATCTTATTGGCTAAATATATATTCTAAATCAATAAAGTTTTAAAGCATATTTAAAAGCAAAATATTGGCCCTTTAAACTGAGATTAAAAATCATATGATTATGGCAAATGTCAAGTTTATATCAAAGTTTCTGGAAAAAATACAAAATGTTTTTGTTATCCAAGATTACTGAGGTAGACATCACTATTGTGAAAGAATACGTGATATTCTGCGCCATGACCAGCGGTCTTTTGTCTGAATGAAATTTTTACCGATTTATTTCCCCCGATTACAAATGAGCTTCTGTTTTGTAATTATGGCTTCAGTAGGAAAATGAATCATATGTTGATAAGCAATAAAAATAGGAATAAAACCATTAAATGCGTTTTTTAAATGGCAGCAAATGGAAACGATTCGAGTAAGATCGACGCAAATTTGAAGCTGCATTTGCATTCACATTTCAAATATCAAATAGGGCATATCGGCTGCAGAAGAATGACAGTAAATAAAAAAAAATGCAACGGTGTAAGAAATATGTATTTGACAAGTTGTATGAAAAATTGTATGACAAATTGTATGACAAATTGTATGACAAGTTGTATGACAAGTTGTATGACAAGTTGTGTGGCGTGCAAAAATTTATAAATACTTTCATAAAATCATTATTCCTATTCCGTAAAAGGATAATTTATTTCAAGCAGGTGAACATTAAAAATTGGTTTGCACAATTTTTGAACGTTAAAATTTGCTTTGCACAATTTTCATGTAATAGTGCGGCAGGTAAAACACGGATTCTGATATAATTTTTAATAAATTTTTTTTTCAATTAACTCCGATTTTCGTGTGAATAATTTTTGTTTGAAAATTTTGTTGAACAATTTTAATTTAATTTTTTTATTTAAATTAATTATTTTGGTATTTTAGAAAAACATTAAGAAAATGGTTCGGCATCTATTTGCGAGGCATTTGAGGCAGACTCAAATCCCCTACAAAACAAAAAAATAATAATTTAAATTTGTTAAGTCGGGGAGAAATTTTTACACTTCGGAGCAAAATTTTTTCGTACCTCTGCAGGAGAAAGTATTCCCGCAGGTTCCACCGACGCTGTTTATTATGAATGATTTTTTTTTCTGAAATGTCAAAGTTTGCTAATAAAGCCAATTTTATATGAATTATTGCAAACCGATTGACATAAATCATTATTATTCATTTTAGTTTAGTGTTCATTTCTTTATGGCACTGTAGTCCAGAATTTTTTTTTAATGAGAAAAGCGAAGAAATAATTTAATTTTAGAATTTTTTTTAACGAGAATTAACCCCCCGATATCAATTATTATATTTTAGTTCGTCCTTCGCTTCTTGGCTACACGAGTACAGTTCCCGGCAACTGCAATTATGCTGCTTCTTTTTAATTTCACGTAAATGAAGGCAATGCTGCCAGGAATAGTTGATACTTGTAATTATTTTTCTTTTTCTGCTTAAAAAAAAAATAAAAAAAAAATATTTAATTAAATTATTTTTATTGCTTACAAACCTCGTTCTAATTCACAGCGAATGAAAGAGGGAGACTAACATTTCAAAACTGGGAGGTACATTATTCAAATCATAAACAAAAGCCGCATTTTATATGAATTATTTTTAAAAAATCTTTTTTTTTCTTCTTCTTTTTATTATGTATTATTGCCTTTTTTATTTTCAAGTTGTTAATTGTCATGAAAAACCAACCCAAATTAGAGACACTCAAAGCTTCATAGAGACCCGTCCGTACTCATCCCATTGTAATTGCCTAAGAGTTTTTTTGTTCAAGTATTTGCGTCATGGCTCATAAACGCGCCCAACATAAAGCACATCATCTCGTTCAGATATTTTTACTCAGCATGTGTTAATTTTGTTGCTTTCAAAATTTAAAATAAAAAAAATGTCTGTTAAATTTTTCTGTTTATAAACAGTAGGAAGCAAAACTGGCTGCCCAGAAGGTACTCGTATATGGGAAAAGAGAATTGGGGAATGGCGTTCCATTACTATTATTAAGTATATGGTTTGTACCTGCGGCAAGGGCTAATTAACTAGAAAAAAATTTTGAAATACAAGTATGGCAACTTTCAACTCTATTCAAGCAACTGTACTTTGGCTGTCACATTAGCGATTTAGTCCTTAATTTGTAACCTCGTACGTAATTTGTATACGTACGTATATATCAGACACTGGCTTTGCTAAGGCCAAACAAACTGCAAACAGATTTATGTCAAAAGGCCCGATCGAGTAAAAATCGCTAATACTCATAAAAACATTAAATAGACTGGGCTTAATAATTTTCCATAATATTTATTAAAAAAATCCCACTAAAAAAATGGGAAAAAGTCTTCCGAAAGTTAAATTAAAATCTTGAAATGTTCCTTGTGAAAGATTCCCCCATTCCCACAAACTTCTCAATACAAAATTTCAAATTATGGGCGATTTTTTAAGAAATATTCTGAGTAGTTTCGTGGTCATCTAGATTTAAAATTAAGCCCATGGACCTACAGTCTCCTTATTGGAATTATACAATTTCTCACAAGTATACAATTTCGAACAAGCAGGCAGTCTTGATACTTCCCAATTTTGTGGACCATGAAATTTGATCATATTAAAGTATGATAATTGAGGCTGCCTATGAAACACTTCTCGTGATTTGAATTTGAGGATATGTAGGTGTGGCAACATCAAATCTTTTGAACAAAAATTTTATTTTAGGGGAAGCACCGAAGTATTGTAAATATAAAAGAGTGACGAAGCCTTAACAATTACATTGTTCAATTTCCGTACCGCCAACAGTCATAAAAATTTTCACAGAATTTTTTTTCATATGCTTTCATATTAATACTACCATAAATACTCCCTTACTTCCCGATTTTCTGCAGAACAAGAAGAACAAGAAAAAATTATTTAAAATGAGGGCCTTTTATAAGTTGGGGCTCCCTTAGAATAACAAGAAAAAAATTCCATCATTGCTTTGTTGGGATCATTCCCTGAAAACTACTCTTATAAAAAAAAGATAATAAATTCTGTCAAATTGTATTGTATGATAAAAGTCCGTCGCATTGCAATATTGGAGTCCTCCCTTAAGGACCATTTTTAGATAAAAAAGGTGGAAAAAATTCCATCACATTGTATTGGTGGGGTCGTTACCTGAGTTGAGTGGCTGTCTTAGAATAACAAAAAAAAAATTTATTAAAACGGCCATCATTTTCTGAGTTGAGTGGCTGTCTTAGAATAACGAGGAAAAAATTCCGTAACATTGCACTGTTGGGGTTATTCCTTGAGTACCAATCTTAGAGAAAAAGTGTCACATTGCATTATTAGGGTCATTCCCTGAATATCTGTCTTACAATAAAATGAATTAAAATGAGGATCATTCCCTGAGTTGAGTGGCTGTCTTAGAATATCTAGGAAAAAATTCCGTAACATTATTCCATTATTGGGGTTATTCCTTGAGTACCAATCTTAGAGAAAAAGGGCAACAAATTCCGTCACATTGCATTGTTGGACTCATTCCCTGAGTTGAGTGGCTGTCAGAATAACGAGGAAAAAATTCCGTAACATTGCACTGTTGGGGTTATTCCTTGAGTACCAATCTTAGAGAAAAAGTGTCACATTGCATTATTGGGGTCATTCCCTGAATATCGGTCTTACAATAAAATGAATTAAAATGAGGATCATTCCCTGAGTTGAGTGGTTGTCTTAGAATATCTAGGAAAAAATTCCGTAACATTATTCCATTATTGGGGTTATTCCTTGAGTACCAATTTTAGAGAAAAAGAGGAAAACAATTCCATCATATTGCATTGTTGGGGTCATCCTCTGACAACGGATATTAGGAAACCAAGAAAAAAACAAACCACTCATATATGTTTGGTTTTTCTTTCCAAGAATTTTTAAACGAAAAAATTTGATTCCTTTTACTACGAAATAAGTTTTTAAGGTTGAGTTTCAATTCATAACGCTGATTTACCTTCGCTCGTGCTGACTTTTCCGTTATCTGACGTATTTGCGATTAGCCTAATAGTGGTTGCCAATATCGTAATCAACTAATTCCAGCACAATGGGGATGAACCTGGTCTTGGAAACATGATATTAAAATTTGTATGCAAATTTAAGATTAGCATTTCTAAGGAAAATATTTAAAAATTCAAATCAAATTGAGATTTTTTCCCTCTATTTGCTCTTTTTACGACGCCAACCGTAATAAATGACCTAATAAAGAAAAGAAAACGATAAAAATATTTCTATGGCTTAGAAGCATTTATTTATTAGAAATATTTTTATTATTATATTAAGTTGTATACTAATTATTTTATTATGCTTAAGTGCGACTATTTAATACAGTGAGATAAAAAAGTAAACAGTCTTATACACATAATTTCCTCTTAATGTGGGAAGCCGTATAATTAAAACGGAAGTTGGAATCAAGCAAAATTAGAAGCTTATCAGAAAATTAACAGTAATGCTGCTGCTGACGCTGCTGCTGCTGCTGCTCCTTCTTCCAACTGAGTCATATTTATAATAAACAATAATTGTTTTGAATACATTTAACAATTGCTTTTTAACAAATTATAGAAAAATAAAAAATTTTTTTTTATAAAAATTAAATCATGCAGAAGTAGAGGAAAAAAATTTTTAAAGTGCATTCAAATTATGAACTCTGCAGGCATATGAAGAAAAAAAACAAACAAAACTATTTAATCAATTAAATATATTTATAAAAGGAAAATAAAAAAACAAATGAAAAAAAAAGATGTGCTCGTTTACCAAACCGCAAATGAAATGTTCGAGCCAACAATTATTGCAAACAGCAAACACATTAAATGATACTCCGCTTACTCCGCATTGCAATAGCGAGCGGCCAATGTAGCCAAATAAATTTGCCTCTGGTTGCTTTTTTGCATGTGCCATCGTTATGGAGTTTATTGAATGGCTGTAAAATCATTATTAAATTACTGACTGTTTCCAGTGCAGCGCGAGTAGATGAAATTACAAGCAGCATATTTTTCCCACATTAAAAATGTGGAAAACTCACAATAAAGCCGCAAAAGAGTGCTACGAGTATCATCATAAATTTTAATTATAAACAGAATTAAGATAGTAAATATAATGGAAGCGCACACACAAATCCACACAATACATACACAAACAGGGTATGCATCCATGCATACTCGTAAATAGAAATTATATATTTATTTATTATCTCTAGTAAGTTGCAGCCAGTGAAGCCTGTACGAGTACTCGTATCTCTAGTAAATAAATTGAAACCATTATTTCATATGCAGAGATAACAAAATAATTTATTAACACTAGACGAATGAATGCACATAAGCAGGTCAAATGTTTAAAATAAATTACACAAAGAAAAACAAAAAGAAAACGAAAAGGAGAAAAAAAAAATATGAAAATTAGGAAAGCAAATAGGAAAACTCTTCTTAAAATTTTCCAAGTTTTTCGTATTTCTTACATCAAAGAAAATTGTTTAGCAAACCCCCTAAACGTGAAACAGGTTGCATTAGTTTAACCCGAACCTTTAAAATTGTTTGAATTGTTCGTTTGCTGCCACTGCAGCAAAATGAAACTTTAACTCCTCTCATCATCATCCTTAATTCGGTTCGTTTAGTATTCTTGGAGGTTCATTTCATCAGCAGCCCGTTTGTACGCTGTAGCGGCTGCATGTAGGAAGGCAGCAACACACAACAAAAACAACGGCAAACAACAACAACAATAAGAGTATATAAAAACAAAACAAGCTAAATGTTTGCAGATGGCTTTTGGCAGTTTTTAAGCATGATATCCCATAATACTTTAAACACCACACACTAAGCTAACATGCACACACACACACGCGCATACTGGCAAGCACAAATTCTCCGAAACATGGCCGCACACACATGCATGCATACACGCACAGGTTAAACTAAAAGAGAAGGAGCTGCCAACTAACAAAATGCCAAACAAAACAAAACGAACCGTTTGGGAATCGTTCGTAAGGCTTTTACCAAAAGGTCCTTTAATAAGAAGTTTCGTTTACAAAACAAACTTAAGCGCGAGATTTAGAAGAAAAATATAAACATCTTGGTTATATACAAGCTGGGCCTAGAAAGTAGGGCCTTGAATAGAATAGAGTAGCAGAGGTAGTGTTTGCTTTGCCTATGGTAACGGTCAAGGCCTGGTAAAGCTTTTTGTTTTCCCTTTGGTTACCCTTTTATTCACTGCCACAGTAGTATCTCAGCAGCAGGTAATGTGTGTTCAGATCATTATCCATGTAAATTGTTTGCTGGTAAATGTTACCTAATCAGTGACTATGCTCTTGTCCTTTAAAGATTTCACTAATAATTAGCACATGTGTTATTAAAGCACTTAAGAAAAACTCCTAATAAATTTTTATTATATCCCTGCTAGAGTGTGGAACCCTACTCACGATCCTAGACATTTGTTCTTGAGAAATTTTAATAACGTGTACAGCAAACGATACACTGGCGAAAGAAGGCCATAATATAAACTTTATTAATGTCACTTTATACTTAAACATGCGAACGGGACACCTCACGCCCTTGCAAGGGTTACATGTATGCCAAGGCGATGTAAAGTGTTGCCGGCGAATTAATTTCTTTTCTAGGCTGCACGTTTAAAACAATCCTATTACTCTGGCCAATTTGACATGGAAAATTTACAACTAAGCCGCTGAGAGCACAAGCTTCAAGCAACCGGTCGTTATTACTATATAATTTTGCCAGCCAACTAAATTATATCGTCCTTTAATAAAAAATAAATATTTTATTAATCCCCACAATATAAAGTTTGTTTCGTAGTATCTTGTTTTTGTTAATAAAAAATCGCTAAATGGCCATAATTATTTATTTGTTAAAATATTTATTTCATTAACACATAGAAAGTAATTATCCAATCCTAATTGAAATTATGGAAAGCTAATATTCTGTATTCACACTTAGTGACATATCCCTAAAAGTTTAACTTGGAGAATTTTCCCATAATAAAGAAAAATTTTATAAAGAAAAAGCTCGTTGGGTTTTAATTGGTTTAAAAATAAATTTATATAAATATAAACAATTATTTAAATTAAAAATTATTTAACTTAAAAGAAGCAAAATAGTAAAAAAAAATGATAAGAATTAAAAAATATTGTCAAAAAGTAAAAAATCGCTGTAATAGTAAAAAAAGCGCTAAAAATTCTATAAACGTTTAATTGAGAAAAAAAATGAGGATGAAATTGAAACATCAGAATGAAAGAAGGAATTTTTTATAAGACTGAAGTGAAATACAATATCAGGCCTATGAAAATAGGCAGGAGGCGGGAAGGTGAATATATTTAGAATAATTGCGGTTGTTTGCATATACACGACCCTACATGTGCGTGAGTGTGTCTAAATTATTTACATTTTTATGTACAATATTTTATAATCATTACGATAGCGGTCTACACCATGGAGGGCAAAAAGAGAAGTTTAACTTCTCAGTTAATGTTGCCGGCATTCAGGTGCCAAACGGAGACATGTGTGTACCCATTGCCTAGGGGAATTTTCGCAATGTGGTTACCCTTTCCATTATGTTGCTATGGATCCCTAATATTATTTCCTCCACACATGTCTGCATACATGGATCATAAAAAAAAAAACGCTAAAAAGATCAGGCAAACAAGAATTGGCCAGGGAGGTTAAAACAAACTCAAACCATGTTATTCCTATTCGCTGTATAACTATTAGATTTTTTCAAATTTTTTTTTTTTTTTTTGTTTTTTTTTTGTGTTGTTTGAGTTTGCTAAAAGGTCAATCAAGAACATGCATGCTACACTCTCGACATACTTTCATAAAAGAAAACAAAAAAAAAAAAAGAAAAATTAAATGGGAAGAGGAAAAAAAGTCCAACAACAGCAGCATCAGTTGTATGTTGCTGTTGTTTTGAGGTTGCTTGCTTCTAATGTTTAGCTTCAACAACCTACACATACTCATGCTTATTGTAGCTGTTCGCATCCACACATTAGCAAGTGCCTCATCATCATCTCCGTCATTATTATCATGTAAAACTGCTGCAGTATCGTCATATTCATTCGCTGCGGCATTAACATTTTTTTTTATGCACAAAAACTCCTCACTTGCATGAACATTAAACCCACCACATTAAGCTTTTGTTGCTGCAGCAAAATGCTTTTCAAATCGCAGAAGCACCAATACAAACCGTCGTATAAAGAACACAAAAAAACAAAAAAAAAAAAAAAAGGAAGAAAAATGTATTGTAAATAAGGAAAACGTGAATGAAAAACACAACATAATTTTTCTACATGATGTTTTTAATGTTTAACAACCATGTAGTGATGATAATAATAATGCAATTGTGCATTTCTTTTTTCTTCTCTATAATAACCTTAACAACACTAAACACTAAAATGTGTACAACAAAATTTGCGTTGCAACATTAATATGTTGTTGGGAAATTTATCCTCTAGCCGGGAGAAAATGTGTCAAGACAATAATTAAATTACGTAGAATATTTACTCGATGGCACTACTCAACAATCTGTAGTTTGAAGCTGCTTTGTTGGTGGCACTTAAGCCGGCTCTAAATCTTTCAAAAATATTACACAAATTTATACTGCGTACTAACTATTACACTTTGTACTTAAGAAAGTACTTGCAAGTACTTTCGAATAAAAAGTACATTTTTAATTGCTTTTGCGGTAAAAAGAATATTTTGTTATATATCTGTGGTAAAAAGTACGTATTTAAGAAAAAAGTGAGAAAAGATTTTTTACGTAGGAAATACTTTCCCGTAAAAAAGTACTTTTTTGAGAAAATAATGAAAACAGTTTGCATTAATTATGTTTTGCATTTAATTATTAATTTTCCCAGTAACAAGAATATATTTGCCATGCATCACTGGTAAACGTAGCTGTTTGAGGAAATAGTAAAAAGAGTTTTTTTTTTAAGTACAAAGTACTTTCCCAGTACTTTTTTAAGAAAAACAGGAAAAAGTACTTTTTTAAGAATGTAAAGAATAAGAGTATTATTTATGTATAAAGTATTTCCCCGGTAGAAGAATATTTTTGTCACATATCTCTGGTAAAAAGTACCTGTTTGAGGAAATTTAAAAAGAGTTTTTTTTACATACAAAGTACTTTCCCGGTCAAAATTACGTCTTTAATAAAATAATGAAAAAGAGTATTGTTTATGTATAAAATATTTTCCCGGTAAGAATATTTTTATCATATATCTCTGGTAAAAAGTACCTGTTTGAGGAAATTGTGAAAAGAGTTTTTTTTTCGTACAAAGTACTTTCCCGATAAAAAGTACGTTTTTGAGAAAATAATGAAAAAGTGTATTATTTATTTATATAAAGTACTTTCCGCGTAAGAAATATATTTTTGTCATGGATTTCTATTAAAAAAATTTTTTTTAAGAAAATAGTAAAAAAGAGTCTTATTTGTGTACAAAGTACTTTCCGCGTTAGAACTATATTGTTGATAAAAAATATACTTCTAGTGAATATAAATAAAATTTTTTAAATTTTTAAAATTTTTTTTTATTAAAAACTACTGTTTTGTTAAGAAAAACATTTACTTTTTAAATAAGTTCAAAGTTCAAAAGTTTAATATTCTATAAGTACATTTCTGGTAAAATGTACATTTTTAAGAAGATAAAGAAATGTGCCTACAAAAGTAAAAAGAACTTCTTCAAGTAAAATATAAATTTTTTGATGAAAAATATATTTTCGCTGGAAAAGTAATGGTGCTGAAACATATTTCGGGTTAAAACTAAACTTTTATATGGCCAAGTTGTTATTTTAGTACCAAAGTGTATTTTTATATACCCTTCTTTAGCGCATTGCATCTATTTGATCAGATGAGCTTTCTCGTAAAATTTTTAATACTTTGTTAAAAATAAAAATTTTATTAATAAAAGTATCTTCTTGATAATGAACAGTTTTTTGATAAAAAAAAAGTACTATTTAGCATTTTTAATAAGTACATTTTTCTTAAAAGTATTAAGTATTTTAAAAGCTAATATTTATAGCAATAGTGACTTAAAGATGCAGTAAGGGGTCAGAGGGAGGATTTTGGAAGTCAACTGATATGCTTAGTCTGTCACTGAACACGGTGGTGGGTTTTTTTTTTGTACCCTACAACTGGTACTGCTCGTGGTAGATTGAACCTTTTAAACAGTAATAACAATATCGCGGGGTGAAGGAGGCAGTGTTGTGTGTGAAAAATTATTTACAATTCCATTTCATTTTGTTTTTGTATTTCTATTTCAATGAAGCTCTGATACCGTCTTCATATATGAGGCCAGCCAACTATGCATAATAAAGATTAAAAACTTTATTTTTGGGGCACATATTAATTAGTGTAAAGTTATTAATTAAAAATTCTATTAGTTGGTGTGTGTTTGCCTAATTAAGTACACATTTTTTTTTACAATTAGATATAGTGCTCTCCGTTCATTCATTCACTTCCTTTAGCCAAACGAAAAGCAAAGTGCTCGTGCTGAAAAACGCAAGAAGTTGCTTAGCAAACGAAACCATTCCAAAACTGAATTTTAAACAGACTTCAACATGTTCAAGCATGTATTAGCATGTTGTGAGCATAAACACTAAAGCAGCCATAAACTGCCAAAGTGAAGTTTTTGGTTGCCCAACAGAAGCAGTGTCGGCCGCATCCACACTACAAGTTGTGTAGGAGAGGAGAAGAAAATTTAAAATTATAGGAAATTCTTTGTGTAAAATATTTAAAGTTTTTCTTTTTTTTTTTTTTGTTGCTTTTTGTAGTCAAATGAAAAATGTTCTGGCTTCTTCTAATCGGTTAAAAAAAGAACAAGAAGAAGAAGAAATGTGTACTTGTGGTAAGGAAATATAATTTAGTTAAAACAGCTCAAGAACACTCAGCACACATACACATGCACATGCACACAAACTAATATTTAACTATTTACCGCAAGGCTCTCTTAAGACTCATTTAAAGGAAACAAACATACGAGGGCACTCGCACATCCATGTAAACACACATGCACGCTTATAATGATCAATACACGAGTATGCCAAAAATATGCATTTAATGCATATGCTGGTGCCTCTTACAAGATGCCGTGGCAATGGCTGGATTGCTTTAATATTATTTTCTCCTTTTTATGGTCTGCACTTACGGTCTGCAGTTTTATGTTCTTCCATTTATTTACCAACATGTTCAAGAATTATGGTTGGAGGTCAACGCGATGCATGATGAACTCCAAGATGGTGCAGTTGGGTTTGAGGATGCAAATTATTATTATGCACCACTGTACACTTTAATACGAGTAATAATGTGTTTTTCTATTCTTTTTGCAAAATCTTATTAAAATTTTTTTTTAATATCCCCATAGATATTCCGCATAGTTTTAGTATTGTAGTTTAAAAAATATTTCATAATTTTTTTTATCATTATTTTTCAAAAATTTATTTCTCTAAAATGAAAAAAAAAAAAATTAATCATGTAATTCCCAGAAAGGGCATAAATGCGCATAGTTATATGCAATGATGTGTGTATGTATGTAAACAAAGCTGGCTGTAGAGCCACTTGATGGAGCTGCACAACTATCGAGAACATTTTCGGTCTAACGATGCATTACAGTGTACAGTGCGTTACAATATTATACTGTTATTGTATGAATACGAATACAAAGTGGGCTGTAGTTTAATATCAGAGGCAATCACGGGAATTGAATTTTCACGTTTAATAGAAAGTGCATGAATGGATGAAAGCTTTGTCGGATATTAGAAGCAACAACGGCGAATTCAATTTACAGATTTTGTTGAAATGGCATGAGTGCATGAAAACATTGTCGGATATCAGAACGGGCCACGGCGAATCCAATTTACAGGTTTTATTGAAATGGCATGAGTGCATGAAAACATTGTCGGATAACAGAACGGGCCTCAGCGAATTCAATTTACAGGTTTTGTTGAAATGGCATGAGTACATGAAGACATTGTCGGATATCAGAACGGGCCACGGCGAATTCAATTTACAGGTTTGGTTGAAATGGCATGAGTGCATGAAGACATTGTCGGATATCAGAACGGGCCACGGCGAATTCAATTTACAGGTTTGGTTGAAATGGCATGAGTGCATGAAAACATTGTCGGATAACAGAACGGGCCTCAGCGAATTCAATTTACAGGTTTTGTTGAAATTGCATCAATAAAAAAAAAGTATTGATGGATATTACAAGGTTGGCTATCAATTTCTAAAAATAGTTAAATAGACGACTAATAAAACAGTGTAACAACTGAGTTTATTTTAATATCAAAAGTCCGGGAAGACTTAGCCAAAACATTAAAAGGTATTGTAAAAGAATATTGGCTTTTAAGAACCATGTTAGCCATGACTGATGTTTCTCGTCTCTAAAGAAAAGATTTCTCAATCAAAATCCTCGCCCAGAACTTACTTGGAAATAATATACAGCCCTCGTATATGGGACAGTGTTATACTGGTTTTTTAAAGCAACTCAATCGTGTAGGCCGGTAAGCTAGCCAAGTTTGACTGGGCCCTACGGTCTCTTTCAAAATGTAGAGATATCACTGTTATCTCAGACTCAAATGGGTAATCCTTTTCACTTAAATTGGTACAACAATTAAAAGTTCATAAACCAGAGATGTAGAACTGATTATATAGATCCTAATTAAGTTCGACTATAGTTAGTGGGGTGTGGATGGAATATATGGCCTCTGTATTGTTGCCGTAGTTTAAATGTAATTGCGTTTTCTTGACAAGGGAAAGGGGGGTTATTTTTGTGGAGAAGTAACATTCAGGATCGTGATAGGGATAATTGTAGATGTGACTGCTTTAGGTTGTTGGTGGGGGAAATACTGCACACAGAATGTAATGAATATTATATGGTCGATATATATTTTCATCGATGTCTGTTGATAACCTTAATATTCCAACAACAATTAACACAAACGAAAAGTTTCAGAATCTTTTGTTTATGTCTTCAAGAGACACAATTCTGTTCACAAAAAGAAATATTAAAGTATATGGGAAAGATGCATTATAAGGTGATTGCGGGCACTAAAGGCTTGGATCCAACCATCAAGGTATATTAAAGTAAATGAGAAGCAATGCCAACATGACGACAAGGGATTTTAAAGTACTTGAAAAATCCAAAATTATTGCTTGACTGGCGAGATGTGCGATTACATCCTATTAGAAGTTGGTTTCCAAGGCCTAAAAGATATTAAAGCACTGGAGGAAAGATTTTGTTTGCTTGAATTCGAACCCATCTTCAAACATTCTCGTTTGTGGCCAATTCATCGGGAAATTATTATTTAGGCGAGTGCAAAAAGGCCTTTTCCTTAAAACCTAGTGTGTAAAAATATAATTGGATTATCCTTGGACAGTATGTCCTTTGTCCTTCCATAAGCAGCTTTCCCAACTCCACCACCAAGCCCTGTATGACCGCTATGCTCTTGCATAAGAAATCATTTGTAAGGGATTTTCAATATGTTGATCCTGCTATCAATAACATGGCATGCTATTTTTTTTTTTTTTTAATAAATTAAATTTATTAATTTTACGGCCGCATCCTTTCCACATCAATCGCTCTTAACACATACCTACACATGTTGGAAAAAAAAGTGGAAATTATAAATGGAAATTATTGAGAAATTATTGCCAATCAGAAAATGCGAGGATAAAAGCACAACAAGCAGAAAAGTATTAAATTTCAAGGTCTTTAGGAAGACCAAAACACGATATTGATAAATAAAATAAATTTTTATTGAACTGCAAACAATTCGTACAATTTGCAATCAAATAGTTGTTGATGTGCCTTTTTTTTTTTTTTTTTTTGTTTTCCTTCTTATAAATCTTCATGCGCATTAATAACAATACAATCGATCCTGAGCCAGTATTGGCAACACATTCAATTTATATGTGCATGCTTTCATGGCTTTGGATGTGTGTGTGTGTGTATGTGTGTAAGGAAAAACAAATAAATAAATAAAAAATAAGAAATTTATTTCAAGCCAAAACTGCAAAACTGGTTGCGGCCAAATGATGGAAAGGAATCGCAAAGCAGCAAGAAAATAACACAAAATGAAGAGAAAAACATAAATAAAAAATGACTATCAAGTGATATCCAGGCTGTCCTCTGCCACAATACTGTGCATTTCAAACTCATTCACGTAGTGCGATACGAGTGTAGACATTAAACATCAGCCGAATGAATAGTGGCTGGTTGGTTGGTTGGCTGACTGTATGCAGCTTTTGTTTTAATGGTTACAAAGTATTATGGCTTTTGTCGTCGAGGTTACTCTTGGCTAGCTGTGGGTTTTTGTGGCACATTCAATCGACCAAACGATCGAAAAGCTTTAAAAATCAAAAGCAATCAAATTGACAAAACGTCAACGTAATAAAGCGTTGATAAACCACAGAAAAGCAATTGCCAGCAACATTAAACTCAGAATCGAGGTTTCATTTTAAGAATTGCAAAACTATCGTATATGCGAGTACGTGTATGTGCTTGAGCTGTTGGTAGCCGCAACATGTTGGCGGGGTTGGCAAGAAAATACAACAAATTGATTAGCAACAACAACCTACACATAATGACTGGTCTACAAATCGTCAATACAGCAAGTCAAGTCTTTACGACTTTTTTTATTTATATGTATATATATATATATATTTGTTGTTGTTATTGTTGCATTGTAGAGGAGTGCTGTGCAGTACAGCGTTTGGCAAGTTAAAAGGAAATCCATACTTGAATATAAAATGGCTTGAAATAAATAAATAGCCGTCCCCCAGATACTCTATTGATTTTCTTGCGCTGTCCATAAAATCATGGCTTATTGAAAAATAATGAAAACAAGAGTCAAGCAATCTGGCCGTTCTAAAGTGCAGCGTTATTAAAAACTAAGAAGGAAAAATTCAATTGTTTGATAACAAGCGAGAAAATAAAAAAAAAACTAAAATAATTATTGAAATAAATAGATAATGAACTTAATGAATAGTTGAGAGAGGGCAGGCTCGGTTAACGCTAAAACTTTCTGCTTATTTTCTGGGAGATTTTTAAGGCCTGCCCCTCCAGTTAGTTAGCCTATGCTACAGTATGCTTGAAGTAAAATGAGCGGAAATTTGAATATGTGCCTGAAAACAATGTGAATTCGTCAAAATCGAAGTGGACTCATTAGCTCAATAGCAAATGCAGCACTGGCAACAATAGAGTTTGACTAGCAAAATGATGACTGTTTACAGCTGATTAATTTGAAATTCCTAATAACTAGTGTTGCCACCTTGTTAATAATTTTTTTACTTTTGGCATAATTTTTAGGTCGTAGTTAAGGCCTGGCTTCACTATCCTACACAGTCCTATGATTTGTCACATATGGCATCTCTGCTGAAAAATTAGGATAGTATCGCCAAGTTGTTCGATTCAGAGTTGCATGTACTTCAATCAGCAAAGGATAAATTGTTTGCACTATTCTGGTATGATAATGTGGCACCAGCAACGCCATGTGATTTTTGTATGATTTTTAAAATAAATATACTATCACAGCAGATTCGTGTGAATAAAATGTTCGACTGTGTAGGACCGTGTATCAGATTCTATATAAAATATTTCGTTTTTCAACACTATTGTGTTGTTTTTTAGTTTTCCAACTTTTCAACACTCCCAAACGGTTTCCACGTCTTATTCAAATAAATAAGTCTATAACTATGTATATCTGTCCTTTTCTAGCTAAAGAAAAATTTGTTGTATTTCTCATTTATTTATTTATTTTTTTTTTGTTATTTTTGTTTGCAAATTTATAATAAATTGTGCCTGATTTTGTTTTATTGTGGAGGTGCCAGTAGTGGCTTTTGTTGACATATGGAAAAAATAGCAATTTTGCCTGTTTCTATAAAAAAAGGATTTTTACTGAATGTAAACAAAGTTATAAATATATATTATAAATTTTCATTTGAAAAAAAAATTCTTATTCCTTTAAAAACTTGGAAGAGGAAAGTAAAAAAAAATCCAGAAAAATATTTTCGTAAATAATTGAGATGATCATTTTAATAAAAATAATAAGTTTTTGCTCAGTAAATTATATTAATATTTTGTATCCATTGTGAAATGTATATAAACTGAGCATGGGGCCACTTGAATGATTTTGTTATATACATATATAGCTATTGATAAAAGTCTGATTTGCGATCAGCAGGTCTTACTTGAAATACATTTAAATAAAGGATTAAATATAATGTTTGACGGACTGCCAGAGATGAAAGCTATGACATGAAGTGCCTATTTAAAAACATTTTATTCCCCTCGCGGGCAGCTAACAAGTCCATAGACTCACTTGAGCTGCTTTTGCTTTTTGATCACCCCAACAAAGCCAGATACTTTTATTATAAAAAAAAAAGTTTTAAAATTATTTCAAAATGTGAAAAATACTGCAGGACATCAATTTTTTTTTATTTGTTAGAAAAAAAATTGCAAAAATAAATATATATTTCTTTTAACTTTTTTGTTGAAGCGAAGAATTTATTTGCATTTTTTAATTTTGTTTAAAAAATCTCCATTTTTATTTCGTTTGTATTTTATGCCTACAAACGACGAGTACAATCCTTTCAAACAAATTACTGCACGTACTTTGTGCTTGCAGCATAATGCATTTTATGCAATTTATAAGGCCTACACAAACCCACAATTCTGCTATTATTTTACGTTTTTAGCCCCTCCACCCCAAACTGCCTTTATAACCAATTTTGTCGATTTTTTTCTACATGTATTTATTTTAACAATTTAACAATAAACGATCCTAAAGTCATAGAGAAAATGAACACAGAAAAAGGAAAAAGTCTTTAACCAAGTACGAGTATATAAAATCGTATAAAACTGCAATCGAAAGATCGATATTGGAGTTCGTGTGTGTGTGTGTGTGTGTGTGTTTTATAGAAAGATATTTGCAATATTTAGAACCCTTTTTTTCTGCTCGTTTAAAATAAAAAAGAGGAGAGTAAAAAATTTGAAATTTTTCATTCTTTTGCCTGTTGGGATATTTTTCCCTTTTACAGCATTATTGTTCTTCTGACTGCTTGCCGCCTGCCGCCTGCATGCTGGCTTGCCTGCCGCAAAATCAAACTGCAATTTATAGTTGTTCTATAGTTGTGCTGCCCACCTTATTTGGTTTGGCTAAAAGTACCAAATTCCTTAACAAAAAATAATCTCTTGATATAATTTTTTTTTTTTTTTTTTTTTTTGTTAATTCTTGTCTAGTTTTTTGTATTTGTATCTTTTACAAAATGTTTGGCATGTTATATTGTAAAATGTCTTAAAAGTCAATTGTTGTTTATATTTTAGTAAACGTTGCAAGAAATAGGAAAAATAGCTTAAATGTATCGCACTCAGCGTTAAATAGCGCCTTCAACTTGTTTGATGTCCAATTTGGGTAAGAAAAAATTAAATTGTGTGTATTTTTCTTTTCAAATGGGAAAAAAAGGAAAATTGATTGGAAAATTGTTGAAATGTCGGTGTTCAATAAAACAATTATTGGAATTATAACAAAGTACAGGAAAACTGGTATTAAAGCTAATAAAGTGGCCAGAAAGAAAATTGCAAAATGTTTAAAAAAATAATCACAAATTAATCACAAACTTGTTTTTATAAATTTTAAATAAAATTATATAAGAAAATTAAACTTTTTTAATTGTGACACGAACATCCATGTGGCATTAATGAAAAATATAATTCATTTTCCTAACGAATAATGTTTCATTGAACTTATGAATTTCTGTGCGTTTGTCCTGTCAACGAAGTAATTACTGGATTACTGGAATCGCCTAATCAAAATTAGCTCACAAAAGAATGCTGTTACAGAAAAAGATAAAAAAAATCGTAAAAAGAAACAAAAATCGTTAAAAGAAAAAAAATCGTCAAAAGGAACAAAAATCGTCAAAAGAAACAAAAATCGTCAAAAGGAACAAAAATCGTCAAAAGAAACAAAAATCGTCAAACGAAACCAATATCGTCAAAAGAAAAAAAATCGTCAAAGGTAAAAAATCGTCAAAAGAAAAAAATAGCAAAAAGAAACAAAATCGTTAAATAAAAAAATCGTAAAAAGAAGCAAAAATCGTTAAAAGAAAAAAAATCGTCAAAAGTAAAAAATCGTCAAATAAAAAATCGTAAAAAGAAACAAATATCGTTAAAAGAAATAAAATCGTCAAAAGGAACAAAAATCGTCAAAAGAAACAAATATCGTCAAAAGAAAAAAAATCGTCAAAAGAAAAAAATAGCAAAAAGAAACAAAATCGTTAAATAAAAAAATCGTAAAAAGAAGCAAAAATCGTTAAAAGAAAAATAATCGTCAAAAGTAAAAAATCGTCAAATAAAAAAATCGTAAAAAGAAACAAATATCGTTAAAAGAAATAAAATCGTCAAAAGGAAAAAAAATCGTCAAAAGAAAAAAATAGCAAAAAGAAACAAAATCGTTAAATAAAAAAATCGTAAAAAGAAGCAAAAATCGTTAAAAGAAAAAAAATCGTCAAAAGTAAAAAATCGTCAAATAAAAAAATCGTCAAATAAAAAAATCGTAAAAAGAAACAAACATCGTCAAAAGAAAACAAATCGTCAAAGGTAAAAAAATCGTCAAAAGAAAAAAATAGTAAAAAGAAACAAAAACGTCAAAAGAAACAAAAATCGCAAAAAAAATGCCCAAAGTAAAGGAATCGTCAAAAAAAATTGTCAAAATCTAACAAAGGGTTCATTTCTTTTAATTATCTTTTTAAAGAAAATATAGAATATAATTAAATTGTATTAGAAAAACTGAAACTTCATTAAATATTAAATATTATTATTATTAAATTAAATGTGAGAATACAATACTCGTAGAAAATAAATCGTAAAAAAATAAATAAAATCGAAATGTAAAAGTTATTTTAATTATAAGAAATAATAAGAATTTCCTGAAATGTGAAAAGAAATTGTTTTTGTAATTATAAAAATCGTATGATCTGTCAGATATGGCGTGTGTGCTAACAAAATAGGATCTGCGTGACAGATTTTTTTTTGACAAGTTTATGAAAAGTTTTGTAAAATGATATCAATTTTCATGCGATCAGGGTTGCATTTACCTCATTTAACAGTGCAGCATGGGATTTTTAAAGTGATTTAATCGTACGACTGTGTAGGATAGTGAAGCACGGCCTTAAGTAATTACTAAAATTGCCAGCAATTTAACTTTTTATTTAACTGTGAGAGCCAATAACACACAGACAGTATAGAGCGACTATGGAACATTGGCGGTAAGCAAAGTCTGAGAGCCTTCAAAAATTTAGTCGAATCATGTGGAAATCAATTGTCTTGCGGAAACCGCTAACAGTTAACTAAAATCGTACATGTCAGTGATAAGCTAATATTAAAAATATTAATGATTCAGCTAAATAATACTGATCGGCTGCCACTTGTTATGCTCTGCTTCTTGCTGGCGTTTGTGTCTGTGGGCCACTTCGACATAAGTGGTTCCTGAGTTCTTTACAAGTGTTGTCGAGTTGTTCTATTTAATTTACTTATTCCTAAAATATTTTTGTGTTTTTTTTTGTTGAGGGCTTTTAAGAAATTAGTAAATCTTTCAATCAGAGTTAAATGCTTTACGGGCAAAATGGATGTGTATGTAATATTTTTGTTCCGTTGCCCTTTCAAGAACGAACCACAAACAAGAATGACCAGCCATCTCTGTAAACGGCTGCCCATAGAACTGGTTAATCAATGACTGGCAATAAAGTTGACAGCATTTCTGTTCAAAGAAGTTAATAAATTTCCAATAATTTTTGTTAACAATAAAGAAAATAATAATAATTTGGATTTTGTGTAGGTTGTTTAATTGTTTTTGGTTAATGTTTTCTTTTTTAAAAATCATTATTGAAATGTTATAAAAGTACAAAAGAAACATCGTTTGTATAATTAAACACTAAAAAAAAAATATCTAGACAAACATGGGAAGAATCTCTCAAGAATAATCATAAATGATTGATCATTGCTTGTGATAATGACGGAGCATTAAACCAGACATTAACAAACCCTTCAAAATGCGTCGAGCCGAGTTATGTGTACAATAGAATGAAAATCATCTCAGGCAATATTTTTATTTATTTATTGGTATTATTATTATTATTTTTTTTTTTTTTTTTTGGTTTATAAAAACTTTTATAAAAATTTACATGTGCTGTGTATGTTAACCTGTTACTCACTGTACTTTAAAAGTGATGGTATCGCGTTGTCAAAATTTTAAATGTATGCCTTTTTCTGGTAATTCGCTTCGCGCTTTTTAATTTCCCTGCCACTAGATGCTTCTTTGTGCCAATATTTTAAAAAAAATTTCCTTTTTTTATCATTTCTGAAAATGATTGATAATTTATTAGTTTTAAAAGTAATAAATGAAGTGTAAAATTTTAATCAAAAAAAGTGTTAAATGGAAAGATGTCAATGCAAGTAAAATGACAGATTATTATTTAATTCTTTTACGTCAAGCAAGTTGTGCCTGAGAAGGGCTTAAAATTTTTTTCTTAGGAAAAATTGTTAAATATGACAGCTGCCAAAGAAAATGTTTGGCTATTAAATTTTATCCACTCTAAATTAAAAGGCGGTGCGAGTATATGGTTATTGAAAGAAGATACGGATTGCTTTTAAGTCCCTGCGGTAAAACTTTCTTGTTTGGCTCTTGGCAAGCAGTTTGGTCAGTATCCTCGTCATGCCATAAGCTGTGACTTGATCGAATGGTTTTATCTAGAATAAAAATATATTACTTTTTACATCAGTGTTTTTACATTAGTGTCAACTGGTAACCAGTTGGCACTACGGTCCAGCCAATTTGGATAATATACAGAAATTTTCATTACTTCTAAACTTTTCTAATTGCTTACATAGTTGACCATTTTTCGCACTAAAAATTCGCATTTAATTATGGCTTTACTAATGTCAACTGAAATCCCTGATAAACTATCATACCCAGAAGTACGATGTTTCAAATACAACATCCCTGCTATAAAAATAAGATAGTGTGACCTAAAAATCCTATAACGAGCTATACAATTTTCAATTTTCATGCGATCAGAGTTGCTTTTATTTCAATCAGCAAAGAAAAATAGATTGCATCATTTTTGTATGATAGTATAGCATTAGTAATGGCATTTTAATGCGATTTTTGAAAATATGAGGGTATTACAATCAGCTTTTCGTGTGAATGAATCTTACAACTGTCTGGGATAGTTGAACGAAACCTTTAGCGTAATAACTTCTCTCAGCTGATCAAAGTAATGCAGCTCTACACATTGACAAGTATAGAAAATAAAATATGGATAATATCTTAATCGATATATAGACCGATGTAACTAATTAAAAATGCTATTCAAAAAGGTAAACAAAAACAACTCTGATGGTAAACTCTTATGTTACACTATTCAATTTTTTCAGCAGAGATGCCATATTTGGCAAATCGTACGACTGTCTGGGATAGTGAAACTAGGCCTTAAATGTGAATTGTAAATAAGATCTATAACAAATTTTTCGTTTCCCTGTGACTGTATGAGATTTTGGCGATGATTTGTGGATATGCGCTATTGACTTTGACTCTGTTAGTCATACTATGCGTTTTTGCGAAGTTTTATAGTTTTTTTATTTACTCGTGCAACTTAAGCTGGCAAGAAGGAAATATATATATATTTTTAAACCAACTTAAACTGCTAAGCTTTCGGTTTGTCCCCGGCAAATATGATTTATGAATATCGACTAAGTGGCTAATATTTAATCATCTGACCATGCTAACTGAGCGACTTTTTATCTCGCAAAATATTAGCCAGAAATGGAAGCACTATAGTATTTTTAAGTATTAGAAAGAAAAGAAGACGTTCAGTTATTAATTTGGTTCCCACATTAAAAATTCAAGAAAGTTCACTGAAAGTTTTCTCAAAATATGACAAGATAGATTATCTTCTTTCCATAAAATTTTTTGTGAGTCTTTATATTTTTGTGCATTTTCGTAAAATCGGTGAAAACTTTTTTTCATTTGGATTTAAACATACTATGAAATAAATTTTTTTTTTTTTTTTTTTAAAGAAAGCTTTTAAGTTTTCAAGTTCTGTTTGGAAATTTTAAATTAAAAGGCTAATAAAGCTAGCCATTTTACGTTTACGTTTATTAATTTAATTTTAAATTTTAATTTACGGTTTTTTAATTTTTTAATTTAATTAATTTCGCAGCAGCTTTAATTTTCTTATGTTTGATGGAAACGAGGCAAAGCAAGAATGAAATTAATTTTTTATACATGAAAGTAATGCGTAAAAGAAACCGGTGAAATATTTTGAAAAAAATATATATTTCTTATGCTTGAAATTCAGAACGAATAAGTTCTTGAATACCGTATTTGTTGTATTTGTATGGCAAACAAATAAAAAGTGGTGTGAAATTAATTTTACGTGCCTGTTGAGAAATTTGAATAAAAATAAATGTTTGAATATTTTATAGCATAGCTGATCTGCTTTTATTACTATTTCATGTTTCAATAATTATTTTTTTTTATTAGAAATGTAGTTCAATCCCGACTTTATTTATCCTTCACATTTGTGAGCAGTACATCTGCCATTATAAGCCTTAATCCTTTAAAACTTCAACTGCCAAGCACTTGCTGTCATTTGAAAAACCACTTCTTAAAGCTAATCCTTTTTCCAACCATAAACAAAATAGAAATATTTAAATAATAGCGAGCAGCCATCCTTGCTTTCCTTTGCTATTTACACAGCATCAATTGTAATTATCACCCTAAAAGCATTTCAACGCGCGGCACACACTGACAGTTTCTATAAATTTTTCTGACACCTCATACGAGGACATCCCGCTTGAAGAACAGGGTTGCAGAATATTAAAATAAAAATAAATGACACGCTTTTGCCATAATCCCCATTACAAAAAAAAAAAAAAAATATTCATCCTCCTGCCATTAACTCTCAGTGCTCCTTTTTGTTACATGATAGTAAAGGATTTCAAAAATTTTATTTGTCAACTGCCACACAAAGAAAATTATTGACTAAAAGTTTTTTTTCCTTTTTGGCTTTTTGACCACATGCCTTTTTTTAATTATAATTTAAATGTGTTTAGATGAATCTCATTATTATAAAATTCCAAATTGGAAAAGAGCCTGCCCGAATGCAGCGTGTTTATGAATTTGTAATATTATTGAACAAATTATTACATAAAATGCCGCCAGCCAGCCAGCCAGCCAGCCAGCCAGCGAGCCAGCTACCCAGCAACCCTTAAACCACATTTCCCAATATTCATTTTTAGCCTGATTATTAGTTTGCACCCCTGTTCCGTTTCGTTACGATACATTTTTGACAGCAGTTATAATTAATTATATTTTTAGTATTAAAGTCGCAATTCTGTGCAGTTGGGCGTCAGCTTGCGGAGAAATGCTGGGTTAATATAGTGAATGCATTTAAGGTGTCATATTAATAATTTTAACATGTGCATGGTAAATGTCACATTTATCTCCCTCTCTCCGTTTCTCTCCCTCACTCACGCAATCTTGCAGTGTAATAAAATCTTTACTTTTCTCATTTTGTTAAACTATAAATTTAGTTGCAGTTCTTTTTTCACCCCGCCTGCATGTATTTACTCACCCTGTTCATGGACAAGTTTTGTGAAAATTTATGATTTTAACAAATAAATTTAGTTTTTATGGTTTTGCTTAAATTGGTTTCATAGAAAATCGAAGAAGGAATTTTAATAGAACTAAATAAAAATGTTTATTGCCTTCTTTGATTGATATTTGTTAATAGTTTTACAGTAGCAGGACAGGGATGGGACCTACAGCACTAATATAATTAATTGAATATAACTCGTGGTTGAATATGAAGCACGACTAAAAGTAAATTTTTTTTTTTTTTGCATTTCATTTGAAATTTCTCAATTTCAGACTGACACAATTTGAAACACGGAAAATACACAATCGAGCGAAGCGTTAAAGTTATTCAGGCTTATTATGAAAATGGCTGCTTTAATCGTCAAAATTTGCATAAAATCGGAGAAATCTTGCAAAAATTTGAGCAAAGCGGATACGTAGGAAATGTGAATGCTCATACAGCTCACACTGCAGAAAATTTTGCTACTATTCGCTACAGTGTGGCCGAAGAGCAGTCCACCCAAATTCATCGTTATAATTAGTTAAATAGAATAACTGCAAACGATTTAAGTTATATAATATCGACGTAAAAGTTCTCCTAAATCTTTTAGAATTCTTATTTCGCTAAGACTTGACGACTGCTTAATAGTTGGAAGTTGTAAGATCTGGGGAGTACGGCATTCGATATTGATCGAAATTTCCTTTTAAAATCTTTTGAAATTTTGTTATCGAATGCCTTAATTTGTCTACTGTTTGGTAAGTGGTATTCACTCTCTATTCATTTCATATCGGTTGCTTATATGTTATTATTGTTCTGGAACTTCTTTGAAGTGGACTTTAATCCGAAATTAACGAGTTCAGACTTTTCTATCTATTTACTTCTATTGTCTAGGATACAGTTGAAATTTTCTGAAAAATTTTTACTCAGAGCACACTAAATGGGTTTTAGGTTATGTTTTCTAGCGGAATAATCCCAATAACTTGTATTTAGAAGAATGATTAAAGTATTTTTACAAGAAAATATACATAAAGAAGTTTTTCCTGTGACAAATTTAGTATCGCCGAAACTTTGCTAATAGAAATTTGCAGATACCACAAGGTGCATAGTGCTGGTCTATTTCGACTCTTGGAGAGCTCTCATTTGGCGGAGCACTCAGCCAGCAGTAGTTGAAAATTCCTTTCCGCATAACTATGGCGATTTCAAAATTTCTGTTTTCCACGCTTGATGTATAAGATTACATGGAATTACATATAATTGAGAGAGTAAGAGAGAGAGAGAGAAGGAGCAAGATAAGGAAATCACTAATTTAGTAGCAAGTTGCATAAAGAATTTTATGAAAATAAATCCAACCACTGAAATGAAGCAACAAATGGGGTACTTGCGAGCTGTTCAAATTGACATTAAATGAACCGTTATATGTCAAAAAAAAAAAACAGAAGTGCGATGACAGTTTTAATGTTATAATATTATTGTTTAAAATTAAAACAATAAAAGCACTTTAATCAACAGGAAAAACATTAAATATTTTTTTTTTCATTAATCATTTCGGTGAAGGGAATTGCGCAGGGAATGCATTGATGTGTTTACACATTTACTTACATACATACATAAATATGTATCTATATATATGTATGTATATATGCATCCGCATATGGATATTTACATACAAAGAGGCATACATACAAAACGGCATACACATGCATCTATAAATACATACATATGCATTCAGGTATGTAAAAGTAGCTCCCATCCGTTACTGGCCATTTTTTTTTATGCCAACTCATTACAATTTTAAAATACTGCTAATAAAAGAAAACCAAAAAGGACGACTGACAGACAGACGGTTATGTGTTTAAAAAAAGGATATCATAAGATTAGCTTGCGAACAACATTTGCCAGTCAGTCTTAAGTATTGAACTCCTTCGACTAATGACTACAACCTGTGAGAAAAGCATAGTTGCGCTCAATTCTGTTTGAAGCGTATTTAGAAGCCGATTACTATTGCAATCTAGAAGGCTAACGAACCTTTTTTAAAATTTCATATTTTTCGATAAGTATATTTACTTTGATTTTGGCATAATCCTTTGCCTAAGTCCTTGCCTAATTTTTGGGGTACGATTTATTTGCTATTAGAAACAATAGAGGTATTTACTCGTACCTGAAAATTTTGTCGCCTCCAAGGATTCGCATTGTCGGGAACCATTTTTCGTTTGCAATTTTTTCACTTCTCTTTACTTTTTGCTCACTTTATTTTTGAGCTGGCCAGCATAATTTCAGATTTTCCCTTCCAATTTAATATTCAAGCTTATAAATATTTACTTTTAGAACAAGACGAGCAAAAAATATTTACGATTCTTAACAGAAATGTCCTGGAGTACCATTCTATGGTATATAGTATGGAATATAAACTAAACGTTTTAATTCGTATTTTTAGATAAAATGATTTCATCTGAAAGCAAAAATTTTGTTTTTTTTTAGTGCTTTTATAGCATTTTTCGTCAAAAAGTTTGGAAGGGGCTATACAAAGCCTTGATTTGACGAAGGTAATTCCTAAAACATTAGTTTGCGATCCTATAAAGTATATACACTTTAGATTCATATAGTAAGGGAGGCGTTTTGAGCTTTGTCCGTCTGTCCTCTATATTTTTTTGCATTTTTGTCGCGCTGCAAATTGAGCTTAAATTTTGCTTAAAATTAAAAATTTAAAAGCCCATCTGCTCAAACGTTTCTCAAATATTAACCAGTATGAAAATCAATTAACTTTTTAAGTAACCGTAATATATATATTAAATAATTTTATTATATCTATAAGTAAAAATTGCAAAATCAAAGTTTACTTCCAAGCAGTGTAATTGTAGTTTACAAATATAGCTTTGGCAAATACTTTTGGACAAGGATATTCAAGATTCGCCACTATCGCAAATCGTCTAAGCATAGTTTTATAGTCACTAGGAACTGCTAACGGGGAAAATATTCTGTAAGGGATTCATAAAAGCATTTTTCTTTGTGAATGGAGTGAGAGTTGTATGGCTGAAAAAAGTCGAATAAAGCACTTTCGTAGAAGCATTTTTCCTTACGAATGGAGTGAGAGTTGTATGGCTGCAAAAAGGCTTGTTATTGGGGCTCTTAAGTTTTGCTAGTCGTCTCAGCTTGGTTTTATAATCACTGGGAACTGATAGCGGGGAAAAAATTCTATAAGAAATAGAATGAGAATTGTATGGCTGAAGAAAGTTCACTTGTTTTTTTACATTATTTATTATTAGAATAAAATGATATAATAAATGTCAACCTCTCATTACAAATAAATTCTCTGCATTCGTAAATTTGACGTCGTGTGAATAAGAAAATAATACGACATCCAATACGAGAGGCAATAGGAGAATAGTCAAACCATTAAGGCTTGAATTTGTTTAATTACAAAAATCAGCTGTTTCTTACTTGAAAGCTCTTTCTATCAAAACTCTCCCTAATGGAAAACCCCTTCTCAGAGCAGTAGCCACTCAAATTCATCCTTTCACTAAGAAAATTCTTTTAAGGAATGACATGCATTTGTTTTTGTGTTGAAACCCCAAAAATATTTGCAAATGTCATTAACGTTCTTCTTCATGATTTTGTTAAAAATAGTAAAAAGAAAAAAAAAAGCACTGAATACGAAAAGTTTCCAAAAATTACAATAAGAGTTGTGGATCACATGCCAACATGATGTATTACAATTACATGGCTCAACTGATATCTTTGCATTTCCATACGCTTTAGATAACGACTACGGGGAAGCAGAGTGACTAGATTCAAACAAAAAGTGGCAGCAAAAATCCGCTTTCATAAATCGAGAAGAAAATGAAGCAATGAAAAGCACACATTGGAAATTTTGAAATGTGTTAGTTTCAAAACAACATGTAATCTATAACAAATGTCAAAACATGAAGCTTTTTTTCTCTTGTTGTTTGTTGTTGGTTTGGCGCTTTTTGTGTTCCCTTTTTGTAGAAAGCTCCGAAGGGGTTGGGTTATTAAGTACGCAAAATAACACGCGAATTTTAATTTTATATGAAATTGCCAGAATGGCCAGAATTGCCATGTCATCTTTAATATTTATTTAGCTAAAGTGTACGTTGGAGGTCATTTTTCTTTCGGTTGTGGTGGGGTGCTGGTGTTGTACATGTCGACGCCTAATAATTTCAAAAATAATGTGCAAAAAGAAGAAGAAGAAATTAAAAGCAAAAGTGTAAAAGCATTTGTTAGCTTTTTTAGGGATTTCTGTTGAAAAGTAGGAAGCAGAACAGACTACTGTTGAAGGGCAGCTAGTCGGTGAGTGATTGGGGTACATTTAGTTTCAGTTAATGATGTTCAACATAAATCATTCGACAAATTTAGGTTTTTTGTTAGGGAATTCTCGTGTAGAACCATTTGACAGTTGAAGAAGGCTCAAGGATTCACTCACAAAAAAAAAAAAAAAAAAAAAAAAAATACGGCTGCAAAGTTGACGAATTTTTAATACTGCTAAAGGGAGTGGGTATATCCTACCAGATATTGAACAAGTTATATTTTAGCAAAATTATACAGATGTTTGAACTGATTCTTGGCCTTTCTAACCCACAATAATTCATATTAAGCTAAAGTTGTTAACATTTGGATGTAACCAAAAGTGCTTTAAACTACTGTCTTTGTAATCCCTTAATATAATTTTTTCGTCCTTTCAAGAATAGTCTACTTATGGCCATCAATCAGAAAGCAAAGGATTTTAAAATAAATTTTGTTGCCATTTAAAGCTGTTTATTGTGTAAATTTTGTCTTGGATTTGGTATTTAACACGCAAACTGAACATATTAAAACGTCATATAAAATTTTGTTGTTTTTTTTTCTTTTGTCACAGTAATTCTCAATTAGTTTTGTAAAGATGTTTTTCCTACAAAAGAAAGTTATTAGAAAATTCAAAAAAAAATTGTAATCTCATTCTTGGGAATATTTAGTATTAATTAATCACTTTGTTTTCAATTTTTGAATTTAATTTTTTAACTTTTATTATATAGGGTCTTCCATTAGGAGCCTGCGGAATTTAAATTTAAATTAAACAAAAACTATATAACTTTATTTTGAAAATTTAAATTGCACAGTTTCTCTGTAAAAGTTTCATATTGTGAACAGCTACTTAGCCATGACAGCATCTGCTTTCAGAATTATTTTTGCGCTTTGTTATCTAAACTCCCAAGTTACGAACAGGTATAGGTGCCTTAAAAAGCTCAAAACGCTGCAGCCTAATTGCATGTGTCTTGATTTGACTACTGGTTTTTTTTTATGCTCGTCCAACTTATTGCAATGCAAGTTCATAGACAAGGTGCGGAACTGTCAAACAAAATAAGCACTCAGTGTAAAAAGCAATTATTTAATTTCATTTAAATGACTGCCACGGGAGAGCTTAACTGAATACTTACTTAACTGCAAGGCTCTTCCAAGTTTGAAGAAATTTTTCGCATTAAGCAGGATGCACTTCACAGAAGAAAAGTTTGATATTAAATTCCAATCGTTCGCATAAGCCAACGACTTTACATAAACCCCATAAAAAGTTAGCCAATGCGGTTAGATCACAAGATCTTGGCGGCCAATTTAAATCGCTGGTCCAAAACGTGCAATTAATTATTCAAACTGCATTATTGAATTAATGGTACCTGCTTTCATTTTGGAAGCAGGATGGCCCGATGGCACCGCCAGTATGAAAAGCTTACCAGACAGACATTTTTAATGTACTTCAGGTGGGTGTCTTTACTTGTAGCAACCCTATTGGTAATTATGAACCATTCAAATATGCATATCCCTAATGAATAGCCCTGTATACTTTTTAAAATTTCTCTTTTTGATATTTTGTTAACAATTTTTTTAAAAATATACAAAAAATTAAAAATGACTTAAATTAAATATTTTTTTTAATAATTTAACTAATTATTCTGAAGGTGAGGGGAGTTGCAATACTAAAAAGTACGATTTGGAAAGCAGGAATTCGTATTTATGCAGGAAGAGTCCTGAGTGGCTGTAACATTACCTTCAGTGGCATTTTTTGTCAATTTTAATGTTAATATCCTTAATTTCTCCTTTATTATCTTTGCCAACGTCCTTAATTTTATAACAGAAATATTTGCAACATTTCGTTGGATAAATTAAGAATTCAAGAATTCACCACGTTTGTCTTCCTGTAGTCGGATTTCCATAATTAGAAGTTCATAAAAAAAAAACTTTTCTTCCTAAGTTATCTATTGCTTGTATTTGTATATTTAAGCAGTTTCTTAAAAATTCTTATGATTTTTAAGAGAAACTTAAATTTGTATTAAATTCACAATGGAAGAATTGTGTGCTTTGCTGCCTTTGTAATGCCCCCAAGATTAAAAAACTTGCTACTGGCTAGACATTAAGAACTAACCTGTAAAAATGTATCTGGCAAAGAATAACGAATAATATTTAAGAGAGGAAGAAATGAAAACACTCGCCTGGCCAGCAGAGTCAGAAGTATGGTAAACTCGATCGCTGCAGTGCTTGAAGCATTTTGGAAACGTAACAAAAACTGAAACTTTAAGAAACAAAAAATATTGCAGGCAGAAAATTCTTTCTTTTTTTTTTTTTATATGTCTGACCGTAACGCAGACAAACTAATGAACACTGGAAACCTTAAATGGCCACATTTTTTTTTTTTTTTTTTTTTGAACTGCCGCTTTCTTGATATGTTTTGTGGCAAACGTTGCAGTTGCAAGATGCCAAAAGCATGATAAAAGTGGTTCTTTATGATTGTTTTAAATAATTTTCTTATCTGTGCCTGCAGACTACAAAAAATAATATTGCATAATTTTTTTAATGGAGGAATAAATTTTAATTTTTTTTTTGTCTCTAAATAAACTTAAACATCTTTTTGGTGAAATTATTTTAATTTTCTTACTCTGCATTAGTGAACTGTTTGCGGCTTAATTTTTTATTTAACAGCCCACTTACATTTCATTAAACTAAAACCCTATTTCCTTTTTGTCTTCTTTATTTTCAGGTGAGTACTTCTACTTTGAACTGAAATCCTTCTGAATGTGCTGTTTTGTAAGTAGAAAAAAATATTTGAAATTTAAAAAAGACTTTTTATATTAAAACTCCAGAACAATCATTAATATGTTTCCCCCTCCCCGCCGTAATAATACATAAATTACTTAATTTTCTTAAATGATTTCTGAATTTAACAATTTTGCTTGTTAAGTCTGAAAGCAAAGGAGAACAGGTTTCACAAGATGAAAGCTTGACTAACGACATGTAAAGTGTCCCTGTAGGAAAATTATAAAAGAAATGTGCTGTTTTGTAAGTAGAAAAAAATATTTGAAATTTAAAAAAGACTTTTTATATTAAAACTCCAGAACAATCATTAATATGTTTCCCCCTCCCCGCCGTAATAATACATAAATTACTTAATTTTCTTAAATGATTTCTGAATTTAACAATTTTGCTTGTTAAGTCTGAAAGCAAAGGAGAACAGGTTTCACAAGATGAAAGCTTGACTAACGACATGTAAAGTGTCCCTGTAGGAAAATTATAAAAGACATTAAATATGCAAAAGAATTTTGCTAAAGGAAATAATTCCATTTAAGATGTTTCGTCCTACAGCCATCCAGTTTTCAATTAACACTTTCATTTACTCTACTCTGGCACAGTTTTTATAAGTTTTAACTATACTTTTTAAAATTTTATTTCTATAGTTTTTATTAAACTTCAGCAGTTTATAAATAATTTAAATAGCCCCTCGATGGTAGAAGGCAGAAGCCAAAGGGCTCAGTAGCAACTCCTTCTATACATATTGCATTTATATTCATTTAATTGTAATATTTGGCAAATAAATAAATAAATAATTTTAATTAGTAATACATAAAGTTTATTAATTTTCTTATTAATTCTAAGCTTACCTTAATGCCAAGATAGTTTTATTAGCCTCCATTAGTACAGCCATCAGCGTTGCAAGTTTTCCATTTTGTTGAGTTTAATTTTTCCTAATTAAGTGCCATTTTTCACACCACTGTTTATTTATTCACCATAATGAAATAAAGAAAACAAATTTTAAGAAGTCATGTTTTTCAGTTTTTTTTCATTACTTGTTCGGATTGGAATAAAATTTCTCTTTCTTTGCTACTGATCACAAAAAAACACTTTATAAGCTGGCGCAGATACAATGATAAGTTGGCTCAAGAATAAACATAATGCCGGCTATAGAGTGGCTCAATACGCAACTACTTAAAAACACACATATATCTGATAAATATTTTTATTGTACAATGTTTGCACCATCTCTCTTACCATGGTTACAGCTCACCCCTCGTAGCAATTCGCCTATGTTGCACTATGTAAAGCTTTTGAAATAAACTGAGTAGTAACTTTTCTGTAACTTTTCGTTCTGCTTATGTTAGATTTTACCTGTTGACATTTCGAATTACTAAAGCCAAATATCAAAGAGTATTTTCTTTGTTGCAAAAGGCTTTGCTTACAATGTGTTGTTGTTCTTGTTGTTGTTGGTTCTTTGTGCAGAGAAGGGTTTCATAGTAATAATGGAAATCCTTTGCAACATTATGTAAGAATTTTTTTTTTATTTTTTTTTTTTTTTTTTTGTGATAAAAAGGACATTCAATATCACTTATCATTGTACTTCTGCTGAGAAACACATGATGGCTTTACTTAAAGGATTTTCCAAAACTGCATGATCAAATATGAAACAAATATTTATTGCCAATTAAAACTCTTGCACAATGGGCAAAGAAAAGCTTTAGAGCCCTTTCATTTCATCAGATCAATTTTCATTTTAAATTAAACAGTTTCTTTGTAAAAGTTTCATATTGTGAACAGCTACTTAGCCATGACAGCATCTGCTTTCAGAATTATTTTTGCGCTTTGTTATCTAAACTCCCAAGTTACGAACAGCTCAAAACGCTGCAGCCTAATTGCATGTGTCTTGATTTGACTACTGGTTTTTTTTATGCTCGTCCAACTTATTGCAATGCAATTTCATAGCCAAGTCGCGGAACTGTCAAGCAAAATAAGCACTCAGTGTAAAAAGCAATTATTTAAACGACTCTGGCAAATTTTCAATGAATAAATTAAATTAATTCGAAAAGGTGTTAAGTAGGAAAAATTAAAGACATGTTAATAATATTATTGTTTAAAATAAATAATTTATATCATTCATAACAATATAGTCGTATAATGTACTTCTAAATAAATTTTTTGTCAGGAGGAACTTATAATTTTTTATAAATATTTATTATTTTTTTTTTTTGCAACAAACTTGTTTTTGCTTTTGTCTTCAACCTTCATTATCCATCATAATGATTGCCATTTATTGACTGTTGAAAGGAGAGAAGAATTAATATTTTCTTCATATCGGCTTTTCCCATAGTGATTTGTTAAAAATCTATAATTTTTTCTATATTTAGTTGGCGTTAATGTGCAAATTCTCCTCGACTGGCTAAAATAAAGCAAAAAAAAAAGGGCAACTTAAACGCTTACAAGTACAAAGTTAAATGTCTAGGAAAGCAAAAAAAAAAAAAAAAAAAAAAAAAAATTGAATATTAAATCGGCATATAGTGAAACTAATTTAAAATGCCCGACACGCAATTTCTTTTCTGTTAAAGCGGCGACTGTAGCGATGAAAATGTGTTGTGTCGTGCATAAGAATATTAAGTTTTATCGGCAGCGCAAGACAGCAAGGAAGGAATCCAGCAAAATCAAAGACGACAGTTTTTCAAACATAAAAATTTCTCAGATTTAACTAAGCTTAACCCGTAAAGGGGTTGGGGGGAGGAAAGAACTTTGTTAAATTATTGTGATTAATGTTCTTAAACAATGATGTTAAGCAGAAACTACTAGTGACACACAGTTTTCAATAAGTAAACATTTTAAACAAGAAATTAATCAGTATTTATTAAAATTCAATTAAAGTTAGCCGTCCCTTTTTTAAATAAAGTTTGTAAAAGATATATTCCGTTAAGCTTTTTGATGTAGAGTACGATTTAGCAACTTTTTAACGCTCTTCAACGTCGTTAAAAAAAATGACGACAATATTTTTGTTTAGTAACTTTTTAAAGGTTTTCGAGCGATGTGTTACCGCGATAAATGACTGCGATTTTTCTTTTGGTGTATATTTCAACAGTGAATCCTTAAAATATTAGGCCTTCAATAACGGAAGGCCTGACTTTTTCAACGTCGTTAAAAAAAATGACGACAATATTTTTGTTTAGTAACTTTTTAAAGGTTTTCGAGCAATGTGTTACCGCGATAAATGACTGCGATTTTTCCTTTGGTGTATATTTCAACAGTGAATCCTTAAAATATTAGGCCTTCAATGGCGGAAGGCCTGACTTTTTCAACGTCGTTAAAAAAAATGACGACAATATTTTTGTTTAGTAACTTTTTAAAGGTTTTCGAGCAATGTGTTACCGCGATAAATGACTGCGATTTTTCCTTTGGTGTATATTTCAACAGTGAATCCTTAAAATATTAGGCCTTCAATGGCGGAAGGCCTGACTTTTTTTTATCTCAGCAATATAACAGGAAAATTTAAATAAAATAATTTAACGTTTTAAGTTTATTTTTATTATTATTTATTCTTTTAAATGTTTCTAATATTTAGCGTTTGTGAAGGTATTTTGGGTATTTCTATTCGAAGAAATTGGAAATACTTTTTCTTCAAAGAATTAATATTTTTTCTTAAGGAAATTTATTATAATAATTATATACATATATATATATTTATATATATTTTTTTATTTTGTCATCAGAGCTTTCGTAGTTCTTAATAAAGCTGCATTGTGTTTTCAAAATTAAATTACCGGATCCCTTCAGTTTAATTGCTATGCTACTGACTTTTGAAACCCTTTTCAAAATATTGAGAAGTTAGTGGACCACATGTATGATATAGTTGAGCCGGTTGCTTGTCTTATATAGCAGGCAAGTTCATTAAGATTAAAACCCAATAATATATTTATTATCAATAAATAAACAGCTGATCTATTAGAGCCATATTATATTGTATGCTAAATGCGCTTTAAAAGAATTTAAAAAAAATTGTAAAATTGAAAATTCTTTAGAAAATTTTATAAAGTAGAATAGTTTATCATTTTGTGTTATTGTTATTTAATTTAAATTTTAAATATATCTGAGTTTCGTAAACAATTAATTAATCGTTATTTAATCTTCCTCAAGATTTTTCAGAAAAATTATTTATTTAAATATTCTTAATTTTTTTTTAATTTCTTTTATAAATAAATAATGGAGATAAAATCTATTATTATTATATTAAATTATTCACAATAATTTTATTAAAAATTAAAACAATTAAATTTTTACCAAAATCTTTAAAAAATATTGAAAAATAATTTTTTTTAAATATAAATTTTCAATAATCTTGAAATTTTTAGGACTGAAGTTTTATTAAGCAAAAATATTTTTTCAATAAGAGATGTTTTATTTTTTTATGGAATAATTTTGAATTGTTAACGAATGAATTCAAGACCTACGGCCGATGGGCCTTAAGCTCAATGAATGACAACGTATGTTACACACAGGTTTTTCAGAAAAAAATAAAAATTTTATTAAGAATATTTATATATAAAAATATATTCGCCAGTTGGTGACATAAAATATAATTGTTGGTGTGGCCGCATCTGAGAATAATCGTGTGGCTGGGATGTGGCAAATGTTGCCACAAAATCATTTTCCACAATCTTGCGGCAATCAAACTTGTATAAAATTGGGCAATCAAGTGACTGCAGAGTGTTTGATTGACACAATTTTTTTTATTGTGCACCAACCAATTCAGCATAATGGAAAATTGGTTAGATTGGGATATATGCGGCAATCGTGTGATCCTACGATCCTACGATTGCCGCATCGGGCTTGCATGCGATTTAGCAAAACAAGCACAATATTGGGTGCGATTGCCGTTTGAGGCAACTGGTTGGGCAATTGCATGATTATAGCCCAAAATAGTATAAAAATTGGTGAATTGCGGCATTCGTGCGATCCTACCTTTAAAAGGGTCACACGGTTGCCGCATCAGGGTTGCATGTGAGGGGGGAAAAATTGGTGCATTGCTGCAATCCTGTGATCCTAGCTTAAGTCTGTATTACATGGTGTCGAAATTATATAAATTTTTATCCTCCTTTTATGTAACCATTCCAGATTAAGTTGTAGTCCAGTTTCGTTCAGGAATCTGGAGATGGTGAGCACGTTACTTATGCTTGCCTTAGTAGCAGGGTTAGAGGGTTTGGGTTCATTTTAAAGATAGATTTTCGGTATTTTTTAAAAATTTGTTTTAGGATATTGTTGGAGTAGGTGTGGCAGTGCTGCATTGTTTTATTCCATAAAACAACCTGCCTGAAGGAAACTGGTCTGAGGAGACTGGATAAAATAGTATAATTTTTTTATAATTTTTATTTATTTATTTATATTTTTTTGTGAATAATAACTTGGCACAATAGGTATTTAATTAGTGTGAATATTGTAATACGGATATTGTATTCTTTAGTATTTTTTTTTTTTTTTTATATATTATTATAGAATTAATGAGCTTAAGTCCCAGCTGCCATTGTCCATTATACAATACATTAGTTAATAATTTGTTATTATTCACTAGAGGTTTAAATAAATAAAACGAAATAATTTAATATGTAAGAGATTCACCTGAATTTTTATATACAAATATAAATAAATACTAATTTTAATAAAAACATAAATAATATTTTTATTAATATTTTATATTTTTTTATTCATTTATTCACTTATGAATATTTTTTTTTTTTTTTGTATAAACAACACCTATTGGTGCATTTATTTTATAGCAATCTAGTATCTTAACACTAATAAGCTATTTGACTTTAACTTAAATTGATACGGTTAAAATTACAAAGTACTTATCCTATGATATATACTTTTTATTTCTCTTAAAGTTAAATATTTTGGTCACTATATACGTTCATGCGACTGAGTTTGATGTTTTGTCTGTAGTTAGCTCACTATTTTACACAAGTTCAAAAGGTTTCACTCGTTTTAATCGTCTGATTATGTCAACATTGCCGAGGAGCTGGTGAGCCTCAGTGTTGATATGGTGTTGAAGTCTTTGTTCATGACTTTGTGCAAATTTTTTGATAACGTTGTCGACAATCTCCACATCCAAATCCTTATGTATATTGTCATTTCTGATGTACCACGGAGCATTAACTATGGCACGAATTACTTTATTTTGAAATCGTTGAATAATCATTCTATTGCTTTGACTGGTGCAGCCCCAGAGCTGAATACCATAAGTCCAGATTGGCTTGAGGACTTGCTGATACAAGAGTAACTTGTTGTATATTGACAGGGCAGAATGTCTACCCAATAGCCAGTACATTTTTCTGTATTTTAATTTGAGTTCTTCTTGTTTTTTCTTGACGTGTGGTTTCCACCTCAGTTTTGCATCAAGGGTCATGCCAAGATATTTCGCTGAATTCTCGTACGGAACTATTTGATCATTTATATAGACTGGTTTGTGGTCGATTCTTTTATTAGTGAAATCAACATGCACAGATTTGGTTTCGTTGAGTTTTATACGCCATTTCACTGTCCAGCGTTCTATCTCAGTAATGGCTGTTTGTAACTTTTCTGCTGATTCAATGTTGTTGTCACCAGTGGCCATTATTGCAGTATCATCAGCAAACGTAGCGACTGTATTATTTATACAAGTAGGCAGATCACAAGTGTACAGGAGATAAAGGACTGGTCCAAGTACACTTCCTTGTGGTACACCTGCTTGTACATTCTTTAGATCAGAATAGGCATCTTCTTGCTTTATTCTGAAATAACGTTCTGATATGTATGATCTTATGATATTTGAGTACTGAGCAGGAAGAAACTTTTGCAGTTTATGATTTAACCCTTCATGCCAAACTTTGTCGAAAGCCTGTGCAACATCCAGAAATATTGTCGAACAAACTTTTTTCTCTTCTAGCGCTTTTTCAATTATATTGGTAATTCGATGTACTTGATCAATCGTAGAGTGTTGATTTCGGAAACCGAACTGGTGATCAGGAATGAGTTGTTTTTCCTCGACGATTGGTTTCAACCTTTTCAAAAGCAGTTTCTCGAATAACTTTGATATAACCGGCAGCAATGATATTGGTCGATATGATGTTGCTTCATGAGGCGGCTTCCCTGGCTTTGGTATCATAATGACTTCTGCAAATTTCCATAGTTGTGGCACATATTGTAGGCGAAATGTTGCATTAATTATGTTTGTTATTTTCAATAACGCTTTTTTTGGGAGTTCCTTTAGTATTTGACCAGTAATAAGATCAAATCCAGGTGCTTTTTTGGGATTGATGTTGGTTTTGATTTCTCTTTTGACTTCAGCTAGTGTGACGTGTGGTATCGGCCTCTCTGATTGATTTATAATATTAGGTAGAGGATCAGTGTCATTGGCTGCATTGGGTTGAAAGATATTTTCAAGGTGATTTGCAAATATTGCTGCTTTTTGTTCATTATTTCTGGCCCAACTGCCATCTGCATTTTTGATTGGAGGTATTTGCATAATTGGTCTCTTTAGATTTTTAGTAGTCTTCCAAAGTGAATACTCAGTACTTGAGTCATTAGTCACTGTACAGAGGAAGTCACTTATTGAATCATTTTTTAACTGACTGATTTCATTTCTTAATTGTGATGTTAAATTATTCAGTGTGGTTTTGTCGCGTGGATTTCTGGTTTGATGCCATTTTTTCCTCGCCTTCCTTTTTTCTGAAACAATATTAACTATTTCTTTAGGATAGTGATTACCTTTCAATTTTCTTTTAATTTCAGGTGTATTTCGCCACGCTGCGTTCTGAATATCACTGACCAGTTTTTCCACTTCAGAATCCAGTTGTTCTTCGGTTTGTAGTGGTACTGCTAATTCAATTTTATCTTCCAATGATTTTCTAAAGCTTTTCCAATCTGTTTTTTTGTTAACTAAGCACGGATTAGTTGACTTAGAAATTATAGTTTCGCTCAGTGTTAATACTATAGCCGAATGGTCCGAGTTTAACTCCAGGATTTCATCTATTTGCATGTAGTTACTTGATAAATTTTTAGTGACGAAAAAGTCTATCAGATCTGGCACTTTGCTGGGATCAGTAGGCCAGTATGTAGGTTTTCCAGTAGAGATGACCTCACATTTATAATCTTGAATTGCATTTAACAATTCTTTTCCTTTTGTTGTTGTAAGTCTCGATCCCCAATGTGTGTGCTTAGCATTGTAGTCACCACCGATGATGAATCGATTTCCTACAGTTTTGAACAGTTCTAAATATCTTTGTTGTTTAATATTGTGCTTTGGAGGGCTATATAGGCTAGCTATGGTAATATTTTGATTTTTGGTTCTAATACTTATCATCGTGGCTTGTACATCTTCTGACTGAATTTTGTTTTCTTCGAAATGTGCTATATTTTCTTTTATAATTATTGCACTTCCACCTTTTGCAGCGTTTTCTGGATGGGTTGTGTGATATATCTTATAACCTCGAAATTTAATAAATGATTGTTTAGTTAGATGTGTTTCTGATATTAGGCACACATCCACTTTATTTATGTCTAGGATTGCTTGTACCTCAGTTTGACGTTTAGGCAATCCATTTGCATTCCACGACAGAATTTTAATTGTGTTGGCCATTACTTCTTTTTTGATTTGGGAGTAGTTTTTTTGTTACTACTTTCCAATTTATTCACTCTCTCATTCATTTTTGAAAATGATTTTTCAAGTTCAGTCATTTTGTTCAGAATGAGTTGTAGACTTTGGTTAATGTCATTATTTTGCTTGTTTGCCATGTTTTTTTCTACTGTGTTCATTTTAGTGACCGAGGCGTAAGTTATCTTATTTTGTATGTTCTTTGTTTTATTTACACTCTGCATTTCTGGAGCGTGTTTAATATTATTTTTGTTGACTTTATTAGTTTCAGCAAGTTCAGATTTTTGGTGTTTGTTGGTCCTCAGTTTTTGTAATTCCTTTGCTACAATACATCCTCTGTAGTTGGCTGGATGATTTCCTCCGCAATGGATACATTTGGGTTCACTTTTATCACTTTTTTGGCATTCCACTGTATAGTGCTTACCAGCACATTTGACACATCTGGCTGGTTTGTTGCAATATTTACTAGTATGCCCGAATGATTGGCATCTTTTACATTGCGGGACAAGTTTAGTTGCCTTAATTGGCTCAATTTCTACTTTGCAACCAAGGATATTTTTGATTTCATATATTTTATCAATATTTTCACTGTTTTCAAAGAATAGCATAAACATATTAAGTGGAGTTTTTTGCTTCCACGCTAATTTATTTACTGCTGCTTTTATTTTATATCCTTTATGTGTTAGTTCTTCTATAATGCACTCTGGTCTGCATGTATGATGCAAGTTTTTAGCCATAACTCTAATGAGTCTAGTTTGTTTATTTTCATATGAGTGGTACGAATATTCACGTCTGTTTAATATTTCAATTACAGCTCTGTATGTTTCTGTATTATTACAATTAATTTTAATTGTTGTATTATTAACAATTTTTGTTTGAAAAACTTGGTTATTGATTCTTTTTATGAGCTCTTGGTATAGATCCTCATATGAAGAAACATTGTCCACAATGATAGGTGGAGGTGACTGTTCTTTTTTGGTGTTTTCAGTATTATTTTGTTTGTTTATATTTTTGTTTTTAGGAGCAGCTGGCGAGGGTGGTGTATTCATTTTTCTTTTTTTGGTATTATGCTTGACCCTTATCCAATCAGTCTCCTTAGCTAACTCATCCTCATCTGTATGAAAATCAGTCTCTTTATCATTAACAGGTGTTGGTGTACTTGCTTTTGATGAGATATAAGTTTTTGATCCTCCAGCCCTCGAAAAAGTAGCCGGTCTTCCTCTTAGCAGATTTTCCTTGAGCTCATCAATTTGTTTTTGTAATTCCGATGCGAACGCATTCAATCGGGTGATCTCATTATTTGCATCCTGCCAGCCATTGGTCGCATATTGCCATTGATTGTACAGTAGCTGTTCATTTTGGCTTCGTTGACAATTTTCTTGAAATAGTATCTGATTTTGTTGACTGAGTATATATTGTTTGATGGTATTTTTTTCTATTTTTGCTTGTGTTTGTTTTTTATTGCATGCCGAATTGACCTCCATTAAAGAATAGAAACGACAACCAATGAACGAACACAAACTTTATGGTAAGTTTCTAAAATGTTAATTTTCGTATCACTGGAATAATGCAATTTTTATTTGTCTCTGTCCTCACTTAAATGCAATGCACAATAACAGTGTTTATGTTTAACATTTTTTTTTTTATACCGTTTTCTTGAACTGTTAATTTTAAGAAATATGTAGTCCTTGTGTATTTTTTTTTTTTTTTTTTTTTTTTTTTTTTTTTTTTTTTTTTTTTTTTTTTTTTTTTTTTTTTTTGGTTTTCTTTTATGCGATAAGAAGAATAATCAACCGTACACGACGACGAACGTTATTCTACTACTTATGAATATGCATTTAAAATTTTGACAAATTTTTTTAAAAAATTTTAGTTGTAATAATTTCTTTGTTGTAGCCGCAGAGTGTGTGACAGTTTAAAATAATTTTATTTGATTTAAACAAAAACAACATTATGGAATTAATATGATAAATAAATTAACAACAATTCAGGGCTTTGATTTAAAATATTTTTATGGTTTTCTAGTGATATACGGCTCGCTTTGTTATTTCGCTTAATGTTTGGTGAATTTCTGCTGAGAATTATTAATAATACTTATTATTTTTAATACGAAGCATTTAAGTAATTTATTATCATTTATTTTAATATTATTTATTTAGTAATTTATTTTGTTTATATTCCAAAACTGTTTGGCTGGAGGTCTACTGATGAGCGGGTTTTAGAGCCACACGAAATTTAGCCATCTAGACTAGTTTAGCCATGCAAAAAGCAATATATTTCTATGCTGCTAATATATTAAATATATATTATATTATTCATTTATTAATTTAAATGAATATAATTACTATATGACTAGAAGTAAGCACTGCCTGCTGCCTGTCGCGGAATTGAGCTGGGTATACTGCCAACTACAGTATAGATAAATTACAGAGGATTTCATTTTTTCATATGTGAAATAAATTAATAAAAAAAAAATAATGATTAAGAGCTGCCTATATGGCGAAAAAAGTTACTGTATCTGTGTAGTGACGCAACATCCTGTCCTAAATGTTTTAGGCCTTCCCCTTTGTTTAAATATTATATTTCTAGGATTTATCGTTTTTTGATATCATTTAAAAGACAGCAAGAGATTTCCTTTATACTTTTAGTTTAACTATAATTTTTATCAAATATAGTAAATCTCGCAAGTCTTAGAGCACAAAATGCTTTTTGGCTAACATTTTTCAAAAGGAAACCAAGTAGCAATGAAATGCTTTTTCTTGTCAGCAGCAACATATATGTATGTCGGTGCTCATAATTTGATCAGCTAACGCTTCGAAAGCAAATATTTCCTTTTCTACTTAAATTATTTAGACATTTGAAGCAAAATATTTATTCCTTTAATACATATTTTGCTTGCAATTTATTTAAATTAATGCGTAGGAATTTTCATTTAAATTCTTTTTCTTATTCATTCCATTCATTTTCCTTTTATGTCATTATATACTAAATTATAGTCATTTTAAATAGCTTGACTATTAATAAATAAGATTTCTTCCTCTTTCTGTCGCTTGTATGCTTCAAAACAAATTTAAACAGATTTTCAAATCACCATATCCATATTTCTTCTTGCTACGTAGTAGTTGCTACGTATACTGGTACTGCGTTTTAGTCGCAGTCATTGCATAGAGCTTCTAGTATGCCTGTGCCTTTACGGAAAAAGGAAAAAAAATATATGTATATAGAAACGATTGTGGCAACTATTACTATACAAGGCAAAGACAAAAGACCCTCTTACGGAAAAAGCCAAGAAATAATTTATTTAAACATATCAGCGAATACAACACTTTGCCTTTTATTGGAATGCAGCAGTAGCAGCAGCAGTAACAACGTGGTTGCGTTTTTAAGTGTTATTTGCTTCATAAACTCCGGCGACAGATATTCAGTTCATGAAATAATTAATTTAAATATAAGTGTTTATATTTTACTGTAATTCTATTACTTATCTCCTGATTTAAATTTAATATATACATACTGCACTAGTATTTCATGCCTATAAATATTCTGCGACGTTTAACCCTTTAGCTAACGTTTAGGTCGCTTACATTGCAAATTTAAAGTAATTAAAGTACTCAAACAGTGATTTTTTTCTTCGCACGGTATTATTATAATAACACTACAGTGCCTAAACACGTACAACTTGCTGTAGGACAAGTTGTTCCTTCGTGAGTTCATACACCATACCAACGAACATCACCATGATTAGAACTGCATCTATCGCGTTCAATTGTAGTGGATTCCCCTATTCATTTAAAACACCGATTAGTTTTATAAAACTAAAGTGTCTCAATACGAGCCACATGTTGTCGAGCAAGTTGTTCCTTCCTGATGATATACACTATCCAGCATTTCAAATGAACTCGTTTAATTGAAATAGATTCCCCTGTTCGTTTAAAACACCGATTATTTTTATAAAACCAAAGTGTCTCAGTACATACCACATGTTGTCCAGCATGTTGTTCCTTCATGAGGATATACACCATCCAGCATTTCAAATGAACTCGTTTAATTGAAATGGATTCCCCTGTTCGTTTAAAACACCGATTATTTTTATAAAACTAAAGTGTCTCAATACGTGCCCCATGTTGTCCAGCATGTTTTTCCTTCCTGAGGATATACACCATCCAACATTTCAACACATATCATCATGAACTCGTTTAATTGAAATGGATTCCCCTATTCATTTTAAACACCGATTATTTTTATAAAACTAAAATGTCTCAGTACATACCACATGTTGTTCCTTCCTGAGCTCATACACCATCCAACATTTCAACAAATATCATCATGAACTCGCTTAATTGAAATGGATTCCCCTGTTCGTTTAAAGCACTGATTATGTAATTTAATGTTTGTAATTTAATAGGGTTTTCTTCTCTACCACAAAAATCATTTCGTGTGAAAAGGTTTCATTTTCAAAATGTATGCCCTGCCCGGTAAAAAAGAACTTTTTTTATATTTAACGAGCAAAGCACACAAATTAAAAGAAAATGAATTGCATTTTTTTTTACAGCTGATTTTGAATTTGCATTTTATAATTTATGTAAACAAAATTGTGCAGTTGCCAGATTGCTAATTCATCTAATTGAGGAACCACATTTTTTTTGTTTTGTATTTTGAACATTGTCTGGTAACTCTATTTAAAAAAAAAGTGTTTTAAAATGTGGCCTTATTTTTGTAGAAAAAACACGCCGTAAGTAATAAAAATTATTTATTTTCAATGCATGTTTTTGCAACATATATGATTGTAAAATAAACGTAATAAATTTGTTACGTTAAACTTCCATACTTCCAATTCCAAATTTCCAATTATAATACTTCAAAATATACTTTATATACAATTATATACTTCCAAACTTCCAATTATAAATTTAATAGTCCGATAACTATATTATTTTCCGTTTATTGGTACAGCTGGTTCGAGTTAAAATATTTTTTCGGAAACAGATGTTCGAATTATTTTTTTATGTTGCAGTTGAGAGGTTGAAAGTTGTTTAATGAATATTTGTGTTAAACAGCTAACAATTGTAATAGCTTGAGCGGCTGAAGGCGATACAAGTTATCGACATTTTTTGTAAACGCACGACTATTTTGGATGGTTTTCTCTTGGTGATAATAGCATCAGCAAAACTTATGATTTTATTAATTTTTCATGTTTATTTTATGTTTTAAAATATATTTGTTAAATATTTTCTAATTATAAAGCAAAAAAAAAATCGATTTTTGTAAAGTGGGTATCCATCCCTATTAGTGTTAACAGAGTCAGGCTTTGAAAGATCCTACTTATTGTTCCTATTCATTAATTAAATTCAAATTTATATCTGTACATGGGGAAATACATCAGCTGATCCGACTATATTTAAGAATTCGACAACATGCTTTATTAATTAAATTAAAACGCTGTAAATGAAGCGCTGTATATGAAACGCTGTATATAAAACGCATATAAGGTATACACTTTCGTGTGATTAAGTCGTTCGACTGTGTGGAATAGTGAAAAAATGCTTTAAACAATCAAAACAAAATGAAAAAAAGTTTTTGGGGAATTTTTGCGTTTTTTAATTTATTATATCTGAATTGTGCAACAATGTATTGCAGTCATAGAGAAATTTCATAGTGGGCAACACCGGTTATTTAAAAGCAGCTCTGTATCATTTATTAAGTGCAGAACTGTGGCATCGTTGTTTTCTCATTATTCTTTATAAATTTATTGCTGGCGATGTTGTTGTTTTTGTATTGCGGCGGTGTGCTAATGCAATTTTCCACTTAAAATGTCGCCGTTTACAGTGTAGTTTTCATAATATAATTTACGGCAAACGTTTTAGTCGCGATGGAAGACAAAAACAAATTGTGTCATATAAATATTAATATAAAATTAAAAGGACAGAAATTGTGGCAATTTTCTTTCACAAAAAATAAAACAAGGGAAACAAAATTTGCTAGAAATTAAATGCTGGATTTTTAAAAGAAAGGTAAATAGCAAATTTATGTGAACAGGAGTATATCATTTTTATATTCGGCCTCTACAAGGCCAACATCTTGTTAAATTGTTTGGAATGTTTTATGATAACCTTAAAAGTTTATTAGAGACAAGTATTAGTGAAAATAAATTGTTTATTTCATAAACCTAAAATTTCTATCATTCCAGAGAATACATTGCAAATGCCTTTAAGGAATATGATGCCTACAATTAATTACTTGTATTCGTATTTACAACTTTAAGGCTTTTTTTCTTATTACTTGTGTGCATGTCTCCGATGATCTGATTTGGTTAAATTAAGCTGAAATAATCTTACTTGAGTGGCAAAGTCGAATGTGATATTGTTGATGTTAATTTGTCTAAAAAAACTGATCTTGAGACCACAAAGTATGTTCTATTCTCGCATCATGTTTTCATTTCCAATATCTCAAAAAGGACATTCTTAATGCTGGATAATATTACAAACAAAGCCAATGAACAGTATTGGCTGCCATCCTATACCTCCGTATTGCTAGTGTTAAAAACTCCTATACCTCCGTATTGCTAGTGTTAAAAACTCCTCTAAATTTCTTGCATAGTAGAAATTAATATAAAAATTATAGATACATTCAACAATCGTAAGCGATTTAACTAAAATCCAATAAAAACAATACTCGCAATTGCTAATAAAAATTATTAATTTAATGTTGGCAATAAGACCGAATTTTTAACTAAAAATAATCATGATCTGCTTCAAATATTGCTTATTCGATCCGCCTTAATTATTGTTCATACTCTTGTTTAACATTTTCAAATTGTTTTTGCATTTTTTATGTAGAAAAAAATTTAAGAAATATCAATTCTGAAAATAAATTATGAAAATAGTTTATACTGAAAATATATGTAAATACTCTTTGCAGTTCGCTGCAATATGAGCATACATGCAGTGTATACAACCGCAAATAATTTAATTTCTTCAAATAGGCAAAGTTTAGAATAGATTTGAATGTGTTTTCAATATTTTGAAAACTACAATTTCTTTTATTTGATGCTTCATAATTCTCTTCACACTGTGTGATGTGGAATCAATCAAGCAGCCAGAGAAAACATTTCTATGACTGCAGTGTCAGGTTGTATGACACTGTGTAAAATATGATAAATGACCGTTTATGTTTAGAAGGGAATAGCAAAGTAAAAGTGTTTTTAAACATTTCACGAATGCCCCAAGCAAAAGTGGCTAGAGTGCTCCCCGTAGTCTTCCTTGAAATGAAATAAAGTGTAAGAGCTGTTGGTGTGAAGGATCCTTTTAATAATAATAATTTTTTTTTTTTTTGGTTTTTTATCGTTTTTCTTGAATTTTCTCTCATGGACTTCAGTTGCCTATTTATTATAGAAATTCTCAATCCTTAAAGTATTTTCCAATATTTAGCCAAGTCTATGTATGGCAGTAATCGCTTTAGCAATACAAATAGAAGACTAACTATCGATTCTGGCTCAGCCGAACCATAGAGCAGATGTTTGTTAACAAGAGTATTATATAAAAATTATAGTAAATTAAATACTTTTTTTAGCCTTTTCAGGATCACTTTTTTTTAATTTTATTACTTGTTTCTTATGATTTCTGTATAAGTCAAGACCTATGAAATTTAATGCAAATTTAATAACATCATTATCCTTAGTATCCTTACTTAAAAGTTTACTTTAAAAAACGTTTGTTAAATTGTAGAAAAACCTAAAAATATTTTTTTAAAAATCTATTTCCTAAAAGGAAAAAGGACTGCAGGAATTTTTAACAAGGGGAATTATCTTATTATATTGTTATTATTTTTTTTCCTGTGCAAGAATTCAAATATATGCATATCCTTATACAATTCTTTCACTTTTGCTTACGACGTTTGTATGTTTCGCTTATAATAACTTAACTGTATGGTTTTAGCAAAAGAATAAAAATCCCTTATGGCAAATTCTTTCTGCTTACTTTAAATAATTCTGTATTGTGAAATATTACAGGTATTTTTTTAATGGCTCTAATACGCTTAATTTATTCAGACAAACGCAGAAAATTTTTTATTTATGATTAGCAAAAGGATACTGACAATTTTTGGTTACCTTGCAGTATGTGTAATTATCAATATTCTGTGAAACTTTTTTAAAATCGCTATTTTAAAAAGCCTTACTGCCGAAGGACGCTGCAACCAATGATGTCAAATTAGCCGTTGCTGGTTCACGCTTTTCAAATAACAGAGTTTAAGATAAAAAAAAGGCAGATTTAGTATTTTTTCATTCCCTTATCTAGTTGGTTCCTTCAGAATTTCAGGGTATATTCATGACAATGTATGCTAGAGGACTATGTAGAATGGTTGATATGTAATGTATATAGATAGCAAGTGCGGGAAGGCATTCTTCTAAACATCCGCCGGTTCTGGGCAGTTAGATATACTTTCGCTTTAAAGCTTTTGGAACTGAAATCTTTACCATCACATTGTAAAAGATATTAGAAATAATTTTCAAGACTTTTTTTCCGTTCTTCTATTAATCAATGCGGAAGTGGCATTTGATTAACATTTTGCGAGTACAAGGAACCGGTAACAGGAAACCGGAAACTGTGTGCTTAACGTTTTTAAAATTTTTTAAAAATAATAGTTTCGTCTGCTATTCATATTTTGTGAATCGTTGTTATTATTTGTTTGTTTTATTCACCAACTTTTAAGGCCTGTTTATGCTAATATAATAAAAGCAGCCACCAGACCTGCAGGGCATTATTATCACCTTTGAGCAAAGTGTCTCTAGTGTTTTTTTTTTAATGGAGAAGTATCTTATGCGAAACGATATAAATAAATGTGTATCTTAACATTTGTATGCACACACGGAAATCCAGAACTGCTGGGTATGCACAATCACGGCTTTAATAGTGTGTGTAGGGGAAATGGCATATGAAAAACGCGATTGCGTGTAAAGGATCTCGAAAAAGAAAACAGTTTTATAATATTTGTTGTCGTAGTTGCTGTTTTTGTGTACAGATAAAGCTTGCAAAGTTTTTGGTTGTGCTATATTACGAGTAGGAGTAGCAAACACATAAACTTGGACTACGATGGTAAGAGGCATATAAGCCCATATACGCACAAACATACATACATACGTAAAAAAAAATTTTTCCATGTACACAATGTTGTTCTTTTAGCAATTGTAGTAACCTCTATGCGTACCAAGCAACTTTTTAGCTCTGAAATTAGTAGAAGGAGTAGGAGGAGGTGGTTGTTGTTGGTTCACTCTTCAAGTCATGCATGTGTTCTGGGGGCACTCTACTCAGGCTGCATGCATGTTATTCCTCCTTCTTCGCATTGTGATTTTTGTTTCTTTTGTTAAAAGTATGATTATATCAATGTCTAATAAGAATTTTAATGTACACATTTGAACTATGGTTTCCTTCCATAAGCAAAACCAAACAAAACATGACTTGGTAAAAAATAACATGGTTTAGCTTGGGAAACTTTGTTTTCTGGCCGTTTTCTTACTTTTTCTTTCTTTCTTTTTTTTTTTTTTTTTCTTTTGTGCTTCAAAAGCCCCATCAAATTTATAGTTAGTCACTGCTAGGAGGCTTGATAAAGCCAAAGACTGCCAACTTTTCTTTTATTAGACATAAAAAATCAAGAAAAATCCTTTAAAGTCTATCAGCTGAAAATAGAAACTCTCAACATTTAGTATTGAAAAGTCATGGTAAAAAAAAAGCTTTTGATAGTCAGTTGTTTAAATAGATTTGACATGCTTACAGTCCATACGGATAGTTAAATATGTTTTTAAATAAATTTTAGCTTTTTTCATATGCTCGAAGATATTGAAGATAAAGAAATGAAAACAGTTCATTAAAAGTTCGTTGTGAGTTGGGCACAGTATAATTATAAAATTTTTCTATTTTTCATAAATTTAAAACAGTGTTGCAAATACAACATTTGGCTGAAATATAAAATCAGTTAATGGGCAGAAAAACTCTGCTCACTGCTTATTAAGTCACATCTAAAAAATTGTGATGTATACTCCATTGATAACAAGCCCACTCCAGGTTGGCATTTCCATGATGAGAACTCACTAAGAAAAACGCCTGGAACCATTTTTTCTTTCTGAGACCAGCTTTTTTTTAGCTGTTTTTATTTCAGTTTTATTTCCCACTATCAAAGATTTTTCTATTTGTAAATATTTAGTAATTTTCCAAATTGGGAAATATTTTTATGACTTAAGGACCTTTTTGTTCATTTTCCTTTTGGAATCGGTAGTTAAAACACTTTTCTTTAGCAACACTGCTTTATGTGAGAAAATATTTGGGTATAGTTTACGCGTTTAATAAAGCACCAATTCATACTGACGTTGAATTTCCAATCCAAATTTCGTTTTCTGATGGAACCGATTTTTGTTTGGTTAATGTGCAAATAAATTAAACAGAATTGCCCCAGTTGGTGGTGAGAATAATCCAGAACTTTTTGTCGAAATACTAAAAGTATTATATAGATAGAAAATTACTACTTTTTGAGTCCTCTATAGCCCTTTATAGGTTAATGGTGAACATTATAGGAACATAAGTAGAAATTGTTCCAAGGGACTGACTTAATCAAAGAAACTTTTGATGAAGTTATAATTCCACGACTTTATGAAGGGTGTCTAGGTCCACATTTGAAAATTATTAGGGTTCTAGATTGTGCCTCATACGCTCTAGCCGCGGAATTCATATTTAAATATAAAATTTCCAGTTTGATAAAGCCCGTTTCATTGATAATAAGACTAACCAATAACGATTATTCATGTTAAACAAGAAAAGTGGGGAAAAGGATTACAACCAAAAATAATAATTTATAAAATCCTTTTGTGCCTTAAAAAAGGACAATTTTTAAGACGATGCAATTACAAAAAAAAAATTCCTTTTATTTATTTATCTGATTTTTCTTGTGTTTTTTTAAGAATGTTTTAGAATCTCTAAAATCTCTCGATAGAATATGTTTGTTATTGAAATTCTTTTGAAAAAAAATCCTCTGATAGGGAAACTATCTTTTTCAAATTAGATAAGAAAGTCTTAATCTTAGCAATTCTCACGATGGCCCCTTTAAGTGGTCTCTCAATAACTCAGAGGAGGAAAAATGTAAACTCTCGCAAAGAGAAGTTTTAAGTTGGCTTAACGTTATTTATTGAGTTCGTTAATGATTCTTACAAATATATACATATGATTCCAATGAACGGACTAAAGCAAGAATATCCCATGTGCTAAATATTAAGTTTAAAATTTCCGATTATTTAACACAGGTTAATTGCTTTGAATTAATTATTTATTTTGGCCTTTAATAATATGTAAAGAATAACTAACCACAGCGATAAGACCAAAATTCAACGATGCGTGCGTGCACTTTCTAAGAAGCATGGCACAAGTGGTATGGCTTAAGACTCGGCCAAAAGAGGAAACACTAATAGAAGGGACAGAAATAAAAACAAGTTAACAAAAAACAGCAACTCCAACAATTCCAAACACCAGCAAAGCAATTCTTTGTGTCAAAGCCCACAAGAATTTTGTAAAAGTATCGTGTGCCACAGAGAAGACTTTTTTGTATTACAAATCATTCCATGTTGTTTATTTTAGTTCGCCAGGACAACACAAACAGCGTGTTGTTGGCAATACACTTTACTTTTGTTTTTATTTAATTGCTGTCTTTTATTAAAAAATAATAATAATAATAATAAAAATTTTAAAAAGAACCGATACGGGTCCCTAATCTCTTATGTCTTATAAAATGTGCTGAATAGGCCGTAGTTGTGGTTATCCATCCCTGGTAAGAAACTAAAATCAGTATTCGGAAACTTGTAAGCATTTGGAATGTGGCCACAGTACGGATATTTCAGCTCAATTCAATTATTGTGGGAAGAAATTTTACATTTTTTTAACAGAGTACTGTTAAAATGTTAACAGCTTAGCAGGCTAATATTGTATTGCTCTGTTATCAAGCATTGCACTAAAATACTTTAAATAGAGAGTTTTTTTAAGAAAACCAGCCAAGATGGCGAGTGGGAGATTAGATTTCAATTTAAGAGTTTTCAAATTTTAAAATCTCTATGCTGTAAAGCATTAGCAGGCTAGACAAAAAAAGTAGAATCGAAATGTTGTTCTGAAAGATGCAGTAATGCAATAATGCTGTTCTCAGGAGCTACTCATTTGGATAAATAAAATTATATATTTATTTATTTATTATTTTATTTATAATTTATTTATAATTTATTTATATTATCTAATGGCGTTTTCTTTTCTACCATAAAGATGTGGTCCTGTGAAAAGGTTTCGTGTTTAAAATGTTTCCCCACCCTGTAAAAATTCCCCTTTTTATTTAACGGGCAAACCACACAGGTGAGAAAATAGTTTTGTGTGTCCTCTGTTTAACAGCTGATACAAAAAAAAAATTTTCTTTATATCTTATGAATTATGTAAGATTGTGTAGTTGCCAGATTGCTAACTCATATACATAATTGAGAAACTAAAAACTTTTTATTTTAATATGTTTTAATATTTAACTATTTATTAATTATTATTAATATTATCATATTATTATTATTAATATTATTATTTATTTAATATGTTTTTTTTAATGTTTTATACGAACAAACAAAATGTAATTTTTGATTCTTCTGACTCAAAAGATTTTCTTTTACATTGTCTGGTAACGCTATGGAAAAGTAAACGCACTCTGTTTACAGTGCATTTTCTACTTTGCCGATTTGTATAGGGTAAAAAGTGTACATATGAATGTACCCCATTACTAAAGTACCGCACTATGGGGTGTTTTCCCTTTATGTTCTGTTTGCAATTATTGTTTAATTTTTTGGTTATTTTTGTTCTAGAATTTTTCCAACTATTAAAATGTCTAATGCTACCCATACACGATACAACCGTTGGCACAACTCGCTTAGTAATCAAGTTGTGTGTTGTGCCCACAGACGATAAAACCTCATCGTACAATTTCATTTTGCAAACAATTTACAGCTGGAACCAACAAATAATAAACACGCAACCCATGAAGCAAAATAAATTAGGCTTAAATTTTGTGAAGCAATAAAACAATTGAAAGCTCTTTAAGTAAATTAAATATTTATTGACATTCAAATTTTTTTAAATCTAAAAGATTTTTAATAAATCTTAAAAAATAAAACTTCAATGAACTGTTTTGAATTGCATATAATTTACTGATATTGGCTATCATTAAATAATTCATCCTAGAACTGTGCTCTAGTTTCATTTCAGCTGTGTCTTCCATTTTTAATTAGTATTCACGTTAGTTTTCTTTGCTTTCCAAAACCAAATTAACCGACGACGACACGTCTTTCTCTCGCAAAATTAAAATGAGAGTGATGTAAGAAGTCGCATGACTAAGCCACAAACGTAGCAAAGCGTTGGCACAACTTGGCAAAAAATCGAAAAATTTTGATTTTTCATACAACCCAGACACAACTTCATACAACAGGCCCACACACGTTACAATATTGATTACAACCTGCTTAAGTTGTGCCAACGCTTGTATCGTGTATGGGTTGCATAACGACTTTCGCCTTGAGTATATGCAACATGTTTACAATAGAACACGCAACTCGGTATGAGGTCCAACCGTTTTTGAGAAAAGAACAGGAAATTAAGCTTGTTTTCTAAAATAAAGCTCTAATTTTGTGGAAGAGAATATGCTGTAAGGCAATAATATTATATTGCAAAACCTCTTTCTCTTATATTGGCAGCACTATTTCTATTCGTTGTAGCTCTACGAGGTAGAATTAGCTGCAGCTGCAAAGGTGGCTGTGCAGCCATGTAGCCGTGTTGTAACCGTATTATAATGCATGTGTGGAAAATGGTATTTTTGACGTGCCGTAGAATGCTGAGGCGAATGTGTTGTATGCTGGAAGTATTTATTTGGGACTGCCCACCACGTGAGTGTGCTCACATACCCCTCTCCTGCATATTGTATCCATGCAAAGTTGTGTGTACGTGCCTGTTAAGTCGGTACTGGCATAGCTGTTTGTGTAGGGTGAGTGTTTTCTTGCCTTTTTCAGTGTGTTTTATTTTAAAAAGTAAATTTAAAGAATTTTAGTCTTCATTTTCATTCTTTTTTTCTTGTTTTTGCTGTTGTGGTTGTTGTTGTTGTTGTAATGAGAAACATCTTCGGATGTTTCTAAATGATTTTTTGATGACAAAAGAATGTATTTATTTAATGTCTGAGATTTCAAAATAAATACAATTGAGGTATTTACTTGCGTGCTTTTGTGGCACGCACATGCCGACATGCTGCATGTAAAATCTTTTCAAATTGCTTGTTAAAAGGGATTTTAAGTGATTTCTTTTTTCTTAATTTAAAATTTAAACACATCGTACAGAAAAAAGAAAAAAAATATAATTTTAATTGTTTAAATTGTACAATTTCAAACTAAAATGTGTTCGTTTGGCTGCAGACATTTTATGTGGGTGCAACGTGAACATTTTATATACTCGTTTTATCTTGTTGCTACAAACAGCATAAGAATTGCAGCAAGTCGTTATTAAGCCAGCAAAAATATCATGAAATAAAATAGAAATAGAAAGCAATCTCACCTTCATCAACATCATCAACATCATCATCATCATCATCATCATAATGAGCATTCTGAAGCTCCAAGTAGACCCCAAGACTCTTTGTTGCCATACAACATAGCCGTCTCTTGTCTTTCGCATAAAGTTTAGAGTTGCATGCTTGTTCGTTCGCTACCTTTTAGGTTTGGGGTTTCTTTGCCTGTAATTTATTTGTTTTCTTTCCTAAATCTGGTATTCAGTTCGTTAATGCGTAGGTGTTGTGCCCCTTGTGTGTGCATGGGATTTTGCAAGACTTCATTTAGGATTTGTTGCATGTGGGCATGGCTGAATTTTTTAAGGCGAATTTTATCAAAAGTGTTTTGCGTTACTTTTTCATCATATTGCGTGTTGATCTTTCTATTTTATTGTCGTTGCCGTTGCTGTTGCCGTTTTTGCTGTTGCCGTTGATGTTGTTGCTGTTATTCTTGTTGTTGTTGTCATTGTGTTGAGTTTACTTTTTAATTAAAATTAATGCTGTTTTAGAAAACAACTTTAAAATTTATTCGTTTCTTCAGAAATTGTGTGGCTTTTTAAAGACTGCAGTTTGTTATTTTTCTTCCTTTTTATATTTTAAATGATTTATAATGACATTTTTCGCTTAGATTTTTTAAAGAAAATGATTTATATATAAAACCTTGTCACTAAAGTGGGGAAATGGGAATGATCAATGGGCAATAAAACAATGTAATAGAATTAAAAAAAAAAAAGAAAATCCACCAAGTTTTGGAAAAGTATTTGAACCTCAGTATAAGATTAATAATTTGTTGTTGTAGGAGTGTTCCACAGCCCACATCTTTCAATTAATTTTAAATTGGCTGAGCTTAAAAGGCAAAGCTTCGTGCCGCAGGCCACTCAGCACTTGAAATCTTTTTCACACATTTTTTCATTTTTGCTCTTGCAAGTAGATTGCTATTGCGAAATTTGTCTTGTCTTAAAGGTTGGTACGAAAAAATCGCTAAGATACAATATTTATAAACGTTTAATAACGCCGTTAAACGATTAATTATTTTTTAAAAAAAAAAAGTTAAATGCAATTTTATTATTTTTAAAAAAAAAACTCGTAAAATAATTTATGTAAAACTAATAAAATAATGAATGTGATAAATCTGGCGGCATTCGGCAAGTTGAGCAACATATGCTAAAGCTAAAGACGCATTTGAGCGATTTCCATTGGCCTAGTCAATTCCCACTATACACACAAATGCCAGAGGACTAAAGAGAATAAGCTGCCTAGAGAATCGCTTCGATCACATCGGCATTTTCTAAAAGTAAAAGAATAAAAAAAAAGGTTTATTTCTGCCATTGAATTGAAGATCAGCAATTTCGTTAGCTGAATTGGCACCTTCTCTATATGAAAATGTTGTAAAGAATACAAAAATTTGTTTATTTGCAGTTTTTCAGAAACTATTTTTATATAGTTGTTGTTCTACACTTGTCAGCCATATACATATATGTATATTATCTAATAAATATTATCCAGGATAAAACAGGACATAATATAAAAGTGTAGTTGCCTCTTTCTCATGATGATGGGCTGGTCGTAGTTTCGCGGCGACATCTATTATAAAAATCTCTACCTCGTGGGGTCCTTAAAAGTATAAGTGTATTCAAAATAATTTTTAACTAATAATAATAAATATTAATAAATGGTAATATAAATTATTAATAATCTATATATATAAAAATAAGCACGTATATGTACGTCGCAGAAGTAATCATAAACGCGTCGTGCGATTTCAACCAAACTTATACGCTATGTAGGCAGTGGCCCATATATAGTTTGATTGAAGTTTGGTTGAAATCCGATAACGCATGTGTGTGCGGTGCGTATCTGAAGTGAGTGTGTTTTTGCCGCAGGCATTATACAGCATTCATTAGTATTGAATACATTTTGAATTAAAAGTTGAATAATAGGCGACAAAACCAACTTTATTAAAAAGAAGTGTGTTTCTTTTCTTATTTTGTTTTGCCGTGCGAAGCAGGTAACGGGCCCGCTAGTTAAATATAAAAATGAATTTTCTGTTGTGTTTAAATATCCCAACCTCCTTCAGCGCTCTTGTACATATATATCTTTCGATTACCATGCCAGCTTTTATATTGAATTTTCACGAGCTGCAATATTTTTTCGTGGGTTCGATCAATAGCGCTAGCATTCATAGAAAAGTTGCCCGGAATTTTTCGCCTCGATTTTGATGCCCCTTAGTTTTATACTCTAGCTGGTCTCTTCATGATTGCCCGCAGCCAATTACTTCAAGAGTTCTGCAGCTGTATTGCTTGAAAACACAATTGTAGCGTTTGCCACAGATAAAGTAAAAATTGATTAGAGCTGAAATTCTTCTCTTATCCAGCCTTTACTTTATTTTCCGATCAGGCCTCGTATAAAATATTTTTTCTTGGTCCTGTTTTATTTGTTTTTGGAATCAAATTTTTAAACTTAAGTTTATTATTATATCCTTATATTTATTATTATCCTTATAAGTTTATTATTTCCTGAGATATTTTGTTAAAAATGTAATCAATTATTTGTTATTTGTTTGGTCATATAATACTGAATACTAATTATTTTTCGTAATGTTTCATTTGGAGAAATTTAGGGCGAAGTATATAATTTTTTAATTATAAAAAGAATAGATCGTGTCCGATTATATTGCATATCAAAACCATAAAAATATGTTAAGTAAAGACATGCAGTAATGCCGCTGCAGTTTGTATTCCGTTTGCTAAAGAAACCATTTCAAGCCTAAGCTAATAAACACAGTTTGTCTTTAAAAATTAATTATTTACTTCTTAGTAAAATTTCTTTTTTAAATTCTTATTTAATGCATAAAATAAATGTTACAGTATATTTTGCAAATTCCTTTTATTTTCAGTTATCGATGAGTTTAATGATATTTTTATGTCATTGAAATAAAAATGATGGCAAAGAATATATTATTGCAAACGCTTATCTGATTCTGTTGTCTTGTAGTGCAGCAAAGGATATTTAATATGCCACATTAGCAATGCAATTAAAATCATTATAATTATCTAGGTATCTTCCCATTTTATATTGTTTTTGTCGACATTTAATGGCATTTTAAACTAGCCCGGCAAGAAGTACTGAAGACTGTTTAAAAAGACATGGAGACAAACAGATAGACAGACAATACGACAGACAGACAAACAGACAGACAGGCAGGCTGGTTTGAAAAGTTTTTGCCAAGACAACATCATGTATAATGATGGACATAAACTATGTAACTTTACGCCTGGTTATTTACACAAGCTGGCGAAAGGATAAAAGAAACATATATTTTTGTTATAAAACGTATTAAATTTCCTTTTTGCAGTGGACCTGGATTCGGGATAAGTTTCCGTTTTTTTCTTGTAAAACTTTATATTTAGTCATGTTAACAAGTGCTATGACAAGATTTTTTTTTTTGTAGGCTTTGCTTTTTTCCCTCAAACCTAAAGATAAGCTGATGAGGCTGGTTGGCAAGGCTATTGCTTCCGAGTTTATATACGAGGCTTATCAAAAAAACTTAAAACAATAACTTTTCAAAAAAAAAAAAAAAAATTATTAATTTTTAAATTTTAAATCATGTTTTCATAAAAAATTAATAATGTTAAAAAATTATTATACATAAAAAAAATTATAAAAAATACTTTAAATTTTTAAGTTTTTGTAACATAAAAATTTTTTTATTCTGAAAGCTATTATTGATTAATTAAAGGAAATTTGTATATTAGAATATTTACTTAAAGGAGCAATTCGATTTAAATAGATTTTCCGATTTGTGTTTGCTTTTTCGCAAAGTTGTAGTTGACTGGTTTTCTTTTAAAGTAAAACAGTTGACTAGTCATACTCATCTCTGGTACAATGCATTGCATAAATAATGCCCTCCGCCTTCCACAGAGCGAAAATGGAAAAATACAATAAAATATTATTTATTTTATACTTATTTATATATATTGAAATAATCGAGGCTGTATCATCAAGTCTTTTAAATGAAAAAAAAAATCCCTAAAACTTCCAGTGCATGAAAAATTTGAATTTAGTTGATCTAAATTTTGAAACTGCCCAGCAATCGCTACTTCAATTAAATAAATTATATTTGCGTAAAATTTTACTTAAAAGAGTTATAAGATTTATTATTATTTATTATAAATGATTATTTTCTATTTACATTGAATTTCCCAAAAAAAATTCCACATGATTTAAATAAAAATTTAGTATCCCTTTTTTTAGATTGAAATATTATTTACTATTAAATGTTTCAAATAAATTTCAATACTTTGTTTTTATCAAAAAGCTGTTTTCTCTCATACAAATTCCCTTAAAATAAAAATTAGGAAAAAAAGCATTTCCACACTAAAAAGGAAATTTTAAAACATTAAATGTCCTATTTTAATTGTTGAATATTTTGAGGCCTTCTAGCACAGATATATGCATATCATTATATACAAATTTCCCCATCTCGGTAAAAAGGAAAAGAATTTTGTTATCAAATTTTGAAATATACCCCAAATCTCGAAAAAATTTTTTTTCCTTTATTATTAGCAAAAATTAATTTTTAACATTTAAAATCTTAAAATAAACATATAAGAGCAATAAAAACGCAATTTTTTCACTCCAAAATACACCAACGGACGTTTTTAAAATTTGACGAATTTTGGCCAAAAATACAAAGGGTACCCCCTTATCTAAAAACTGAATATTTTTCCAAAAATCGAAAAAATTTTTGTCCTTTATTTTTAGCAAAAATTTATTTTAAACATTTAAAAATATAAAATAAACATACAAGAGCAATAAAAAAGCAATTTTGTCACTCCAAAATACACCAACGAAAGTTTTTAAAATTTGACGATTTTTGGCCAAAAATACAAAGGGTACCCCCTTATCAAAAATTGAAATATGCCCCAAATGCTTAAAAAAAATTTTTCTTCTTTATAATTAGCAAAAATATATTTTAAGATCAATAAAAACGCAATTTTTTCATGCAAAAACACAGAAACGGACGTTTTCAAAAATGTCGATTTTTGGCCAAAATGATTAATTATAATATTATTAATAATATTATTAATTATTTGATTAAAATTTAAAAAAAAAGTAAAATAAATAACTAGTAAATATATATATAAAATATCCCATCAAGGGAAATTCCAACGTTCTGGCCTGCAAAATGTCTAACCAACCAGTGATACGGCATCAGCACAATTGAAGGGAAAAGACAAATTTTCTGCCAAATTAAGTTTTGCTGTAATTCCTTTGAAATGATTAAATTTCCCTTTAAGGAAATTCCCTTTAAGGGGAATTTAATGTATGCATTTTCAATTTTCCATAGATTTTCGATTTTGAAAATTAAAAAACTTTGAATAATATTTTTAAATTTATTTATATATTTAATTATATATTCTTATTAATTAAATTACTTTTTTAATTAATACAGAGATGGGCAATTGAAATTGCTAGAATAGAATCTTTTGTGTATTTTGTATAATTTTTAAATTTAATTCAATTAAATTTATATAAAAAATTATTTTAAAAAACATTTCTTTCAATAGTTTGATTTATTGATTCAAAGATATCGATAGCTTTCAGACTTGATGGCACTGTGTACATGCGTGGATCGTGTCAGGTATCGTTAAACCGTTATCTTCAATACCAATACCAGTCAAAAGTTCAATTTAAAGCTTTAATTATTTAAGGTATTTTACTTGTAAAAAATTAAAATGTTTTAATAAAGTTGAAGAAAAATTATATACATATATTTTTTTTACATAATATCTTTTAGATGTGAAAGCAATTGTGTATTGAACTCGTTTCTTTTGTTTTCATAAAATATAAGCCATGAATTAATTTTTTGTTTTGTATGCCCAGTGGAACTCTAAAACCATCCTCGTATACTATAAACACACATGCATACAGGTACGTATGTAAGGCTGTGTGAGTGCCGAAGTATTGTGCTTAGATGATGAGTTGCTGCAATGTATGTATGTATGTGCATGCATACTGCTACATACTTACTTACATACGTGGCATATGCACGTTACAATGTATTGTCATAAAAATCAATTATTATTAAAGTTTAAGCTGTATCTTCTTCTTTCTGCCGTTTGCTCACATCAATTTTCTTAAGAAGCGGGAGGCAGGAGATGGGAAAAAAGCGACAATTTAGGTGTCTCTAGACAATGTCAAAACTCTCAGAAGCTGTATGCATTGGCTGACTCAATGCCTGGCTGCCTTAATACCCAACCCAATGACATTATGTCAATAATTTATTTATTTATTGTTGTTGCATCGTTATGTCCTTTATGGCATAGAACACGGCACAGCACACCACAGCACAGCATCACAATCAGAAACGAAATCAAAATCGATTTGTTTTATACGGAAAATCTTAAGCTTTACCAGCAGCACGTAGCGAAACGTGGCAAGACTAAAAGTAAGCTTCTCTGTTGCTCACTAACAATATATATTATTCATCTACACTCCTCATCCACATCCTGCTGCAGTCGCATTGTATACCTTCAGTTTCTTTAGTGTTTAATGCAACTTTTATATGACACATGTTCTATGGCAATTGTACATGTGTAATGGCATGTATTCTCTGGTGGAATGGAATATTTTTGTAAATTGTATTTGTTTCTGTTTAATTTTTTTTTTAAAGTTTCCTCTTCTTGATTTCGTAGTGCATACGAAAATAAACTTCATGTTCATTTATTTGTTTTATTGCAAGCTTTTTTTCACTTGGCTCTTCGTTACTTAACAATTTGTTAAGATGACGCTTATTTTGTTGCAGCTGGAGAACAAAAACTGTTTGTACAATACAATTTATATGAAATATGTGATATTTTGCTCTGTATTGTATTGTTTTGGCTATTGAACTGCATGACAATTTGTTATCTTGATTATTTACAAAATGCATCATCATGTTGTGTCATACGGGGATTTTATGTCGTTAAGGATGTTTAGAAAAATATGCAATAATTGATTTCGATAATTATTAAACAAATCAATTTTATTGCCTTTTAAATAGAATTATTGAAATAGTTTCTGTAGACAGCAGTCATCATAATTTTTTCCGAAAATCTGTTGGGAATTTTAAAGTAGTTTGTAGAGAGGCGGCAGGGCAGGGAATCTTGTTAACATGCTTGAGAAGGAAAGCGTTGAAAAGGAAAACGTACTTAAAGCGTGTGATATTTGTGTCTTCTTTAGAAATATTTTCATTCTCCTCTTTTAAGCCTAATTAAAATATATTAGAAGCATTAAATTTTTCCCCTTTGAATAAAACTATTTTTAACAACAAATTTCTCTAAATTAATTTCATTTTTTATATCCTTTTTATATTGTAAACAAATCTAAAGGATTTTTAGCAATATATTTAGCAACTATAGTTTCTCTAAATTAATTTCCCTTTTTATATACTTTTTATATTGTAAACGAATCTGAAGGATTTTTAGGAACTGAAATTTACCAAAATTAAATTCCCTTTTTATCTTCTCTTTACATCCTTTTTATATTGTAAACAAATCTGAAGGATTTTTAGCAATATATTTAGCAACTATAGTTTCTATAAATTAATTTCCCTTTTTATATACTTTTTATATTGTAAACAAGTCTGAATGATTTTAGCAATATTTTTAACAACTACAATTTTTCTAAATTAATTTCCCTTTTTATATCCTTTTTATATTGTAAATAAATCTAAAGGATTTTTAGCAATATTTTTAGCAACTACAATTCCTCTATATTAATTTTCCTTTTTACATCCTCTTTATATTTTAAACAAATGTAAAGGATTGTTAGCAATATATTTAGCAACTATATTTTCTCTAGATTAATTTCCCTTTTTATATCCTTTTTATATTGTAAATAAATCTAAAGGATTTTTAGCAATATATTTAGCAACTATATTTTCTCTAAATTAATTTCCCTTTTTATATCCTTTTTCGATTGTCAATAAGTCTGAAGGATTTTTAGCAATATTTTTGGTAACTGTAATTTACCAAAATTAATTCCCCTTTTTATCTTCTCTTTTAGATTATAAACAAATCTAAAGGATTTTTGGCAATATTTTTAGCAACTACAATTCCTCTATATTAATTTTCCTTTTTACATCCTCTTTATATTTTAAACAAATCTAAAGGATTGTTAGCAATGTATTTAGCAACTATATTTTCTCTAGATTAATTTCCCTTTTTATATCCTTTTTATATTGTAAATAAATCTAAAGGATTTTTAGCAATATATTTAGCAACTATATTTTCTCTAAATTAATTTCCCTTTTTATATCCTTTTTCGATTGTCAATAAGTCTGAAGGATTTTTAGCAATATTTTTGGTAACTGTAATTTACCAAAATTAATTTCCCTTTTTATCTTCTATCTAAAGAATTTTTAAAATTTTTTCCCAAATATGTAGTTATAAATTTCCAATTCTAATTTCCTAATAAATTCCAATTTTTTAATTTTATCTCAAGTTTAAGGTCGGCTTTCTTATGTAAGCTTTTATAAATCGGAGGTAGCGGGATCGATTCCCGCCTAGAACCTATGGGTTTTATCCTGGGAGGATACCTGGGGCAAGGATCCAGGCTTTTTCCCAATTCCTTTTCTTAATAATCTGAAAAGTTTTTGTATGGCTCTGAAAGGAATTTAAAACCGAATTTTTTTTAATTTTACAAAAACTAAATCAAAACAAACCTGCGTGAGCAGAACATAAGCGCATGTGCTCAGCATCTGAGCGTTCGTCCTTTTTGCTAAAGCCTTCCTCAAAAATCTTATATATAATAATAATTTTTTTAAATTTATACGTTCATTTCGACTACAAAAACTGAATTTTGATTGGCAAAATAATTATAAAAAAAAAAAATTGTTTTGTGTTTGGCAAAATATACAGCAGCTCCAAATGTCCTTCCGTAATCCTTTTGCTATGGATTTTATTTAACTACACAATATTTTTTCTTTATGCAAATGAAATGCAAATTTCTTTCCTTATTGTTATTAATAATTTCTATCTAAACGACCACTTTAAGAGAAAATGAACGAGACAATTCTAGCTTTTTTCAATCTTTCAAAAGTTAAACTTGTATTCAATAAAGATCACAACAACGACAGCAACGACAACAACGACACAACGACAACAACCAGTAACCTTAAATGGAAAACAAAAAGAAGACCAACTACCCATATAAAATCGAACAATAAGCAGACTTTTTTTTCCCCCTTTTAATTTGAAAAAAAAAAAATATAAATAAAATGCAGCAAAAAGGAACAAAATGCATCAAACGACAATCATTTAAGTTTGAGAAAAAAATAGAAAAATAGGAGAAGGAAAAAAAAGCATTTAGTAGAAGAAAATTGTATAAAATATAAGATCAGATAAAACTATCAAACTCTGGTGACTAAATAAGTAAGGAAACGAATTTTTAAATACTACAGTGAACACACATACACAAACACGTATACACACACACGCACACAAACTTGGGCAAAATATGGTTTTAATACGGAGAATTTAAAACATTTTATGGAAAGTAACAAACATGAATATCAGTTGGCTGGTCCAGTATGGTCTTATGAAGAGTTGGAAGAGGACTATAGAATAACGAATAGCACAACTTGTGGGTTAGTTATTATGGCCAAAGATATGTTTTCGTTATTGTTGTAGTACATTGTAGAAATAATCCTTTATGGTCACAATGCTGGCTGCCGGAATGAATGACTGACTGACTGACTGAGTGACTGTCTTTGCTCAAGCTTAAATTGAATTTTGTTTAAGTATAATCTTTATGCAGTTTTTATTATCTATGCGAAGAATACCTTGTTTGGTGAAATGGGGAAAAAATTGCCAAATAAGTACGTTTTATTTTTGTTTGACAAGACAGTGAAACCTTAAAAAAGGGAAACATATGAAATAAGGTAAAAATCTAATTGCTAATATCATGTAATAGCGAACTTTGTTTTCATTATTTTGAAGCAGCTCATATTCTTCTTTAACTATGGCGGCGTACTTGGTAAATCTAACAGTGTGTCCTGTAATGTGAAATGGCCTCCCTGGTGTATAAAATTCCTAAAGAGGGTTTTCGCGTCACGACAATGTGGTAAACTGGCAGTTGAAATGTTCTCGCTCGTAATTAATATTCTATATCATGAACAGTAGTTTGTACGAGTAAAGGTCCTTCCATGAGTGCTGCTCTAATACTATTTGCATCTAAATGTAGTAGTTGGAGAGTCATAATCAAGGCAGAAGGCAAAATGGGAGGGCTCAAAATGCACGTCCCATAAATACCCCATCCTCCATGTTCTCGCTCATAAATAATTTTTTGATTGCATACTTCGGCAGAGCAAGTGTGACGAGTCAGCACTGGATCTCAGTAGCTGGCCCTTTAATAATGAGATGTTAATAGAAAATTCTTCTATATCCTTCTCTATTGAGTAGCCCACTTAAGCTAAAGATTCTCCCGAATCAGGCGAAATAGATTTAGTGGTTACCCATCCTTTTGGACTTGTCTTGTCCATTTTTGTACATATTGCCGATAAAGGACGACCTCATTCTCTATCCGACACAAGAAATTTGCACAGATATTGTAGATTGCGCATTATTAGCCAAACATTTTGTCAAGCAAATTTTTCTCCCTCAGATCCTTTAAAGAAATACAATCCGGATCGCATAGAAGTTCTAAACATTATTCTCTATTATTGTCTATTTATTTTCGAGTTGACAAAAAATCAGATATTAAAGAAGCGTATAAGAAAATTAATATATTTGAATTGATCTGATCGCTTGTGTGGTTACAATATTAAAGTTTATTAAAACTTCCCATTTATTTTGAATTAAAAATTGCTTAAATTATAAATGATTCTTAGAAACCATTTCAGTACAAGTTTCGCCGTTCCTCTGCATTAGCATACAGTGGAATGAGTATAGAAGCAATCAATTTCATTGTATTTTTAAGGAAGAAAGAAATATTCTCTTGAATATTAATTTTGGGATTTTGTTAAAATGTAAATATCAATTAGAGACACATTTATATGTTTGCTTAGTTCATCCTTTTTATTTCAATTAATTTAAATTATTAGAAAACAAAAACCATTCTTAACGGTCGCTTCAATTACGTAGACCTTCCACTGTACAATTTTACAATTATTCTCTCACAGTACTCCTACCAAGCCTTTATCTCGTACAAACACACACACACACACATATATATATATATATATATATATGTGTATATATATATATATATGCACATATAGTATTCATAGATTTCCTTTTTTTCTCTTTTTTTTTTTTGGAATAAGAAATAAGAAATTTTTAAGCTCCATATATACAAAAATAGGCAAGAAAAAAGCTTTCTTTTGTGCTTTGTTTCGCAAAACTTCATTTCATAGAAGTCATACAGCATCTGATTACTATTTATTTAGATTTTTTGTTTCACTTGGTATCTTTTTATATGGTTTTATGGACTTGTTATGGACTGTTTCTTTTTTATAGTTGGACAGCACTGATACAGGTGATTGAAATAATGAAGTTTGATAGTGAATTGAAGTTGCTGGAGAAAATGATACAGCAGCTACTAACCAGCAACAGCGCAACATTTGGATAATGATGATCTGATAGGGCAACATACTCCTTTAAGCACTTTGTTGCAATTTGGAAATTGATGAGTTTTTGTAGCGGTATATTCCATAGCAAAAGGTCAAATTATTAATGAGATATTGTACAATGTTGGTCTGGCTTAAAGTTGGAAGAAGAAGGAAAAAATAGAAGACTGCATTCAAAATGGACGAGAGAATAATTTTGTAATTTTTTTTTCTTTTTTATTTTATTCTGATCATTAGTAGTTTCAGACAGTCTTAGCAAATTTTGTTCTAGTCGGAAAGTCTACAAGAAGCCACAAATTGGAAAAAAATCTATTCTTACTTTACACACATTAAGCCGTTTAGATCCCATTTTATTAGTGGTTTGAAAATAAATTATTTAAAATTGCCTGGAAAAGCTTGAGGTTTCTAAGCAGCAATTTGTCAGGCAAACGTGTTTCTAAAATTTGATTAAATCACTCGGCAGTGTTGTATTTGGAGATATTGCATTGTTGCAATTTTTGTTGCCGGTGTTTTGCAATTGCCTTATTGTCCGCATTATGCGATTTAAGTTTTGCAATTTCCATATGTATCTCAAGTATTGAAATAGTGCAAGCTCAACAAACTCCCAAACTCGCTCATAATTTCAAATCTGTTCTGGGACTTGGTGAAGCACAAATTATATAGCAAGAAGTTTTGCATGATAGCTACTCCCAGTATAAATAAAACTTTCATTTTTAGAGCGTTGCCTTATTAAATTAAAAAAGGAAACAAGTTATTGAATTACAATTGTTATTTAAAAGTTTCATAGTGTGAAAAGGCCCTAATAGAGCTCAAAAATTATTTGAAAGAAGTTATTCATTTTTAATTCTTATTAAAAGGTTTCAGAGTATGAAAAGATCCTAATAGAACTCAAAAGTTTTTTGAAGTAAAATATTCAATTTTAATTGTTATTAAAAAGTTTTATAGTGTGAAAAGACCGTATTAGAACTCAAAATTTATTTTTAAAGAAATTATTCATTTTTAATTCTTATTAAAAGGTTTCATAGAAACGGTCCTAATACGAGTAGAACTCAAAAGCTATTTTCTCCAGTGGCGTTTCACATTTTTCTTTTTTCTTTTAAATCTTTTCAAATGTCATCCGCTTTTTTTTAATGACTTTTCGTTTTAGGCTCAATCGCTTTTGTTTGGATTTTCCAACCGAAATTTCACATTTTTAAAATTTAAAAAGTTTTGTTATTAAATAAAAATTTCATCTTGTAAACAGGCTCTAATGGAATAGCAATTACCAGTAACCTAATATTTGGCAAATTTTTTTAATATCTACTTCATTTGAAATATTAAACTTGACAAACTTACAAAATCATATTTAAAATAAATTAATTTCTTTATTTTTTCTTTCTATCGTTGCAGGTACGTAATATTTTTAAACTTCCAGTCGACAGTAAGCCAGCAATGTCAAGTCCGTAAATATAAATTTTTTTATTTATTTATTTTGGTAGTTTGGTAAAATTTAAATAGAATTGGCAAAGCCTTTACCATTTGGATGTGGGAATCCCCGTTCATATAAACAGTACTACCTATAAATTGTGTATTTGAAAAAAAGCTTTTCCGTTTTGGGTTTGTAATCTGGCAAGACATGTCGGACCTTGCGGTTTCTAATTTTTAAGTCTTAAGATGTTTAAAAAACATCTCTGAAATATTTTGTTGGAGGGAAATATTTTATTTTTAATTTTTAAAATATTTAAGTTTAGCTGTTTTAATACATATTATTATTTTTTTTATTTTTTTTTTTATTCAAATTGTTTCAAGTAGACATTAAAATATTAATGGCAATCGGCACTTTAAAGTCTTTTCTTTTGCTAATAAACTTTTAAAACTTTGAAAAATCTATTAAGCATAAAGTTATAGTGATTGAATAGAAGAACGTTTATGATCTTTGAAATATTTATTTTTATTGTTTTTAACTTTTTAAGTGGCAACTTGTCGAAAGCACCTTGTTAGTTAAATATTAATCTTTACATAAATTATAAGAACCAACTTAACAACACTTAAGTAGTAATTTTCCTAGTTTATTGTAGCATTATTAGTTTTCAACATTATGAAATTAATTTTGCAAAAAAAAAAAATAAAAAATAAAAAAAAAAAGGAAAAAAAGAAAAATGGAGGAAAAATGTAGGAAAACTGCTACTACCAGCACCTTTTTGCTCAACTCCTGTGGTCTGTATTTTGTGTTGGTGCTCTGTTGTTTCTTGCATCAAGTCATTTTGTCACGCATTTTAAGGCGGAAATCCTATTTTAAATGAAACACAAAAAAAAAAAAGGAAAAAAAATATATAAATAGAAGAGGAAAAAAATGTTTTACTACCACAACAAGCCCTGCATGTTGTTGGCAGCCAAAACCAGGAGGAAGTCTTGCAAAACTATGCAGTCAGCCAAACCAAGTAAAGAGCCAACTTTTGGCTTGACAGAACATAAAAAAAGAGCTGCACATTGCACAAATGTTGTTAAACTAACCACGTTTAAAACTGTTTAAGTTTTGTGCAAATATGGCAGCAGTGGGACCACCCTTTATGATTAACAATATAAATATAAAAATAAACTTTTCCTTTATATAAAATATCTGTGAAAGCAAGAAAAAAGCGTTGATAATATAAACATAAATACATACAGGTGTTGCTGGTTGGAAGGTGGTCCAGTCAGCAGTTTACTGCTGCAATCACTAGCAAGCGCAGCCTTTTGTGAATATTTCATAATTTTGTTTCATTTTTTGTTTTTGGCGAAAAATTAAACTGAAACTGTAGAAAAGCAACTGCAAGTAAAAGCAATTTGCATGTAAATATTTTATGAGCTTAAGTGTAAACTGGGTAAAATCATAAAAAAAGGTAGAGAAAAAATTGCCTACTTTATTGAGCCATATAGAGGGGAATTTAAGTCAGCGGATTTTTTACATCCTAAATGTAGGCAATTGATAGTGTGCTTTTATCTCTGATGTTATCTTCGTATATCTTAATATAAAAAAAGCTTGATGGCACAGTTTCCCAGATCCTGCTGCTCGGTTTCAGTGAGGGTTATCTTTGAAATTTCTCTATAAAATCCTCTTAGAACCGTTTGTCTAATAGGTGACATTAGTAGGCTAGCGGGCGATTGGGCTTGCTGGCTGTTCCATGTTTCGCCAATAAGTCAGCAGCCAAGAACCCTTGAAGTCCCGTTGAGCCGAAAGTAGATAGAACTAGCAGTTACACCGGCCTTAGTAAGAGCTTTTATTTTTAAAGGGTTTGAAGCCAGGTCAATATTATAATTCCGGATTCCTCTTATTTTTTGGCTCTATACCGCTTTTCCTCTACTTATTATAAGTGATCGAGCAATTTTATTTTGAACCCAAAATGCACGGTAATGATCTTAAAAGACTAGCGTAGAGAGTTTCAGCTTTCAAGCTGGTTTCCTAATCAAAAAGTAAGTCCATTCACTGCGGAAGCTTATTAGGCTGATAATTTTACCACCTATCCCCCCCAAACATAACCTCTGCAATCAAGAACTTTAAGGATTTTATATAAAACTGTTTCTGATATCCTGTAAAAAAATTCATATTAATTATTTTAAGAAAAAATAATGTGAATTATTAATGGCAGTTGCTCATTAATATTTTCCGCCATTAAGCTGCTTTATAAATACAGCGAGTCCTGCTTTTCCACAGACCACTGTTGTAAAAATTCATGCTAAAAAGTATCACATATTTTAATGATTGTATAAAAGTCCTAAAAATCAATAATAAAATCTCCTCATTAATGGCAAATGTTAATCCTTTTTGTCTGAACAGAATTATTATATAAATTTGTGATTCTCGATATTTCGTTAGCATTTTTTCGTGATTGTATTTATAGAGAGAGGCCCATATCTCAGTAAAATTACTGTTAGTGAGTTTAAAAAATGGACTTATACTACTTCACTTACCGTTCTCAGGTATATAAAAAAATATATATTAGAAATATTCCAATTCTCTGCCGCTCAAGGTTAATTTTTTTTTTTTATATATATAAAAATTTAAATATATCATTTCATTTCTCAATATATCCTGATGATGCTATACAAAGAAGTAGCGAATTATCGGGAAATAAAATTATATATTTAAATTTTTCAATACAATATAATAAAAGAGGATCTTGAGCGGCAGAGAATTAGGATATTTCAAATTGGCTAGAATTGACGAATTAATATAAAAAATATATAAAGACAGAACCCCAAAATCGAACGTGGAGAAAACTGGGAATTTTTGAAAATCATTTAGAAATCGCCGTGTAAAACCAGGATGTGGTGTATACTTTGCTGTACATGCCGGTCAGTCCTTTGAATGTTATTGCATATAAAAATATGCGACATTAACTGACTAACCGACTGTTTGACTGACTGACTGACTGACTGTCTCACTGCAATTCAAAATAGTTAAATATTTAACCGAAATTTCGCACAGTCATCGCTGCTACTGCTCGCACACACTGACAATTTAACTTCCTTTATTGAATGAAGGGAAGTAAACCTTTTTTTTTCTGTTGTGTGTTAAAAATCTCCGAAGGAAAAAGCGAACGAACTGTGGTAGTAGTTTAAGTGTTTTCTCGCTTTTCTTTCTTTATTTTTTGTTATTTTTATTTATTTTTATAGCAGAAAAATATAGAGAAAATATAAATAGGAATATTCTTGCTTAAAAATTATTCAATTCTTTTTTCTTTTTTGTTTTTTTGCTTTTTAAGCTAAAGAGCTGAACGCATGGTGGCATTTTTTATATATAAAAATATGAAATCTTTGCATACAATGTGCTTAAAACTCATACTTGCATTTCCATTACACTACTTAAGCTTTTGCAGCACAAAAAAAAAATGAAAAAAAAATGAAAAAGAAATGCCATAAACTGCAGCAGTTTTTTGTTTTTTCTCATTTCTTTTGTATATCCTTTTGTAAAGCGTAAAGCGTACAAAAAAGCGGCTACAATTTATTTAAACTTGCTACCATTTTTAAATGCGAGGACACACGGGCATACAAGTACAGCAGTATGGCAACGGCAACAACTGTTGGTGATGGTTAATACAGCGACAATATTTCACCCCCCCCAAACCAACCAAAATACTTTTATTCGCACTTCGGGTTTTAAACCCAGACTCGTTGCAAACACACATACACACTTACACACAGATATATTTTATTATATGTTTATTTATATCAACAAAGATTGAGTTAAGTATTAAGTTTTATTTTCTTACACCCCGTGCCATAAACCCCCTGAAAATTATTATTTGTAGAGCATAATAATTTTTTTTTTCTTTGCCATTTTCCTTTCTGTGTATGAGCAGTAAAAAATGTAGGTGAATGCACTTAAAATGTACATTGAATGCAGTTTATTAAAACCTACAATTTCAGCAACGAGAGCAAAAAAGGAATATGTGTAATGCACCCCCGCTTTAAATTAAAATAACCATCTTGCACCACCCACACAACCTCCTCCTGCATTGGTTAAGTAGTGCCATGAAATATTTGTATTGCATGTGCTCGCACACATACTTTTGGGCGCGCAGCTCAGCTCAGTGAAGATTATAAAGATGAGATTTATTTTAATGTGAGCATGAGAAAGAAGAGAAATAAAAATTAAATAAGCTTTTATAAGCTTTAGAAGATATAAACATTCTTTTGACATAATATTACTAATTAATTGCCTATTTATTAGGCTTGAGTTTAAAACAAAAGTCTTCAGAATTTATTATTATTGTTAATGCAGCAGACAAATTTTTAAATCTTAAGAGAAAAATAGTTTATCTGAATTAATATAGCATACAGTCCGCTCTCTGAATCATGAGTAGTTGTCGACCAATCCATTCCACAGGGACCTCCTGAGTGTTAAAAAATCTTTTTAATGTTCATTCAATATTGCATTTGTAATGAATTATCGAATTATTTTGGCAGTATATATAATAAATAATAATTGTAATAAAAATTTAAAATAATTTTTTTAATTATTATTTAATATTAACTTTTATTAATATTGCATATTCAATCTTTCCTTTTATGGTTTGTTCTTATTTGTTCTCTGGCAATTAGCTTAAGCAACTTGGTAATGAAAAAATGTTGCATAGAGAGCAGGAAAATGAAAGAAGAAACTAAATTATTGTTCACTTCGAAAACAGTTTCCCTTAACCGAACATGTTGGTGCAGTCCTGTTATGTGTGATCCTTGAATAAATGTTAATAGCTTGAATTGCGTCGTGTGTACAGACTATAACTCTTTGTTTTTGCCTTCAAACGATTTTCTTTAACTCCTAAAAGTATGCAATTTTTTATCAATATACCATTTTCGTAATTTAAATGTTTTTAAAGGGGTAATTTAAATATTTTTAAAGGGGTAATTTAAATTTTTAAATTTAAATATTTTTTTTTCAAGTAATTTTATTAAATTTTGTATAAAAATGCAAAATTCTTGTACAAGTAGGAAATTTTAGAAACAGAAACATAATTTATAAATTTTTTTTATAAAATATTTAAATAATTTTTTTAATATTGAAAGTACTACAAACATTCATTATATTGATTTTGTGACCTTTGAAAGCTCTTTCATATATTTGTTTAGTAAAATACAAATATATCGTAGCCAAGGAGAGCAGCACGGAGAGCTCCTTGAAGCCAAAAGACAGCAGTGTCCGGTTTCCAATAATTTACCGCATGTACAGTGTGCCACAAAAGCTATCAAAAGTCGTCACTTGAAAATTAAACTGCTGCAGTAGCGATTTTTACTGTATACACTGTTATTCTGAATTAGAGTGCTCTGCTGCGGCCATTATGGCCTATGAAATAATTGAATTACTGCTAGTTATATTGTCACCTCTTTTAGGGCTCGACCGAACTTGATCTTTGGCAGCGTATGAATGACTTGAGATTACTAAAATCCAAATGTACAGTGGCGAGCATATGTGAATACATAATCGTCAAATTCAATTAAAACGCTGTAAAATAAAAATAGCCGAATGCTACCAATTTTTTTCTTATTTATAATTTTTATTTGTATAAAAGCTAAAAATAAAACAAATTTCTTCAGTATAAAAGCATAAGTTCTAATATTAATGCAAAATAATAAAAAAGTCAATGTATCCACTTTTGCACGTTTTAAAACTATATCTTTTGGGTATGATGTTTTAGTATTTGGTCCAAAATCCCATGGATTTTATGACGCTTCTTACTCTATTTGGCATACATGCAATCAAGTTTTCCAAATGGCGCTTCGGAATACTGGTCCATTCTGCCTGAACCAGGGACCACAATTCATTTAAATTCTGTGGGGATTTTCGTATAGAGGCAGCCTTTTCTTTAACAAAGCCCAGAAATTTTCGATCGGTTTTAGATCGGGGCTTTGAGCTGGCCATTGCATGGTTTGAAACTTTTGCTTCGAAAGCCAATCTTTGACTGTATTAGCCGTATGTTTCGGGTCTCCATCCTGTTGAAATATAACTTCCTCCTCCGGATAGGCACTGTGATCTATAAAATCGTGTAAATTTGTCTCTAAAAGACGTAGATAATCTTCTTTTCTCATTATAACGTCGATTTTTACCAATGGTTCGAGGAAATAATATGTCTGGAAATAATTCCACATCAACATTGATTTGTGCCAGCAAAGCCAAATCCGCCATTTCACCGAAAAGAACAATCTAAGGGAACTGTGTATTGTATTTAATTACGCTCTTGAGCCTCTAGCATACTGTAATAAAACTGCATTAAAGTAATGCGCCTAGAAATACACTTCCGACAAGAGCTTTCTAAACGGCGAGTGAAAATTAATAGAAGAATTTTCCACTCAGTGAGACTATTTGTTAAAAACAAAAAATACTCACGAATAAAAAATCTTTTTTTTTTTTGTATAAAAACTATTAGAAAAAAAATTTCAGCTTTAAGTCTGTTTTTTTAAATTCTCTTAGCTGTTGTTTTTAATATTTATTTTACAAATTGTCGACCTGTTTCATAAAACAAACACACTCGACCCACTGCTGGCTGCTCCGCTGCATTGTTGTCAAATAAGAAAACGTCTCTATTTTTTTATATTTTATTTAAACAATTGTTTTCTTATTGTTGTTGTAGTGCATACTTTGTTCCTTTATGCAAGAACATTTATGCACTTCAAAAAATAAAATAATAATAATAATAAAAAAAAAAGAAAGAAACTTTTATTTTCTTATATTGTTCTTGTGTTAGAAAACCAGCTAACAGGCATTTTTCCTGGCAACAATAGTTTCAAGTCTTTTCTATGGTTTAATGGTGACCATTTGGCCTGACTTGGCTTGGCCCCAACTGCTGGCTGGTTAACTGTCTGAGTGCTCCGTTACATTCTTAATTTTTTTCCCCCGCCTGCTTTTGACAAAAAATACAACAAATAAAGAATAATAAACTAAATGCCATTGTTTAGAATTTTTAAATAGTTTTTTTAATTTTTGTTTGTGTGTTTTTTTTTTTTTTTTTTGAGAGCAAAATGTAAAAGACAAAAGCGACCACTTGTGGGGTTCTCATGCCTTTCCCCCTTTCTCTTTGCAATTCAAGCATTTAAAATATGTTCTTCTTGTCGTCGTGCGCCGAGTTTAAATGAAACATCAAAAAGGGCCAAGTATCCTATAAACAATTGCCTAAAACTATGCCACACTTTTTGTTGTTTTCTTAGTGGCAAGTTGTAGCAATTTGCTTTTTAATTTTACTTCGGTTCCATTGTTTTCTGTGCAGCACTAAAACAGAAGAAATAACTAAATTGTAGACTTAAGTGGTCAATAAACTGTAGATGAAAGAGTTGAGGGAAGTGAAGGGAAAACATTTTAATTACTATTTATTTAGACTAAAATTCCGCATTACACTTTTACGAAAAGATAAATGAAAGGAAAGGAAAGGAAAGGAAAGGTAATAAGGTAAATTGTGAAAATTAATTATTTACAGCTGATGGAGCGAATAAGTAACGCAATTTTTACAATCCCCTTAATCAAGAGGGGTAGTATGAAAGTTTAACGAATTTGCGCCTAAAATTATATTGCGGCATTGCGTACAAGCGGTACATATCACTTAATATTTTGGCAAGGCGAATCATTTTCTCCGAGATAAAAAAATTATAATATATCATATTATATATATAATTTATTATAAGTCAAGATAAACTGTAAAACTGGACAAATTGATAAACTATTGTGGAAATTATTTGAGAGCTGAATTTTCTTAAAATCCTTAAACGTCTTAGAAAAGTTTAAGTAAATATTGTGTAAATAACGTGTAATCATCTTATTTTATGTAAAAACCTTTTAACTAGTCAAAATAAAATAAAATTTAAAAAATAGAAAATATTTTTAATGCAAAACTCAATAAGAGACTGGAAAAATCCCCCTCTTCTTAAAAGTATTAAAATAAACGAAAACCCAATTTAAATTAACGACATCATATGTAAAAAATCGTTAGAGTTATAAAAAAAATTCGGTAATCTTAGAACTTTCTTAGAACTTGTTAAAATTTATGTGAAAAAACAAGTGGCAACACTATACGAAAATCTCAAAAAACAATCATTTAATTCTCGTTATCAAGTTGATAACAAAATCATTTGTGGCTTAAAAATCGTTAAGACTCTAAAAGAAAATTTTTGAAAAAATAATTTTTAACATAAAAAAACGCTAAAATTTATGAAAAATTTAAAAAATCGCCATCAATTACAGAAATTGCTTAAAAATCTCTAACACTTTTGAAAAAAATTGTTATTTTATTCTTATAACCCGATTTTCTATCGTTTCAAAATCGTTAGGATTGTGAAAATTGTTTAATAAAATAATCGCCAAAAATTCACAAAAGCGTGCACAATTTACAAAAGATTAAAAAATCGCACACAATCACAGAAATTAAGATGGTGAAAAGTGTTTAGTGAGATAATCGCCAAAAATTCATAAATTATCACAAAAGCGGAAACAATTATAGAAGTTAGTTAAAAAATTATATAAACTTTTACCGAAGAATTCAGAACATAATCCTTATATCCAACTGTTCTAATGCTTAAAAATCGTTAAGATATAAATATGTTTTTTTTTACGAGATAAACGTGAAAAACCCGGGAAATTTTTTAAAAATCCCTAAAACTTTTAAGAAAGAATTGCCATTATTAGGATTACGCTTAAATTTTCTGTTGTTCCAATATCGTCAAGATTATCAAAATAAATTGTGAAAATAGTTTAGTGTGAAAATCGCCAAAAATTTACGAAAGAATAAAAAGTCGCAAACAATTAGGGAAAGTGCTTAAAAATCACTAAAACTTTTAAGAAAAAATTTTTATCTTTGGTCTTATAATCTGATTTTCTATTATTTAAAAATCATTAAGATATAAATATAACCTTTTACGAGATAAACGTGAAAATCCCGGGAAATTTTTTAAAAATATCTAAAACTGTTAAGAAAGAATTGCCATTATTAGGATTACGCTTAAATTTTCTGTTGTTCCAATATCGTCAAGATTATCAAAATAAATTGTGAAAATAGTTTAGTGTGAAAATCGCCAAAAATTTACGAAAGAATAAAAAGTCGCAAACAATTAGGGAAAGTGCTTAAAAATCACTAAAACTTTTAAGAAAAAATTTTTATCTTTGGTCTTATAATCTGATTTTCTATCATTTAAAAATCGTTAAGATATAAATATAACTTTTTACGAGATAAACGTGAAAATCCCGGGAAATTTTTTAAAAATCTCTAAAACTGTTAAGAAAGAATTGCCATTATTAGGATTACGCTTAAATTTTCTGTTGTTACAAAATCGTCAAGATTATGAAAATAAATTGTGAAAATAGTTTAGTGTGAAAATCGCCAAAAATTTAAAAATTATTAAAAAATCGCAAACAATTGCAAAAAATTGCTTAAAAATCACGAAAACTTTGAAGAAATTATTGAGAAAAAAAGTGCAGTTCCATGCATCAGATAGACAATAAAATTGTATATTGTATGAAATCTGCTGAAACTATTAAAAATTAAAATGGCTAATTTAAAAATTTTACCACGCTAAAATATTATTTTTTTTAATAACTGCAATAAAGATCACAAATAAAAATGATCGCACTCGTTAGAATGAATTTTTTTAATTTAAAACTATAAAATATTGTCAGCCCAGAAGACAGCTCTACTGACATGTCTGTTTTTTGGTGATGATCGATCTATTAACCTTTCAAAAATTATCTCTAATTAGCATAAGAGCTGCCACATTTTACAAAAAATAAAAAGAGTGATAAGGGAGACCGCTGCTAAACGATCATATTTAACACTCATAGTTCATCATTTTAGACAGTGCAATTGACAGTTTTGGAAAAAATAAATCCAAAAAAAAGTCACTTAAATGATATGGAGGACAGGACAGCCAATAAGGCAGGAATTACGTTCAAGCATGTTTGGCAATAGAAAATAAATCGATGAAAACGAAAATGATGAATGAGCTGTTAAAACAAAATTAACATAAATATCTTATAAAATTTTTATTTAAAGTATTATTAGTTCACATGTTTCAAATATGGCGCTCTTAAGAACACTCTGTTCTGTATGATTAAATGAATAGAGGAGGGTGAACTAGAGCAGCACCAGCGTGTTCTTTTCAATTATTAACTTCTAATTACTAACGATTTTATTAAATGAAAGCATGATATAAGAATCTGTAAACCATTTTGTTTTACATATTTGATTTTTAACCCCTCATTAATTAAAAAAAAAAAATTGAATAGTTACAACAAAAAAAAATCCCTGAATATTTAAATATTCTATATATCGCCATGTGTCTATTCTGTTTTACACTTAACTGGTGCCCTAATTAGTTTCACATGGAATTCATTAATTTATTTATTCTTACTGAATTATTAAAGCACAGAACACATCGAGCACTAACAAGCTTTTAACCTCAAAAAAAGCTCGTACTTAATTATGCATGTTGAGTTTTTCAATTTTCTTAATAAATAAATTTTAATTCATTATACAGAGTTTGCCATTAAGGGCTTCGTGTATTTAAATTAAAATAAATTAAGAGATTAACGATGCTTTAAGTTGTAAAGTTAAGCTAACCACGGTTGTAGTCGTTTACAGTAACGATGAAATAATGTACGAACATACCCCGAACAGTTCTGATCCTGAATCAAGTTAATCTGAAATCAAAATTGAGGAAGAAGAAATTGTTACAAATATATGTTGCAAAAAAATCGGTTTATTATATGTAAACGATTTATTCCACCATTCAGTAGAGAAAAAAGCTATAAAATTTTAAAGTTTACGTTCATGAAAAAATATTGCAAAAGTTGGCGTTACAAGTATTTCTAAATAATAAAATTAAAATACCGTATAAATTTCTTTTAAAACCGCTTCAAGCGTTAAGAAAATGGGTAACACTGTTCCCCGCAAAGAAAACCTTTATTTTCGAAGTTATCGGAAATCATGTCCTGTTGTGTCCTGATATAACACTTATATCCACAATTCGTACTCTTCGCTAGAGAAACTTCAAACAATATTTTCTTAAAGCCATTTCAGAATTTCCACAGGACTATGAAATTTTTTTTTCGGTCCAGAAGGAGTTTTCACAATACTCGCCTTGCCAATAAATAAAACTTGCGATAAATTGATCGTTGTAGGGAAATCATCAGCGATGTGACAGTCATGAATAGTGCAAGTTTGGTTTAACTATTGGCATACCCTTTATATATCAAAATCGTATTGAGAATTTTTCATAAGAAACTTTTTTTTTCATATAAATTTGAAATTATTACCGCAGACTAAGTCTTAACAGCGATCGCTGTTACTTTCAAATTTTATTTATAGTTCCAATGAAGTCTGAACTCTCTGATAGGCTTCGCTGTGGCCATATGCTTTATTTTTAAATAATATTTTAAAACTGTTTTTCTATTCTAGGTTTTCAAAACTAAATTTTCATTCTATTTATGTTCATGTTGGTTTTGGATTTTGTATGGTTTTAAAATTATTAAAATGTTTTTAAAAAAAAACAATTTTCAATTAATTTTTTTTTACAGTAATTCGAAATTTTTTTTATAGTATTTTCCAGTCAAGAAATTTATATAAATTTAATTTAATTTAATTTAATTTAATTTAATTATTAATTTATTTAAAAAAATGTAACTTTTGTCACAAAACAGCTGATTGTTAAAGTTACGACTAAACATGCATTTCTCAAAAGAAAAAATTCCTAAACTACATAACAATTTTTCATTAATACAATGAACTCGATAAAAAAAATAAAAATGTATATAAATTTATAATAATTATATAATATAAAATTATTTGTAATTATTTGTAATTATCAATGTAATTTTTCTTTGCATTTATGAAAGCTTTCATTAATATTATCTTATGCATTTAATGATAGCATTTTTTCTTTCAGTGTGAAAATGTGAGAAATTCAAATTTTTTTTTAGAGAATTTAAAATTTAATAAATTAATTAGTTGTTAGTTTAGATTGCTAAGACTGTCCGGCACATATTTTTGTTTTAAAAAGTTGCGTTTTCTAATCGAAACTATCGATTTTTTTTTGTATGAAATAAAATTGAAAATCTTAAAGCGATTTTATTATTCGATTATTACTTTCTTTCCGAATTCCGGCTGGGATACTTTTGCCCTTCATGGATACATAGATAAAAAAAGGGCCTTAGATTATCCAGCTTTGCTTATCAGATTGGTTACTATTGTAATATCGGCAGGGAGCAATCGAAACGAAAACCTCAAAACTTTTACACTGAGGTAACTTCCCTTTGGTATATGGAGGGCGGGCAAAAAAGTGTTCTATCCAGTTGCTTTCAACTCGCGATTTTAACTTCCTTTAATTTTTTCACATTCACATTTTTCATAATGGAAGCTGTCACAGAATTGCAAAATTATTAGAAATACTTCTCTGAAGTATGGCAAGACTGTGTGTCTCTCTTATTCATGCATGTATTCGATTATAAAACAATTATTTGGATAGTCTGAAAAATATATCTATACTTTACTCAATAATCTAATAAGTTAATTAATATTTTAAATTACTATTACTCAGTCAAAGGCCATAGTTGGCTAACTGATTTGTAGTGAAATGGTCTACTGTACGTGGTTGTTTTAAAGCTTTTTAATTATTTTTCAAATAAAGGGGAAAAAAATTGTTTTTTTAATTGCTTGCGACAAAAAAAAATATTCAAAAAATTCATAAAATTGGAAATTGCAGAGCTGGAAATTGTTATCGATTTGTTTCAATATAATCCAGTTTTCCTCCGAATAATTCGTTAGTATTCATTACGTCTGGGATTGACATTATCCAATTTAATTTATTATTTCATTTAAATGTGCATCTAAAAATATTTTAATTTAGTAATAATTTTTTTAATGATGTTTTTTTTTTGGTTATTAATGACAGTGACAGACTAAAACTGATTTCGTAAGTAAAACAAGAAACAACTTTATTTAAATCATTCCATTGCGTATATTTTAGTTCCCCCTCTCAAAGAAAAGTGATTAATTGCTTTATAGCAGTGGCTCACTTTTCGCCCCTGACCGCTTCATTTAGAACGACAGAAAAAAATACTTTACGCTTTGAATTTGACATTGTTCTGCTGCGTCTTCATGCTGAGTTCTTTCCGTCTATAGAAGATTATCAAGATGTTTGCAAAAAAAAAAAAAATAACAATAAATAAATCTGCCCTCTACAGAAATCTTTTTCAATCTCTAAACATATTTTCTATGTAATAAATGAATTAAAAAACAAAAAAAAAAAACAAAAAAAAAAATTATAAAAAATAGCACAAGAGAGACAACAGAAAATATTTTATAAAAAGCTTTAACAAATACTTGTACTAAATAAAAATATTTTACTGCGTAATCTACATCAGCAAAGCTTTAAAGAATGTGTTAATTCAAGAAAACTGAAATGGAATTTCTAATGAAAACTAATTTGCATGTAAGCGCACAATAATAGAAATTCTACAGAATTTTACTCTATTTGCTTGCTATTCATTTATATTATATCTGTTTTATTTGTATAATCAGCTAAATTAATTTTAAATTGGGTTAGAGAAAATGCAATAGAAGCGGAGAGTTCTAAGCGGGCAGTTAAAATTTATATGTATATGAGTAAATAGTTGAGCTACTTTTAGTTGTGCTAGTTTTATAAAAACAATTCTGAATACGTATACCAGTCAGCTGATAAGCCAAAGAACACCCTGTATGCACTTCTAAGGGAAACTAATAGTTGTTTTATAAAAAGAATTCTGAATTCTGAATAAAAAAGGTATTTTAGGTAAAAATTTGATTAAGTTTCCAAATGATCTTCATTTAACACGCATACCAGCCAGATGATAAGCCACAGAACACCCTGTATGCACTTGTAAGGGAATCTTTAATATTTGTTTTATAAAAACCATTCTGAATTCTGAATTTTTTTTTCATCTCTCAAATAAGCATCTCTCAACTTCAGCAGGTATTTTAGTTAAAAATTTGATTAAGTTTCCAAATGATCTTCATTTAACACGCATACCAGCCAGATGATAAGCCACAGAACACCCTGTATGCACTTCTAATATTCTGCTGAGTATTAATATTTATAAATTCTGACCGATTTATTTCGCAAATAATTTGACTTTGATACAATTCGAGAGTATAACCACTAAAGTTATTAATTTCCCAAATAATTGCCTTTTTAATTTTTAAAAAGCCCATAGGGTCAGCAGCCAGTGCTTCGACATATTTTATATTTATATTCATATAACTGTAATTTTAAGTAAATAAATAAATAATTTTTAAAATAATTGTTTTGTGAAAATTTAGTCGGAATTAATATTATATTATCCTTGAATTCTATTTGAAATAAGAATACGAGAATTACGCAAAATTTTCAAGTATTAACTTTTTCTCTATTTATTTTATTTTTATTCAACTATTTGCTAAAAATAGTTTATGAATAAAATCGGAAACATGCTTAATTTTATCAATAATTTATAATATTTTGGTTTGAAAGTAGTTTTGAATTTTTTTTTTTTTTTGAAATGCAACTCTATTTGTGGTGTATTAAATTAAGTGCTACCAAGTTGCTCTCAGATTGAAAACATTGAACTCTGTTTTATTCTTATTTTGAATACACTTTTTTCTAAATTTGATATTTAAAAAAATTTTTTCTAAATTTTTTATTTAATTAAAAAAAATTTTATTCATTTTAAGTTTTCGCGAGTTTTTAGAGAAAAAAGAGAAATTGTAATTTGTTTTTGGAAAAATTCGTTTGGTTATCAAAATTTTCTATATCTGTTAAATTATATATTGATTGCGATAATTATTATTTGAAAATTATTATAATTGGACTACTACATTGCTTTATTTAGCTCAATCAGGTTTCTCCAGATATTGAAAATTATGTAATTCAAACTCTTTAATGGCAGGCCAGAGCCAGAACCACAAAATTATGTCTAAAACCACAAGCCATACAACATAATGTTATTTTGTTACCCTGTGTAAACAGTTATTATTATTCCTCCTTTGTTAATAAAAAAAAAAAATTAATAAAATAATTAAAAAAAATAAAAACTAATTAAAAAAAAATTAATAAAAATTAAATAAATCAAAATAATAATTAAATTTAAAAATTTTTCAAATTATTTTGACATGTTCAGGACTCAATCTCATTGGGCTTAATTTTTAATTGCCTGATGAATTAAATAAATTGTTTACAAAGTTTTGAAAAAACTGCTTATGATGGACTTTAAGAGCCCTGGAGACGATCAAAAAAAAAACGTCAATCAGTGCACATGTGTGTGCAGTGTGTGTCAAACGTACAAATAGCTTGTCAATCAGCATTCGTATTGTGACTTTCCAGCATATGCTTGTAAACATGTTATCATTGATTGCCAATCACCTTTGGTGACGATCAAATAATTACTCTTCAAACTTAAATCATGTTTTTTAACTTAAAAATTGTGCTTTAAAAACGAAATTAGCCAAATAATAGTGAATTTCAATTAATATATTTTTTTTTATTATTAAAGTATTTTATTTAATCACTTTAAAGTTTGCCTGCAATGCAATGAATCACATTTCAAATGCTATAAAATATTTAAAATAATTTAGTTTTATTTCTTTGTTGTTAATATTTTTTTATTTAGATATTTAAACAAAACGAAAAATGGTTTTAGAATCTTAAACATGTAAAAATGATAAGAATTTTTCATATATAAAAACAGAACTGAAGATTAGGAACAAAGTTAATTATAATTTAAAAAAAAAATATTTTGTCATTAACTTCCGCTTTAAAGGCGATAGACTTTCAAGCAGCGAGTGAAATACTTACATATTTTTATCAAAAAAAATTTCTTTTTTAATTTGTGTAATACATAAAAATTGTATACTAAAGGAATTATTTAAGTTATTTTCTTTATATGCTTATCACATGTTGGTGACAAATTTTTATTCTAAAAGCTTAATATGCTGTTTGGTCTCTGTTCACACTCGGCAACTTTTGTTTTATATATTTTTAATAGGTGTAGAGAGCTTTGGCAAGTAAAAACATTTACTTCATTTTCTCTCTCTGTTACATTTGAAAATATGAATTGTTGCGCAGTGTAAACGAGGACTTAACAAATATTATAAATATTAAATACAATAATAACACTCGTCTGTACAACAAAGAAATACTTTTGTTAGTTTTATAATTTGTAGTGCTGATAAATTATAATTTCAACAATTTTCAAGCTGATTGGTCTTTGTCTACACTCTGCAACTTTTGTATCAGAAATTCTTACCTGATGTGAGAGTAACGAAATTAATGGAAAACAATTTATATTATTTGTATACATTATTATATTGATGTCGAATAATAACGATTTTGTCATTATAGATTCCCCGAAATGAAATAGAAATCTATATAACTTTTTCGGTCTTTTTCATATTTAAATAAAAATTTATGCAGTGGGCACGTAGGGAGACCTAGCAAACGTCACGATCATCTGTTTAAATTTTGAATTGTCTAGTAGTTTCTATATTTTTTATTTTACGAAAGAAAACTGTTTTCTTGAAATATTTAATGCAAACTTTTCGAAGCTTTTAGTAGTACAGAAAATTTTTTTTTTGTACAAGAGCTCCATCTAGGAACGAGGCTCTTCTCTTGCGCTGGATAATGTCGGTATAACCTTAAACGTGTAATGGTAAAGAAAAAAGTATTAAAGAATAGTGTAGATTCTTATTTTTTTCTGCCTTAAGACTGCCGAGTATAGGGAGCGAACCCACTGCCCTTGAGTTATTGGTGTTTTTGGTAGCAATGTTCTATTAATTGTTTTTTTTCATAGATGAAAACTGCTGCAAAAGCACGGAGAGAGGAGGCAAGTGTTTTGTATAAGTTGTTTACTGGTTAGGTGACCACCGGCTAACCTCTCGTCACTTAAATATTTCAACTGCGTGGGATATTAAAACGTGGGATATTAAAGAAATTTAGAATAATTAGTGCGGGTTTAAAATTTTTTTTTATGTGAAGACTTCCCTAAATAGGTATCGAACCCAGAAACTACGAGTTGCTGGTTCCGTTAACTAACTGCCCCAAATAGGTATCGAACCCACAAACCACGAGTTGCTGGTTCCGTTAACTGGCTGCTCTAAATAGGTATCGAACTTAGAAATCACGAATTACCGGTCCCGTTAACTGACTTCCGTAAATAGGTATCGAACTAACAAACTACGAGTTACTAATTCCTTTAATTGACTTTCCTAAATATGGATCGAAGCGACAAACTACGACTTATTGGTTCCGTTAACTGACTTCCGTAAATAGGTATCGAACCCACAAACTACGAGTTGCTGGTTCCGTTAACTAACTGCCCCAAATAGGTATCGAACCCACAAACCACGAGTTGCTGGTTCCGTTAACTGACTGCTCTAAATAGGTATCGAACTTAGAAATCACGAATTACCGGTCCCGTTAACTGACTTCCGTAAATAGGTATCGAACTAACAAACTACGAGTTACTAATTCCTTTAATTGACTTTCCTAAATATGGATCGAAGCGACAAACTACGACTTATTGGTTCCGTTAACTGACTTCCGTAAATAGGTATCGAACCCACAAACTACGAGTTGCTGGTTCCGTTAACTAACTGCCCCAAATAGGTATCGAACCCACAAACCACGAGTTAGTGGTTCCGTTAACTGACTGCTCTAAATAGGTATCGATACCTCGAAACCACGAATTACTGGTCCCGTTAACTGACTTCCGTAAATAGGTATCGAACTCACAAACTACGAGTTAGTGGTTCCCTTAAATGACTGCCCCAAATAGGTATCGTTACGAATAGGTACGAGTTACTGGTTCCGTTAACTGACTGCCCTAAATAGGTATCGAGCCCACAAACTACGATTTACTAATTCCTTTAAGTGACTTTCCTAATATGGATCGAAGCGACAAACTACGACTTACTGGTTCCGTTAACTGACTTCCGTAAATAGGTATCGAACCCACAAACTACGAGTTGCTGATTCCGTTAACTAACTGCCCCAAATAGGTATCGAACCCACAAACCACGAGTTGCTGGTTCCGTTAACTGACTGCTCTAAATAGGTATCGAACTTAGAAATCACGAATTACCGGTCCCGTTAACTGACTTCCGTAAATAGGTATCGAACTAACAAACTACGAGTTACTAATTCCTTTAATTGACTTTCCTAAATATGGATCGAAGCGACAAACTACGACTTATTGGTTCCGTTAACTGACTTCCGTAAATAGGTATCGAACCCACAAACTACGAGTTGCTGGTTCCGTTAACTAACTGCCCCAAATAGGTATCGAACCCACAAACCACGAGTTGCTGGTTCCGTTAACTGACTGCTCTAAATAGGTATCGAACTTAGAAATCACGAATTACCGGTCCCGTTAACTGACTTCCGTAAATAGGTATCGAACTAACAAACTACGAGTTACTAATTCCTTTAATTGACTTTCCTAAATATGGATCGAAGCGACAAACTACGACTTATTGGTTCCGTTAACTGACTTCCGTAAATAGGTATCGAACCCACAAACTACGAGTTGCTGGTTCCGTTAACTAACTGCCCCAAATAGGTATCGAACCCACAAACCACGAGTTAGTGGTTCCGTTAACTGACTGCTCTAAATAGGTATCGATACCTCGAAACCACGAATTACTGGTCCCGTTAACTGACTTCCGTAAATAGGTATCGAACTCACAAACTACGAGTTAGTGGTTCCCTTAAATGACTGCCCCAAATAGGTATCGTTACGAATAGGTACGAGTTACTGGTTCCGTTAACTGACTGCCCTAAATAGGTATCGAGCCCACAAACTACGATTTACTAATTCCTTTAAGTGACTTTCCTAATATGGATCGAAGCGACAAACTACGACTTACTGGTTCCGTTAACTGACTTCCGTAAATAGGTATCGAACCCATTATCTACGACTTACTGATTTAGTAACAAAATTCTCTGAAACCAAATATTTTTTGCTCAATTGCTTTTGACCTGCAGTTTCATTGATTTGGAGGGAATTCAAAATATTCTATAATGCTAATCTTAGAGGATTTCTGTAAATTTAATCCATAAATTTTTAAAAATTTCTTTATATGATATTTTTTGTTTTTCACTTCACATCAAACTAAAGTATGAGGAAATTTATTTTGAAACAAATTTCTTAATTTCCGTTCTGCTTCTGATATTTATTATGCATTTACATTTCATATTAATCTTATAAATAATCTGTCTTTTTTGTCAAATATATATTTAACAAGTTGTTTTTAAAATTGTTTGCTCTATATATTCTTAATAAAAAAAATTAATTGTTGCTTTCATTTGAAAGTTTTTTTCTTAACATCAAATTAAAATGTTCTCGATGTCTAACAAGCGAATGTTTCGGATAATAAAAATGAAAATAAATTTCAAATTTCGTGCTGGTAATTAAAATAAAGCGGGAAGAAGAGGGGTTGCTAGCCAACAAGTACAGTGTGTCAAGGAAATGTTTGTACTATATAAAAAAAAATATGATGAATCTAGTCCAATCTAACCAATTGTCTGGTCATTAGTCGTATTGAATAAATTAGAAAAAAAGTAGGGATTCAAAGCAAATTGATGCTGCAGCTGATGGTAAACTTCTCATTCGATTAATAAGTATTTTGCATAGGCTGGAAAAGCTTTGGAAAAAGTATTTGTTTTGTTTGACTCTGCCAAAGGAAATAGCAGAATCTTCTTGTTCTTCTTGACAATTTAAAATTAAACTTCATTTAATTATTTTATATGATAATTGTCAAACTTTTTTTTAAATTATCGTGACGCCTCAATAAATTCTTCTAACAGTGCACGTATCGGACTGTACTTTGATTGTATTTGAAGAAATTTTAATAAAAGTGTCAGTTCTTTGATTTAATTTATAAAATGACATGCCAGCACTTTGCACTTTGGTTATGCTTAAAAACGAAAGAATTTTAAATGAATTCTTACAAATACTAATCAGATGAAATAAAACTAATTTTATTACTAGAAAAAGGTAAAAAAAAAATTAATTTTCCCAACACACATTTGTCTACACACTTGGAATTATTAATTAGTTATAAAGTTAGAAATTAAAAGGCCCCTCCTGCTTTGAAATTTATAGAGAAATAACAACATTTAATGAATATTAAAAATAACATGCAGTTACAAATGTTTATCCAACACTAATTGCTATCTCTTTCTTTCTCGCACTCTCCGCCTCAGAGAGTGTGTTTCTATTCACACGCATCAAATGTCAAAATGACATTTTAATTTTTCCACAATTTGTTAGTGTCATATTATTGTTGTGCATATTTTTTCCATTTTCTTTCTTTCCGTTCTTAATGTTTTGTTAGTTCGTTTTGTTTTTGGTAAGACAAACATAAAATTCCATTTTCCTAATGACAAATGACAGCTGAGCTTTAACACATGCATTTTTGTTTAATGTTTAAACAAAATGAAAAAGGCAGAAGGCAAAGAGCAAAACTAAGTGCAATAAAAATGCACAAGAAAAAAAACCTTTTTTTTACACTTTAAAGGTAGCAGAGCTGGAAAGACAGCAGCAAAAGTTTAAAATGAGCATAATTTTGAAGTGCAGTGTATCATAAATTATTTGAAACAGTTCCAGTTTAACATTTTTGAATACCACTAAACACGACAATTAAAATTCCACATTTTATAATCCTCGTTGTGGAACTTTTTATCGGCCATCGTGCACGTTAATAGATTTACTAAATAATAATAATAAATAATAAATATTTATTATTTATATTTATATATAATAAAATTAAAAATGTCTTATTAAATATAAAATATTCGTTAAATAAATCTTTAATACATATAAATTTAAAATGGTGATAAAAAATTAAAAAAAATTTGAGCCTATTCAGCACTAGAAGCAGCCGAGTTTTATTTGTTTTATCTGCTTCGGTAATAATTCTCATTTATTTCTTGAAAATGTTTAAATATATTGGCAGATGGGAAATTTTTATAAAATTTTATTGTTCAAATTCAAATTAAAGAAACTAATTCGTCTAGTTATATTTAATAGTTGGAGTTGGTCTCAGCTGGCCTTAGTTTAGTCTACAGATTCATTTTTCCAATTTTCTTTATAAATAAAAAACTACAGAAAATCTTCATTCTAAAAACAAAAATTCATTTCTATCGGTTTTCAAATGACTGGCTGAATCGTAATTTTTTTTTTTTTTTTTTTTTTTTTTTATTAGTACTCATATTTTTTAAACATTGGACGTTCGATGGTAATCAGTTCCAGTTCTATATTTTTAAATTCTTCTTCTCTCGCTAAATACAAAAGGATAATGTTTGACTTCTTTCAAGGGGTCCAGCTGGAGTGAGAGTATTTTCCTTTTAGTATATTTTAATATCTTTTGTTGAGAGGAATATTTACGCAAAAAATCGCCTGAGGCTTCTCTTTCCAAATCTTTTTCATTTTTAGATTTTCTCTAAAAGTTTCGAAAAATGTTTAGAGAACTTATTAAGAAAGATTGAAAAATTTTCGCTTAAAAGAAGTTTTCATTTTTATTCTATCTACACTGCAAACTTGTATATCACTCGACAGTAAAATTATTAGCAATTTTTAGATCTTATTAGTCAATAAAATAATTTATATTAAATTTAATTACAAGTAAAATTTTTGTAAAACAGAGTCTCGTACATTCGGATAGTGTTGCATCATTATTAACATCATGTCTTTTATTTTAAAAATATCATTTACCAAAAATTATTTTTAAATATTTGTCGCTTTTATTTTTTAAATAAATCATAAATATTATTAAAATTTATATAATTGCTGCCGCTCTAAAAAATTTATTTTAGCATATCCTGTTTTTATACTGTTGTTGTAAAAAATTTATTTTAGCATAAGTTTTTAACACGCGCCTTGAAATATGCAACTTATTTTGCTAAGTGCAAATCAGCTTATTGCATACACTATAAAAAGCTGTGGTCTTTATGAAAGGAAAATCTTAAATGCTTGTTGAATAAGCCTGTGCGTTCCAGTTATTCTGTTAGTGTCTCCACCCCCTTTGATGAAGGTGGGCGTACACTGAGCCTTAAAATACTAAAGAAGTCAGCCAAGTTGTTTGTAGTTGTAAATGAACAATCAAATAAAATTGTTTAAATCATATTTGAGATTTTTAAAAATTTTTCTAACAATCTGTCTGAAGAATCAGAATATGATTATGTAAATTTTTTAAAAAGTAATTTTATTTTATAAAAATTACATGTCACTTGAATTGACAGCCAATTATTTTCTAAAAAAAAAAAAAATTTTGTAATACAAATATATAAAACAAATTTTTTTGTTGAATACAAAACTGGAATAGCATATAGGAAAAATGAAAAAAAAAATAATTTTTTTTTTTAATAAATTTTTTATTGTTTTTAGTTTGGCTTCACTTTTTTAAATTAGTTTTTTTTTAATTGCTGGAAAGTTGAAACTTTTATTCATTGGTTGTTGCCTCTCCGAAGGCGAAAGAATAATGAATAGCCCACTAAAACGAAGGTCGCGAGTTCGATTCCTGCCTAGACTCTATGTGTTTTCCTGGGGGAAAGCGAATGAATAATGCACAGCCCACTAAAACGAAGGTCGCGAGTTCGATTACTGCCTAGACTCTATGTGTTTTCTTGGGGGCAAGCAAAAGGAAAAAAATCTGGTTTAATTCAAAGATACGATGGTCTACACCAAAAGCTATTGTAAAACGCATAGTAATTAGCTGTGCTACTTCCGAATATTTTAAACCTTTTCAAACTTGAAAGTATGAATTTAAACACGTTTGTTTAAAGATTTTATGCGTTTTTCGCTACTGGCCATTTCAAATGGAAATGGTGTTACGGGTTATTGCACTCGAATGTGTAGTTGGCCCTCAAATGGGAATCCTAATAAATCGTAATGAATGTTTAGTTTAAAAAAAAATTTAAATAAAAACAACAACTTCTTTACATATTTCAATCCATTCGTGTTAGTTTCACTAGCAGCACTTTCCGCCAACTACTTCAGTCGCACATTTCTCACAATCAATTCGTTTTTATTATTTTTCCTATTTATTTACAATTTTTAACATTTAAATCTTTTTATTTCTAATCTAAATAAATAAATCTTTTAACAATTCGTCTCTGTTGAGCAACATAAATTGCCGCAATTTGATTTGAAGATTTATTTGTTACTTTTTGTTATTTATTTAACAACATTTTGCCATCAATTGCTGTTGAATCTCATTGACTTTATTGACATTTTGAGAATGAAATTTTTTTCAGTCAAATCTGGTTTTAGATTTATTTCTTTTTGCACATAAAAATAAAAATGAAATCAAAACTTGTTTGACACCATTTTAAAATAATAATTTTTTCTTTAATGTAATTTCATCATAGTCGTTGGTCCAGCTGCATAGAAAAACTATGCCTCGAGATTAAGCAGCTGATAAGCATTATGTTTTTAATAAAATATTTTTGTTAATTAATAAAATTAATATTTCATTAAAAAGAAGAGTGATAATTCAATATTAGTCACAGTTTATGTTGTACGCTTTAGTTTGAGCAGAGGAAATTTCGATAAAATTTATTAATTGAGACTTTTAGAAGTCATTCGATGAAATGGCATTTTCAGTTTCTAGTGGAACTTTTTAATATTGAAAGCAATTTTAATAAAAAAGAAGAGAAGAAGAGATTTTACAAAGAAAATTTCTTAATTATAATAAAAAGAATTAAGTTTTTTTTAGCCCAAAAATTATAATACAAAATGTTTAGATGTCCTTGAACAAAAGGACATCCTTAGCTGAATAAATATAAAGCAGCCCACTAAACCAAAGGTCGCTGGTTCTATTCATGGCTGTCAAACCGAAAGCTTTGCACCTTAAAATAGTTTCAAAAAATAATTTAGCTTTTCACTTAATGAAAATCGCTCACTTTATATCTGTCTCACTCTAACTATTCATATTGAATTATTTTATTAACTTTTAGCTAATGTCGCCCTTCGATTTTTATAAACAAAACTTCATAGTTCTAAATATCCTTTCCCCAATATTTCGTAGATATTTTATTTCCGCTTTTATTTGTTATTTTTAATTATTTGAATTTGTCTTTAAACCATATTGAATAATTTAGTTTTATTAATTTTTTTTGTTTTTTTTGTTTTTTTTTTTGTATTTTATTTAACATTAATTTTTATATTTAAAGACGTGTATTTTTGCCTTCATTGTAACTATAAAATTTACATTTATTTTCAATTCATTAAATTATTGTTTAAGAATTTTTTTTTATCAGCCTTCGCTGTAGTACGAGGGTGAGGTGAAAAGTTTCCACCCTACCTTATTTTAGAATTCTTTTTCGTTTTATTTCTCAACATTAAATCTTTACAGATTAATGCAGTTTTCATAGCAAACCCCTCGAAATGACTTCGCCATTTTTTTTTTGGTTACCAATTCAACCTGCAAAGCTTTCGGCTTGTCCGCCGGAAAATAGCCATTTTCTGGGCAAATCCAACATGCAATCCAACCTGCTACCTCCTGTTTAATAGGCTGTGCATTATTCATTCGCCCGTAAAGGCAATTTCTTACCTCGAGGCCATCCTTTACGGTTAGGAGACAGGGCGCTTAGCCTGATGAATATGGTGGTTGGAGGAGGAATTCCAACTTCAATTCGTAGATTTTAGCCATCCCAATGACCCTAGAATGAGCAAATGAAACAACATTTTTTAAATCGCTAAGTATGGTCGTTTATTCTTCAGTGCAGTTCACCCAGGCCAATCCTTTGTTTTCACTATTTTTTAACTCAAAATAGTGTTGTAAGCTTTTTTATTCGTTTGCTTCAAGTAAATGTACGTTCAACGTGTACAGGTTGCATAAGTTCTGAATATGAAGATTTTTATAAAATTTTGAAAATAATTACTCTCATTATTTTCTAGCAGACATTTCATATTTGAGAAGTCAAGCGATTGTGTAGGATAGTGAAACAAGGATTTTAAAATTAGTCAATATCCAGTCTAACCACCTCTTGAAAACAGCTCATGAGGTTTTAAAAGATTGGTGTCTAACCAGCTGTTGAAAGCGAGTAACCAGTTTTTAAAAGATTGGTATCCAACCAGCTGTTGAAAGCAAGTAACCAGTTTTTAAAAGATTGGTGTCTAACCAGCTGTTGAAAGCGAGTAACCAGTTTTTAAAAGATTGGTATCCAACCAGCTGTTGAAAGCGAGTAACCAGTTTTTAGAAGATTGGTATCCAACCAGCTGTTGAAAGCGAGTAACCAGTTTTTAAAAGATTGGTATCCAACCAGCTGTTGAAAGCGAGTAACCAGTTTTTAAAAGATTGGTATCCAACCAGCTGTTGAAAGCGAGTAACCAGTTTTTAAAAGATTGGTGTCCAACCAGCTCTTGAAAGCGATTAGGAAGTACATATTTAAAACAGTGGTGTCTATCCAACTCTTGAAAGCGATTAATCGTGCTCTAAATTTCAAATTCAATTTCAAAAACCATTTATTTTTAACGATTCTGAGAGGCTTTTATTAAATATGCTTACTGAGTATTTATTAGCGCCGTTTGACTCTCACAAAAAACTCGTAATTTTCCAGAGATGTGCTTTTAAGCTTTCTTATCTTTTATATAGAAACGTATATAACATATTATTTATTGTATATTTCATTTATTATTACAAGTGTTATCCATTTAACACAAGAGCCTTGTGTTAAATAACATACCCGACATAAAAATTAATTGTCAATAAATATTTTTTTAGGCTTCTGATTCAATCTTAAGCAACAACTTACACCAGCCAACACAGCTTGTACGTTTCTTCATATCTTTTTGTATTGCTATTATTATTATTATTATGTTGTTTTTGTTACTGTTGTTGTTGTATTTGTAGTTGTATTTGTTTTTATTTACTTTTCTGTAGAAAAGATCTGTGTTATTTTTATAATTTCCTATCCTTCTGCACTTCAATTCATGACAAATGCATTCTTCAGAAAATTTAGTTGTGAAACATAAAATACAAGTAATGCAAGACAAAATGCCATGAAAATGCTTATGAAAAAGGCAATTGTGTCATCAAAAAGAAAAATGTTTTTCTTTTTTCTTTTGTTTTGTTTTTTTTTTTTTTTTGTATTTTCCTTGTTGTTCAATGTTTACTTTTGACATTTTCAATGCTCTCAATGCTGGCCGGAGTATAGACGAGTCTTCCTATACAAGCAATCGTCCGATGTAGGAGCATAATTATGTGGAACCGCTTAATGTGACAGAAATTTTGTTTTTTTTTATTTTTTTTATTTTTTTTTATAATTTTTTTATTTTTATATTTGATTTGGTTTTTATTTTATTTGCTTCAACCAAAAAGATCAGAAAGATCAATAACATGAATTTAATCTTTTATGGTTTTAAGTTTTGAAATAAAGAGGGGATATTTTTTTATTATTTAGCTTTTAAAATACATGCAAGCATACGTTGCAATACAATAGAGTGTCAATATCATTCATATCAAAAGAAATTTAAATATATATTTTTTTTTGAAATACACTTGTATGTTGCAAAGAAAACCAAACACGGCCATATTTGATTTAGTAGTTTTCCTTTTTCTTCCACTTGATATCAGTATTCCCACCCCATAATATATTTTAATAAAAAAATATATCATTATCGAAAGGCGGTCCTACTAGACTAGTGTTAATTTCGGCGGTTGGTGATAATTAATGGTGCTAACAATCACTATATATTATGGGCTCTGCAAAAGCCAAATTTCCCACGCGCAAATGTTGAATCATATTTTGTCTATAAATTACAGTCACACGGGGCCGCTACAAATAACGGGGTGTATTTTTCATCAGGCCGCCGTGTTAAACAAGAGACCAATTTGTCAATTGCCCAAAACGCCTTAAAGGAGAGTTTTCTATAAAATGTTTAACTACAACAGACTACCACGTGAACAAATTTCGTGACGGCTACAGCCTTCACGAAATTACACGGAGTATTTTTTAGAATTAAGTTTTAGATAGAAATATTCTCAGATTTAACGATGTAATTAAAATTCATCACTAAACAATTAAATTAATTGAAAAGTGAATTCAGCATATTTCAAAACAAATTAGACGTTCTGAAATACACACGAGTGAGTCCCAAGTTTACTCTTCTCATTGAATAAAAAATTTCCAGGATTTACTCTAAATTCCCTGAAGTGATTTTCACTAACTTCTAACTTCTAGACTTTAAATGAACCACAAAATTGGCACGAATCACTATATTTGTGGTTACTGAAGTGAAGTCATTCACTAACGTACTCTTGCCATCTCTCAGTGTGGTTTAACGTACTGACGTGAGTAGCAGATTTACTAGAATTTGGGAGGAGCTAAAATAAGAGTACTGAAATAAAAATAATAATAATAATATTAAATATAATATTTAAATATTATTTTTTTTTAATTAATTGCAAAAGATTTATTTGTTTAACAATGTAGAGCAACTATTTGTGTTAAACTACACAAAAGTTATCGCTGTTTATTTCGCTAATAACATGAATATTCTCTAATAACAGCGATATTCTCTAACACTGCGGAATATCGCTAAATATATTACTGAATATCATATAGACAATATTTGTTGTTAATATTAGTTAACCTCTTTGATTAGCTTTAAGAAAGTTTCTCGCCACTATTGATCCAAAGAAGTTATTTAAAAACTGCCATAAAATATATTTTCTTGCGAGAAAAATAAAATTCCGTTTTTGCCTTAAATTAGGAAACTTGGATTTATTTTTAGCTTGATAATTGGTTCCTTATTTTCTGTTAGTCAATATATTAAAGCAGTTCTTAATTTATTTGTGTCATTTATTTTGAAGGCCCAGCAACTTGTATTCTTTTAAATAGGTTTAGCGTCTACAGTCCTCCTCAAGCGCAACGCCCTATTTAATTTGGTTCACGTTTTTCAATAACGTTAATACAAATTACATTCTCTTCAACCAAATACTTTACATTTTTCACTCGTACTACAACTCTCTGCCGAAGAATTGCTTTGTAGTCTTGATTTGAAAAATTTAAATTTCAATGTGTGCACTTTAAAAGTGTTCACATTTATTTTCCGTATAATCAAAAGTCATTAATCATTGAGTTTCTTATATTCGTTTCGTTTTCCCCATTTGAGTTGCTTGGAAAACAACATTTATTATTCCACTTTGCATAGATTCGTTTTAGAATATTTTGCATTCAAGTAAAATAAATATAAAACTAAAAGATAAAGTTCTTGTTTAAAAACTCGAACCTCAAATCAATAAAGTACTTAATTTACCACTGAAGACACATTAGCATGAATATAAAACGTTTCAAACATGCTACTCGCTCTCTCAATATTTTTTGGGGGGTATGTGTAACAATTAAAAAAAACAAAAAAAGCAAAGAGAGTGATAGAGAGCGCGATAGATAGGAATTATGCAATGAACATTTTTTACAGCCTAAATGTATGCAAATATTTTGTAACAGAAAAATATTTGCTTAGAAATTTTAACACATTGACATGAAGCTTTCTAACAATGTATTCTTTTTTTTAACTCTTTTCAGGTATGTTTTCTCAGAATACAACTTTTTGTTAAATGCAATATTTAATGAACCGATATTATGGGTGAGTCATACGAAAGAGATTACAGAGTATTGTGATGCTATATGGTTTTTATTCATTTATAATTTTGTGGAAAAATTTTGCCTCCACAGGTTAGTAAAAAAATATTTTCTAAACAGATTGTTCCTTTAACTTCTTCCTGTAACTCGTTCCTTTAACTCCTTCCTTTAAGACCTTCCTTTATCACTTTCCTTTAACTCGTTTCTTTAACTCCTTACTTTAATTCCTACCTTTAACTCCTACCTTTAACTTCTTCCTTTAAAATCTTCCTTTAGCTCCTCCCTTTAATTCCTTCCTTCAACTCCTTTCTTTAACTCCTACCTTTAACTCCATCCTTTAAAACCTTTCTTTAACTCCTACCTTTAACTCCTTGCTGTAACTCCTTCTTTTAACCCCTTCTTTAACTTCTTTCATTAATTCGTCCCTTTAACTTCTTCCTTTAAAACCTTCCTTAATTCCTTCTTTTAACTTCTTTCTTTAACTCCTTCCTTTAACCTTTCTTTAACTCCTTCCTTTAAAACCTTCCTTTAATTCCTTCCTTTAACTTTTTTCTTTAACTCCTTTCTTTAACTTCTTTCTTTAACTCCTTTCTTTAATTCCTTCCTTTAACTCTTTCCTTTAACTCGTTTATTTAACTCCTTTCTTTAATTCCTCCCTTTAACTCCTTCCTTAAAGCCTTACTTTTACTCCTTCCTTTAACTTCTTTCTTTAATTCCTCCCTTTAACTTCTTCCTTTAAAACCTTCCTTTAATTCCTTCTTTTAACTCCTTGCTTCAACTCTTTCCTTTAACCCCTTCCTTTAAGATTGTAATTTTAATGCCAAACGGAAACACTCGCAAGTAACTCGTGAATAATTCGATAATGACTCTTAATGCGGTAAGAGGATCAGAATTACTTACCTAGAAGAGTTTCATAAAGAGTGCTACTCTCTACCCCTCCTGAAATATAATTTCTGATCGTAAAAAACCCCGCATTATATTCAATTGTTAAAGGGGCTGCTGCTTTCTACGTGACATTTCATGTGCTTTAACATACTTGCGGCTTAATGAGTACTCGAAAATAATTCTTCTCTGTTTCATTTTAATGGGCGTAATGCTGCCCAATTTTTTAACAAAAATTCTATGCAACTTTAACCAATGTGGTAGCATTTGCTTAAATAGTTTCCCAGCTATTTATATAGAAGTAAAGAGGGCGTAACTCTGCCCACTTTTGGGACGATGCAATTGTGTTATATTAAAGAATTAGTCAATAGGCTGCTTTGTGGCGAACATTTTACGAAATAACTGTTTTTAAAAATAAGTAGGCGTGACACGCAGCTACAGTCGCAGACTTAAGCCAATAGACGGACGTTAGAATTATATGTCAAATACTTTTCAAATCACACCAGCATTCAGTCATTGGAACAAGTTAGAGGAGACTTTCTTAAGCCATCTTCCAAATACTGATTTCGAGCATTAAAAAATTGCTCAATGCCAACGACTTTTGGTTTCTTTGCTCTTTGCATGCCACACTTTAACTTCTCATGTCTGTCTGCTCCTTTTCCCGCCAATTACTTGTTAGCCTTTAAGTTATTATTTTGCAATTTTAGTTTCTTTTCTAAGTGGCAGATTGCCGGGCCACATGTTATGTGTAGAGCATTTGTGTGCGTGTTAGTGAGTGTGTGTATATATATGTGTGTGTGTATGCGGAGAATTGGAGTGTGTTAAAAAACTGATAACTTAAATTTAACGATATGTAAATGAAGCTCAAAATTCAGACACTTTGCCAGCGTTCACGTACACACACACACATGCATACGAACACACATGCATGCGTGCAACTGTAACTGTAACTGCAAAAATAAAGCTAAAAACAACAAGAAACTAAATTTATTTAACTTCGATTCGTTGCTGCTGGTGTTTCTGTTGCTGTTGCTGGTATTGTTGTTGTTGTTGTTATTGCTTCGACTTGTTGTAGCTGCAACTGTGTAAATGAAATAAAAAATCTATAAAACTTTTCTTGTGTTAAATGAAAAGCAAAACGGAAGTTTTAGGGAAAAAGTTTAAAATGTGTAGAACAATAACAACCGACAACGTACGTATTTAAATGAAAAAAAATATATTTATGTTCGTGTGTGTTCGTGTGTGTACGAGTGTGTATGAATGTGAGTTTATGGTACCAAAAAACAAAAAAAAATAAAACACCGAACATTTCATGTCAGTTAGTTTTTCAACAATGATTAATAATGGCTGGTCCTTAACGTTTTTTTCCCTCCTTTTTTTTTGCATTCTATACTCCTTGTTATATCAGTATTTTTTTAATCTCTCTTCCCTCTATCCCTCTCCCTCTGAAGTTGTCGGTAAAGGGTAAGGCCATTTGGTGTAAAAATATCCTTAAGCTTTAAAAAACCAAATGCTGTAAGAGACAGAGACAGAGACAGTCAGAGAATATTTTGCCCATTTAACAGACATTCATCCATTTTAAGTTCGCACTTTTTTTTCGTTCATTTTGTAAAATTTGGTTTTAATTGATCCACATGAGCCAGAGGTATTGGCAATTTTTTTCTTGCTTCTATTAGTTTTATAAACTCTTAATACTTTGCAAAAATAGTATTATCAAATGTCCACAAATTAAAAGTTTTTCTCTCCATCATCCGTATAGTAGACGTTTTTGTTTTTGCATACATATTTGGCATGTGTGAAGGAATTTATTGCATGGAGTTTGTCATGTTTGGGTAAAAAGTTTTTACAATCTCCATAAAAATATACCGTTAATTTGTAAAAGATTAAAAGTTTTTTTTTAAAAAAAAAACATTTTTGGAATAACTTAAATTTAATTTGTTTCGGTTTTTATCTTTAGGAAAACAGAAATTAAATTAAAACTGTGCAAAGAATATTGAAAGGAACTTTCAAAGTTACGATTATATTGAAAAAAAAACTTAGAATATTTTTTCTAATAATAAAAATTGTATTCTGAACTTAAATAAGGCATTAGATGGATAAATGGCCAAACAGTAGCATTGTAAATTTCCTTTAAAGGCCATGCTATACTCTGCTACAAACTCGTACGATTCATGCACATGGAAATCGGTTAGTAAATCTCTCATATTTTAGAAAATCTGCTCAAAATGCAATTGTTGGTGATATACTATCATACAAAAATGATGGCAACAAATTTTTCCTTTGCTGATTGAAGGAAAAGCAACGCGTTCCTTTATGAAAATTTTCATAGACTTTTGCTTGTCAAAAAAAAGAAAATTTGACATGTTTAGGCCACGCAATACCATTTTTTAGCAGAGCTGCTATATATGAGAAAACATACAACTGTGTAGGATAGTGTATCAAAGCCTTTAGTAATATTTAATTTGATTTCAAATTGTTTTGCCATAAATTAAGGGGATACAGATTAAACTAAAAATTGTCTTGTAAGATGGAACAGCTGGTCACAAGGTGTGTCAAAAATATAAAAATTATAATAGACCACAGAGCTGAACATTGCACTCTCATTGTCCTCAGTTAGATCACTATTCCGATTTCCTTACTATACTACTATTATTCTATTCAGACGTTTGCTTTTACAATCTTTTCAGAAACTTGCGAAACTTAAACATCTGCTTAAAATTCAGAAACGCTTATAAAATTAATATTATTCTTACTTTTTTTTATTTCTTTTTCAATTTTTTTGATTTTAATTTTTTTTTTGTTTGTCTAAATCAGCTGATAAGTTAATAACAAAAATTAGACTAATAAATGTTTTATACATATTTGTGTATGTGTGCAGGTATATATGTATGTATGTGTGCAATACCTGAATGGACGAGTATAACAACTGTGGCATTTCTTAATTCTTGTGGTTGGTTATTGCTGTCGCCTACCTGTTCAGCTGTGTCTTCCCCTCTAAATACCAAATAAAAAGAGAAGAGGAAAACGAAGTACCTTTAAAGTTATCCACTCGTATTAACTCTGAACTTTAATAAATAACGTTAAATAATTTTCTGCTGGTCAATATAACTTTTTCTCAAGGGTTGTTAAAATAATTTAATCTATTTCTTTCTTAACGCATGACTTCAAGACGAGTCTATCGTGAGACATAAAATTTCAATTTTACAGCCGGCATTACTTAATTTTATGGCTCAAAATGTATACTTTACGATTTGTTTAGAAATATATTATATATTTTTTAAGGGCAATAAAACAAGTTATAAATAGACTGACTGATGGCCCATAAATTTATTGTTTCTGCCCGCAGGAAATTTCCTTTAATATATTGATTATTAATAGCAAATAACCACTAGAATAAAAATGGTTTTAAATACGAGAACTCAATTAAATTAATTGCAAATGTAGTGGCAACGAAATGAAACCAACGACTTTATGTTGCATGTTTGATATCAAGAAACGGAAGAGAAAAAAAATTAAATTAACACGCCTTAAAGTGCACTAATGTTGTGGTGGGTGTGATGAATAGGTTATTTTTAATACAATACACAATATCGTAATAATTTTGCGTTAAAGGAAAGAAGATAATGAGAACTTTTAAAAATTCAAATAAAGCGTATAACTTCAGGTGCATCCCCATGGCAAAATGTAAAGCATACCGTAAGGCGGCTTTAAAGTAGTATAAGATTATTGTGCAAAAAATATTTATTTAGCTAAAAAAAAATCAGTTCGAACTATAATTAAATTAAATTACATTTTTGTAACATGTTAGAAAAAATAAAGAAAGGCGTAAATAGTAATTTCATTACAGAACTATAATATGCAAAATATATATAAAGGGAGAAAGGAACTTACTAGTATTATTTTGGAATATATTGTTTGAGCAATTGCAATATATTCGACGAGAGCGAGTTGCATCTTTCACATCGATATTTCCAGAAGGGAAGCGAGCGAAACATTATTATGCCATACGAACTGATACACCATCATCTCCGTAAACTTCAAAAATTTCATTGGTGTCATGCGTAGGATTCTTCCCTTTATTTATTTCCCTCATCTTTGAACAGCTGTAACTTTTTTTTCAATTTTTCCGTATCAAATTTTTTTTCTCGTTAAATGAAGCCTAAAATCTCACCTTTTCATCAATATATGGTATGACACAATGTGATTGGTAGCACTGGAGATGTACGACTGCAACTAAAAATATTGACAAAATGCGAAAAAACGTTTTTCGGTTACCTTATATCAAATTATTATACATATATATTGAAACCACTATAATCTATGACATCAAAAAAAAAAAAATTAATGTTAAAGGCTTTCTACATCAAACCAGCGATATGTGATTTTCTTATGAGACTTCATATATCTTGAAGAAAGAAAATCATGCTACGAATATGATATTATAGATATTATATGTTATGATGCTATGGAGCTGTGACAATTATGTGTATTCTAACGCTTAAAAGAATTACTTAACATATATGTTTTCTTGCTATTGCTTAAGGTTAAATGAAAAATCTGTAGCATAAGGTAAAGGGTTTGGAAAAAGTTTACTTGATAAGAATATCGGCTCAATATCTGTGACAATTACCACATGCAGCTGGAAAAACATTCTATAACAATAATTTTTAAATTTATATGATGTTCTTTTGTAACTGGTCCGCTTTATCTAAGTAATCGCCTTTTTTCATAACCCCTTTAACGTATATTACAAATTTTTTAGGATTTAAACAAAATCAAGAAAATAAAAATTACTAAATAATTATTTTTATAAATATTTTTTTATAGAAAAATATTTATGGAATTGAATTTAGGCTCGTAGATAGCCTCAATGCATTAATATTTTTTTTTTTTTTTTTTTTTTGATATGACCGCCGACAAACGGGTAATCCAGCCGTGGCTAAAAGTTACATCAGTCTTACTTTTGAATACTTTTACAGTAAAACTGATTACTATGGCCTTCTAACAAAAAATTTTCGCCAAATTGATTTTATAGTAAATCGTCTATTGCCTGCAAATTGCTCTGTCTGGTTGCAAATAAATGTAGTATATTTTTAGGCTCATTTTTTATTTATTTTATTTATTCGATTTTATTATTTTAAAGATTAATTATTTTATAAGGATGATTTTTTCGTCTATTGCCTGCAAATTGCTCTGTCTGGTTGCAAATAAATGTAGTATATTTTTAGGCTCATTTTTTATTTATTTTATTTATTCGATTTTATTATTTTAAAGATTAATTATTTTATAAGGATGATTTTTTCCTCCGATATTCCTTTACACTTTGCACTTTACACAAATACATATTATATGTTAGTATAATGGCTCCTTCCTAAGGAAGTTAAGAAGTAAAAATTAAATTTTTTTTAAGTTCGGAAAGAATATAAAATAATTGAAAATAATAAATGAGCTTTTTGCTCATTTCGAAAGATGAAGCCGCCAGCCTATAAAGTACACTGAGGGAAATTTTGCTGATTGACGTAACCTTTATCTTGACCGTGAATTAAAGGAAGTGCTCTACGACCTTCTCTATAATATTTAATTTCTTTTAAAGTAAAGTTCCACAATTCCACAGCGTAGTTCAAGTATTGATAATGACTTGCCAAACCCCATTGAATACAAACGTCACTGTCATTGTCAGTTTGGCCTTCTCAGCCGCTTCACAATAATTATCGACTTCGATTGTTCTCATTTTTTTGTCTTCAGTTTATCAATTAATCATTAATGAACTCTATTGCGTTTCTTCAAATATTTAACATGATGTTTTTTATTACCAAAAACTGAATCTGAATGCTCTCAATCCTGCATAAAAAACTAATCAATTTTATGGCCAGCCTTTTCATATCGCAGCCAGTATAACAAATTGCTAACCCTCGAATTAGTATATTAAATTACAATTTTATTTTTAATGAGTACCAACCACAGAAGTAAGCCAACCAAGCATGGCTTACAAAAAACTGAAGGAAAGTCCACCACCAAGAATGGCGAGATATTTCTTCTTCATTTTCCATTATTTAAAAAGCAAACAAAAATTAGGCCACGTAATTGTAATAGAATTAAAAAGTGGTCTGTTTTTTTGAAGTAAAAAAAGGAAATTAAGTTACCAGTATTTCATGCGGGGGAGTGAAATGAAAAATGCTTAGTGACAACTTGTATATTTTTTAATTGCTGTTTTATAAGATTTTTTAAAAGAAGAATTTTTTTTTTAACAAAATATCAAATTTCAAAAAGATTTTATATCATTGTAAATTTATTAAGGCTGGCAAAACCAGTTTCAAAATATTTTTATGGTTTCAAATAATATCATTTTATGATTTCCATATCAATTTCATTATTATTATTTTTTATTTGTTTTTTTTTTGTTTTTTTTTTTTTTTTTGTTTAAGATAAAGAAAAACAGTCGATGTAGAAATCGGGTTGTCTTGTTTATAAGCCCTCATGAATGATGACGAAAACCAGCAGTCAGTATTTCGTCCCCGAGTAAATAACAATAACAATAATAGGAAAGCTGCTCGCGTTTAGTTTCCTTGGTGGTCACTTAAGAAAAGATGGGCACTGAAATTATACTTGCGAAATGATTTTCCTAAAAAAAGTAATAGAATTTTCCTTAAAGCTTTAGAAAATAATTTTTTCGTTTGTGACTAACTTACATAACCTGCAAAGCTTTCGGCTTGTCTGCAGGAAAATACCCAGAGTGAAGACAGCAATCGAACCCCCGACCTCCGCTTTAGTAGGCTGTGCATTATTCCTTCACCTACGAAGGCAGCCCTTGTCATACTGGAAAGATTATTAAAAAGTTTAACTTGATAAGCCGATATTTCTTTACACTTTGGAAGTTATACAAATAATTATTATATATATTATATATCCTGAGGAAGTTACAAAATGTGCAAGAAATAACGAAACGGTAGAAGTAAAAATATTTTTATATAAATTATCTTAAGGTTGGGAAAAATAATGAGGCATGATTTTTATAATCCAGAGAATTATTTTCTATAATTTAAAGTGGTATTGAAGATAACGGTTTAACGAACCCTTTCACGATGCACTAATTCTCATGTGTGCACATTGCCACCAAGTATTGCAATGCACTTAATATTACCGACTTAATATTTAATAATGTATAAGACTTCTTCATGCTTATAAAAAATGCTAACAACCACAAGAAATATAGAATGTTTATACCACAATATTGGTTAGTAGTAATTCTCATTTAGTCCAAAAAAGTTTGTATACAAACAATCATTGAAATAAAAATAATTCTCTTGAAAACGTATTAAAAGCTGGTTTACAGTATGAAAAGTTTGTTTGCGATACGTGTGAACTTCTACTATAAATCACGGTCATCAGGCCAGGCATCAGGTGACTGAATTTATGATTTCAATATTCTATCAAAAATCGTAAAACAAGACATCTTACATCAGTTTTTGTTACAAAGTTGTTACTGTGTTTAGCACTAACTTTATGCATGACAATATAGTACAATTTATATACAGTACGATCTCGATTTAACGAAAAGTTGTAATAATCCACCACTAAAAGTCACTATCGTTTAGCCCAAACTCATTCAATTCTATTTTTCTAAAATAAAATTGGTGAAATATAATATTCTATACATAAATGAAGAGCGAAAAGTCTTTTGGGAAAACGTAGTTTCCTTGGCTACTTGAAGAGTGATTAATTTTTCATAAAAATGTCGAGGGACTTAATCACATCAACTACATTAACTTTCTGTTTATGGTATATTTCTTGAATAATCTTCTCTGATGCATTCTACAGTTTCACAATCTGTTAAGTTCATATCCGGTAAGACATCCTGCAACAAATTTAAAATCGGATATTGTAATTGATGTCTTTTATTCTGCTATCAATGGAAGGTCGTCTTCCCCAGTCCATTGTTCCATTACCTAAAACATTCTTAAGATGGGTTATTTGCCACAAACTTAAGTCCTTGATAAAACTACGTTGCTGAATAAATAAATTCAAAGAGGAGATCCCTCTCAAAAAGTAGTTTTTGCAAATTTTGCACTTTTAAAGACTCCAATGTTAAAAATTTGCGAGTTGAGGTAATCGGGATCATGCAGTTATCGGGAGTTCCCAAATCCTGCTCATAGATGCAATATGGATAAAAGATAGAATAAAAGTACGCAGGTTTTTTTGAATTTGCTATAGGCCGTTTTCACATCAGCCGACGCGACACCAGCACGGCACCGATATGCTTCTCACCAACTTGCCGGCAAGTGTGAAAGCATTCCCATATTATTACATGTATTTGCGCCCCCACTGATGTCGTTGCCTTCGGGTATTTTAACTTGAAACATGTGTACACGAAGTCATAGAAAATGTATAACAACATATGTATATAACAAGATATTTCGGAAAAAAAATTTGGTAGTGTGAACAGGCCTAAAACAAAAGCTTTATTTTGAAAAGTTAGGCAAATCGTCTCAACAAATATTATGCATTAATTCAGAGTATTGTTAATGCGGTTAAAAAAAATATATTACGGATTTAAATTGATGGCTCCAATAAAAACTATTTTATTATATATATTTTTCCAAAATTAAGTTAGGCAATAATAACTTTAAAACCAATTACTAGTACTTACCAGCCAACGAAAAACTCATACTAAGAACGAGTAGGAGAAAAGCTCTTATACCTCCCGCTAAGCATTTTACTAAGCACATTCTATTGCATATATATTCTTTCGGATCTAGACAACCCAACTTAGCAAGATTTCCAATTTTCTAAAATTACATTTTGTTTCTTAAAACCTTCAGAATTATTAACTTTCTCTGGTGTGAGGAATTTAAACCCATTAAATATAATTTTGGAAACTTTATTTTTTTTTTATATAATAAACAGAAAATGTGCCAAAAACCTCATCAAACAAAGATTTATTTGTCATTAAAATTTCATTAGCTTTTCAGATGAAAGACTTGAAAAATGTCATGCTCTTTGAAGTTAAATCATAACAAATGGAAATAAAAAAGAGAAAACCTCCAGCCATTTACCATTTTTTTTAAAAAGCATAATTAAAGTAATTTTTATATATTTTTTTTTTTTTTTAAAGACGTTTAAGAGTAAGAATTAGAAATATTATCAATCATCTAGAGATTTCAGGTTTAGAAGCTGAAAAGCTCGTTTTCTAAAGAAATGCCACATTCGACGGCAACGTTAAAGACATTCTGGCGATTTTTATCACCATTTTATGCTTCGAACTACTTTAAAAACCATTTAAACCAATTAAAAAAATAATATAATAAAATAATAAAATGGAAAACCACAAAATACCAATAAAAAAAATTTAAAAAAATAAGTAAATAAAATTTTTATTTTTATTAAATACACTGTGCGAAAGAAACATTTAAAAAATTATGAAGAAATATTTTATTTTCTTTTCTTAACAAAGAATAGTCGCATGTTTTTTATGTAGAGTTCGCCTTTTTATAAATACTTCGTTCTGGAGAGACAATACGAGAATTATATGCATTTTTTTATTTTTATTAAATACACTGTGCGCAGGAAACACTAAAATAATGGTGGAGAAAAATTTATTTTCTTTTTTAACAAACAACAGTCGCAAGTTTTTTATGTAGTTTTCGGCTTCTTAAAAATACTTTGTTTTCGAAGTACAATACGAGAATTATATCTATTTTTTTAATTTTATTAAATACACTGTGCGCAAGAAACATTAAAATAATGGTGAAAAAAAATTAATTTTCTTTTTTAACAAACAACAGTCGCAAGTTTTTTATGTAGTTTTCGGCTTCTTAAAAATACTTTGTTTTCGAAGTACAATACGAGAATTATATCTATTTTTTTAATTTTATTAAATACACTGTGCGCAAGAAACATTAAAATAATGGTGGAGAAAAATTTATTTTCTTTTCTTAACAAACAACAGTCGCAAGTTTTTTATGTAGTTTTCGGCTTCTTATAAATACTTCGTTCTGGAGAGATAATACGAGAATTATATGCATTTTTTACTTTTATTAAATACAATGCGCAAAAGAAACATTAAAAAAATGGTGAAAAAAAAATAAATTTTCTTTTTTAACAAACAACAGTCGCAAGTTTTTTATATAGTTTTCGGCTTCTTAAAAATACTTTGTTTTCGAAGTACAATACGAGAATTATATCTATTTTTTTAATTTTATTAAATACACTGTGCGCAAGAAACATTAAAATAATGGTGGAGAAAAATTTATTTTCTTTTCTTAACAAACAATAGTCGAATGTTTTTTATGTAGTTTTCGGCTTCTTAAAAATACTTTGTTTTCGAAGTACAATACGAGAATTATATGTATTTTTTTTACTTTTATTAATTACACTGTGCGCAAGAAACATTAAAATAATGGTGGAGAAAAATTTATTTTCTTTTTTAACAAGCAACAGTCGCAAGTTTTTTATGTAGTTTTCGGCTTCTTATAAATACTTCGTTCTGGAGAGATAATACGAGAATTATATGCATTTTTTTATTTTTATTAAATACACTGTGCGCAGGAAACACTAAAATAATGGTGGAGAAAAATTTATTTTCTTTTTTAACAAACAACAGTCGCAAGTTTTTTATGTAGTTTTCGGCTTCTTATAAATACTTCGTTCTGGAGAGACAATACGAGAATTATATGCATTTTTTTACTTTTATTAAATACAATGCGCGAAAGAAACATTAAAAAAATGGTGAAAAAAAATAAATTTTCTTTTTTAACAAACAACAGTCGCAAGTTTTTTATGTAGTTTTCGGCTTCTTATAAATACTTCGTTCTGGAGAGACAATACGAGAATTATATGCATTTTTTTACTTTTATTAAATACAATGCCGAGAGAAACATTAAAAAAATGGTGGAGAAAAATTTATTTTCTTTTCTTAACAAAGAATAGTCGCATGTTTTTTATGTAGAGTTCGCCTTTTTATAAATACTTCGTTCTGGAGAGACAATACGAGAATTATATGCATTTTTTTACTTTTATTAAATACAATGCGCGAAAGAAACATTAAAAAAATGGTGGAAAAAAATAAATTTTCTTTTTTAACAAACAACAGTCGCAAGTTTTTTATGTAGTTTTCGGCTTCTTAAAAATACTTTGTTTTCGAAATACAATACGAGAATTATATCTATTTTTTTAATTTTATTAAATACACTGTGCGCAAGAAACATTTAAAAAATAGTGGAGAAAAATTTATTTTCTTTTCTTAACAAAGAATAGTCGCATGTTTTTTATGTAGAGTTCGGCTTTTTATAAATACTTCGTTCTGGAGAGACAATACGAGAATTATATGCATTTTTTACTTTTATTAAATACAATGCGCAAAAGAAACATTAAAAAAATGGTGAAAAAAAAATAAATTTTCTTTTTTAACAAACAACAGTCGCAAGTTTTTTATATAGTTTTCGGCTTCTTAAAAATACTTTGTTTTCGAAGTACAATACGAGAATTATATCTATTTTTTTAATTTTATTAAATACACTGTGCGCAGGAAACACTAAAATAATGGTGGAGAAAAATTTATTTTCTTTTCTTAACAAACAATAGTCGCGTGTATTTTATCGGGTTTTCGACTTATAGGAAAACAGTGTCCGCGCAGACCTCTAACAATGGCCTTATAACATTGTCCATGTACGATCGTGCACCTCTCTTCAATCGTGACAAATTTTTAACGATTACTTTCCATTTATAATTACAAATATTGTTTAGTTTTCGCACGCAACTTCTTAAAATTAAATGACAGTCATCATGACAATTTTAATAATTGTTAAAAATGTTGAAAGGCAATTATGTTAAAGATATTTGTATTTTTATGCTTTCCCCCCTCTTCTCTTAAAAAAAAACTTAATAACTTTATTTTAGCTCCTGATTTTATCGCAGCAGTAATAAAAACAATTAAAAACTAGTTTTGGCATGATGAAACATTTTTCACAGTAAAATGTTATCAAACATTTTATACAAACATTATAAATACACGCATCATGTTATGCAGCTTTTACAAATAGTACATTCGGGTCTCTTATTACAGAGTGGCGTGAATACATGTGAAGATAACGGGAAATGAATTGTATAAAAAAATTTATCTCGATAGATTCTTTCGCTTTTGTAGACTAATGAATAATGCACAGCCTACTAAACCGGAGGAAGCGAGTTCGATTCCTGGTGGGAGCCTGGGTGTTTTCCTGCGGACCCCACGGAAGCTTTGCAGGTTGAGTTGATCACAATTTTGCAGCAGCACAAAATTAATAGTTTTCAAATACATGAATAATTTCCAAGATTGGTATTGGATATTAAAATTAAATAGGCATGTCACAGTGCTACTCTTTGCAACATCAAATCAAGTTGGAGTAAAAGGGTAATGCATGGCCTAATTTCGCTAAATTCATTTTCTAAAGATATTACTTATTAAGCCATGAGTATAAATACCGAATTTTTTTGGCGTCGTATGATTAGTTTCCAAAATAAAATAGGCGTGGTGGTGACAAGCCTTTTTGCTTAACAAAATTGCTTCACGTTAAGAGCTTAACGTGGCTTTTCAATTTTGAGCACCTTTTTTTGGCTGCTTTCCCAAATACATGTGGCTAAAAGTAAATAGGCGTGGAAACGCCCATTTTTCCTTTTAGCACCAAATGTCAGCTATACCAGTATGTTCTTAGAAGTGTCAAGTAATAGTGTACATTGAAAACATGATTGATCATGCACACCATTTCCGTACACTCATAATGAAAATCACTGTAAATTAGAATTTCCTTGAAACAAAAAAATTAATCGGGAATTTTTTGCGAGAATTGAATTTTATTAGAAATTTTTTTAATAATTAAGCCGTAAAATGGGGTTCAGATGTAAGAAGCTTTGGAGATTTGCGAATAGCGTGACAAGAGAGTTTTTTAATATGCTTGTTGAAGAATGCTTCAAACTAGAAATTATTTTTTAACATTTCATTATTTTCCTCTTAGAAAAAACTGCTGGCGCATTTTAAAAGCCATGTACATATATGATAAAGCTTTTACATAACTTGGAAAGTACGTAGTGGGATATGTAATGGATGAAAAGTAAGTGGTATTATTGCGAGTAAGTTGGTAAAATAGGTGGCTATTTGAGTGGTGGAAAGCGTGCTGGAAACAAAAAAAACATAACTTAATACTACTTTTTTTTGGCAAAATATGTTGTATTTTGACTACACTGTTTACTCATTCACCTACAAAAAGTAAACAACGTGTTATATATTAGAAATAAATTCTTATTATAACTAGAAAGAGTCGGGAAGTTGAATATTGAATATTATCTTGCCAGACTGTCAAAAGAAATATTTTTTAATATCTCATGTAACTTAGTCCAGCTTTACATTTCTGTAGAAATAATTACAAAGTCTTATTAAAAGAAATTCCCAGCCTTAAAATGGTATCAATTTGTGTCATTCCACAAATTTAAACTTGTCGTTATTTTAAATTGATTCCAAAAAATTTTAATTAGAAAATTCTCTTTCTGAAATAAAAAAAGGTGTGTACGCAGTGCCCAGCATATTCTTAACCACACCCAATAATTTCAGCTCTTCAGTGCTTCTTTCCTTTCCATTAAAATATTCCGTACTTGTCAGTAGATATATTCTTTTGACATTTATTAAAAAACACAAACTAAAATATGTTGGCGTAACATAATATCCACTAAATGTCTTTTGAATGAACATTTTATGTCTTGGTGGTTGGTAACGGTCCGTTGATTTTAATTTACTTTACAAAAGGTAACGACCGTGTAAATTTTTTTATACTCGTAATGTGGTATTTCGATGGAAATTGCTTGGGCTCATGTACTACACATAAAGAGACTTCGACAAGTGCAATTAGTAGTTTGTAATTCCGACATGAAGCAAATTGCCGGAGAAGGAAAATGATTAACATGGATTAAAACTATTGATAAGAGTGACCATAACACTGGAAATAAATACTTATTGTTATATTAAAGTAAACTGTGTACATGCAATTTAGCGACATACAATTTAGCGACATGCATATTTAATCAGCTGAGATTTGTTTCGATATAAATTCTCATTCCATAAAAATCGGAAAATTGTAACATAATCGTTTCGTCAGTGGTAGAGCAAATTTTTAAAAATTATAAAGTATTGACACATATTTGTACAATATAATACACTATCTATACGGGCGATATGGCAACTTAGCGGAAGAATGTACAATAGTTGATGACTTCTGACTCATCTTCTGTTGAAATCGATCTCAATTTACTAAAAGATTGGCTTGCAGTGGGAAATCACTATAAATACTGATAAGTTGAGCTTTATTTCATTTGCACTCAGAGAAAGAGATTGATATTTAAAAATAAATTAAATTTTTAGTGTAAGCATGCTTTAAATACCCATTAGTAGTTTATACTGCCGACAACATCCTACTATTAAAAGAAAAAAGTTGGCGTTTCCACGCCTATTTACTTTTAGTCAAATGTATTTGGAAAAATAGACCAAAAGCTTCATAAAATTTAAAATCCGCTTTAAAGGCTTATGGGGTTTCCTTTCTACAAAAAAGGCAACACTACCCGCAGAGTGGGCAATTTTGTGTTCTTTTCTCGAAAGTGCGTTGCCCTGCGAAAGGGTTGCGTGTTCTTTTCTAAAAAATGTTGCCCTTTCGCAGTGCAAAAGGCATTGCACTTTTGCCCTAAACAAATCAACAGGGCAGAAATTGCCTTGTAAAACACATAATTTTTATTCCTGCACAGCGTTACCAGAAAATTTTAAAAAAAAGTCTTTTGAGTTGAAAGAGTCAGAAAATTAGATTTTAATAATTATTTTTATATTTTGTGTCGTATAAAACAAACAAAAGAACACTATGCGGCTGCTTATTTGTATGAGATATTAAAAAATAATAATTTTGTTTTCTCAAGCAGATGAATTATCCATCTGGCAACTGAACATTTTTGTTTACATATTTCATAAAATATACATAAATGTTTTGCTATCAGCTATTAAAAAAAAGCCATTGCACTTTTTTCTAATTTGTGTTCTTTTCTCGTTATATAAAAAATTACACTTTCACAGGGCGGGCAAAAAATTTTAAAAAAGCACCTTTTCACAGGGCAACATTTTTAATGTAGAAAAGAAAACACCAATAGTTTCGCAATTCGAGACAGCTATATAAATAAATATGCCGTTCTCAAGCTCCCTTTACTTCCCCACACTCTTACTAATAAAATAAATATCAACACCAACTTTTAACTGAAACGCCGTAAAACATATCAGTTGCACTCATATCTTCAAGCAAATTATTGTTGCACTTAAAGGCACCATTGCAGGTCTTTAGAAAGTAGCCATACACATACATACATATGTACATATTAATGTATGAAAGTATGTATGTATGTATATGCAATCATTGCTAATTATCTCCTCACGGGAATGCTTCTGACCGTTCACAAAATATATATTAAATATTTCCATACATATGTATGTACGTATGTATATATGTACATATGTAAGTAAGTAAATATGTACGTATTTTGTATGTATAAATTTTTTGTTAATATTTGTCAATTTCTTGTCAACGTTTCGATGACACGAAATCAATACCCTTTACTTATAATTCATTTTTTCTGCAAGATCTGGTAATATTTATAAGGAGCAAAGGCATATTCATACATATGTATGTACATACATACATTCTAGAATATATGTATGTATGTATAAATTGAGTTATTCTTCTTTTGCATGCATTGTTCTGCTGATGATGAAATTACAAGAATGAAAACAACAAAGAATTATTGTAAACTTAGCAGTGTTGCCGGAGATTTTTTAAGCCAATTTCTTGCGTTGTAAAATATTCTTCACGAAAAAAATGAATCTGACACTTAAGTTTTCTTAGCACTGTCATTTTGATAGAAAATTGCAATATATTTACATCATCGCTTACTATTGAAAAGTAATTTTTTTTCTAATTTTCAGTACAATTCTGATGAAACAACTTGTTGTTTTCGTAAAATATTAACATTTTTTATAACGTCAAGTATAAAAAATATATTATATATTATATTATGTATTTATAATATATTATATTATATATATATATATATATATATATATATATATATATATATATATATATATATTTATATTATATATATTTATATATTATTAATATAAATATATTATATATATATATATTATATTTAATATATATATTATATACATATATTATTATATTTCGACATTTTTGAAAGATATTTTCTGATTTATCAATCAGCTTCCTTTTGATAATGAACTGAAGAACTATGTCCTGACACTTGTATATATATGTATATATATAGAGCAAAGAAAACTTGGTAATAATACCAATTAGTGAATAGTACCGATAATGGTATAGAAATTTCATTGGTACTATAATATTTCACCAAAAATTAAATTAAGTTTTGGGCATTCAAAAATCGCCAACGTTGGAATTGTTGACTTATAAAATCTTACCAAGAATTTTTTAAAGCTCCTAAATTACATTCATGTCAGCAGTACTTACAATAACGAAAATGGTTTGCTATTTTTGGCGATTTTTTGTACACAATAACTACTAACCGTTCAAAGCTTGGATCTGAATATTTCCAATTCCTGTCAAGGTCGATTGATAATTTTGCATATATTTACAGGTTTTACTCTATGGTGCCATCGATTTGGTATAAAATATTTATTAATAACAAAATACTTTGTAATTGGAAATATTTATATATGTATATAGATATAACATTAGTTGTTGCCTTTATACAATGATCCTGTTTTTGCAAACCGAATGATTTACTATCCTACACAATCGTGCTATGTATCAGATATGGCATGTGTGATGAAAAAGTAGGCTAGTGTGACCTGAAACTGCATATGTGTACCAGATTTTTTTTTGACAAGTTCTACAATTTGTATATGTGAATGAATCGCACGACTGTATAGGATATTGAAGCATGCCCCTAAAACCATAAGATGGGTGTTGTCATTATTAATTTTCTTTAAAAACATTAGCAAGAAATATGCATATGGCAATTTGCTGCTTGTCAATTTTTCTCTAAAATATTCACTTTCTGGCAACACTGCTTTTACTTGATTTTGCACATTCCATTTTAGTCTTATTAAAAAAGCAATTGATACGAATTGTTAGTTGGTAGCGGGATCAAGTGTACGCGTATTTTGCGAAGTTGAATCCAGTTGAACTGTATGCAATAATTAAATATAAATAGAAGATTTATTTATTTGTTTAGGTAGTGTTTACTGAATTAATTAATTGGAAAAAAGTGAATAAAATAAAAACGTGTTGTGTTTGTGCAAATATGAAGTTGCCCATCAAGGAGTGGAGATTGCATTTCTATGATACATATTTACCGCCTGGTAATGCTTTTAAATTCAGGTACAATAACTCACAAATTTTATTAAAGTAGATACATAAATTTTTTAAAAACTGCAATAGCTTTCATAATTACAACACATATGTATGTACATACATTAGTATCTATATATCGTCGGTCTAATGCAAAAAGGCCCTAAAGGTCACTATTTTTCATTTTCGTACACAATCTCACTTTTGATAGAAAAGTTATATAGTGTGCCCAAAAAATTAATCACAACGAATTCACGCGTGAATCAGTAGTCATTTGTATCGGATAGTGTATTATAGCCATAATTGCCTTTGTTTTGCAATATATTTGTCAATGAATTTTATTTATATTGAAACCACTAGAAAAACATATTTTACTAAAAAATGCAAGCAGGGCCTTTTTACATGGAGGCAACCATATGTACATGTTTATATTCCTTTTGCTTATGTAAGAGGATAATTACAAAGTAACCCCATTTTAAAGTTTTAAACCACATATTGTACGGAAATATGTGCATGTATGTATGTATGTACATTCTTTGCGTACAGTGCACACAATATATTTACATACATACGACTATATGATAGTAGTTAAAAAATTATTTGCAGAATTGTAAGCAAAAATCTCTTAGCATATACTTAATATATATTTATTCATATGTACATATGTGCAAATATGTCTTAGAATACGAGCATATTTCTTATATATTTGCCAATAATTAAAAAAAGAAAAAATTGCGATTTTTATAAGACTCCTTCGCCAGAATCCTTCCTTACTCCTTGAATTCCTCCATAAGTTGAATTCCAAACGTGAAAATTCAATAAAATGATAAAAACTTGAATAAAAGTAAAAAAGATGCGTAATCTGATGATTCCACTCTCGTAGAGCTCATCCTTTAATGGAATTCCAACTTTTTTTTAGCTGAACTGGCGTTTATATTACTTTTTCTAGCTGATTTTTTGTCTTAAAATACGAGTATATTTCTTATATATTTGCCAGTAATCGAATAACACAAGAAATTGCGATTTTTATAAGATAGCTACCTTAGTGATTTTTAACCGCCAGACTCCTTCCTTTCTCATGGAATTACTCCGTTAATTGAATTCCAATCGTGAAAAGTCGTTAAAATGGTAAAAACTTAAACAGAAGTAAAAAAGATGCGTAATCTGATGATTACACTCTCGTAGAGCTCATCCTTTAATGGAATTTCACATTTTTTTAAGCTGAACTGGCGTTTATATTTACTTTTTCTGTGTATTCAAATGTAGGTATATACGATCGGTTTGCTGCCGATCGGACTTGATTTTTTTTTTTTTTTTTTTAATTAGTTGAATCGTAGAATTGTGTAGGATAGTAAATCAGGAAGGATATTTCTTTATACTTTGGTTTTATATAATAAATAATAAAAGTGTTTCATCTCTTGAAGGATAACTTTCATGTTTCCCACTCAAGTCCGTCACTGTAATTTAAGTTTTTAATTAATGTTTTCATTATTAAAAGGTTCCATGACATTAAATATATTACCACTGTTCATATAAACTTTTTTATTTATTTTTTTGAACTAAATTGACCCGCAAAGCTTTCGGCTTGACCGCAGGAAAACACCCAAAGTCTAGGCAGAGAATGAACCCGCGAAGTCCGGTTTAGTATACTACGCGTTATTCATTCCCCTACGGAGCATTGTAATCCTTAAATTTCCTTGTCGAAACTATGCAGGAATCAGTATTCAAACAACAATAAATAAATCCTGAAGAGAATGAAACAGAGTACTTGGGATATTCTACAAGAGGCTGGAAGAACTTTATTGTATAGAAAGATTGCAGCAATTTGGCCATAAATATTATTCTCTAATTTGAAAGGAGTAAAATATCCTTAATTTTCTTAATATTTTGTTTTTTTAAATTTTATTTTCTTTTTAATTCCTGTTTAGCAATACTTTATAAAAAAAAAAATAATAATATAATTTCTTTTTAAGGCAACTTTTGTGGAAAAATTTTTAAAAAGTTGATATGAACCGTTTGAATACACTCAATGTAATTGATCGTTTTATTAATAAATAGATTAATTAAAATGATTGTTTTGCTTGTGAAAATCAAAGCTTTTCTGAAAATGTTGACGTCTATGTTGCCTCAACAGTATTCATTCTGCAGGGACTGGGTTTCACCTAAGAATATTTTATTTATATATTCTATTTGCTTACAAAATAAACCAATCCTGCAGCTTTTGTTATTCCTTTTGAAAAATTTTAATTCTATATTTATTTCAACAAAAATTGTTTTGGAAAACTTTACTTAATTTTTAAGTTAATTTATTTTGATGATCTCTAGTTTTGCGCATAAAAACAAAATTACTATCTTCTAATTAAATTATTTATTTAGTCAGAAATTCTATAGCCTGTATGATGCAATTGAAAAATCAAAAATTATAAACAATTTAATTGCTTAAAAATAAATAAACTTAAGAAACACTTGTAACATTGAATAAGATGAATTGAAATAGTTTAGTTGAAAATTCGAAAAAAGTTTACAAAAAAATTATTTTAACTTTGTAGGCCCTCTTGAATTTGATTTAACAAAAATATATGGATAGAAAACAAATATTCTAGTAGCATTTAAGAACTCTACAATGTCAAAAGCTTTTCTTATATTTGCAATTTTTCATGCCCTAAAATTTTTGGTGCAAAAAAAAAAATTAAAAAAAAAATTAAACAACTAAAATTATTAAACTAAAAATTAAAATTTGAATTCTACTATTTCTAATTATTCCATTTATTTTCTGTTCTTGACATGCGTAAAATAGCAAACATTAGCTAGAAGTAAATGCTCACGTACATACTCGTTCTCCTACACTTAAATTCTAGGCCATTCCTTTATAGACGTACTCGTACTAGCAAGTTTTTTTTGTCGTTTTTGGTTTGAAAAACATTTACGGCAATTAATTTTTGGAAACAAACATTTAACAAACTGCTGCAAAGGAAATAAGAAATTTTAATATGAAATTTAAGTGTAATGAGCAATAAAAATTTATTTTTGATATGAAAGAAATTTGATGAGGATAAATAACAGAAAAATTTTTAATTAAAATAATCTAGAAGTAAAGCTGCATTTGTATGACTCTACTCGTACATAAAAATAAAGTCTGAAATTTTCTAGTTCAAATTAAAAAGTTGAAATTATTTCTGAAAAGCTACAAAACAAAAAAAAATAGTATACTAAATACATAGCCGCCTAAAAGTAGACTATGAATTTTGTGCGAAATGTAAACTAGTTTTAGGTACATTGATATACACGGTAAATATTTTTCTTAGATGGACTGATATATGCACGGTAAATATTTTTCTTAGGTGGACTCCTATATACACGGTAAATATTTTTCTTAGGTAGACTGATATATACACGGTAAATATTTTTCTTAGGTGGACACATATATACACGGTAAATATTTTTCTTAGGTAGACTGAAATACATAACGAATATATTTCTTAGATAGACTGATATATACACAGTAAATATTTTTCTTAGGTAGACTGATATATACACGGTAAATATTTTTCTTAGGTAGGCTGATATATACACGGTAAATATTTTTCTTAGGTAGACTGATATATACATGATAAATATTTTTCTTAGATAGACCGATATATACACGGTAAATATTTTTCTTAGGTAGACTGATATATACACGGTAAATATTTTCCTTAGGTAGACTGATATATACACGGTAAATATTTTTCTTAGATAGACCGATATATACATGGTAAATATTTTCCTTAGGTAGACTGATATATACACGGTAAATATTTTTCTCAGGTAGACTGATATATACACGGTAAATATTTTTCTTAGGTAGACTGAAATACATAATGAATATATTTCTTAGATAGACTGATATATACATGGTAAATATTTTTCTTAGGTGGACTGATATATACATGGTAAATATTTTTCTTAGGTTGACTGATATACATGGTAAATATTTTCCTTAGGCTTATGAATCGTATAAAAGGACATTAAACGAAAATGAAATAAAAATTAGAAACGAAAATAAAATGAATATTATTTTTTAAAAATGCAATGCATTTTATATGAAAGTGCAATCACAGCAATTTTTTCTTTTAAAAAAAAGAGCAACGCTTCCATAAAAATATATATCTTAGGCAACATTAAAATCTGAACTAGAGCCTGACTACAATACGAAACTAATATAACAGAAATGGGAAGGAAGATGAAAAGAGCAGCACTTTGAACTTTTGTTTAGTTTCTTAATTTGACATAGAAACTAAGAGCGAAGAAAAGGGCAGATAACTCAATTATCAAACTTTAATTGTATGGGCAAGAATGCCAGGATATAGAGAAAAGTTTTCCGATATCTTCTGCTGGGAGCCACATTTGCAACCGTACAGTGTTCGTCTACATGTAGGTTCAATATAGAAAACCTGCCGGTCGCAATAGAATTTTGGGCAAGCCTAACAACATCAAAATAATACCGAGCCAGCGATTTCCATTTTCACTACACTAACTTAAAGCAGATCTCATTTTAAACGATCGCTATAAATTGACGACAATTTCTTAAAAAGAAAAGTCTTCGAAAGCAGTTTGAGTTTCCTTGCTTGCATTCCAATATTTAATTTTCTCGCTGGTATTTTTATATTCTCAAAAAATGTATTTGCTGTTTAAATTTAAAGGAAATTTCTTCAATATTCTTTAACAAATGCGGGCTAAACAATAGCAAAGAATTGAAAAAATATCTGTTCGCGAGTGTAGAGAAAAATTACAATAAAAAAAATTTACTCTTGTTAGATGGTTTTAGCTTGAATGGGTTTCATTGCTGAAATAGTTTAGTTGTTGTTGAAAATTACTAAGCCGACACTAACACAGATGCACAGAAAACAAACACAGCTGGATTTGAAAAAAAAAGCTGAAAGAGTACTGAAGAACACACACACACACACACACACAAACACTAGTGTAGCAACCCAAAAGCATGCCACAAAATATTAATTAAAATGCTGCATAATTTTAGCATGCTTATGCTCTACCGCAAAATTTTAAAACTTTATGCAAATTGTACGTAATAAACACAACAGGAACAACAACAACAACAGCAACATTAACTACGGCAAATAATATACATAAGCAATGATAATAACAACAACACAGCAGCAGCAATAGCAGCAATAGCAGCAACAACAAGAACTAGTGGTTCAATCACCAAAGAATTTCGAAATTATAACAAATGCCAAGAGGAGTGGCAGCGAAAATAGAAATAGAAAATAGATTAAAGCAGGGCAGAAGAGTAAGGAAAGCATTTAAATACTGCCAAGTAGATAAAACTTTTTGATTTTTTTTCTTTAAATTTTTGTTTTTCTGCTTCTTGCTTCTGTGTGATAATACGAGAACACAGTTGTTTGTTTGTATTGTGTGTTGTGTGTTCTTGGTTGGTTGGTGTTTTTAATGTGAGGTTTTGTTAGCAGAAAAGGAAAATCGAAACTAGCTAATGCTATAAAGTATTCAAATTCAAACTTTATTTTCACTTGCACACACGCACACACAAGCTCACACATATATATAAAAATCATAGCATATACACTTGGCATGTTGCGTACACACATGCAAATTACTTAAGCGAGTATATTTTGTTGTAGTATGCTTTTTGGCGGAGTTAAAAAAAAACCCCGCTATTTATTATTGTATGGATATGCGTTTATAAATTTGTTTTCTTAATGGTGGTGGTAGTAGTGGTGGTTGAGTTATCTACACATGCAAATTGTAGAATAAACGTTTATTTATAGTTTCAAAACAAAAACGCAACAATACAAGCAGAAAACAAAACATAAAAAGCAAATGAGATTTTCTAAGGCAACTAAACAACAGCGACTAAACAACAGCAACAGAAACGAAAAATTATAGGGCACAGTGGTAGCAAAGAAATTATGCAATTATTGGTTTTTAGTGTAAAATCAAAATTCCTCAACTTTCTTCAAAAATATGTAGATTTAAGAAACAATGAGATGAAACTTATTGAAATGCAAATAAACACTATGTGTTTGTTAAATTAAAATTTTTGTCTTCATCATTTTGCATTGTTTGCGATAATTTCTTAATTAATAAGAATTTATTTGAATTAACAAATGCACAATTCGATTTATTGCCAAAGCACGCTGGCTATGAAATTTTAAGTGTAAGCTATAACTAAAATGAGGCTTAGGGGCATTACAAGTATATCTTGAAATTAATTTAAAACATGATAAATAATTTTTCTGTAAAACGATAAGTTATATAACGCCTTCATATTTTTTTTAAACCATAAACTAAATTTTTGTGCATAACTTTAGGCGGAAAAGAACAATTGCTTTAAATAAACAAATTTAAGCCTTCAAGAACGATCGCTTATTGAGGTATGTGCTCATTATTATAATCCCTATTGTTACAATGGAGCTAAATAAAAAAAAAATTAATTTAATTTTTTTTCCATTTGCCGGATTTTTTTTTTGTTCAGGAAATCGGTATTAACTGATCAAATATTTCGCCATTTTTCCCAAATTCTAATTTAATTTCATACAAATTTAAGTCTTTGACTAAGGCCACAGTATTTCAATTAAATCCATACAAACATGCACATATATACATATATGTATGTATATATGAAAGTGTGTATGTTTTTGTGCCAAAGTATTTGCTTTTAATTGCAAAATAACAGTGTGAGTAGAAAAGTGTTAAATGCTTGTTGCATGTGTGTACGTATTTCTTTGTATGTGTTTGTATGTAACTTTATTTGTGCTTAAAATATCTATAGCTTAAGGCATTTGTGACAGCTGGCTATCATTTATGTATGTGTATATAACATTTTGTATGTTACATATACATATAAATATTTTTTTTCGTACAGATACTCTGTTTATGGCGCTGGTTTATTATCCTTTAAATTGCAAAATGTTGAGAGTCAAATAAATAAAAAAATTTTATTATTGCATTGATTTTAAATATGAAATATTTTAATTTGACCCAATTTTCACGGACTACAAATAGACATGTCATATTAAATAAATAACTAAACAACTCCTAAAAGTAGGCAACTTTTTAATAATGAATTTAATACAGTACTCGTAGATTAGAATAATAATGAAAGTGCTGATATTTTATTAAAAAAATTATTTTATTGTAATTAAATTCTGTATACCATAGCCCGCTTGAAGTAGACATTTTCTGGCCATATTTTTAAAATTTTTCGAATATTTAGTTTGTCGCTAACAAAATGCATTATAATGCATTTCTTGGCCACAACACATGATCATTTCTATTATTACTATAATGACTGTAAAATATTTAGATTTTCTATTTTCCATCTTCACGGAATATTTTAGATTTCAATTTGCTGCTATAAGATTGAAATTAAATCAATTTAAAAATATATAATTATTGGCTATGCTATAATTGTTGGCTTAAGTTCTTTTTTTATTTAAAATTTTTTTATTTTTTTTTTGTTTTTGCTTATACGGCCGCTCTTTAATACTAGAGAATCTGCATTTGTTCATTTCTTGAGCTTTAATGCTTTTGAAGAGATCTTAATATAGCTACAGGTATTGTGATATCCTGTAATGCTGAGGAGATTCATTAACTTAGTATGGATATCCTTGCATGGGCATACAATTACGAGTAATTTGAAAAAATGTGGCAACTTCGTCAAAAATTAGGAAAAAGCAAAAACAAAAATTTTAAAACAAGTATATTTTATTTTTTATTAAATTATCTGAAGTTGCAAAGAATGTGAATTGTTTGCAGCAAAACAATCTGCCTCTGGGCAGGAAACGAACCTGCGACCACCCCCTTAGTGGGCTGTTCATTTTCATTTTTATTTCTTATTATCTGAAAATATTTTGTTTGTATGTCAGTCTAGATGAATAAGATGTGGGTTGGCCAAAAATAATGTCATACTTTCATTGACCAATTGAAGAATTTGAAAGCTTGAAAAGAAGTTAATTTAAAAAATATATTATTTTACAGGAAAAGTAAAAAGAATTAATAAAATCCCCACAGAGTCATTGCTAAAATGTACTATCAGTATACCCTTCTCTCAATTTTGCCACAATGCATTGCTGCAGTTGAAGTCCTGGAGAAAAAAAGCTTAACTCCATATTTTCCAAAGTTCCAATATTTAATTTAATAACTTTTAAGATTTTTTTATTTCATTTATTTTTGAAGAATTCTTGGAGCACAAAGTAAAAGGAACTGAATTCCATCAAGTGGGCTTTAGCTTAATTTACTGAAGCGATATTAAAATATTGCAATTGCACTTAAAGCATCTGTTGAATGCATATTCACTTTAGAAAATTTGTTAAAAAAAAAAGCTCGTTTACGAACTTGCATCGGCTGCGAGTGGTCCACTACTCGGATTTTCTATACGCTCTTAAATAGTTCTTATTAAAACAATTTCTTTGATTTAGTTCTTTCTATGGGAGCTTAATAGTGTGCTTCTTTAGCTAAAGTCCTTCAAGAAATTCGCTTTAGTAAAAAGGCAAAATCTTAAAAAATATATAAAGTTTTGGCTATTTTTTTCAAATCTTGTTTTATTCCGTTCATCGTTCGTTTGTTATTTCTTTTGAGAAATTCTCAGTTTGCCAAAGTACTCAAGAATAAAAAAAAAATGAATGAATTCCTTTCTATCATGATTTCTTTCAACAAATGCCTGCAGTTAATTTTTATGATTTTGTTTGCCCAGTAATTGTTTTATATTCAAAGGCAATATGCTTTGCTTTAAGGCTTTATTATTACTCTTCCTCGTACTGCAACAACTACTTTTACAATTCAATAACTCTCATGCAAATAAAATGTTTTCATGTATAAATTGGCAATCCTAAGAAAAAAGGAAAACTAAAATAAATAATAAAAAAAAAAAAAAATAAATAAATAAAAAAAAGAGATGAAAAACTTTTCGTTTTAAGTTTTGTTTTGCACTTCATTTTGGCCCAACAGCCAACAAAGTCAGCTAACGCAGGAGTGAAGTTGAATTGCGACGAGTCGACTCAACTCGAAAAATAAAATAAAAATTCAAGTAGCTCCCAGAGCGAAGCAGTGGAAGAAGCCTTAAGTACTATTGATTTTTGTTGTTTTCTCATGATAAAATACGAGTATTTCATAACTACTCTCCACTCCCCGTATTGTGGAAGTTTTACTTTTTTTAATTTCATTTTTGTATACATACGTACATATAAATATATTGCACTTACAGGCATATTAAATCATTTTTATATACTTTTGCCATACGAACCGCCAGTTATACGTACAGCCAGCCATACATACAGCCCGCCGTATTAAACTATTTGCATACAATGTTTGAAAAAAGGAAATATTAATAATAAAAAAAAAAACCAAAAAAAAAATTATTGTTTTTTCCAAGCATAATTTTATTTGCTAGAAACACTCACACACACACATACACACACACACACACACAACAAACATACGAGTATACGAAATTACATTAAAACGCAATTTATATAATTAAATATGGCCTGCTACTGGCACAAATACGAGCATGATTCGGCTTTGGAAAGGTACGGGAGAGCATTATTATTATGCAGAATCGAGCAATGTGTATCCATAATTAATTTATACAGTATTTATGCATACACATGCATACTCATACATACTTTTATTTAGTATATGTATGTATGTGTTGTAGCTTTAATTAAATTTTTTAGCTCAACATTTGTATACAACAAGTTGAAAGGTTACACAGAAGTCTCCCCCACCCCCTCTCTTTCTAGTTTCAATACAAGTTATTTATTTGCAACCAATAAAGTATTTGTAAATACAGTGTGGCATCTTACATGCAGGGCAGTGGAATAGACATGGTGACACCTTACCTACCTTCTTCTAGTTACAGACTCTCAATATATATATTTATATACATATACCACAATTCACCTATTTCCCCAAAATTAATTGATCAAAAAAAAATTGATTTAAAAAAACCATATGAATCTTCTTTAAAGCATAAATTATTAAAAAAATGTCGCGCAATAAAAATGAAAAATTACTTTTTATGCATTTTATAACTACAGTTTCATGTAAAAAGTATACTTTATAGATAAACATAAACCGGTTTCCATAAAGTACCTTTTAATACAATACAAAGCTCATTTCTACCTATAAGTACCTTTAAGTTGATGCTCGTAACGCCCACTTTTGTGTAAAAATTTAAAATTTTTTTTTATAAAATTGCCGTTTCATGTAATACAATTTGCTTGTAAAAAAAGCGTTAATTTTTGTACAAATCTAAACTTTAAATGCATATGTTTTTAAAAAGTACCTTTTTCTAAAACACTGATATCCTCTCAAAAAAAATTTCATTGCAGCAATATGAAATTTTTTTAAAAGTTTTATGGTTTTATTTGTAAAATTGCCGTTTTATGTAAAACATTTTCTAAAAGGTACTCTTTAGTACAAAAATAACTTCATCCAAAATAGTCTCTTCACATTTATTATATACAAAACAGAAAATTGTATAAGAATCAATATAATATTTTTGTATAAAAAATATACTGTTTAATACGTCAACTTTTCCTTAAAAGTACGCTCACTTTTGTGTAAAATTTTAAAATTTTTTTTTATAAAATTGCCGTTTCATGCAATACAAATTGCTTGTAAAAAAAAGCCCAAATTTTCGTACAAATGTAAGCTTTATTGTTAAACAAAATACTAGATATACTACTTGTGACCAATATTTATTTGATTTAAAAAAGTACTTTTCGGGACTTTTTGGTCAATTACTACTGCATATTAAAAAGTTGGTACTACTTAAATATATAAATATATAAAAGAAAAAGTCCACAGTAAATAAAAGAAAGGTACCTTTTTGTTGGTTGAAAAGTATGTTTGTAATATAAAGTACGTTATTTCGTTGCTATTAACGACAATTCGAAGCGAGAAAAGCTTCTGCAGGATGAAGAAAAAATACGAATTAACCCCGCCCCTCTGTTTAATTGAACTATAATTTTCTGAAAAGCTTTTTTCATTTTAATTGATTACAATTCTTTTTTAATTTAAGGATTTCCATTCAGTTGATATCAAATCTAATTATAATAATTTAATATTTTATAATAATTTGATTTCAATAATAATTAAATATTAAATAATATTTTAAAAATTTCTTTTTCTTTCAGGTATGTTTCCCCCTCCAATTTCTTTCGCAATTTAAATGAAAATTTTATGGTGAGTCTACTTAATCTAGACAACAAAAGTAATTTATCTCTCATAAGGGAATTGTTAACGATTTAATTTATGTTGTCGGTTTGCATTATAAATGATGATTTGTTCCTTAGAAATATATATCCTTTATTTTATTCTCTGAGGCAAAGCTCTCAAAAATTTTAATATTTTTTCTCTCTCTGATTTTAATTTGCACAGCGAAAAGGAGGCAAGTGGACATGTCGATACATACTTAATTGTGTCAAAATAAAGCTTAACGTGTCCTTTAGCTTGTATTCCCCAATAGCACTAGTTCGTTGTACCTGCCACCGCAAGACAATGTTTGTCTTCACTAAAGAAAATCTCAATATTTAACAAACAGTCTTGGCAATGTTGGGCATCAAGTAGTCTCCGCCATCACGTACTTTTCCAATACAAATAGAGGAAAATATTTATTAATTTTGTTAGCAAATGTCCTGTAGTAAATTTTAGGATTCTGTCAAGCACGTATCTTTAATCCTTGTTGGCCAAATGATTGCTCAGAAAAATGTTTTTCAACCTGATAAATATCGTGGGTCTTACATTCAAATATCTTTCGGATATTTTGCATTACTTTTATAACATTTACCTGCAAGGATATTTTTCATTCATTTGGTTTCTTTTTTTCTTCTTCTTACTGCGCAAAGTTTTCTTCTCAAGTGAATTATTATAATATTTCCAGCACTAGGAAAAATCTTTACCCCACCGATTAGTTACTGATAAGTTTTCACATTTTATTATTATGTCCTTATGCATGGCTGTGCAAGCTTTTGTTATCCTAATTGTAGCGCATTATGTGTTTCCTTCATTTCTTGTTATTGTCAGGCGAAACGAAATGAAATGGTCAATCAAAGCAGATTTAGAGGCCTAAAAGCGGTGGAGGAAAATTATAAAGCAGCTTATATGATATTGAAAAGGACTAAATTTGTTACACCATTTTTTCAGTTATTTGTATTTTCTTTTCCTTGGCTTGTACCAAATTATGGCAGGATGTGAGAATATTTTATTTAATTTTCACCGTTTGTCCTCCAATAAATGATGTTGGTATTGACACGCTTCCTCAGATCAAAAGAAAAATGTTGTTTTCTTTGTAAGGAAAAGGGGATGGTAAAGCAGCCATGAGATGAAATAGAAAGTGTGGCATTAATATACGAGTATCAGCCGTTTGCTGTGAAAGTGCTATAAGTGTATTTTATTTTAAGTAATGATATTTAATGTTTTATACACGAATAACTGATAATTATCGTTATCGTTACGGATTTTTTTAATATAATTTTTTTTTTGATCTGAGTAACAGAATTATATACTTTTAATAATTTAAAAAGGACCAAACAACTTTCAAAGTCAGTAAGAACTTCAAGTACAGACAGGCTCAATTAGAATCGGGAAATTTGTTAACAAAAATTATTATATATAATTTCACAAAAACAAAATTCGAAATTCGTAGAGTAATTCTTTTTAATTCAATATTAAAGGAGAAAACCGAAATTTAGGTAAACTATCAGGCATGTTATTATATGAAAACAGCTGTTTTTGTTTTGACTTGCGCACATGTCTTTCAAAGAAGACAGCGGTTTTTTTTCGACTTGTTCACATATTGTTCCAAGAAAACAGCTGTGTTTTTGTTTCGACTTTGACACATATTTTTCCAAGAAAACGGCTGTGTTTTTGTTTTGACTTACCCATATATCTTTCAAAGAAAACAACTGCTTTTAATATGACTTGGCCACATATCTTTCAAGGAAAACAGCTGTTTTAATTTTTGACTTGTCCTCATATTTCTCAAAGAAAACACCTCTTGTTTTTGTATTTGACTTGCCCACATATTTTTCCAAGGAAACAGCTGTTTTTTTATTTCGACTTTGACACATATTTTTCCAAGAAAACACATGTTTTTTTGTGTCGACTTGGGCACGTATTTTTCCAAGAAAACAACTGGTTCTTTGTTTTGACTTGTCCTCATATTTTTCAAAGAAGACAGCTGTTTTTCTTTTAGCTTGCCCACATACATATTTATTTATTATTTATTTACCAAATATTACAATTATATGGATATAATTGCAATATGTATAGAAGCACTGGCTACTGAGGCCTTTGGCTTCTGGCCGCCGGGGAATTGAACCCCTGACACCTGCGTAACAGGCGGGTATACTAACCATTATACCATCGAAGGGCTTAACCCACTTGGTGGCAATGTGTACACATGAGAATGAGTGCATCCTGCCCACATACATATATTTCAAAGAAAACAGCTGTTTTTTTCGAGTTGCCCACATTTTTTCTATCTGTTAAAATTAGTTAGTGTTCTAATAACAAGAAAAATACTACATTTTTAGGAATTAAAAGTCTCTATTTCGGAAAACAATTTTCAATGAAATTTTCAAATTCCACGGAAGAAAATCCTATTAAGAATTTCCCCTGAATGAATCAAAAGCCTTAATACTCTCTACGAAAAGGAAGAGGTGTTCCTTTTATTTAATTGTAGTGCTATAAAAATATTTCTTAACTGAAAGGATATATTATGCGGAATGTTTACTTCAGTTGGTCTACATCAAAATAAATAAACAGCTAAATAATACGAAGGAAAAATTATTCCCGCTAAGACGAATCATGTGAGTTGAATATTTTTCATCGCATTATTCTCGTCTCAGTACTCGAAATTGTTTCTGGTCAGAAATACGAGTATGTGAAAAGCAAATAAAGAGATTTTTTTTTATTATAAAATACCTTATAAAAGTACCGAATAAAAGTACCTAATAAAAGTACCTAATAAAAGTACCTTATAAAAGTACCTTGGATTGAAAATACTTTTAATAAAGATCCTTTTTAATAAAAATCGGCCTTAATAGAACTATATTTTAGTAAAAGTATCTTTTAGTAATTTTTAATCCTTATAAATCTTTTTCCAACCTTTACCCATTGTTTTATTTCCTGCGAACTAAGAGCGATATAAATATTTCACAAGGCGTTCTTGATAGGATTTTTCCTTCCTGGAATATGAAATGAATATGAAAAAATTTATTATTTCACCATTCCTTTCAGTAAAAGGAGTGAATAATTTTTTATGTTTTTAATTTAAAATATATTTTATTACACAAAAGGCACTTTAAGTGAAAAAGTACTATTTTAGTACACTATACTATTACCAAAAACCTTATAGATAAAACCAATTTACTTGTTATTAGCAAACATTCAAATAAAATTTGTTTTATATATTCGTCTATAAAAACCGTCATATATCACTAAAAGATGAATTTTAAAAATAAAAAGATTTTTTCACAATTTATTTCCTTTTAACCTTGATTTTTAGTACTAAATTTGACTGCAAGGGATTTTGTATTCAGTTGTTCAAAGTAAACGCCTTCCAAGGTTTCTTTCAATGCTTAAAATTTATTTTAAGAGGCAGACAATAACACGATTTTCATAAATTATATTTCTGTAGCACATGAATTGCTTTGTTATGACATCCCGGTGCGGCAGTCATTCAGGCAAACTTCCAAAATGACTGCAAGAATAAATTAGCCTTGTACGAGTGTAATACAATAGGCAGGCAGGCATTTCTTGCAAAATGTATTCCTTCCATTCACATAAACGGCCAGAAATAACTAAAGCGCCTTCATTAGCGAAACCAAACCAAAAATGTGCGAGCAGTAATGCAAATCTTCTTTTATGCTCTAAAAATATATCAACAAGCTTCTAAAGTAGCGAATTTTTAAGGAAAGGCGCTATTAAAAGAAATGAGTCAAAAGATAAATTAGAGGCCTGGCAACGAAACTAAAACGAACATGTCTCTTTTACGGTTTAGGGGTCAGGGTAGCGAAAGAGCAGTGAGCGTAAAGGGTATGTACACATAATTCAACTTAAAATGAAAACCCCACGCGGAAATCAACAATGAATTGAGAAATGCAGTTTTCTGCAAACCAGCAGCGATAAAAGAACTTGCATGCAAAAAAAAAAACTATTTCAAGTGTCTAATAAAAGAAGGGGGCCCTTTTCCAAACGCACGCTATTAAGAAATGAGCCCCCTAATAATATTTAATATGTATTGTGTGATGTGTTCTAAAGTTTGCGACAGAGGAAAGAATTTTTCATATCACTGTTGTTTACATGGCATTGTTGCTAAAAAGTACCTTAAGTACCATTTTGTAAGACTGTATATTTTGTACAAAAGCAATTTTGTTTCTTCTAAACTATGGTGTCTAATTAACGATCAGGAAAGGTTTAAAATCTTATTATAGTACTTAATTTTGTAGAATCCCTTTTTCTGCAAAAAGTACTTTTACCACTAAGGTAAAAAAAGTACTAAAATTTGTAAAATCCCTTTTTTTATCAAAAAGAAAAGGAAAATCGATCAGCAAAGATTTAAAATCTTATTAAAGTAGTTAAAGTACTTTTGCCACTAAGGTAAATAAAGTACTAAAATTTGTAAAATCCCTTTTTTTTATCAAAAAGAAAAGGAAAATCGATCAGCAAAGGTTTAAAAACTTATTAAAGTACTTAACTTTATAAAATCCGTTTTTCTGCAAAAAGTACTTTTGCCACTTAATTAAGTAAAGTACTAAATTTTGTAAAATCAAAATTACTTTCTTCACACAGGTAAACAGTAGATACTTTTGCCACTTAGGTAAGTAAAGTACTTAATTTTGTAAAATGCCTTTTTGTACAAAAGTACTTTCTTCACGCAGGCAGTTTTGGTCCAAAACAATGTTTTTTGCAAAACCAAAAGGGTAGAATTGCATACCAATCATTTTCCTATAAAAGTATATTTTTCATAAAAGTATTTTGCACAAGTACTTTTTTTAAACTAAAATACTGTTTTCTTACATCGTAATTTTGGTGCGAAATTTTTTTTGCGAAAACATAGAGCCGATCAAAAGTATAATTGTGTACAATACTAGTTTTCCTTACAAACCTACACCGATATGCAAAAGAAGATTTTTTATTCAATTAAGTACTTTTTGAGAAAAACCAACTTTTGTGAAAAGTTGCGAAAAGCAAATATTTGTGATTTGAAATATTTTTTTTTAGAAAAGGGCTTATATATACAAAAGTACTTTTTGTGAGGGGTTTTTAACTAGTTTTTGTTTCTGAATTTTTTCTACGTATTCTGGAAAATTTTTTGTTTGGAAAAGGACCAAAAATACTTTATTGCTTAAAAATGCTATTTTAAGGGCAGCAGAAATCATACCTTTTATCAATGAATTGGGGTGGCAAAAAAGTACTTTTGAAACAGTTTTTTTAATTACAAATGTATTTTTTTATATACAATCACTTATAGAACAAAAGTAGTATATGCGCCACATTTAATTTCGCTTTAATAGTACTTTTTTATTACTATTTCCTAAAGGAAATATGCATGTATCCTTCAAACAGATTTTTACTGCAAATAGATTTCGTGGAATAATCAAATATTTTATTTAGGTATGTTAAAATACATTTTTCTCTTAAAAGTACTTTTTATGAAAAAGTAAAAATCTGTTAAAAAAAAAAGAATTTTTTAATTAAAAAGTCTTTTCTTTTAGAGTGTTCGATTTTGTATTTAAAAAAGTACTCGTGTGTGATTAGAAAAGTACATTTTAGGGGACTTGTTGAACCGCTGCTGCCCTGCTCTTCTCTTCTTTTCTTATTTTATGAATGCTCTGGCTACTGAAGCCAATAAGGAACGTGCTACGGTTTTTTAGGCTGATTGCCTTATTAAGCTCACTGGATGGCTTCTACATTAAAGCATGCATTGTAAGGTAATTTTTCAATTGGAGTTGAGGTCAGTTTTACATTTTCTTTTCTTTCTCCTTATCTTGCTCAATTACGATACAAAAGAGTTTTTTGTACGAACTTGTATTTTTTTTTTTTTTTTTTGTTGTGTAATATGTTGCATGATTAACAATGATGATTTCTTGGATCGAAATAAATTCCATTTCTGTGCTGGCTGCGACTAGTCTTTGCAAAAGCTTAAAAATATTTGTCGGATGAGGTTTCTTCTTTATTGTGCTTAAAAAGTTTTTTAGAAGCGAATTGTGTAGCTCTGGCGCTTTGCGAATGCCTTTTGTTGCAATGTGTAGCAAAATGTAGATATTATGTGAATTTTCGGTAGATAAGACATTGTGTAAACGAAAGGAGGGGTTTGAAAAATTAAGTTTTCATTTTCCGGCTTGTTTTGTGGTTAAAAAAAATTTTTTTTTTTTTTAATTTGTTGCTTTTTTTTTGACATTCTCGGTTTATAAATAAAAACAGAATTGCATGAAAAAATCTATTTCTACAAAATTGCAAATCGGCTTTAATTTTGCGGTTTTTTTCTAATACTGTATTTAAGACTGCATTAATGTGGCAAAGAACTTTATTATTATAAAAATCAAATTATATTAGATAAGAACATTCTCAAATAATAAGAAATTTATAATGCAGCAAAGGCAAGGAAAAGAATTGCTTTGGAGGAAAAAATAGCTGAAAAGGTCAACTTAAAAGTTCCCTCACAAATAAATATTGAACAAATTCGCTTAAAGCTTTTCATTCAAATAGACTTTTGTGAAGTGGATATGAATTCGAGTTACCAGTATCCTCGTGAACTAGCAGACATTCAGCTAGATTATTAGACTCTTAGGAGTACTAAATGCCTGCCAAAGGCTTTGGTGGATTTGCTTACTTTCACAGAATATATATCAACTATTATTATGTAGAATAATAATAAATAAATAAGCAACGCGAAGTTAAAAAGTTCCCACCTCCAACAATAATTGCTTTTCGAAATCTTCAAGAAGGCCAACAATTTTTAAAAGGACAACACAGTCACAGATAACATCTATGTATGCCTGCATATACATTAATAAAACAAATCCTTAATAGAGCCCAAGGCACAGTGCGCCTAAAATGCTGCAATCTTAATTTGTTTTATGAAAATTTATTATAGAATTTTATAGAATTTTATTAGAATTTATATAGAATTTATTAGAATTTTTTTTAGAATTTTACATAGAATTTTTTTTTTACAAATATTTATTTTTTTCTTAAAAATTTAAAACTTTATGTATTATTTTAATCACATCACTAGTTCTTGCCTATGCAACTTGCTTATCCAATCTAAGAATAATTATAAACTATAATTATAAATACATTAATTAATGGTCCAATCAGTGCTTGCTCCCGGCACTTATTTATACTAATAGAGTTGGATCTATTTTTTATGAAAATTTATAAAAACTGCTTATCGAAATCTGTTAAATTAGAAACAGAAAAACTAAGAATTTTTTAAAACTTTCAAAAAGCTTTTATAAAAAAAAAACACAAAAATTTCCTTTGTATTTTTTTAATTTTTAAATTTAAAAATTTTGCTTCTTTCAATAAAACTAAAAGCGGAACTCACGTTTTATATTAAATTTATCATCACATCTCTAATTTCTCTGGAAACAAACACATTTACGTAATTTACTACAGTTGTAGATATGATATATTTAAAATGTAGAGATTTTTTATTTGTCCTGGTTTATATTAATCAAGGATTAATAAAATCTATTTACAAAAATGTGTTTTTATAATTTATTTATTGCTTCTAAATGACAATTAATGAGATAAAATCTGACTGAATTAATGAATTGAAAAAAAAGAATTTATAAAACAATAGATTAATAAATAAATCAGTAAAGCTTTTCCAATGATATTGTTTTGGAACTTTCTAGTATCTCTTACAGTAATAAAGGCTATAAAAAATTAAAAAAATATAATCTCGATTTAATGGGGCTGAAGATATTTAGAGGCCTTAAATTTCAATTTAAAGTACAAAACAAGCTTTATATATATATATATATATATGTATATGTTAATTTATCCTAAATAAAAATGTACAGTGCAATAAAAAAGTAACAACATTTTGCATTCCTACTTGCGCCGAACATTGAATATCTCACTAGTACGAAAATTCATTTCTTGCCACTTCACATATATACAAATGTTTAAGGCATGAGCTTTAGATTTACGAGTAGTTCATGATAAGCTTTAGAGAGAGCTTTATACATCTTTAGATAATTTAATTGAACCTTATTGTTATTATATTTAATATTATTTAATTGGTTTTTCTTCTGCCAAGGGCAATATGTATAGCTTGAAATTAAAGCTTATAAAAAGCTTTTTTTTTTTTAAGTTAAATTGTCGCAATCAAGAAATAAATATATTGCATTTCTGGAATATGAAATCCCGACTATTTTTAATACCGATATTGTATTCGAAATCCTTAAATAAAGATCACTTTCAACTATAAGCTTTAAAGCTTGATTATAAGGTTACATTTTTGCTATAGAATAAATAAAAAAAAAAAACAGCTCTAATTACTTTTAAACTCTAATTTCTTATAGAAGTTTTAAAATTTTTTTTTTTGCATTCCCTCTAATTGACTAGTTGTGCGTATCAAGTTTGCATTTGAGCTTTTCAGCTTTATATCTATAACATACGACTATTCGTGCTTACATTCATTCACTTACATTTTTCTTCCTTTTTTTGCACTCCACTTCTGCATTTACCTTCGCTTTTTAATCTTTATATTTTAATCTTTATTTATTTTTTTTCTTACAGTTTAGCTTTTTCTTGTTTCCATCTTCGTTAAGTAATTAATTATCAGCAAAATTAAGTTTAAATGAATTTGTTGTGAATATTCTGGTAAAAAGGTAACCACGAGCAAACGTACAAGAGCCAGCAGTTGCTTCGGCTGTAGTAGTTGATTTTATATAATGAATTGGCTTTTAACATCTGAATGGCGGAGACTCGTGGGCAGGATATGACCACTAATCTATTGTGTTGAAATAAATAAAACTTGAGGCACATTTAATTTACTTTTTTTTGGTTTTTTTGTTTTTTGTTTGCAAAACATTTTTTTGCAGTTGAAAAGCAAAAGATGCAGCCGAGTAATGAATTGTTGTACATCAGGATGCCATTATTCTCCAGTGGTATTAAAAGAGGAAATGAATTTTTTATAAGTGATTAATTAATTGCATATAATAGGTCACTTCCATTGCATTTAAAGGATATTTTGAAGTGCAACTGTGAATTTTAAAGGTACCATTAGAGTTTTTCTTGGTCCTGATAAGAGGCGTAAGAGGCAGAAGTATTTTTTCATGTTTACGTTATTAATCTTGCTCTCGTCAATAACAGATTAATCGGCGAATTCAATTATGACACAATGAAACAGGAGACTGGCAGAAAAAAAGCTTTCAATGATGAAAATTAAGTTGAGAATTCTGTCTACTCGGCGGCCAATGACATTTAGTTGTGTATGTTTAATTTTCTTGTGCTGTTCTCCTCCCTTCTGCAGGAAAAATAATTAATAAAATGCTCAAAACAGGATTTAGTTATCTGGACTAGTCCTTTCCCATAATTTTGAACCAAAGTATTGCATAAGTAGGAGCCAATTCCTAAGCATTGATGCTAAAAGAATAAAATGTAATTTTTTCGGATATTATCTAACATACACACACACACACATTTCTTTATCGAAGTCTATGGCTAAAACGCGGCTATTTCCAGCCAGGCCTAGTAATGATAGCATTTGGATTAGAAGCATATTTTCTAAATTTTTTTAAAGGGTTCTGCAAAAATGTATGTATTTTGCAAAAGTTCCAACTCAGCTGTTTTGCATTCGTTAATTCTATTTACTTGTCACTGTTCCTCTCTCTGTACTACTTTGCATGAAAGTATTGAAATTTAATATTAATACCGGTATTAGTAAAGGTGATACGTTGCCAAACTATCATACAAATATGATGCAAACAGATTTTCTCTTTGCTGATTAAAGTAAAAGCAACTCTGATTGCATGAAAATTGTAATTTTTTCATAAAAAATTGTCATAAAAATCGTTTATTATTATGCCATATTATATGATTTTTTTTTTGCAGAGTTGCCATATTTGGCAATCATTGTAAGCATTGTAAAACTTTATCGCTTTTATTTAATCGTTTTTTTAAGTAAAACTCTATATAAAATTGTTATATAGAATTCTATAGAATTTCATCATCAAATATTAGCCAAAAGCCGTGGAAAGTGCTTATAAAATTCAAAAGCTTTAATTTAAAGCTCTTTTCACATTGAAATCGAATGAGAATGATATGTAGTTAAATTTTTCTTTTCTCTAAATTTTTTTTTTTTTTTTTATATAAAATATTATGAATGGCAAAGCAGGAGGGAGATGCAGGAGGAGAATTTATGCAAATTTCATCAGTAAAAAAACAAATTAAAGCGATAATAATATAAATTAAAATAAAGTTTGTGGTTAACTGAAAGGCAAAAAGGATAAATAATTTTCCCCACCAAAACTCCTTAATTCAATAAGATTTTGCCCCATAAATTATCAAGTGACAGTAATAAATAAATGCTAAAAAAATATCTTTCTAAAATTTATTTGAAGTATTTCTTTATACATATTTTTGTGCTCTTTAATATTTTCCATTAATGCTAAACTCTGGGGAAAAGTTTGAGCGAAACATGAGTACATTATTAACAAATGAGTTTTGGTTTTGACATTTTAAATTGGGTCAGCTGTGATGGAAAGGACAAGTTATAAATAAACAATCCTCAATTATGTGGCCGGGTTGAAAGTGAATTTTTAATTAGAATTATGAAATTGTTATCGTGAAATAATTTCGCAGTAATCCTCAAAGGACTTTTATTATAGCAAATTAATTTTAAAGTTCAAATGTGTTTAATGGTTTGAGAAAACGTAGTGCAAACGTAACAACTGATAACTGCGTAAAAGTTTTATGATGTCAAGCAAAACTAAAACTCCAAATTAAATATGCAAAAGTTACTGCGGAGTAATTTGATTTTAACTCACTGTAATTGCGATTCGAACCTTTCCAATACAAGTAATATTTAAAATTATGATAAATTTTGAAACAGTCTTAAATTAATTTTTGTTATCCTTCTTTAGAAAAGGGTTGGCGTCAAGCCAATATAAATTAAATTATAACTGCTAAGCGAAAAGATAATTTCAATCTACTCTATTACTCGTTTAAATCCCATGAAGTGCACACTAAGCAAAACTAATTTCTAATTAAATTTTTCCAAATCACTTTTGACGAGAGTGATTTGAAATCACTGAAATTGTGTTCTGGACACAAAAATTTTAATAATCTCGTGATTTGAAATCGACTACCAATTTGAAATCACTTGCGCATTTATAAGTACATTTTAAAAGTACTTTTTATAAGTTTTTATAATATAAGTGCTTTATCTAAGTACTGGTTATAAGTACTTTATATAAATACTTTTGATACGTAATTGCAATAAGTACTTTATCTAAGTACTTGTAGCAAGTACTTTATCTAAGTACTTGTAATAAGTACTTTATCTAAGTACTTGTAATAAGTATTTTATCTAAGTACTTGTAATAAGTACTTTATATAAGCACTTTATATAAGTACTTTTTATAAGTACTTTATCTAAGTACTTTTTATAAGTACTTTATCTAAGTACTTTTTATAAGTACTTTATCTAAGTACTTTTTATAAGTACTTTATCTAAGTACTTTTTATAAGTACTTTATCTAAGTACTTGTTATAAGTATTTTTTATAAGTACTTTATCTAAGTACTTGTTATAAGTACTTTTATAAGTCCTTTTTATTAGTTCTTATTATAAGCACTTTATATAAGTACTTTTTATAAGCACTTTATATAAGTACTTTTTATTAGCACTTTATATAAGTACTTTTTATAAGCACTTTATATAAGTACTTTTTATAAGTACCTTTTATTAGTACTTTTTATTAGTACTTTTATAAGTACTTTGTAAATGATGTGTTTTTTTCCTATTTATGCAATATTATTATAACTTTTAAACAAAATAAATAAAAAAAATTATCAAATTAATGATAAAATCTCTCGCTTTCAAAGAAATACTTCTGTTTTGGCCATTCTAGTGGGTTTACTTTTTCCTTTTTAGTCAGTCAGGTATATTGTTTTTGTTCAAAAATATATCGGTCGTTACCAGATTCAGAAAATGTGAGAGATGAGTGAAATATTATTAATTTATTGAATTAAATGAATAATTTGCAACAGAATGCAACTAATTTATAATAATAATTCTTGTAAAGTTAATAATAATTATTTATTTTAATGTGTAAATTCAATGATACAAAAGCGTAAAATGTGAGCAAATGGCAACATTATCTTGTTTAAGGAATAACGTATTACCAACACAAATCAGCTGTTTGGCCGTGATTTCGAAAAAGAAAATCACAGCGAAAAGATAAAAATCTCGTGATTGTCAGAACAGCAAGAAATCACTTAAGTGATTTTAAAAATGTTACTGATTTAAAATCGCCGTGATATCGGAATAGGCCTCCTTATTTAGGAAATTGCCAAAAATTGATAACGAGCAGAATATTTTATTTATTTAATTAATATTACAATTATATGAATATAATTATATGAGGAGCAGGCCTGGCTGCTGAGGCCATCGGCTGAATATTAAGTACGAGCCCGATTTCCACAATCAATAGGAAACCTCGATTGCTGCTTTTAGCGAAAAGTTGTGATAACCGATTAGTAAAATGTATCACTAAAAAGCTCAAATTCATTAAATTTTTTTTCGAACGTTCTATTTATAAATAAAGAGGTAAAAGCATTTGGGAAATCGCAGCTTCCTTAATTTCGTGAAGAGCGAAGAAATGTCCTTTTCTCATTTTTTCCACAAGTCGTAGGATTTCGAAAAAGTTCTGAACATTTTCATAACAAAACAATTTTCATGCGATCAGTGTTGCCTGCACTTCATCAGGTTTTTTATATAGTGTGTCCATTTTCATGCAATAGAATGAAATCACATTAGATTCTCATCATCAGTATCTTTCGACTTATGAGGTTATCCTATATCTTCTTATATCTCTAGTATAAAACCGAATAGAACCTGTTGTTTGTACTAACTTACAAACCGACTCGAAAGGGGTTTAATAAAAGAGTAAGAAGTGGTTGGTATTTGGATAGTGTGGCACTAGGAAGGCCACTTTGTTGGAGTTTTTTTTTTAAATAGGATGAAACTATAACCGATTTGTGTGTGAAGGCTTTCTACGTCTTCGTAGTATAGTGAAGTATGGCCTTTATATGGCTACGACTTGGTGAAAGCGATTCTAATTATAGTTCACAACATGTTGGTCAAATAGGTGAAAGGTCAATAATAATACCATATTATTGACCTTTCACCTTTATTGAAATTTTTACAAAAAAAAACCCTTTTTTTATTCTTGTGGCCTTGTAATTCGACAAATATTTCACAAAAGAAATACGTATCATTTGATATACACTTTCTGCCTGGCGACATTTGTAGTCGTGCAGCCTGTTGTGGTAAATGTGTCCAATGCAGATGAATTTAAAATGCTCAATGAATGAATGAATATTTTATTTAATTTCTGTAAAAATTTTCAATTCTCATTTAAAAGAATAGGAAACTTTAATTCTATGTTTCCATTTTAAATACAAGTTGTATAAACCACAAATAGAGTGGTTCGGGCAGTTAATTAATTTTTATGTGTGTGTATTTAAACTGGAGCTTAAAACTAAAATTATGGGCTGATTTTGTTTAACACATTTCCTTTTTTTGTTATCGCATTAAGCATTATTATAATTTTTGATTATTTTAGCAACTTTAACTTAATACTCTTCATATTAACAATGTTTGCTGTCAATTTATTTTAAATTTATCTTTATGTTTGTTTAATAATCATTTCTGTGTTGAACCGCTTTACGCTTCGTTGCTGTACGAGCTTTTGTTAATGTTACAAGTTTTAAAATGTTTATTTAATATTATAAATTAATTTATAATTTACATAAATTATTCTTTGATTATTTGTGATAAACGCCCATAACTATACGCATCATATAAAACGCCCCGTGATTAACATTTCCCCAAAGTACAAGTAATTCGAGATCTTTTTTTTTTCCTGTATTTATTATTTAACATTTTTAATGTTTTCACAATGTAACTGAGGAAAAGGTATTATTTTTATTATCAATACGAGTAATTTCTATGCAAAAAGAGATTTCCCACACAGATACCATCATTAAAATTTGATAGGATTTCCTTCCCTTTGCATAATCAAACCAAAATTATGTAAATTTCTTTTGAAATCTTTAAAGTGTAAAATATTTTCCCTAATGAAGTGTCTCGAGGGATCATCATTTCTCCCAGCAATTGTACAGCTACACGTTCGAAAGTTGATATGTGTATAGACGTATTGCGGTTTTATGACTTTTTGTGTTTTGACTAGACGCTGCGTCTGACACCAGCAACCAAGTTGCGTTTTATTTATTGATATTTTATCGCGGCTGCATAACATAATAAAATTAGTAAAGTTGAGTTTTTTTTTTAAAATATATTTAGTGTTTTTCCCTCAATCGGTCGCTTGTTGAGCGTTCAGGAAGGCAAGTATGCGTTTTGGCATCTGTAGGAAATTATTTTAAATTGAGGCAACAGTTTAAAACACAATTCGCTACAGCAGACTACAGCGCACTCCAAATTCAGCGTTAGAGCAAATCTTGCTTAAATGTCCAGTTGTTCTAAGAAAATATTTTGTTAAGGATTCCCTAAGGATATATGCATTTAGCATGCACTGAAAAGCTCTTAGGAGATGGTATTTCCGTGCAATTTGAAACCTCACACCCTATAAAAGTAATATCACATACTGGCGATTTTGTCGTTATCAATTCCCACTAGTAACATTAAATTATATTTTATATTTGAATTTTTTTTTTTTTTTTTATAATAGATAGTTTTATATTGTAAACATATTTAATTTTTTTAATTTTTTTTTTTTTTTTTTGAAATTAATTTTTTACGTTGAAAGTGTGTGTCAAAGTGGCAGCATTCCTCAAGCTGTCCATCTGCATCTGCATCTGCAGCTGCTTGCATATGTTTGAATGCAAAATAGCATGTCCAATTATTTTAATTAATTTTTCTATTATTTATTAAATATTTGACAAGATTTGAAGCTTAAGCAAGAAAGCAGAGAATTGCTTTTGACATTTACTAATGATTGTTGGTTAAGGCCTAATAATATTTTGGCAATAGAAACCCATTATAACAAATCTAAATAATGCCTTCTAATGAAATGTCAGCTTAAGTCATAACTCATACAAAAACTTTGGGCTTTTCCTTCACAAAACGTCATCAGCCTTGTAAAAAGGGAATAACAGAAATTCTACATAAAATTTTGCCTTTAGCTTTTGGCAAACAAAAAGCTCTGGAATTATTCTGTAGATATGAATGCTTGATATAAATGTTTGCGATGTTAATATTTTAATAGAAAAAGCGTAACAATCAACTGATTACAAAGTGACATGTTGAGATTTATAAAGAATTATTTTCTTCTTTCAATTCTCTGCCACTATACATGCATTTACGGCGACAGTCCACAAAATGTAGTGGTAACAAAACTCGGCTTAGTTCTTGTTAGAAATAATTGATAAGTTAAAGCTTTAGAGTTAGTAAACTATCATTTGTATTAAATTACATGTGTAAGTGGGTTATGAGTTCTCATTTGAGTGAAATAAATTTGTTTAGGCCAAGTTTAAGTTTGGGAGATAAAAGAGCACAAGTTTTTTTTTTAGTTACAAAAATATTTACTTTATCCAATTTACGTAAATCATGACATGATTGATATTCATCATCATTCCAGAACTACATATACATATATTTTATAGGTTTATAATTTGCGTCTCTTCTTATTTGGCTTAGCAAATGATTGATGTCGCTGTTTGAGAGCAAAAGAAATACATTTAAATAACCAGCCGTCTGTCTGTCTGTCTGTCGGTCTGTCGGTCCCCTTCAAGCAAACGCCATTATCATCATTTAAGCAAATTCCTTATTTAATGCACGAGTGTATGGTTAAATAGCACTTAATATCTGTTAATGTCATTTACATCAGCCTTCAAAGGAGGAAGCAAAGGATTTTTTGAAAGTACTTCAAACATTTACCAGTCTTTCTATTTCTGTGCTAAATGCTGTGTAAATGAAATTAAAACTTTGCTCACAAAAAGCAAAAAAAAGAAAAAAATAATAATAAAAAAATAAAAAAAAAAAGGAAAGGGGAGGTTTCATCTGCTCGCTCTCGCTCTCTCTCTCTCTCGCTCTGTACATTCATTGTTAACAGTAAATGTTCGAAACAAAAACCCTTTAGAATTATAATTTCAAAGACCAAAAGAAATACCACCACAATCTTTTAGAAATAATGATGATTAATTACCAGGCAAGACGAGCCAAATAGAAAATTGTTATTAAACAAAAAATCATTAGCAGCGAAATTACCCCACACCCCAACCCAGTTTAGAAGGGAAGTAAATTTTTTAAATACGAGCATTGCTTTTTATTATTATTCTTAGAAACGTTCCAAACTGCTATTCACTTAAAGTTAATAATAAATATTTTTGCCAAAAAAAATTAAATAATCATGATAATTAAATAATTTTAAATAAATTGTTAAATTCCGAAATTCTGGGAGAAAAAAATGGCAAAAAATTACAATTCTTTGATATATAAAAGAATACTCGCAACTCTTAAAATTTCATATAAATATTTGTATTGCATACCAGGTGACTCAAGTATTAGAATTTATTCTCCAATGAAAATATGATTATTAAAATAGATTTCGAATTTTTTTTCTTCAATACGAGTAGTTTTGACAGTTTATTTATTTCTGCTATTTAATTCAGCTGCTGATTTATTGTCCTACGCAATCATATGATCTATCAAAGATGGCATACGTGCTGAAAAAATTGGATAATATAGCCTAAATATCCATCTCTCTAGCATGACTTGTCATAACATGTCAAGTAAGAGAAGACAAGACAAGAGACCAATGCAAATGCAAATATGACGCAAAAAGCTGTATGGCGCAAAAAGCTGTATTTGCGATTAAAAATATATATTTTATTAAAACTGTTTTAGTTGTCCTTAAGTAAATTTAATGAACTGCAGCCGTAAATAAATTAAAATCTACCTAGTTAAAAGTTTAAAAATTCAGAAACTTACTTGTGGTAAGTTGAGTTCAAAGTTCTTCTTTGAAGACCGAGCTTGTGTGCACGGCGGCGAAGTGAGCTTAATGTATTGTTTTGAAAACTATCTTGAGCAGCCGATCTTGTAGTAAATTTTGGTCCATGCTTGCGCCTATCAGCTACTATGGCTCTCTCTACGAAATCATTCACTACACGATAAATAGTGCGTCTCGTTTTCAAAATTTTAGCGATTAAAACACGTTGGTTTACCACATATTTTTCCATAATAAATTTGCCACGTCTCTACTTCACTCTTACAAGCTATGAACTGTCAAGACTAGTGTTTATCGAAATGGCGGCAAAACAAGGTAGTATACCTTCTCGGCGTGCACCCTGTATAACATTTGTGATATCTACTCGCACAAATATTCAAATTAATAATTGACTATTTTTTTAATATGTGCAGTCTATTTAAAATAGATTTTTTAAACCGCATTTATCCCAATTTAATAAATATCGTTTAAATTTTCTGATTTATTTTATTTTTTTTTTTGCTTTTCATATGACAGCAATCACCTGCAAATGATGAAATAATTAATAACCTGCGGTCACTGTTAATACTTGCATATTGAAACAATACTTTTGTCATTATTTTAATTTGACACAATATTTTTGCTAAAATATTTTAATTAACATTAAGTGACAATATTAAAACCACAAACATTTTAAACGTATCTTTAGCCAAAAATATATATAAATTTATTAAAATGTTATTCATTTCGCAAAATGCACTAAACATTTAAAAACTTTAAAATTTCGTTTGATATAAATAAAGAAGGATTTCTGAATTCTTTAAAGTTCAATTCAATTTGTGCAAAAGTTTCTTATTAAATTTATTTGAATTGGAAAGTTCATATTTATCGCATATTGATTTTAAAATATTTTACCATTAAAGAAGGAAGGGAGGGTGGAAAAAAATGTTGGAAATGAATTTTTCAAAGAATCGCGAGATAAAATGTTTATTGTAACATTTTATTTAAATGAAAATCAACAAAAAATTTGTTCAATCCAGACAGCTTTTCGACAAAAGTACTGCTTAAAAATCTATACGAATTTCATAGTTGTCATTGAGAACAATAAAACCGCTTAAAGGCCACTAAGAACCAGTGGCAACTCTGGAAAACAGCTGGTATTTATATAAAAATAGAATTCTTCTTAATGGCAAATTCATCAAACGTTTGCACAATACTCGTACATACCTATTTGTGATAAGGTTAGTTCCATGTGGAACCACAGCGAGTTTGAAGTTTCCTTAAGACTTTTTTCACTTTCTTTCCGAGTTTGTTTAGAGTACACTGTATAAAATTTTTAAAAGTGTAGTCACAGCCGTTCTTTCGCTCTAGTCTACTTTTTTTTTATAAATGGCCTCAATGAAATCCCTTCTGTAGCAGATGAGCGCAGTAATTGTCACGTATGTACATTCAATGATCTTTACATTCTTACAAATAATGGACTTAAGGATTTCGTAATGGTGTCGGACTATCGTCGGGTGAAAGAAATTTATTTCAATGCTTGCCAAACTCAGTGTTGTATGCGCACCTACTGACATGTGACACATGAACCTGTTGCTTTATCTGTAAACATCATTGAGGGGTATAAAAATTCTAAAGAAAAATTCAATCTGAAGTTCCATGGCCGAACCGTTTTTTGTACGTGTTACGCATGTCCTTGACTGAATTAGGATGTGCGACCATACAGCAAGTTGTAAGGCTGTGTATACGCAGCCGCCTTTTGTTTTGAAGGGATTAAATGCTACGCTGCCCCAAATTTCAGTGTTTGTTTGCTCAGCAAAAGTCAAACATTGGAACTGTCAACAACACTGTTTGCCTTCACACTGTAAATTTTATTTAAATCAGCTTTTGTTCATATAACATATTTATATACAATAAAAACTAGATCTCTCGTGCAAATAAGGATATTTATTGTAGATAGATGTTTTTGTTTACATTTTCATTTCTGAATTTTTAAACTTTTAACTTATGGTTGCAGTTCATTAAATTTACTTAAAGACAACTAAAACAGTTTTAATAAAATATATATTTTTATAGCAAATACAGCTTTTTGCGCCATACAGCTTTTTGCGTCATATAGCTTTTATAATAAGCTGCCAATTTAAAAAATGTCAGTCTAAAGACACTATTAAAATTGCCAAAAATTTCTGAATTTTAAATAAATAAAAATTACGTTTTATTCTCAATATTGGAATTTACGATTTTTTTCCATTTTTTTACAGTATTTGAATTATATTATTACGTTTTTAGAATTTTTAAAGTCAGGTCGCTTAGCAGCCTGCTTTTAGATAATTAAACGTGATGGCTTAAATGCTTTTCAGTGTTAATTAACTTAAATTGCAAAAATTTTCCATGTCCTTTTTAGTAATGTATTACAGTGAAATTGAAATGTAAATAAATTAAATTGCTGCTAATTTAAAATATCCTAATATTAAATGGGAGCATATAAAATTTGTTAGCATACTTTCAGGCGTATATATATCAATCTTTTTGCAATTAATTAAAGTATTTTTACTGCCTTTATTGTTCCAGATTTATTTGTAACGTTAAGCTTTTAATACGACTATTAATAAATACATATACATATATTGCTAAAAGCAAATAAAACCTGTTAGTAACTAATGAAAATCCGCCAAACCTTAAGGGCATGCTATTAAAGTCACTGATTAAGCACACAAGTTTTTCTCGATACTTCATACTTATACGAGTATATACACATATGTATATATATGTGTACACATACGTATATATATATTTTTATCGTAAAACTCTAATCAATTTTCAATTACTTATGTAAAATCCACTTAAGCAACGAAAAATATATATGATAAAGTTTTGCAAGGATGTTGGGAAAAATAAGTCAATAAAAAGGAGGGTTAATAATTTACTAATACAGACACAGATGCAATCCTACGAGTATACGTATACGAATATATCGTATAGCTACACAGCCAAAGAGACACTTGTTCCATAAAACCAAATAAATGTCATGCTATAAGAAACTTTAACACAAAAACAAAATCTATATGAAGACATGAACATTTACGTATATACGTATACACATACACACATATCAATAAAGAAAGAACTAAGAAGACTTACAAACAAACAGAAAATTAATTTCCAACAATTTCCTTTTTGAAGATTTTTACCAAGCAGTTGTAAGTGTGTTCTATGCACACGCGTGCATGTAGATATGTATGCAAGTGTGTAACGTACGTATTTGTATTTGTATGTATGTACATACATGTTTCCTAATGTGGGCCAATAGAAAGTCATAAAAGTCGCTTAAGTTAATACTAAAGTAATAGCATTGATGATATCCTAGCACGCCTCATATAAATTTAATTTTATATAAACTAACCAATAAAATATATATCTATAAATATATATATATATATATATCTATATATATATATGTCTATATATCTATATCTATATCTGTATATTTGCTTATAGAATTGTATTTTCTTACTTTTTGAAAAATTTCACACCATTTATTGCGAGCTTTCTTTCTATATTTGCTACACTTTTGTATTTTTTCAAAGTTTCTAATAAATACAAACAAGCAAATTTATTTATTTATTTTTCTTCCTTTTTTTTTTTTGTCAGTTGTCAATTGGATTATGTTGTTTATTGTTAACTTTAAGTGCAAGAGAAGTGTGCGCACATATATTGAGCATACTTTTATCGCATTTGCTCATTGTGTGGCTTGTATGTCTTTTAATAAATTAAAGAAAATAGATTTTCGGTCGTTTCAACACCAACAAAAACCTCAAAAGCTCTCCATGTTTTGAAACATCCTACCAAGCTATTATTGCATTATTAATTTTTTTTTAGCCTAAAAGTAGGCTTTCAATTATGAAATTAATTAATTAAAAATTATTAATTTTAAGATTTTATTTGTAATTAAACATTAAATAATGCGAGGAATCAAAATACTTAAAGCTGGAGAGATTTACAATTTCTAATTTAAAAAAATTAGTCCAAGCGATATAAATAATAAATATAATAAAGGCACTAAATATTTTTTTCAGTATTAGAATTTCGTCTGTAAATTAATATTTTCAAAAATATGACTAAATTATAAAATTAAAATCCGAAGGCTACATTAGAACAAATCCCAAAAAATTACAGACATTGCGCCCAAAAGTATGCAATTAATTTTTTTTGCAATACTTTTATATCATTCAGCGTTTTGTTTTCTTTCTACTTCAGTTTCTTCATGGTTAGTGGTGTCGAAGAGTTTAATAATTTCAAAAAAGCGTTTGATCCGAAATCTAAAACATATCGGCCTTTTATAGTGAAAAGTGAACCAAAATAAAAGGGAAACTGCAGAGAGAATATTTTTAAAGGATTCATTGAATATTTCCTTATTACTTTTTTAGTAGAACTTTTTTTGGGGATTTTTGCACATTCATACTTTAGCTCGAACTGTATTTGCAGATCAAGTTATATATACTTGTATATGACAAAATATACCATGTGTTGCGAAATTTAGGCGCTGTTCTCTGGAGAATAATTTTTTCTAAAGTATTCAGCAATACAACATGTTCGACAACATGTCCTATATGTTTGGCCCACCTTTATTGCATTTGTGTCCACAGCTTTTATGGAATTTTGGGTAATGTCAGACAGGTTTTCATTGCAAGAAAGCGGGTGGAGGACACAACACTATTGCTTATTGTGTGCATGTAGACACCACCTAAATGGAAAAATACCCTACAGTTTCTAAAAAAAAATATAGTACGGCAACTACCAAAATGGTATAACTTATCGTATCCATATGCCAGAGGACGAAACTTTTTATCTAGTTTCAAGTTATTTATTTCAAATGGCGAAAGTAAAGCAATCTTATCAAAATATAAATAAAAATATATGTATATGCTGTTGGGAGTGGTCAAATATAAAGATGATCCTTGAATGAAGATTGTTTTTAAAGTGTGGTTATGGGTTTAATTCTAGTTGATTGTTGTACCTAACAGCACATGCTCATCATCAGCGCCAGGAAGAACAATATCCTTATTGAATATGTTCGTTTTAGAAGGCACTGTGAGCTGCCATATGGGAGTTTTGTAAAGCTAAAGTTACAAACACATACAAACAAACACATTTGCATAAAGTGGAAAAATATAAAAGAATTTAATAAATATGAGAAAATAAATTCCTTAAAAATTCCAAAATTTTGTGCGTTACACCAATATTACACACACACACACATACACACAGCCATATAAGCGCCAAACGTGCGTGTGTGTGCGTCCTTTAAAACCAAAGAGGCAGACGCATTTATTAAAGCCACTAGTATTGATGCCTTCATATGACTTCTTTATTTATGATAAAAAAATTTTTTCGTCTCTCTCCCTCCCGTCCTTCAAAGTATTGGAAGAGATAAGAAGTGTAGAAACATATGGGTTGGTAAAAGGTTTGGGGTTTGGTTTGATTTTGCAGGGCTTAGGAAAATTTTATTGATTATTTGTTAACAATTTAAGGATTTTTTAAGGAATTACGTATTGAAAAAGGAAAATATCTGTAATTAGATATTAAAAAATTTATAAAAACTTTAAAGAAAAGAAGAAAAAATGGCGAAAAAAAAATATTTTTAATAAATAATAATTATATTTTAAAAGTGCTAGTACTCTTGAGAAAAATGTTTATAATGTAATTTTCATTTGTAAGGATCAAGAAGAAGTATAAAATATCCTTAGTATCCTTAATACTCGTATTAAGGATATTTTTTCACGTTTGAGTAATTCTTGAATATATATTTTTAGTTTTAAATAAAGAAGATTATGGGAGACAAAACGGAACGCCTTTTTCAGAGTAGGAATGGTGATCATAATGGAATGGGGCAGCAATTTGGAGCACTAGGCTCGAAACAAGACCTCTCAACGATTTCAGAACTATTTCGCTTTCATTCAGTATAGTTTTTGAACGTCCACAACAAAGGATTTTATTTTACTTGCATTGTACAACTGTATGAAAATAAATAGATAAATAGAGCCTTCAATCATAAAATAAAAGATATGCTTTTAAACCTCTAGAACTTTTGTCTGCAAATAGTTAGAATAATTTCCGTAATATTTACATGAGTGTGCCAGGAATTCCAATTTCCATCATATTTTATAACAGTAATATTTCTTTATCATTAAACCATTTGGTCTTAAAGGACAATTTACAGGTCAGGTACTCGTAAAGAATGATTTCTTAAAAAAGTTATCTTTTCCATAAATTAATTTCAAGCAACACGATCTCTACTAATTTAATTGCGATATAAAATTTGTAGCGATTTTTGCAGTCAATATTGATTATTAATTAAATGCTAATGATGTTTTCCTTTAACCTGTCTTTTTAACTCTTCAATTTCCTGTCAGATCTTATCCTTTATACTGTTGTGAGGTAACCTGTTAACTTCCTATAACTTTCCCGTTTCTGAAAAGTAATTAGGAATTACAAGACCACAATTACAACAAGCTGTGATAAACTTCTCCAAATATGCAAATATGAATTAAATTAATTTTTCCTATAGTCATTATCAGTTAGTATAAGGATATATAGACATAATTTTGATCTAGTTTCAGCTCAGAAAATATTTAATTTTAATATTTTGACCGACTTTAGCTTGAAATTAATTCAAGTTAGTTAATTGGACTTATCAAAATGAGATACAGTCCGTGATAAAAATAATAAATAATAATTGTTAGAACATGTTATTTAAAAAGCCTGAAAGTATACTTCATTTACAACAGTGATACATCTAAGTTATAAATTTTTATTGAAAGTTATTACTTTTCATTGAATAGAATTTCTAATAAACATTTCTTTCAGGAAAGCTTACAACTATCAAGTATTTTTCTAATTACATTACTGGTTCCTATTATGCAACTTGCTGATCAAATTTAAGAATAACTGATATTATAAATACATTAATTATTGATATAAGCAGTGCTTGCTCCCGGCATTTATCTGAACTAATACAGTTGTATCTATTTTTAATAAACTTAATATTAAATTAAAAATTCTAAAACTATAAACTAGAACTAGAACTTGAATTCGATATGTATTGCGTATTCGGCCAATTAAACTTCCTTTCTGTGGTTAAGATAACCCTGTATCAGGCTACATTCAGAATATGAAAAAATTTCCTCTTTAATTCCAAAGCATAATACGAAATAAGTACCAATCGTGCCTTTTTATAAATATATCTGCTCGAAAACTCGTATTCAAAAATCTATAGTTCGTTTCTACGTATTTCCTTAAAATATGCTATTTAAAAATGGCCATTCTTTCCATTAATAACTGGTATGCTAAACCAGATTAGGAATGCGTACAGATGAATTAAAAGCAGAGTGGTACTTACTGGTAAGCTTTTGCTAATAAGCAATTTCCCAATAATTTTTTTAATTAAAACAATATCCTTTTTATAATTAAATTATATCCTTGATTTCTTTTTTTACTAAAGCCTACTTTTAGGCCAATAGATACACAAAGCATAATAATATTTTCTTCTATTTGGTGCGGAGTTATTCTGAAAAAAGTTTTCTTTTTCTTAAATTGTAATAAATTTAATTAGTTTTAATTTCTTTCTAAAACTTAAAAAACTTCATTATTGTTCTTTTTTATGGACTTCAATTATGTTATGATAAGTTGAAGTGAATATATATTTTCTCTTACTTAAATTTATTTTCCCCCCGCCTTTTTGTTACCTGTTAGTAACCATTACTAATGGCCAATTTTTTCATTTGGTTTTTAGCTGCTGCCACTGCATTTGCTTTTTATTTCATTTTAGTTTTGGTAATAAAACAGTATTAACTAGTGTGTCTCTGTTAATATCCTGGTTACGTGTAATGACCCTTTTAATGTGCTTTATAGTTTTTATACCGCCATTTCGCTTTTTGCTATAATAAAACTAGGAAAAAAGCAAATAAGAATTTTTATTTAAAAATAACACCCGTTTTAAGCCTTTGCCCCTAATAGCTGACTATGTAGGGAAGCAGCAACACTTGGCTGCACGTATAAGTTTGCGTTAACAAACTTTTTACTGGTCCATTTTTTTTTTATTACATTTCATACAACATTTTTATGGTCATTAAGGTAAAAGTTCGTTATTCAGTTTTTTTTTAAAGCAAATAACTTGACTTAGTTTAATTGCTTCGGCTGAGAATTAAAATAAAAAGTAATTAAACGTGAGAATTTATTAGATTTCTATATGGAAAGATTTTAATATATTTTCGAAATCGAAAATAAAATCTCATATTTTCCGCTCATTTAAGACATACTTTATCATGCAAAAAGAAAAGACAAGAATACCCATAAATGTCTATTTATGGCCTAAGACTTTGTATTGCCCCTAAAAGTATGCTTAAAACAAATATATTTAGTTGATTCTTTGCTTTCATTTTTCAAAAGGCCAAAAACATGCATTCGTTTTTCTGCACACTTTTAGTTCACTTTTATCTATTTTTTATACAAATTCCACTTGAAAGTTTTTTTATTATAAATTTTTACAACTTAAAAATAAAAACAACACTCTACAGGGAAAAAGGACCGTCGAAAATATGTTTTGTTACTGGCAAAACTATAAAGAAAACAACACTTAAAGTGTACAAAAACAAATTGTAAATACAAGTGGAGAGAGTGAAAAGCAAGTTAAACAAATTTTCATACTTTATGAGTCTCCAAAGAGTAGTAAAAAAATACTTTTAAAAATTCGTTACATATTTGTAAGGAAAAGCCGCTGCGGTGCAAGTACGAGTATGTACATATTTTGAGGAAACGTCCGAGACTTTCTTTGTTCTTTTTTCAGCAAGAGAAAAGATTTGTATTAAAACAAAATGGAATAAAAAAAGTAAAAAAGTAAAATGAAAATTGTTAATGCCTGCCTGGGCTATGCAAAGAGATTATTTCAAAGACACGGTTAAGTGTTTTGTTAGCTTTCAACAATTCCGGAAAAAGAAGAGCTACGCTAGACCTTGACCAGAAACTTTTGCTGTAATCAAGAAAAAGGACTTCAAGTACAAGTGATGCATCTAAACGCCAAAGTTTAACTCATTGAGGGCCAACAAAATAGAATTGTGATTTAAAACATTTTAAGCACACATTTTAGTAACCGCCCAGGGAACAGAATAGTTAAAATTAATACAGACACAGAAAGAGAGAGAGAGAGAGAGAGAGAGAGAGCGGCGTAAACTAGTTAGTTAGTTAGTTATTTATAAAGTTAGTTAGTTAGTTATTTAGTTTACAAAATTTGTAGCCTGTCTTTAGGCTGGCTTTAAAAAAGAGTCAAAAAAAAACATAATAAAAAACATAGAAAATAATTTTAATTATCTTTAGTCCTTTAGCAGTCTGATGCTCCAGTACGATTTTGAAGTATCTTTCCACTCATAAGGTGATCCTATATCTTTTTATACCTCTAATATAAAACCGAGTAGAACATGTTGTTTGTACTCACTTACAAAATGGCTCTAAAGGGTTTTATAAAAGAGTAAGAAGGATTTGGCATTTGGTTCGTGTGGCAACAGCAACGCCATTTTGATGGGGTTTTTTTTAAAATAGGATAAAATCACATCAGATTTTCGTGTGAATGAATCCTACGTATATGTAGTATATATGTACGTAGTATATGGATACGACTTGGCGATAGCTATTCTAAACATAGTTCACCACATGTTGCTCAAATAGGTAAATAATAAATCCTTAAAAAAGGCTCTTATTTTCGTGGCCTTACAAATGCGGTGTTCAGAAAGGAAATTCGTATCATCGGATATAAATTTTCTGGATGGCGATATTTGTAGTCGTGCAGCTTGTTGTGGTAAATGTCTCCAATGCATACGAGGCAATATATTACAATTATTAGCAGAAAAGGGTATTGGATTTACTTTGGACCTGGTAGGTGTAGCTATGAGTTATAGTTTATAGTTTAAAAAAATCAAAAATGTTATTTCAGTTTGAAAATGAGAATTTTTTGTAAATTCGGTTTAAAAATATTGTCTGCTTTTAGGAGTCATGACAAATTACTATCTCATCTTTTATACAGATGGAAATTTTATATTAATATACTATTTCAAATAAACTAATACTAACGATATCTTGAATGTGTAATAGTAAAGTTGATATTTGGAACTATAAACAGAACCATATCTCATATATAAATTATGATACCTCAACTACTTTGTGGTAGATTTTTGGTTAATAGTGGCTCAAGAATATCGAATTAGATAATGTGGCTGGCAGCATCTTTAACTTAAAGGCTTATTTGTATTTTAGAAGCAACAGGAAATTGTAACAGGATTTATTTAATTTTATTTTAATTAACTTTTTATTATTATTGTAAAATACTTTTTTTATGGATAAAGTAGTATAACTTGTGGGATTGTTATTTGCATGAGAGATTTCATTTTGCTGCGTAAAAATTATTTTTGTTTAAAAAAATTAATAATAAAATGTATTGCCTATTTTAAGGCAAATTTCTTTAGATCATTCATAATAGTTTATCTGAAATTTAATTTTATCTAGTTGAAATTAATTCGGCTTATCACGACTAAGCCAAATAAATTACAAAAATATTTTCTAAATAAAAAAATACTCCCAAAAGTCTAACTTAAGGAAAATTTAAATTTCGCCCTAATTCTCACATATTTTCTATATAATTTATGATATTTAGTAAACTATTTAGTATGCACACGGTATATTTCGCTAACAAAAAAGAAAAAAGCCAACCAAAACCGTAAAACAAAATAAGTTTTAACAAAAAGCGTAAACAAAAATTCAAAAACTAAGATAACTTTCGGTACCTTTTAAAAAATTAGGGAAAATTATACAATACAATAAAGTTAAATATTACATTCACCTTTTTTGTTATTTGCGAGCATCAGATCTTTGGCACTAAATATTTTACTCTGTATAAATAAAGTGAATATACAAAAACCGAACACGTGACTCAAATATAAATGATGACCACGAATTATATGAAGCACAGCAAAGGATCAAAAAAAAAAACAAAACAAAAACAAAAACAAGAAAGGCAGAAATATGTTGTATACATTTTGCCACAAATCAAAAATCTAATAAAATACCAAAACGCAGTTGTGATAAAGTTTTTACTAGCGTAAATATATGTGAACAATAGAGTATATAACTAATTTTGCATGCAGGTGTGTGCCCAAAGATACGTGTGCCCAAAGAGCACAGTTGATATTAAGGTTGACAGGTTGTTCTATGTTAAACAGTTTGCCTTTTTTTTAAATTAAAATGGAAAAGTAATAAAGGTTTAAATGCAAAAAATATAATTTAAGTATGCAAAACGTGGTATACTTTAAGGCATGCAGGAAAATAATATATAAACTACTCGTACTACTACTACTGAAAAAGGTTGTAAGATATATAATATTATATATATATATATATATTATATATACATATATATATATATATCTGATATATATATGTATCTGGTATATATAAAGTGCTAAATTCGAAAACGTGATATTCAGTAGAATATATAAATTTTTAATTTAAATTTTTTTACTAACTATATTATAAACTTCTTCAGCAACATTTTTATTTTTATGTTCTGAAATAGTAGTTGTGAAGGCCGCCATCACATTCGAATGTATGCCAGTTTATCATACAACGTATTACATTTACATTATAATTTTTTAAGACCTTCACTCAGGCATAGCTTCTTTACTCATGCAATGCATTGTGTAATTATTAGAAAATGATAGTAGTAAACAAGGCAGCTTAGGTTTTTGTAGCGCCTCTTATCGAACCAATTGGAGTTTAGCTGTTATTCGCTGATGGAATGACTTCGCAATAAGTTCGGCAATTTAGTTACGCCTATCTCACATATTGAGCGAAATGATTAATGCAATGCTTCTACAAGTTTGTATAATGAGCAAGCGAACTTCATAATTTTTAATTATCCAAAACAGTAGACATAAGAACTCTTGTACTGAGAAAGTTAGCTTGGCATGTGTAAACGCTTAGTTATTATTCAAATAAATTTATTAAATTTATATATGTGTATTACTAGGCGGTATCATTTTAGCTCTTATGCGTGTAATACAGATCAAAAACATAAATAATAATAATAATAATAAATAAATATAATAATTTTTTTTTCGTGGCTAACAAATTGCAGATACAAAGACACAACCATTTAGAGCAGGTCATTAAAATTCTCATATTACCAACTAGAAAAAAAACTATTTCTGAAGAATGTTTTATATGTAATAAACAAAAAAATCCATAACATAAAAGTAAGCATTGTAATGGTCAATTTTATGTATTTTATTTCCAATTGTAAATCTTTTTAAATCTTTCTAAAGTAATAAAGAAAAGCAGAAGATAATTTATTTACAAAATCCGTATCCAAAAAATATTTCTGTAAGCCCCTGTAAATAGGCTACAAATAGATTAACCTTTTCTTTGTAAAGCAACAATAAATAAATAAGTTCATATAAAATAAAAAGAGAAATCCTTTTAAAGCTAGAAAATGGAAGACAATAAAAAGCTAAAAAAAATTGAACGGAAAAAGTAAATGGAATAAGATAAAATGGAGTAAAACAAAAGAAAGGAAAATGGCACAAGTTAGAAATATAAGTATATTTGCAGAATAGTAACCTAATAGTAAACTTGGCCTTCTTTCTTCTATGTTGGAATGCAGCTCATATGAGCAAACCGCCTATAAATATGCTACAAATAAAGCTATATATATACATATATATATATATATTTAAAAAAATACGGATTGTTTAATTGTCTAACAGAAGTAAAAGCTAAAAAAACAAAAAAGCCTCTTTTATTTTAGCTTTGCATTATCATTTTAAATGCATCTCTCATGCACTCTCCTACTCTACATATAGCACAAGCTATGGCTCCCTCCCTTTCTCATGACTCTCGTGGTCCTTCACATAATACAAAGCAATAAATTTACAAATCCTAAGGAAATATATTCACTTCTTACTAGTGTATTCATATGCATCTATGAGTATGTCGCTGTAAAATGAGCCAAGACAAAACAAACTGCAAAAAAACTTGCAGAAAATACAATTGAAGAGAACAAAAAAAAAATACGAAAACAAAAAAAAAACAAAAATGGAACAGCTTTTTAAAATGACTTTGTATCTAATATTGTATTCGTCTCAATGTTATGAAAAAACTTCTGGCTGTACATTTAACTTTGCCCCAATTCGAGTTTATTTGAGTGCCTCCTAAAAGGCTGCAGTAAAACTTTATATATCGCCTACTTTACGTAGACTTAAAACAATCAAGTGTTATTCTAATTATATTATTTTTTATTTGGACATTCAAAAACATATGTTTTATAAATATAGAAACGAGAGCATGCTCAAATGGACCTAAACCTAAAATGTGTTAATTTTTTCGAAACCATTTTGTGTTCACAGAATCACGCTTTTACCACGCAGTTTTACTGCTGTTTGACTCTTAAATTCTCATGTCAAATTCATGAGACAATTAAAAATAAATTAATTAATTTATTGTTTATTAAAACGCCTCATTACGTACATATTTTATTGCTATGTCTGAAGGGTGTCTTAAGTAAATAGTTCCAGCCATAAGATATTCCAATTGCTGGAAAAATAATTTTTTGTTTTTAAGTTATTTTAACTATTATTTCTTGTCATATAAAATCAACATTTTTAATTTAATTATATACAAGTACGTACTTATGTATATGCAATTATATGCAAAGAGAAATTCCAAAAATCCTTACTTTCTGTATTAAAAAAACAAATAGATAGAGCTCATTATCAGAACTGCTGGGTAATTTCTTATTAAAAATCTCTTACATAGTTGTGGGTAATAAGTATACAGTTTTCTCTCTTTAAAGCTCGACCCATATGTATACACGTCTATGCAGTATGCTGTGATACTATGTATATATATATATCGTTGGTTTCAAGTAAAAAGGCCCTAAATAGCATTTTTTTTTTCCAATAGATATTCTAGTGATTCTATTGTATATTCAGTTCATACAATACATATAAACATGCTCACTAAGATACATATCGTTGATCTCAATAGATTTTTTTTTTTACTGATTTCAATGAATGAATTAAATATACACATATATAATTAGGGCCTTTCCACTTGAGACCAACGATATGTTTGTTGATGTGCATGTTTGTGTGTTGCTCACATGAAACACATAAAGAAGGTTAAGTATACTTGACATTTTGTGTTTAAAGTTAAAATTTATGACAAAAGGTTACGTTAAAATAAACTACTCTTCGCCGATAATAAGATGAAAATAATAACAATAAAAGATAATTAGAAAAACCATAGAACAAAGTATTTGTGTTTATTAGCAGAGCTGTTAGCAAAACATAATATTTTGGTATTAAAATATAAACTCAATATGAAATTGTAGGAAAGTGTAAAAAGGATATTTAAAAAATTATATATACATGCATACACACACACACACACAGAGTGAGTATGTCAGCACATACTACATTTGCCAGCAGAGCCATGTAGGAATAACATGCAAGTTGTGGCAGCTCGTTAGTTTATTGCTAGACGCTTCGATGAAATGGATTGATGAAATCAGGGATTATTTTTCAATACCCTTCATAATAGGGTACCCCCGTAGGCGAATAAATAATGGTCACCCTAGTAAATCGGAGGTCGCGGATTCGATTCCTGCCTAGAGCCTTAGGTTAGTTGAAAAATATATTTAAAATATATATATATACTAAAGGCCTGCGCAAGTTCGATTCAGTCTGAACTTTCGATTTCGTTGAGTGTGCTTTGAAAGAACAACAAAAAGGAAAAATCACACAATCCTGCACAGATTCATTTATCACTTTTCTGTTTGTATGCACATCTCCTCGAATGTTCGAAATCTTTTATTCCTCCTCTTGTTTTGCTCTTTTCCAAACCCATTTTGTCTATAAAAAAATACTCATTTTAAGGAAGTAAATGTGCCCCACAAATTACTGAACCAGAATTAATATATTCACAAATTATTTATTTAGTTTGTTTCAATGTTTTGAGATCGTCAAGTCAAACTTATATATCACCGAAACTTTATTGTTAATTCTGAAAATTTTTCAACGTAATTTTCGTTTCCTTTCTAAACATGAAAAAATTTTTATTGGCCACTTCAGTGAACAGTATTCGAACTGGTTCTATTGAAATAAATTCATTGAGTGCAATTATTTTTTGAACAACTAAAAAAATTCACGTGAAAGAATTACAGAGGAGTTTTAAAAAATGTCCTTTGAAAAAAAAAATATCATTTCAAAGGAATTCATTTGTATTTATAAAAATAAATATTTTCCAACAAGCTTTTTCAAGCTCATACTCTAATTAAATTTAAATTTGCGTCAATTTTACTTCATTCATTATTTTCCAATACCACAAGGAAATACTTTTTTTCTGTTTAAGGATTCTATTAGTTTAATACAAAAAGGGAATGAACATTTTGCATATTAATTTTGTTTTAAAAATAAATTAAATATGTTGCCAAATATTAAAGTAAAATGAACAAGGACCTTTCACCTAAAAACTCAAATATGACAGAAAGCTGCTGTCAACTTTACAGGATAGCAAAAATCAAATATATTTTCCTATATGTATGTGTGTAGGTGTGTAGAGCCACCTAGCGGACATATTATTGTATTTTATAGGTGATTGACAGCAGCAAACCCTAATTTTTTTTCTTTTATACCAACTCAAACTGTAAAGCTGGCGGTTTGTAAGCAGAAAAACCTATACGGTCTGCAGAGGAATCGAACCCGCGATCTTCCGTTTAGTAGGCTGTTCATTATCCATACGTCTAGAAGGGTACCCGGCTATTTATTTGATATGGTTAAATGGAAATAACTAAGATACGATTTCCGAAATGATACAGTATGACAATTCTTAAGGGTCTTAATATATATGTATATATATATATATATATATCTTTTCCACTTTTATTCCCAGCTGAGTTGAGAAAAAATATGCTGGAAGCTTTGAAGGTATAACATTTTTTTTACTAGAATAAGTAAAATAAATAAATAAAAGTCTTAAGAATAAAATAAGAGTTCTACAACACTAAACAGTTTTCACTTATAGTTTCTAAATCTAAAAAACATTCATAAATTAAAAATGAAAAACTGAAAACTTTCATAAAATGAATGAGAATTATAATCAATATTTAAATAAAATAATTTAAGTTTTACAGATTCATGTCTTTATTGATCACTTTTGAAAATAAAAATTTTAAAATTTCTAAAATTGATGAGAAGTATTTATAAAATATATATAATCCAGATAATGCCTACATGTCCCCATAACAGTCGATGGTTTTGTGCCAACGATATCTTTCGAAAAAGTTATGATAGATTTCTGATAGTTCCATATCTTCTTTCTCTAAGGCAGGGACTGGTGGACTGGCTGAAAACCGGCACATACTGCTTTCTTTCTTACCTGTTTCAATATTGCTGGCCAAGTAGTCTGCTTTTTGTCGGAATCAGACAGATCACATTAAAATGTTCGCTGGGCATCTGTGCATTTTGAAGCGAGTAAAGGGAATAAAAAAGTGTAGCATACTTTTTAAATAACAAGCATTTGCTGTCAGTTTCAAGTAGTGTGTCAATATTTAGCGACCAATACATCAATAATTTTCTGCCAGAAACTTCAAACAGTAACCAGTAGCAATGTTTTTGTAAATAAACGTATGTATGTGTATGTGTAGGTGTGTGTGTAAATATATAGTATGTGTCATGTATGGGCTGGTGTACGAGTTTACAATTTCATTTACAGTAATGAAATGCCAATATTTAGTGCTACAGAAAATCAAAAATTTTTGCTACCAAACAGGAAAAGCAATAATAGAACTTACTACACATATGTGCAATGACAGGGAGGAGGGTATTGGAGGAAATGCATTAGAAAAATTGTATATTGCAAGATAGAGCAACAATTATTGGTGTTGTAAAAGTAAAATTTAAAAAAAAAAATTATTGTTAAGGCCATTTATTGCTGTGGCGGAGTGGTTGGTTGGCTGGTGGTGCTGGTGCTCGCACTAGTATTCGTACTGGTGGTGCTGCTGGTGGTGGTGCTGGTGCTTTGCTAGCAAAATATTTTCCTTGGTTGACTGCCTTTTACTGATTGCAAAACATTTCCCAAATATAATGTAAATTTGTGCGCGAGAATGTACGTTTTGTTAAGCATACATTTAGGGTTTCAAAATTTAAGTCAATCAAATATGCTCAGCAAACATTTTTATTTAAATTTGAAGGATAGTTGCTTGAATGACAACAATATTTATTGCTCAAATAAACATGTTGCCTCTCAGCTGGTTTTGTAATAAACTTTTTTTCACTTATCTGCTTGAATTATATAAAATTTTGCTTTACATTCCCTATTTCGTAGGAAAAAATTTTTGAGCTAATGGCTGAAATTATGGCGAGAGAACTACGGCTGAGTTTTTCTCGCAGTTGCATTACTTTAGAAATAATAAAATTATTTCCAATCAATATTTATAGAATTTTTTATTTTAGCTATAAGAAAACACGATAAATACTTTTTTTAGGCTGTCTTATTTTAAACTATATTATTAAAATTTTTATGGCGCCAGTAGTAGTCAGCAGTAGTAGTAGTGTTCAGCTCCAGTTCAGAGATGGACAAAATTTCATCATGTATTATACTGCAATATATCGCTTGTATACAGAAAAAAAAATTTATTATACTTTGTCATAGTATAGGAAAATATTACTTCCATGTGGCTAAACATATTTTAAGTTGTTCTTAAAGTCTGTTGAATAATTGAGCAAAATTTTCCATTTGATCAGTTGTTGCTTAACATTTCGTGCGAAAAAGCCATGCTTAAGCTTGTTTTGAAACTATAAAATTGTTTACAGCAACATTTTGCAATTAAAACTGGAAACAGCAGCTGGAAACATTTCGAGACTCAAAAAAGGGGGCCGAGTATAATTTTGACAAAATTTCGGATATATATCATGTGAAAACTATGTATGTATGTAGATGTGGCAGCACGACTACAACTAACAGTTGCCATCAAATAACTAACATGATCCGGCAACTCTTCTTTGTTTTTCCCTCCTTCCCTTGTACTTCGAAAAGAAATACTTCCAAATCAAGATATTCACTATATCAATGCCGACACCGTCGTGAGGTCGATGACATACATAATACCATACTATAAAGCTTAACTTTAATTAAATAGTTAAAGCCAAAAGCGTACTTCAATCAATGACCTGAATGTTTAACTTGCGCATGCTCGTTATTGCTTAACAATAGTGAGAGCTTTTAAAAAGTTTGCCTAATTTTCAAATGCATATATATGAGAAAACTTTAACAATCCTCTTCCTGCTAACTAAACTAATTTAACGCTTTATTTATTTTGTTAATTTGCAAATGCTGGTGCTTTCCTAGAAGTTCCCAAAGTTGCAAAATGCGAAAAAAAGGCTTCAAACATTTTAAAAATTCTCTTTGCCAAAAGCAATACCCAGTAACTGGGTCATACTGCAAATCATGCTCTTTTGCTTCGTTTAAGCGTATAGACGAGTATGTTCTCTAACCTAAAACACTTAAACGAAATTAGACAAATTAGTATTAATTTTAAATTGCTTAATGAATACGCCGGGGGTGGCTGGCTGGGTGGGTGGTGTGTGTAAGGTATTTTCGTAAACTTTAGATTAGTGAAAAGAAATTATTTCACTCCGAAATTACGGCAAACGGAATAAATTTGCATAAAAGCAGCTTGAAAACATGATTAAACTTTATTTAGAAATAACTAAAATAAAATTGCATTACGTTGAGAATAACAAAATTAATTGCATACTTTTTGGCAGCTGTATGTACGAGTGTATATGTGTGAATATTAGAAAGTAGAAAAGCAATAAACTTTCCTTCTTTTCACTTTTGTAAAATATTTCACAAAATTCTAAAAATTATTTTCGTATTTTTTTTTTTTTTTTTTTTTTGTAAGAAATATTTAAATTGCATTCATATTTCTTATGTGTATTAGTTTTTCATTGTAACTAAATGACATTTTTGCTACCATGCAATATAAAAAATATTATAAAAATTAATATAAATTAACTGAACTTACAATTTTCATAGTTTAAAATATTATATAAAACTAAATTAATTGATTAATTATTAATAAAATAAATAATTAAAATTAGGAATTTAAAACATAAAAAATAAATATACATATATATATATATATATATGTATTAAGATTATAATATAAATTAAGATTAATAATATTATGATAATATAGATTAATAAGATTAATATATACAATATATATATATTGTATAAGCTACTAAGCTTAAAAAAAATTTTTTTTTTAAAAATTTTAAATATGAATTTAAAAATAAGACAGCAATTAAAATAACCAACCAACCGTTTTTTAAGCTAATATTTTCGAGTCATTTAAATGGTTTAAATGATTTGCCAATTTTAAAAATATACATTATATCATAATAGTTTATATGATATATATATATATATATATATATATATATATGATGAATGTATATAATTCATAGTATATGGTTAAACACAAATTTCGGAAGATATAAAAAAATATGAATAGAGAAGAGTTCATGTATAAAAAAATTTCCCTCCTTAATAATTACTTGAAAACGTTTTAAATTGAAAATATAATTTATTTCCGAAATTTTCTGAAACTTTAAAATTATTAAATTCAACTGATTGCTTTAGAGCTTGTGCGCAAATTACTCGTCTTCATCACATATTGACCTAGTGAACTGTAATAATAATTGAAATATAGTATTACTAAGCGGTTCTGCCGACTTCATACAGAACATTTCTTTTCAATTTTTTTTTTTTTTATACAAAATTTATATTTTTATAATTTTTCAAACAACTACTGTTCGAAAGGTTACATTTTGCATGCATGCACTTGCTTTGTGGGTATTTGGTTGTATGTAATTGTATATGTTAAATATTTATGCGTTTGCCATATTGTTCATCCTGATGGTATGCTTTAATATTTTAAATGTTGAAGTTTTGCTATGCATTAAATGTTTAATTCTATAATTTTATTATAAAATGTTTTAGAATATTTTATATAAAATATTTTAAGTACATTTTAATCAAATTTTCAACTACAGAAATTACATTTAGAAATCTCTACGTATTTTGAATGAAATTAATTGTTATTGAATATTTCACACCTTCTAGGCAGTATTCCCCCATAAATATATGCATAAGAAAGATTAAAGGGTCTAAACATTCGTTATTTATCATTTTTAAGTGTTAATTTCATTTTAATTTTGCATACCTTTAGGCGTTAGCACATTAAATATTAAAAACTTTATCCAAAGCCTATTTATATGCAACGATTTTATAGGTATTTTTATAAATGTATGCGTTACACAAAAATGTGTGAAATTTAGGCACGAAAATTTTTAAAGCATATAATCATGTATTTAATTAAGCTTATGGTTAATTTATGCGTACATCGGTACACAATTAGAAAAAATTATAGATTATAATAGGAAAACATCTCTGGTAAAAGATTCTTGGCTCTGTATACCATCACATTGGATTTACTCTAACACAAATATTTTAATTATTTACATATAATTCGGCATTTATAATTTTTAATTTTAAATTACGACATATAATATAAATATATGTGAAAGAATTACAATAGAAACTACAATTTGTATTAAAAGACTATTGCAGTAAGCCTAAAATTATGCAATACTTTTATAAAACTTGAAAAGTAAAAACCGAATTAAAGAAAATAGTTAAAATTTATTGGTATGTAAATAGACAGCATTCTAGAGTTCTAATTAATATAATATAATAGAGTTGTAATAAATATTGTTTCTATTTAAACTTGAAATTAAATTTAAGAATCAAAATAAACTTTTGCAATTTCCTTAAATTGAAATTTTTTATTGCTTAAAACCTTTTTTAATAATTTTTTCATTTCCTTATTTACGTTATGCAATTGTACATTTTCTAATCAGAATTTGTTAATACATAAAAAGAAGTCCTTAATACACTCTTTCAACATTTAATCCGCTTTATTGCATTAAAATCTAAACGGAGAAAGTCCTAATTAGACAATGCAAAGTTTAAATCGAAAAAGAAAGCCCCAACTAATTTGAATCTAAATTTTGTTTCTTTTTTTTCTTTTTTTTTTTTGTCCTATTTCCTCTTCAAATGCTTTTATCTCGCTTTCCGTTTTAATAATTTGAATAAGCATTGGCCTTAGAGCTTAACCGAATGTAATAATCTTTTTGTGTTTTGTATTCCTCTAAACCATATCGCCATCACCAGCTACATTATCCACAACCGCAGCCACTGCCGCTTCTCCACTTTTCCGCTTCTCCGTCTCTCCGCCTCTCCGCTTCTTTTACATTTCAACCAAAATCTGTGTGTGCTTTTGTTTCGTTTTGGAAATAAAATTGTTGCCATAAATTTTTCTCTTAATATTAAAATGCTAAAATCACTAATCCTTGCTTGAAGGCTTTATCCTCTAATGCTGTTTGTACGTGCGTATGGTTGGTGTTGCGAGCTGGAATTGTTTGTTATTGGTGTTGGTTCTGTTCCGTAAATTTTTGTAGTGTCATATTTTCCGCGGCTTAGATATTATTTTCCACTACGTTTCATACGCATAGTTCTGTTTTGATTTCTTGTTTATTTGACTAACTAATTGTTACCATACATGTTAACTTTATTAAAGTATACTTTGGGGAGTTGTTTAAAGTGGTGATGGAATATATACCAATGAGTATACAATGTAACTTCTGTAAATAAAAACTGCAGAGATTTCTCAGGCAATTCTTGGTAATATATAATTAATATCAAAACTTTCATTTACAAATAAATATAAATCCTTAAAGTAGGCTGCATTTAATTTGATTGTGTTTTTTTTTTTTTTTTTTATTATTGCAGAGTTAGCATTGACTTATTTTGATTTCTTGGCAATTTAATTTTATTTGTTCACTACGCATTTGTAGGCTAATAAATTTTATGGCCCATATTATTTAATGGTTTGTTTATAACATGAAACCGACTGCAAGAGACTGAAATACTTGTCATTTGCCGCTGAAGGCACCAAGAAATCTTACTTGTACACATATAAGGTTTTTTGCATTTCCATTTACGAAATATAAAAACACATACACATGACTGTTTACATTTGGAATTTGTTTGCAAAACAAAGAAACTCGGCCATTTCATTACAAAAAAAAAAAAAATAATGTATTTTCAACTGCTGTAGAAATGATAAGCTTCTTATATATAAAAAAAAAATGGACTTAATGATATTAAAAGCAGAGGAAAGCTGGCTAAAACCAGAGGAATAGAAAAATTAAGATACAAGGAGACGGAATGTGTAGTATGATTTAAGGCTTTAAAATACTTAAATTTAGATGAAATTTTTTTTTTTTTTTTTTGCAAAATAAAATCTTATTTTCACAGCTTGTGAAGACAAGTGCTTTCAGCCATTTTTCATACACGGCTAAATTTATTTTTTTATTTTTTTTTTTTCTCACGCATCACCAAGCCCAATCGATAATCTACTTATATAGTACGAGTGCGTACGTACACACTTCCTGCCAAACATCGAATGTGCAATTTAAATTTAAATTATTTGGTTCTGAATAACAATAATGAAATTTTCATTCGTTTTTATTTTATTTGTTATACTAGAAGTCAAAACAAATTACATGAATATTAAATTTTGAAAGGAAAGCAATATATGCATTTAAGATGTTTGTTTTTGCAAGGCAAAACGAAACGTGACGTGACGTGGCGCGGCATGGCTGAACATCCCCGGCCCCCATTTATACATGTCATGAATTTTTTTTTATTTTTATCTTATATGCAAATTACAATAAATTTATTTTCACTTTCAAAATTATTATCAGTCTTTATTTATAAAGCAATTCCAAATCGCTTTGACGTCTTCCTTCAATCCTAAATAAATTGAAAGCCGATTGCTTTGCTTTACTTTCTTAAAATTTAATTAATATTTTTGTGTACAGTTTTTTTCAAAATATCTTATTTTGAGGCAATAGATAAAATTCTTGTTTTAGATGTTATCGATTTTTGTATTTAATATTTCTTTACCTTAACGGCCCTTGACATCTCTACCTCTTCCTCTGACAAATTAATCCTTATTTGCAATAAGAGTAATAGAAGGATGTAAATATTTCATAAAAATAATAATTAGAAAATATGAATGAATATTAGAAATTTTGAAGCAATATGAAATTGATTGCTGTGGGGTTTTACAGCACTCTAAATGCACATCCTCAGGAAGGGAGCCTTTACCAAAATATTTTCTTAGAACAAGTGGCAATTTAAGCAGCTTCTGATTAAAATTAATTGGGAAAACAATCGATTCAAATGTAATTATTTTCTTTTCAAGAATAAAATTAAAAAGGGGAATAAATGAAAACAAATATAATACAACTAGAAATCTATAAGGAGCTAGCTGGCTAGCATAAGTAATAGTGCATACTGAGCTTTGAAAGCCGAGCCGATATTGTGTATAATACATTGCAGGCCGACAGCAAGTAAGGAGAAAAAGCCGATGAGTGCGAGGAAACAGGATCAAAGCATTTTGAGTGCTTATTGGCATTGCTCATGTATACTTTTACAGAATAAACAGAATTTCAGCGCTAATTCTCGCATTTACTGCACTAGTGCTCTTTTCGCCTTAAAATAAGCTTTAATAAGCTCGTCGTCAGCACTTACTAGGTTCGCATTCTAAGGACTCCTGAAATTGGCAGACATTTTTCTTTTGCAGCCTGACTGCCATAACTATTTAATGGAATTAGGTTTGAAAAAAGAATACGAGAATCACAAACATTATTTACTCCATTATCATTATTATTCATCTTCATTATTTCACTAGTTGTCAGCAAAAATAAGTTTTGGTTCCTTTTTATAGAAAAATGGCGTCTCCTTAAAGTGTCTCTAAATTAAATAAATAATTTAAAAATGAAAAAGTTAGAAATTATAACAATTTGAAGACAAACCGAATTTTTTTTTTAAAAATATTTGTAAAATTATTGTATTTTGATTTGCTTTATAAAATGTTAAGAAATCTGGATTTTTTCTTAAACTAGTGAGCAAAAATAAAATTCGTCGTATATAGTACAAAGATTTTTGAGGTGAATTTCCAGTACAAAAATCTATCCTGTAAACGTTTTATTAATCGTGAGATATTTCGTGCAGAAAGTCTGATCCACAAATTAAAATTTTTAATTAAATTTATTTAAAAAGTTTTTTTTTTGTGTATTTAAAAGTAGTTGTTGGAATGAAAATATTCTTTGACGTGACTTATTTTCTTCACGTTTTAAGTGACACCAGATCACGGTTGCATTTTCATATATTTCACAGTTCAATAGTTTATATCCTTTTCGCACTAATTAGCAATTAACTTATTCTTAACTTTCTATTTTAGGCTTCCTTCTCGAAGGAGTTACGCCATCGGCACCACCAGATGTACCACCTAGAAATCCTACAATGAGCCGCATGAATAATGGCCGTTTAGTAGCTGCTAATCCAAATGATTTGGGTGTCGATTTTGAACCCTCATGTTTGGTGCGTACACCATCGGGCAACGTTTACATTCCCAGCGGTAATTTAAGTAAGTAAAACAAGCATTTTTATTTTTGAAATAAATTAAGTCACATTAGAAAATTGCTGAAAACTTTTAAACAAAATTGTTTTATGGCTTTTCTAACATCTGTGAATGCAGTGCCAAAAGCGCGCACACTAAAACATTTCAGAAGCTGCCAAAAGCTAGTTTTTAAAAATGTAGTTGCTGATGCCAACAACGCTTTTTTATATCGAATGTATGAGAGTATGCTGCATACAACATACTTTATATTTTATGTTTGTTGTTCGCGAGTCCTTCCAGCAGTTGTAGCTTAAATAAACGAGAGATTTTGAATAGTTGGCATTTAGCAATAAACGAAAATATCCTAGAATATTTTATTTTGTAAACATTTACGTGAGTTTGAAATGTTTTATATATATATATATATATATATACATATATATGTATAGTATTTATACTCATTTTAAATTTGTTGCCTAAAAGTATGCTTTTGTCATGCAAACATTTTTACTTAGTTTATGGCTGTATAACACTAAATTCATTAATTTTATGTTAAATTTAATTTTAGAGTTTTTAACTTGATAACAAAAACAAAACAATATTAATAATTTAAATAAGGAAATTTAAAGCATTTGAAATATTTTATTTAAGCTGGCAAAAGCTAATCAAAACGATGGAAAGTCTTGACCAAAAAAAAATTAATTGCAGATTTCTTTAAAATAAATTTTCTACAAATTTATTAATGTTTGTTTTTACTAGGAAAGCTATTATTATGTTTGTTTATGTAAAACTTGCTTTTCAGCTTCAGTTGCTAAAGTATACTTTAGGGCTGAAACAAAGTATAGGAGCTTTACACTACTTTACTGCTTTGCGTTCCTCGGCAATTTTTTCATATTATTTTTTACTTTTCATTTTTTCAAAATTATGTCTTTTTTAATGTTTTAAAATAAAGTATTTAAATTAAAAGCTCATGCTTTGAATTTAATAACAAATTAATAACAAAATATTCCAAGGCTCACAGGACGAGTTGAGCCCATATCCTTATATCGTCATATTCATTCATGTTTTATTTTTTTTTTTTACATTTTACTTTGGCCTTGGAATATCGCTCAGAGGACGAGTTGAGCCCATATCCTTATATCGTAACATTTATATGTGTTTTGTTTTTTTTTTACTTTTATTTGTAAATTTTTTTTGTTTAAAATTTTTTAAAATTAAATTTTTAAGGTTTTGTTTTTAAATATTTATTTTTACTGTCTTTCTATTTAATTTTTCTTTACTATTCGCAGCAGTTTCGATTCAATAATCCCAAATGTAGCAACGCGAAATAAGAATTAGTTTGTATAATTTAGTTACTTTCACACACGCTTTTTATAATAACTTGCAAATTTTCACATCCTTTATGATCATTTGATGCAAATGCCTGGACATGCAGTAATTTGCACAACTTTTATAAAACAATTTTTGTATTTTACGTTAATTCTTCTCCTTTTTTTTCATTTCAAATTATGGAAATTTATGCGCATATATTTCAGCTTTAAAAGTTTTTTATTCAATTAAAAAAAAAGAAAACATTTTTTTTCAAGTTAAAATACTTAACAAAAAAAAACCTCCCGCCGTATTTAACTCTGACCATTTTAAAATAAAAATAAATATGCTCTTTATTTGTAAATATATATATATATATATATATATTAATTTTTTTCGTTTAAGAAACATCAAACAAATAAAAAATAATAATATTTTTGAATACAAATTGCTTTAAACATTGACTTAATTTGCGTAGTTTATTTTACTAGACTTCTTTGAAAAATATTTATATATTCAATAAAATTTATAATAAAGTTAAGCAATAATAACAACATCAATAATAAATTTTATAACATAAAACTTTTTTTTGCCTGTTCGGAGAAACATAATATTATTGATAACATTTTTCGAAAAGAATATTTATTTGCTTTTGTAGTTTGTTTTCCATCAGAAGGTTAAAATGTAAATTAAATAGAGAGACTTGAAAGGAATATTATGGTGACCAATTAAATAAATTTTTTTTTTTTTTTTAACTTGTCATGCCTACAAAGTTTCTATGAAAAAATATGCAGCAGTCATTAATTTTTTTGATTAAATTACAAGAGAGTCTTTATTAAATTCTAATTAAATGAACAAAACAAATTCCTCTTAGCGCATGAAAATGGAATTGCTGGCAAATAAATAACAATAATACAAGAAAGACTTGCTCATGTTAATATGTGAAACATTTAAATATTTAAATATAAAATATTTATTACCATTCCGCTGCTAATAGAACTCGGAATCTATGCCTGCATTTTATGAAATACGTAAAATTTAAAGAAATTGTGTGTTCTAGCAAATTTAGCGTGTACCAGGCGATACACATTTTAACAGACTGTAATAAAAGTTGTAAGTTGTTTAATAAAATATTCGTTTAGTTCATTATTTAGTGTTGCTTCATTAAATAACTTTTTCCGGCTGTATATTACAAGCGTTTCCCAGAAGGAGCCCAATGACATGTTTCTCTTAAGGCATTTACTAACTTAATAATTAGAACGTTTACTTGTTTTTAACAAACATCCTTAAGATATGCTTGAGAAATTGTTTACGCTTAAAAATATGTAGCGAAAAATGAGCAAAAAGTTTTTGCTGCAACTTTTTTGTGTTAAAAAGAAATATTTTTTAAATACTTAAACTCGTATAAAAGAACGTGTTGTGGGGAACGAATCAAAATTTCCCGAAATATTCTGGCAATTTGTTAGGAATTATGTAAAGTAAAGCAACGAGAAGGTATTAGCATTTATATAAACGATTTGAAATTTTTGTAAAATACTGATTATGGTTTTTGTTAAATAGCTTCTGAAATTTAATGGTCACGCGCTGTATAATTTAGAGAGGGGGAATCGTGTGAAGGGAATATATGCGAGATTATTTAACAGCAGAAGTTTACCGGTAAGGACCAAATTGCTTTTATACAAGGTGAGCATTCGGCCAATTCTTCTTTATGCCTTTGCCATATCAAAAGCCTTAAAGGAAAAGATGGAGATTTTTGAGAGGCATATTTTAAGGAAATGCATAGAGAGGAACTATAGGCAATTGAATAAAAGGTTCTCGAATAGATATGTGTATGAAAAGGCAGGATTGGATCCAATTTCATTTTATGCTTTGGGTTTAATGAAAAGGTTTGTGGAGAAATTGCCTTATTTTGAGGGTAAGGTGATTAGGGATATCTTATCTACCGAGAGAGAGTTCAATTGGTCAAACACGCAATACATATCCAGTAACGGAATTTTGCAGGAACAATTGAATGGTTATCCCTGTCTTAACTTCTACCCACGTAGTACTCCCGTTATTCATAAGGGCTGATTTTTTTTTTTTTTTTTGTTTTTGTTTAGGTTTTTTTATGTTATTTCATTTTTATTATTAATTTTTGATTTATTAGCTATTCTATTTTATTTTAAGGTTTAGTTTTAGTGTAGAATTTAAGTTTAGTATTAAGTTTGCAAATAATAGATCCAACTCTATTAGTATAAATAAGTGCCGGGAGCAAGCGCTGATTAGACCATTAATTAATGTATTTATAATTATAGTTTATAATTATTCTTAGATTGGATAAGCAAGTTGCATAGGCAAGAACTAGTGATGTGATTAAAATAATACTTAAAAGTTTTAAATTTTCAAGAAAAAAAATAAATATTTGTAAAAAAAAAAAATTTTATGTAATGGAAAAAAGAAGCCTCAATAAATAAAAAAATAATAAAATAATAATAATAAATAAATAGTGCTTTTGTACGTAAATTATAATAAATTTACATTAGGCAAGCCTAAAAGTAGACACCATATTCCTAGCTGTGTATTTCTTTTTAAAAATTAGTTAGTTAGTAAGTTAGTTATTTATTTATTGAGTTTAAAAATGGTTTTATAACAAACTTTATTAAAGAAGTTTCTGTACCCTTGAAAATAATTTTCAATCAGTAAACACATTTAAAGCAGCAGACTACACAACTACAATTTGTTATATTATTTGCTGTTAAATAAATGAAATGTCTTTATTTAATATTTATTTAAAAATCTTAATAATATTAACTTTCGACTTCAAAATACAGTGAAATTAATTGTTATGGAGTGTCGGCTGATTGCTATGGGCCTTTCACAGTGTTCTAATCGTCAGGGGGCTTTTACCCAAAAGGTTTTTCTTTTAATTAAAACTAAACAGGAAGTTTTAATAGAGTCAACGTTTTACTAAGAAACGCCACCAATGAATTCAAATGCACTCAATTTCTTATCCCAAAAAAAAAAAAAAAAAATTGTGTTCACATTTTGTATTCTACTGCCAGGAGTATGTTTGTTTGCTCGTTGTCGCTCATAAAAATTGGCAACTGTTACATGGAGGGGGACTTTTGTCATCAGGATGATCGTTCTCAAATTAAAATGCAGTATTTTTTTATTGTTGGCATTTTATGTTTGGTAGCCTGCTGTGATGAGTGTGTTTAAATGCATTAAAAAATTATATTATAGAGAGCAGGTTGGTTGCAGCTTTGTAATTATGAAATTTCTGTGCAAATTTCTTACGTTTTAATTAGAAAAGAGCGAAAACAAAAATTACAAACACTCTGTTACAAAATTGGTATGAGATAGAAAATACAAAAAGAAAATAAAAAAGAAAAAAATGTTTAAGGAATAGTACTGAAAAGACCTTTAAATAATGTTTACCTTGTTTGGCTTTATTTTGTTGCGTTGAGTGAGAAAATAATTCTGCATATATAATTAAAATTACAGTGCATATGTTAAGGCGTTTTTATATAACATGCATTATGCATGCATAGCCAAACATACGAACAGGGCTTTTGTGCATTACTGCTTTAATTTTTCATTCTTTACGTATTCCTCCATGCACGTATACGAATTTCTTTATTACAATATTTTATTTTCTAAGCTTTTTTCCACATAACATTTCTTTCATAATACTTTGTTGGATATTTGAATGAATGGAAGAATGAATGAATGAACGAATGAACGAATGAACGAATGTGTGTGTGTGTTGTTCTTAATGAAAATGTTAATTAAAAAAATGTATTACTGCAGTTAGACTCTCTTGCACAATAACCAAACACATGCATTGCAGCACATCACCCTGCACATACCACATACTCGTGTAAATGTGTGCATAGACAGTATGAATGTTTGTGGGTGTGTGTGTGTGCGTGTAACAGCAGCAACTACATTATTACGAGTAAAACGAAAATTGTCTATGTCCTATAGCTTCGTTCATCTCTGTGTGTGTATCTAGTAGAGGGTGTCATTGTGTTTGTGTTTCTATACATATTTTTTTTTTTTGTGTTGCGTTGCATGCCTGTTGTGTGCCAGCTTAACTGTATGTGTCATTTATGCTTTGACGCCATTTTTATATTTACCGTAAGTCTTGTTTGTGTAGCCAGCCAACACATGTAAAACTTTATTTTAAAATAAAAGAAACGGAAACTTTTCTTCATGTTTTATATTCTCATTCTATAATTTTGTTTTGTTTGTTTTTTTTTTTGTTTTTTTATTTGTGTTTATTTTTTTTTTTTTTTTTGTTTCTCCAACAAGATTTTCATTACAAGTGTAAAATATTGTTGTTCTTGGTTTTCCACATACCTTTAGAATTATAGGTAACATTGAGTACATCGCCCGTTGTTGTTGTTATTTAAGTATTAAATATAATGAAAATCAACAAATAAATAAAGAGCAGAGCAGAGCAGAGCAGAGTCAATGGAATATGCAAGAAAAGCTAAAAAGCACGAAGATAAAAATTATAATAAAAACGAGTATGATTACGCTGATGATTTCCGTTTCTTAAAAGGCTTAGGGCTGATACATTCGTTTATTTATTCATTTCCATTCATTCACTCATACATTCCGTCTTCAATCACAACTTTTTTTTTTCCATGTAAAAGTATGCAGATATTTGCAATGCTGTGCATAGTCGTACACCCTGAGCAGCCAACAAACAGGAAATAAATATATAAATTCAAGCTGCATTTCCTTGTTAACGGCTACAAATCGCAAGCAAATGAAAGGACTGTATTTAAATTGCATATTTGTTGATTATGCAAAATAATTATGAACTTGAAATGGTAAAGAATTACATTTATTTACCCACTCATGCTGCATACAGTTAAAAAAAAAACGATGCTTTAAAATATATTTACAACACACAACCAAGCAATTATATATAATAAGGATATGGGGTTTTTGTAAAGAAAATATTTTAATTATATGTATGAGAGTTTTTCTCGTCATTTTAGAGCTTTTGAAAAAAGGCCAACACAGCAATAAAAGAATTATATAATAATAATTTATGCATATGTTTCTTAAATGCTGGATAATTACAATCTCAAAAATAATGGAGAGATACCTAAATTTGAGTAAATAAAACACAAATGTGCTTTAAACTTGCAATTAAAACTTAAATAAACAATGGCTTATAGCCATAGTAATAAAATCATAGCATACTTTATGGGGTAACCCTATAAAAAGAGTTTTTCATGAATATAATGTTTTTTAAACACTTGAAATATAGTTGAATCATCATTATTAGAGAAATGAATGAATGCATTTGGTCTCTGGGAAACGGTTAGCAGGAAAGGGAAACTTTGTGTTTAAGGATTTTAGGATTGTTAAATAAATTTGTAAGAATCCAATATTTTTAATTTTATTTGCAAGTAGTTGCCTCTCCTATAATTACCTGCTGTTCAATGTTTTTAACCTCTTTGTTGTTTTAATCCTTAGTTTTCCCGCTCTACTGTTCTGACAAATGCTTAGATCCATTAAGAAGATCCCTTAACTTTTCATTATACTCTTTTGTCAACAGAGCAAACAGATGGACTGCTCTGCACGATCTCAGCACAGTTTTGAAGCACATAATTTTAGAATGAAAAACAAAAATATCTATACAAGAAAAATTGCTATAGACAAGGCAACAGGATATGCAACAGGACTAAGAAAATTTAATTTAATTTAATAGTGATGTATCAAGATTAATTCACACTAGACAAATATTAAATCAAGGAAGAGAGAATGCAAAGTTATTTTATATGCTTAAACGAATATTGAAAATTTTTAGCTGCTTGAAAAGTATTACATACTCGTATAGCCAGCTTTTTGGAATTGTGTTATGATGCCTATTTGGAAAGCACAAGTTCAAGGAATAAATATAGATTAAGGAAAGACTTTTTTAAATACGGAAATTTTACTGCCATTCCCCATATAACAAGTTTAAACTGCTGGCGGTGAAACTAGTCTGGCAAATTTAATTTTTACTGTTTGTCTACTATAGTATAATTTTAGGTGCCATTAGCACAAACCAATCTAATGCGTTTTAAATAACAATTTATTACAGTTCATTGTTAAAATCACACTACAAATTATTACAATCGTATGAATATAATTATAATATGAGTAGAGGCACTGGCTGCTGAGGCCTTCGGCTAAGCTTTAAACTTTTATAAATTTTATTTTTGGAAGCAACAACTTTACTTGCGTATACACTTTACTTCCAACTCAAAATGTGAGTTGTAAATTGAATGTAATTAAATTTAAACGGAAAAAGAACAACAAGTGTAACGAGAAGAAAAGTGTACGCATGTTATTATCTGGCTATTGGACATGGAACAAATAAAAATAATTATAATACTTATATATTTTATTAAAATAAATTTGCCACATTGCAGTGACTAATTATGTTCGCAATAAAATTCAATTTAAAAATGTTTATAAAGGGCTTACAACTATGGATAATATGGCCACAACCATAGTAAAGTGTAACAGTATGTAAAATGAATAACTTTCATGTGCTTACAGCTTTTGGAAAATATCACAATGAATTTTGCAGCTGATTAGAGGTGAACAATTGGAAAACTATTTAAATATTTTAATTATCAGAAGTGCTAATAAATGGATTTCATTAGTTGGAAAAGAAATTATATTAGATAAAATAAAAACGATTTCGATGCAGGGAGATGCAAAAGCCAGGCGTAATATAGTTAACTATTAAATAATATAAACATCGCTAGCAAATTGAATTCTAAAGCAAGCTATTTTATATAGAGAAAGACAAAGAAATTAATTATATCAATAGAATTCAAAACTTAATTCGTAGAGTCCGCTTTTACTTGTTTATTCCAACATTGCCAGCTGCTTCCATTAAACATGTTTTATGAGTCAGCAAATTCTCGTCTTGCTACTCTTGGAAAATTCTATGTTGCAACTCATTAATTGGAACTCGTTTTTTTATTGTATGAGCTTAAAAAAAGCCCCCTTTTCAATACTCGAATGTTTAGTTTCTCCAATTTATTTACTGTATTTGACACAAAATATTTTTCATATTTTCAAAAGTTCTAACTTTTTTCTATATTTTTCTTAAATACAAAACTTAATTATCATGCCAGCTATGCAATTGATTTTCTTTTAATTTTACTTTGCAGTAGTTTACTTTTAGGCTGCCAGTTGCAAAATAAAGTATATGACAGCTGTGTTGAGCTTTCTTTTTATTTTCTTGTGTACAAGGACAAACTGTATTCATGTTTTTGTGAAATTAAATTTCAGTGACAAAATGAAAAACCATAAGAGAAAATAAAAATCCACAAGACCCAGTAATAGCCTTAAGGTAGGCAGTTATTTTCATATAAACATAAATGTAATGCAAATATTATAATATAATTATTACTTTATTTTTCAGGACAGTAGAGTGTCACTTAACGGTGCCAGATTATTAAAAATAAAAACTTATAATTATAGTGTTACACAAAGTAGTCATTAGGAGCGTTTGTTTGCATTCCCAATGAAATCTGTTAGCTGAGGGAACTTTTACTAATTTAATAATTTTGCTTTCAGTACAAAACAAAATAGAATAGAATAAAATAGACCACTGCAGTTAAAGTCCAGTGCTATAAAAACTGTGTTGTTTCGACTAATCAGTTTATATATATACATACATATATATTCGTTGGTAATACAAGGCACATGTGTAATTATAAATTTATAAAGAAATGAGTGTATTAAAAAGGAATCCTCTTTAAATTTTTCCTCTTGTTTACTTTGTTATGGGCAATATTGCATCTGGTTAAATTAAGTGTTCACACGTGACAAGTTAACATACGCAAATCAAAACGAGCAACTAAATTTACTGGCTTGGTTCATTAAATTGCCAATTTACAACATATATACTTTGTGATAAATTCGGCCATAGTTTAAGCAATTTAGTTAAGAAAGTTCTTAAATGATAATTCAGAACAGGCTACTCATATTGAAGGTGTTAAAGATTTTTTATTGTTGTGTTTCCCTGAATGAGGTTTACTAATATTTACACTGTGTATTTTATTTACATATTCATAATTTTAAATATTTTTTGTTTCTCAGAATTTAATAATTATTATTCAAGCTAAGAAGCTGTTTTCTTCATAGAATCGTTGTGTTTTAATGAGAAAAAAATTCCCAGATTATCCGTCAAAGAACTGTCACCTTATTGCTCCCTGAATTAATTTTTTTCCAAATATCTCTACAAACGAAAGCATTCCAAAACAGTTCTCTAGAAAAGTGCGGCAAAGGAATACAGTTGCCATACAAAAATGAATTTAAAACAAAATGTCCTGACAGAGTCCTGTGCCTTGCAAATCGTATAATTCAATTTAATGTAAGTATCCAAGTGTGTGAGAACTTCAGCCAAAGTGAGGGGCAGAACGATTTTTAAATATATATCGAAATTACAAGTTTTTATAATTGTCGCCGGAGGCGCTTTTCTAAATTATTTTGAATACACAGAGCTAATTATGCAAGTGTTTATTCTAACGCCTTAAGCTGTGCTTTAATTTTTTAATATAAACAAATTTAATATCACCAAATGACAACCTAGCGTTGGAAGTTGCTGCTTGCATGAACACGTCGTTTAACGTATTTTTGACGTTTAGCTTAAAGTCGTAATAATAAAAATTGTTTATTCTTTTAAAAAAAAAAAATCTTGATAATGTCCCTGAAGGAATTAAGTAAATAAAGAACACTTACAAATTGAAAATTAAAAATATTAATAATAAATTGCCGCTCTAAGGATTTTTAAATTATAGCGTAGTTGGATTATACATTAAAGAATACTTTTAGGCAGGCATTTTTCACTGCTCTAATTTTTAATTTATTAGTCACATTTTACACATTTAACGCCCATTTAATGGTCATGTTTTCCACCTACTGTTACGTAAAAGGTAATAAGGGCCGTCATATGTTTACTCTCATTCGTATATCAAAGTGTGCTTCCAATGCTTAATTACTTCAACTAAATTGCTTATATAGCTTGACATTGTTACTATTACATGAATGTGGCTTTCACACATACTTAGTGTATTTAGTTCGGTAATCGTATAAAGCGTAATGAGATAAATTGATACAAGAATAGATCCAGATGACAAGCACATAAGGAATTAGTAATCAGATTTAAAACTCAGAAGGAAAACTTGTAATTAATCTAAAGTCTGTTTATAAATTACGTTTGATGGCATTTGATATTTATTTGGCCTACTTTTTGTTCACAAAAAGGAGTAACAAGTTATTTCTTTTGCCTACTTTTAGGCAATAGTTTTTTATTATACAAAAACTATTTTACTAAATTAAAGCAAATTTTCAATTAAATCTTATTAATATCATTATTATGCTGGGAAGCATGAAAAGATACTTTTTTTACAAAAAGATTTTGTAAATTTTATATACATATATTTTTTAATATATATAATTATTGCAAAAAAATAAAGGCATTCCGTCCTTCTCTTACTGTTTAAAGTCACTGACTTAATTACTAAATAGTTATTGTCATCATTATATATATATATATCGGATGAACAATTGTAGACCGAAGAACAATTATAAGATTCAATTTCAGGTTTGTCACAGTAATTTAAAGCGTATCTGGTTGCAGATTGTTTTTTTTTTGGTTTTTTTAAAGTGAGCTTTTAGTTTTTCTGTAAAAATGAATTGTTATGTTTTTTTAAGTACATTCACTGCAAGTTAAATTGTTCTATTCCCATTAGTAATGTTCTCCTTTCCCCCTTATCGTGTTGCTAAACTATATTTCAAAGTTTTATCTAAATATTTGCTTTTGAAACAAAGCAGTCAATTGTAATTCTAACACACATTTCACGACATTTGCATACGTGTATGTGCGGTGGTAGTACACATACATAGAAAGCAGCAAAGTAATATACAACACAAGCAAACCATAACACAATTACACGTATATTATGCATATACGTTTGCATATATCGCGCCCCCGACCAAGCTCGAAAATATATTTTCCCTCAGGACTTTATGTAAAATAATACAAAGCAAAAACTTGCAAAAAAATCCACGTTGCTTTTTTGTTGCTGTTATTTTTTTTTTATAATTTGTGTTTAGAAAAAAATTAGAAATTTTTTTCGAGAACCTTTTAAAGGGGCACAAGTTGCTTTTTGTTTATATTTTACAAGCTCAGAAACATATAAAAAAGAAAAGCGATGGCTATAATAATGTAATTTATAAAAGAGCTTTAAGCTTTCCTCAGTATCTCTATTGTTAATTTTTTCAGCTAATTTTTTATCATAATCAGACCTACTTATTGTCAGGTAAATGTTATTACAGTGAAACTTGCAGTTGAGGCATACTTTAAGGCTGTAACGAATATATCTGATAAGTATTTCATGTATTATAAATACTTCTTTAAAGTAGTTTTGAAATTTTAAGCATACTTACGATGACTTTTTGTGAATGTATATTAGAGTATACTTTACAGCTCTATAATTTCACATTTGTTTATTCTTTTTTTTTTTTTTTTTTTGCTTAAACTACCTTTTTTTTTCTTTGTCATAATGATTAATAATTTACAACTCAATATTTTTCAAGAAGGAAAGTAGAACTCATGGAAAACTAATATTTTCGTATGTCGTTGTTTTCTTCTCAGAATTTTCATAGCTCTTTTTGGTATGGGAACACAATGAACGGCATGCACAATTAATAAAGTGTAGTACACATATACATTGGTGTGTGTGTGTGTGCGTGTGCATATACATCAGTATTGTACATACACCTATCCATTTGTATATCTATTGAGCATTCTTCTTTATTAAAACAGCTTATAGAAAATGCATAGAAAACTTTAGTGATTTCTTTGTAATTATTTTCCTTGTTATATGCAGAGGAAAAAATTGTAGCATACTTTTAGTAAAATAAATAAAATCGAAGTAAATTAAGGAAATTTTCTACAATTTCGAGTTAAGAACTTTAAATTAAGGTTTATTATTTAAAAACCAATTACAAACAACATTTCAAATGAAAGGACAAATAAAAATTATGTTAACTTCAATTCCACCATCAATATTGCAATAATTTGGCTTCATATGGCTTCTGCACAAAAACAGCAAACAGCTGATGCAGTTTACACATTTAAGTAATTAATTATTAATATTTAATTATTTGAATTATTATAATTATAGATACAAAATCTTTGTTTGCAAAATCTAAACCATTTGTTAATTTAAAATTTTTTAAATAAAATCTCGTAACTCTAAGGAACTCGATATTTTTAAGTTTTCGTAATTAATTATAAAGTTTTTAAAAGTAAAATTTTAGCTAATTGCATAAACAAAATTTTCTTTTTATATAAAAGCAGAAAAAATATTCTTTAGTTTACTCGTTTCTAAAAATCTATCATAATTTTCTGTTTAGTTAATAAAATGTTTTCCCTATCTGTTTACGTTTGCCTTGAAAGTATGCTACATATTTTCGTTTTATATATATGTGTGTGTATGCACATTTGAGCACATTATCTCTCAACTTAAAGATGCAAATGCATTAGTAAACTTTCTTGAAGAGCTTTTTCAACCCTTCTCTCATACTTTTGAGTGAGTATTCCCAAAACCATTTAACTAATTGAAATGAATTTGATGTTTTCTAGATAAAAAAGGAAATGCAAAAAATTTTTCCTTAAGATGTATGCAAACATTTTGAAAATTAAAATTTTCTATTAAAAAGTGATATTTGTTTAAGGAAGTAAACCTAAAATGTTAATAAAAAAAAAACTGTAAGATATGCTAAGCAGAAAAATCTTAAGGCTATTAGAAAAGATCAAAGATGTTCAAGGCTTTAGAATTGTAATACTAAAAATATGTGTATGCATGCAGATGCATGTAGTTGTGGCGGAGCTTTAAAGCATATTTAAAGCTATACTATATTTATTTAAGATCTTTAGAAAGTTGAGATGTTTAAGGACGGTTATCTCTAATTGTTTTAAGATATATTAAAAATATAAAAAGAAATTTAAAAAAAAAATAGCAGAAGCAGGTCTGTTTAGTCTTGGTTTCTTATCTGCAAAAGAAACCAATAAAATAATTACAAAAGCTGAGACGATTTGAGTAAAAATAATTTTTATATATATTTTTTAATATATTTATTTGCGAGCTATTTTAATAAAATAAAATAAATTGTATAATTATGCAATGAATTCAACTACACACATTAATAAAAATTTTATAGTTTCTATATGAAAGATAATGAAAACACTTAAATGCATTGCATAATTTTAGGGGGATCATTCTATTGAGAAACACTTAGTAAATAATTTTGTATGATATTAAAGAAAAATAAATAACAAAAAAATATTTAATAAATAATTAATGAAAATAAATAATTTAACAGAAAAATAAATATTACGAATAGTGCGATTGAAACAAAATTGTTTGAATAAAAATCATTTAGTTGAATTTAATTTAAAACTTTATTGTTAAAGAAATATATGCTTGCAAGTAAGAATATTTTGAGTTTCACACCCAATTTTACAGAATTTAAAAATATATTTTTAGCAATTAAAATATGTGCTTCAGTACGGCTCTTGTGTCCTTATATTCAACGTACGTCTGTCACTTTCAGGAAACATATTGTGTTGCAGAATTTGTCGTTTTGCTAACAAAATATTTTTTAATTGCAGCATTTTCAATGGAGAATTTTTCGTACAAAACGTATGCCTTTTATGTGAAGGCTTGCAAATGTTTATATGTATTGCTTCTTTCACTACCATATTCACTTACTGATGTATATATTGTGCAATATAAAGCAAAATCAAGAGTATTCAAGTTAGTTTAGTTTTAAATAAAAAAAAAAAAAACTGTTCGAAGTCAAATTCATGTAGTTGATTAATGCATACATTTTTTCTCTTCTGAAATTTATTACAACTGTTGCATATTTTTAGGAAAATTATTGCAAGATAAATATTACAAAATTTAAATTTAAAAAAACCTAGTTGTTTTAAACCATTTTTCAAACGCATAGTAGCAACCTGAGCAGAATTTATTTCATATTAAATTCTTGTTAATTGCTTAAGATTTCTAAAATAATTTCAGTGAGTGGAACTTTTTATTTTCAAGTCGATGTGCAAAAGCTTTCGGTGTTTCAATATATCACATTCATTATAATTACAATATAAAAAAAATATATAGTATCCAATAATTGTGGTTAGTCGTTTATTGAAAAATTTTTGGTTTGAAATATTTTTTCGTGCCTTAGAATTATTTTCTATGGAAGCTCAAACAGAGTTTAAGTTTTCACTTGCAAAATAGCATTTACATTTTTTTCAAAATAAATATAATCATCTATTAAATAATAAAAATAAATAGACTTGTTCAAATAAAACTTCAGCTACAAAGATTTTATTTATACATCTGATGAAGAATTACATATAAGTGTTCAAGTTTTAAATTAGAAGCCAGATCTTTGTTTTGTCCGATTTCATATTTATAATAAAAATGCTTTTATATTTTGGTAGCCACCAGTATAGCGAAATTTATAAGGTTTCATATTTGGGCCTTGAAAAGGATATCTGACACTTCAGTATTATTCAGTATTCAGTATTATTTTTCATAAAATTCTTTACAGGTAAAAAATTCTCTACTTTTATGCAGAAATTTTAAGCTCTACAAGATGGCTTTTTATTAATAATTTTTTACTGTAATATTATTTTTAATTTAATGATTTTTTATTTCTCTATAAACTGTTTCTGTGTTAACTTATTAAAAAAAGAAAATATATTAAATCTTACGATTCGAAAATTCACCTGAAATATTTCAAAATAATTTCTTTAATTCATTTTAAACTTCTTCTTGATTACTTTGTTTTTAATTTGAGCAAGACTTCAACTTTATTTGCAATGCTCACTTGTGAGTTGCTTTCAAATATAGACATATATATACATATATATACATATGTATGTAATGCCAGATTTATAGATCAAATACTTTTTGTATACATTGATTTCTTTTTGGAATGGAGTGTCGTATTCCAATTTTTTTACTTTTCACTCATCATTAGCAACAGAATTAAAAAAAAAAAAAAATTAAAACGACTTTTTATAGACACTACACTTTTCTAAAAATGAAAAAACTGTATTTTCAATTATTTACACATGTTGTAGAGCCAGAACACAATAAACTATTGACCCAATTTCCCTATTATAGAAAATATGCAAAGAACTACATAAAATACAGTATATTTTCATAAAAAAAAAAAAAAAAAAAAAAAATTTTATACCAACAATAAATTTTCTATTACAGAATAGCCTAAAAGTATGCTATGCATACAGGCGCAAAATGTTATATATATAATAATAATTTATAAAATGTCAATAGCATATGGATTTATGGTGCACATAGAGAAAACCTCATAGAAAAAAATTAAAAAAAAAAAATTAAGAAGATAAAAAACAATCATTTATTAAAGCATTACTTTGTGTTGAATATTTCTAAGCTAAATTTGAATATAAAACATTTGTCATTCGTTAAAATAAATAGAAAAGATAGACACAGAAGAGCTTGAAACCTTAAGCAATTCCTTTTATCTCAGTCTCCCTAAATTGAACAAGTTAAGCCTGGTAATGGATGAGAATAAACTCACTGACAACTGCCAAAATATTTAAAAAAAAAAATCATTAAAATAATATAGAAAAACATTCATTCCATCGAAGCAAAAGTGTTTTGTTCAATTAAAATTTAAACAATCTTAAAAAACAACAACAACAAAAAAACATTTGAAATTCTGTTAATAAATTACAATTTATCTATGATTTATATATGTGGAGTTGTTGTTAAATATTTATTTACCTTTATTTGGAAAACAAATATATAGTAATAATGGTGCACGTTTTGCCTAAAAGCATGCTGTATTAAATTTTATAAAAATATTTACAAAAATATGTTCTACATATGTCATCTGCACTTATTATGTGGATGTTCTTATATATGCTTTATATCGTTACGCCAAAATAGTTGGTTTTTTTTCTGATGTGTTGTGTGTAGTACAACAGAATATCTTAAGATAAACTTTTCCTTCATGCGAAACACTTATGTTTATACACACACATGTATGGCATAACCCCAGGCTAAAGCAAAACAATATTTTGTAACAGCTTTAAGAGCAGAAACAATAATAAAAACAAATACATGAGCACAATGTGCATGTCTATTTAGCCACGATGCCGAGACACGTTTTCCTGCTTGCTCTGCAATGAAACGTGCCAACCAACAACAATCTCAGCAACCGTAACACCAGTCCTTTTCTGCCACTCCTTCTAATGTATTCTTTCAACATCTTTCTCTCGTTTGCCGAAGTTCTGTATACTCCATTAGTACACATAGTCAAACGTTTTGTCTGATGTTGCCTACTTTTAGGCATTGACAAGTTGCTCTGCTTTTTCCTTTATATATATAAAAAAAATTAAATAATGTATTCTTTTTTATGGCTGCCATGGTGATTTATATTTTGATGTATTTTCAAGACTTTAAAGCACAACTGTTTAAGATTTTTGTCAACTCGTTGCTTTATCAATTGATAAATATATATGTGAAGAATACAAAGTGCTACAAATATTTCATGCAGATTCATTGACAAGACAAACATTTTCCTCTTATCTAGACGCAGATATACATATTTGTCTGTGTAGTGAAAAATGTAAACCTGCTTGACGGCATCGTACGTTCGTAATAATTAATTTTATTATTATGCTTTCGAATTGAGTTGTTACACTTTAAATTGTTTTATATAATTCAAAGTTATTTCCTATGACTCATGAGGGTGTACAATGTAATATTCTTTGAATGCTTTAAAGATTACTGAATTAATTAATTAATTACATTAATTTAATTAATTCCCCTTTTAAAATTTGAAAAAAACTTTCTTGAAATCCAACTTACTACTTATCGATAGCATTGTGTCTCCAGTGATGTTCTTGGCAGTTTATTTAGTTCATTGCTAAAATAGAAAAACTTTGAGAAAACTTGCATAAAAATTTGTTTAATGCTGTCGTAAGTGGGTATCGAACCCGCGACCTTAGGTAACAACTCTCTAGCAGGCTACATAGGAGTATAGCATTATATATAAAATGGGTGTCCATACTGCTGTATACGTACAGGCTAATATGAGAATAAATGTTGCTGAAAGAATATAAAGCATACTTCTTGGCTAAAACTAAAGAATGTTATTTAAAGGTTTTACTACTCTTTCAAACTTATGAAGCTTTAAATATATTTTTATATTAAATATTTATTATATTTATTAATTTATTATATCTATTAATTTATTATATCTATTAATTTATTATATTTATTATTCATTTATTATTTTTATTTATCATAAATTAAAAGCAAATTATTGATGCATACGTTATGGCTTATATTATATTACTCTCCCTTGCAAGTATTTAAATTTGGTATGTAATGTTGTAATGTAACTTTTTCAAATATGATACGTGATTAATACTAAATTTGTTTTATTGAGTAATTTTTTTTAATTAAAAAGTTTAATAATTTACTGATAGTTTAAAAAAGAAGTTATTTTAGTTATACATTAATTTATATTAATTTAAATTTAAATTATATAAAATGGCGTTTGTTTGTTATTAGAACTGTATATATCCGGTTGCAAAATTCCAAATCCATAGAAAGAAATTTTAATTCCATAATACACGTTTGAAAAACAACATATAAGATTTTTTCGTACAAACAAATTAATTTAATTATTCAGGGAGGCCTTACAAGGATATATTGTATGATATTTATTTGCGCTGAGAATTTTAATACTTGCATATATATTATCTCGGCAAAGAAAAATTGGCAAAGCATCTGAGCAAGAAAAGAATTTAAGAAGTTAAATGTAGTACTTGAACATAATTAATATGGATATACAAAATTAGTCAACGATTTTCAAAAACGAGAGAGAGAAACTTATCATACGGCGGAGAGAATAAATAATTAAAGTAGTTTTTTTTTTATTGAATGCAAATTTTGTTAACTGTACTGCTATAAAAAAAAATTTATACAATATAAAAGTTTCCCCCTTTCCCTCTCTAAACACTTTTAAATAAGTTGTTACCACACAAAAGATGTAATTATTTTTACGATAAATTTAACAAAAAATCGAAGCATACTTTTAGGGGTATGTTTAGCTGAATAAATGTGTGTTTGTTTTTAATGAAATAGTCTTGTATAAAATAAAGATAATGAATTTTTGTTTACTGGCGAAGATGCCATTTCACTCAATGGAACTGCTAAACTGGCTTAAATTTCATATTTCGATTTAATATTTCAATTATCCCTTTTATGTACGCAAGCCCTTTTCATTTCTTACTTCTTAAAACATTAAATTCCTTAACAATTTATTTAATAACACGAAACATTTTTCGCAAACCGTATTAACCCTTTATGCTTATATTAAACCACCCCTAGTCATGCCTTCCCTCAACCACAGACACAACTACAGACACAGCCACAGCCACATATTCTGTATACGAAACCTGCATCCTCTGGCTTGTACTTGTGTGTATTGATGCAAGGTTTGTTCGGTTAGTGTTTTGATTATTCGTTCGTCATCAACATCACCAGCAGCCAAATCACCATCAGCAACAAACAAAGACATTGTTATCTACTGCGGCAAAAAAGAATAAGATACGAAATAAAAAAAAAATAAATAAAAAAAACCATGAAAGTAAACTCTTGCTTAACTTATTAACACTTATCTTATCACCCGGAAAGAAAGGGGACGGTGGTATGAGCCGAACGTGGCTAGAAGTGTGTGAAAGTGCCAGGAATAGAGATGGCATACAAATGCCAATAGAAATCGATATTAAAACGAAAAATTGCAAATTTTTGAATCGTGGTTAAGTTGAAATCAGTAAAATAAAAACCAACAAAAGAAATATGTGAAAGTAGGAAAAAAAAAAGAGTTGATGGTAAATTTTACTCTTATACGTTTAGCTTATACGTTCATTCACTCAACAACAATAAGACCCAATTTGGAGAAATCAAGAAGAAAAAAAAAACAAATAAAATGAAATGAAGAATCGCTGCTCTTGCGGCAGCACAAAACCGAACAATCATTGTCATGTTGTAGAATTTCACAAATACAACAGCAACAAATACAGCACGCACACACACAGACAAGAACAAACAGAAAATTTAGTATTTTGTTTTTCTTGTCGATTTTCCTTAGGGACAACAAAACATTTAACTGATTGTGATTGCATGGGTGTGTTTGTGAGTGAATATTTTGTACGAGAACAATTGCTTTATAATAAAAAGTTTTCTGCATATTTTTGTCCTGTCTACGACTACAGGTTTGCTCGTCGTCCTTTTTACTTTTGCCCTTCAATTCAATACAAATTTTTTTTCTCTTATTTATGCATATAAATTTTTATTTTGTTTCCTGTTGGCATGATTTTTTGATCTGTTATACACCTGGGAATCGTACTTACTAGCATGAATGTATTGTGTGTACGGAAGAGAGCGTATGGCTGTGGAATGCATACTGTCGGTGCGTGTGTGTGTGCGTGCGTGTAAGGTATCTTTCGCATTGTCTCTAGTGTGAGCTTGAATTGCCAAGATGGTTGTTTAACGTCAAGGAAATAAATTGTCTGTGCGTGCAGTAATTGGAAATTACACTTTATTGTGATTGTATGTTCACAATTGCTTATAACAGAGTCTGTGCATGTGTTTGTTTCGTTCTTACCGCACCTGAAGTATACTTTTTTAATCTCATGACATGTTTTCTAGTAATTCAGATTTTTAAACCACAGTGTTATAATAACCCATAAAATTAACACCATTTCGATAATAAATAATTCTAGAAAATAAAGTTTTCAGTGGTAACAGCAAAAAGCAAAATTCATTAGGGTAAATTCAACTTAAAATCATGTTTAAAAAAATTATTAAGAACAAAAAATTTATTTGCAATTAGAAAATAAATTATTCAAATAATTTTTGGCACCCCTAAAAATATACCATCAATTATTTCAATTCTTTTAGTTTAAGAATATTCTAGAAAATCATTATCAATAAAAGATAAGTGCCGAGAGCCACCACTGCTTGCACCATTAATTAAGGTATTTATAATTATAGTTTATAATTATTCTTACATTGGATAGGCAGGTTGCATAGGCAAGAACCATTAATGTAATTAAAATAATACATGAGGGGGTAAATTTTTAAAAAAAAAATAAATATTCTTAAAAAAAATCTATGTAATGGAAAAACTAAGCCTAAATAAATAAATAACTAACTCATTATCAATAAAAAATATTTATTCTAAATGCCTAAAAGTATGCTATGATATTATTACAATATGCCTTCTCGCCATACATAGCTGTTAGTAATGTGTTTATTTAATTTTTATAAATTTTATTAATTTTTCTGTTGTACTATAATTTTTTTTTCTAAAATATGCCTCAAATTATAATTTTTTTCACGGCCTTTCCTAAAAATCCTAATGCTTCAAAAAAAATTATAAATACGCGTAGCACTTTTTTCGCATACTGTACAATCCTGTAATACAATATAAAACAGCAAAGTAGAAAAATAATAAAATACCAAAAAAAAATAAAATAAATCATTAATTCGAAGTTTGAAATGGAACCTGTTATAGAGAAAAAAAAATCAGAGAATTAAAGCATACTTATGGGATAACTAAATCATGCAAGGAACTATTAACTGTTTTTTGTAGTTTAATAGAAAATGGTGTTTATTGCGGCAATTTATTCTACAATTGTTTAATAAATAAATTAAATGTATTTTCTTTTATAAAAGTTGTCTAATTTATATTTTTATTTTATTTTATTTTATTTTATTTTATTTTATTTTATACATCGCTTATTATATTATATATTTATTTTTTTAGCGAGCTTCTGACGAACTGGATTCCTAAAAGTGTAAAATTTTTTACTTTTTTATTTTTGGCTTGATTTTCAATATAAATCAATTTACCTGGAAAGTGGTTTGATATAGAAACCGGTTTTATATTGACCAGAATCTGTTTAAAAATTAAAAATTATTAATTCTTGGAATTACATAATGCAAATATTTAAATAAATCTGCTTCTTTTTAGTATTTTTAAGGATTAATTTAGTGGCCTAACGATCAACAATGAAAATTAAGCTTTCTGAATGTTGTTTCTGAATTAGAACTTATTAAGAATCCCTAAAAGAAATTTTACATAAACTATTAAAAATAATCATCTGCATTTATCAGTTAAATTACAAAGCAAAGCATACTTTGAGGCAGCCAACTGTAAAACAGATTTAAGTAAATGTACTGATTTACTTCATATTCTTGGCCCATTTATAAGAGACTGCAAAATGCATAAAGTCTTTAATTAAATATAAAGATTTTGCTCATAGAATACTTGCATGTGTATGTATGGCGTGTGTGTACAAATTGCTTTAAAATTATATTTTGTGAACTTTTTGAAAATAATAAGAATTAATTACTTAATATTAATTAATATTCCTTTTAATGAGATTTTATAAGGGCTTTTCTAGCTTAAAGGAGCTGACCTACAATTATTGTGAAGCCCAGTTAACTTTTTTATTTAAATATTTTTTTTAAAGCATGTTTATTGTATTTCCTTATACTGTGCCTTTTCCTTAATTTAATTTAGTTTCTATCGAATACAAATTTTTAATATTTTACTTTTTTTTACATAAAAGTTTTAACATAAATTAAAAATTTTCAATTGCCTTCAATCAACACGGCAAAAAATTGTTCTTAAATTTTCCACACATTTACATACGATATGCATAAACACCAGAAAATTTTATTAAGCCTGAAAACATACAACATTTTCTTTTCATTTTAATATTTTAATTCCTTAAGCAAATAATTAAAATTCATACTTTTTTTTATTTATTTTTTTTTTTCATAACTGAGTTTATTTTTGCTCTGGAAAAGCAAAACACAATTTATTTGCCTTTAAATGATGGCTTTGAAACATTTAACCGCCCACAAAATATTTGTTGGCAAAAGGTTAAAAAGTATGCCTGATATGTATAAACAACAACCACACACACACGCGCATAAACACATATTTACTGTTCATGTGTGCTTGCTCTCTCTCTCTCTCTGGTGTATAGATTTTGCCAAATTTAAGTTAGAAAAAATTGAAGAAACATTATAAAATTTATGGGCACAAAATTTTAATAAAATTTATTGTTTATTTTCTAGAAAATGAAAAATTTGCATACACGTGCTTCGTTGAGAAAAAATATTATTTTAAGGAAAATATTATTGAAATGCCAAGGATTGATAGAAAAAGATAAAGTAGGAGTAAGAGGGGTCGAAAATTGGACCCAAAAGTAGTACGTGCATAAACAGAAATGTATAATATATTTTATATTATATATTTAATAATTAACAAATAAAAAATATATGTAATACTATATATAATAGATAATAGATAAATAAAATAAAAATAAATTATCTTTATAATAAATAATTTATAATTATAAAAATATAAATAATTATTAATATATGTAAGTACTACTAAATGATTTTAATTTTAAAATTTATAAATATATAATTTTCGTAAATAAAAAATTATTGGCATATGAAGTTTTCAATATTGTAAATATTTATAAATTTATATTAATATATTTACTATATAAATATGTAATAAATTATAATATATAGTTATAAAAAAAAATATTTAACAATTAGATGAAGTATATATATGTATATATATAGATTTTACATATATTAATTATTATATATGTATATATATATATTTTTTTTTTTTGTTCGCTGCAAAATCGAATTAGACAGGAATCGAACCCGCTACATCCGGTTTAGTGGGCTGCGTGTTATTGATTTGCGTACCGAGTCGAACTAAATTATTATTTACTATTTAAAATGTATAAATTTTTTTTAATATTTATAGAATTGTGTTATTAAATTTTTTATTTATTTATTATTTAATAATAATTTTTTTTTACTTTTTTTTAGATTGAAATTAATGATTGAGGAAAATTTAATTTATGTTATATTGGAACAAATCCAAAGTTATTAGCATTTACAGATTAAAGTTCTGTACGAGAACGCATAACTATCAGCTTAAATTGTAATATTATAAGGATTAGGGCCATCAATAATTTGGTTAGGTTTCGGTGCTCAGATCAGAAAAAAGCTATAGTTTTTGCAATTCTTTTAACTTTGAAAATTTTTATTTTTTTTTTTTAATTGACGTTGCACAACCGGTTTTCCTCTTAAACTAAAACATTTTTTTTTTTCTATTTTTTCTCCAATTTGTTTATTATTTACCTGTTGAGTAGACCGCCCCTCTATGCCGTATGTAGCGTAGACAAATTTGAGGCTCCCAATCAATAAAATATTAAGAGAAAAAAAATATTCTGACAAAAAAATATTTAGCACGAAATCGAGATATTTGTGAACTTGTTTTGCATTTAATTTATTTTTAATTAATACTTTTTCTTGCGATGACCCATTTAAACAAAAATTTTGTACAAAATCGAGTTGGCTATTAAATTAATTAGTTTAATTTTTATCTATTTACTTAATTTAATTTACATGTACATGTTAAGCTTCAGTTATTATTATTTCCTTTAGCTGTTCTTATCAAATCAACTTTCTCACACTCACAGTCGTTATAAATATTTGAGTAATTTCAATAAAAATCAATTATTTAATAAGCAAATTTTGTTATAAATTTTAAAGTGTATACAGTATTGTTTTTAATACATCAATACTCTGTTGAAATAAAACTAACATTTTGCAATAATATTAACACATCGAAAACACACATATAAACAAATATGTATGTATGAGTGTATATAAATGCAAATGTGAATTTCTATCATATTTGTATTGAAGAAAAAACCCAGCAATCATCATTACAATACATACTCCTCAGGACATTTCAACTCTTCTATAGTGCATCCCTAAAGTATGCAACATTTTTACACTTTGCTGTTTGCTTGGCTGTACGCAGGTATAAAAAAGCTTTGCAAATGTAAATGCGTGTGCTGAAACTGTTGCATATGTATAATGTTTTATACATGTATGCTTTATGTAGAAAAGTCAAATATAGAAAATGGACAACACAAATTCATTAAATAATTCTTAGGAAAAAAAATATTTAAATATTTATTACATACAAATAGACAAACATACATTGTTTTATGTACATAATTCCAATAATAAACAACTGCATGCAATTTTCATCAAAAATTCATCATCATCAGCAATAATATTTGACAGAAAAAATAGTAAAAATGCACATCAATGCACAAGCTCAATCAAACACAGTGTGTCTAGTAAGTGTTCCAACTTCAGACGTACTAATAGAAAATTTTTTACCAGAAATAATTCACAAAATCGTTTAATTTTGTAAAAAAATTTAGATTTTGTAAACGTTTTAATTTTATAAAATTATTTAAAAAAAAAATTAAATTTTTATTATAATCAGATAGCAAAATCTCAACTGAGATATTTTGATTTGTAAGAATGTTTGCTTGACATACTGTTTTCACTAAAAGTTCAATTATTATATAATTATATTTAAAGATAGACAAGACGTTTACTGTCATCGTTTTTAAGAATAAATAAACTAATCAAATATTTAAAAATATTTAAAAATCAATAATATTTTTTTAAAATTTTTTTTTATTACCAAATTGAAGTTTAAAGTTGAAAAACTTGTTTAAATAACAGAATAACTAAAAATCCTGCAATAATAAGCTTAAACGGGACAAACTAAGAAACTCTAAGCCAAAACTTGCTTGCTCATGATTTCATATTTTTAAATTCAGGAAAAGCTTGTAAAAAGTACTAGCTTTGCTCAGTTTTGCCACTATAAACAGCGTAGAATTAATTTTAACGTAAAGGAAAAAGTACCAATGCCCAATTTCCCCCCTTTTTACTCCTTAAAGAGTATTCCATACAATTGGAAAATTTTAAGTTAAAAGCAAATAATATTTTGTGTTGAACAGTTTAGTTTATTAATTATTATTAAGAGTTTATAAAATTTAAAGAAGAACAAAAAATCTTTTGTTAAAAAAAATTTTTTTTTTTTTTTTTTTTTTTTTTTTAAAAAGTTTTTTCGGAAAACGAAATGATAATCGCTGAAAAGTTTTGAAGTCTACTGTACTGGAAAAGAGTGATTTATTAAAAAGCCATAATACGTTCTGAAAACAATCTCTTAATCTTTTTATATTAAAATCGCTATCGAATGTATCTTGAATAAAAATGATAAGGTAACACCAGGTCCATGAACTGCAACAGAAAAAATCACACAGACGGTTTTCTTTGCAAAAATCAGCAAAAAATAGTCATAGGGTGGAAAATAGCATTACAACATGCATATGGATGTCCTCATACATCCTGCCAAATTGTGATTAAGATAAATCAGCTGTGATTTTGTTGACAGCTGATTAGTAGTAAATGTTTGTTCCCTCACTCTCCGAGCACTAGTTTGAGTGCATGCAGAGACTTTTTTGGACAAAGATTATAATGAACTTGTTGGAGGCGAACTTATTACGCATTGAGTGACCAAAATTTGGCCAATTCACAACGTACATCCAACGATAATAATACATCCGTTTTAAAATCGGTTTTAAAGTTTACAGAAATCGGCACGAGTATGTATTGTATGGAGCATATTAGCGAAACATTTCGTATATAAAATAAAATTTGTCCTGAAGGTACAAAAAATTTTGCTAATATAGTATCGTAACGGCTCATAACATAATGACTGACTGATTTTCGTCCGATGAGGAAATTCCTTACTTGAAAAAATATATATTGCAGATTATTTAAATGACAAGATGAAATAAAATTCTTAATCGTATGTGAGTCAAAAATTATCGGGCACACAATATGTGGAATATAGGCGGGGTTTTCCCGAATCTGCTTTAACGATGAACTAAAAGGGATTCACTGAAATCTAAAAATATACTTCAATAATCGTATTACATTTCAGGTTACCCTGCTGGTATTGATTACAGCTGTGTGACCTCTGTGATATGCTGTCCGGCCACAGGGTATTCAAAATTGCCAGCCTTTTACTTTTGCTCGAAATAACATGAACTTTGATAAAGAAAAATTTTTTGCCTAAACAGACACTGTCAAGATGAGGTCATCCTTGTGACGACTCACGAAAACTCATTTTCATCGTATGTTTGAATTGGCTAAAACCAAACTGTCATCATAACACTGTCACATATTCGTTCGTCGAAATTAAAGGTGTAGGAGATAATTCATTTAGCTGTATCGTTGCAAGCATTATCTCTTGCGCAATACTGCTACTATGGCATGTGGCTGGTCCCACAGTGCAAAAAAAAACTTTAAACGAATGATTTTGAACATTTAGCTGGGTATCATCCTTTGAATTTATGCCGATGTGGGTTTCGTTTGGACCAAACGAGGGTAAACAAAAAAATTCTTGAAGAGATTGTAGTGGATGTCAATGGTATTACCTGGCTAGCGTAGAATTGCTGCTATTGGTCGGCAACCCGCTTTCAACCATATGGTATTCTAGATCAGGTTTCACACTGTTTTCTGTAGTTACAGATGCTTCTTCAGTTACAGGGCAGCATCTTCAGTAAGCACAATTTACTCAGTTAAAACTATGCAAGAAATTGGACACCTCTATGCGCCTAAATTGACACTATTCAATATGCCATTTCAGCTTTACGCCTAAGCTTATGCTATTCAATACCCCATTTCACCTATTAATTTTGTCATTAAAAGAATTTGTTCTAAAGCCATTTTGCCAACTAAATAAACATATTTCGGATCCCTTGAAATAGCTTTTGCGCCATTTTAATAATATTTAGTTAATAAAAAGTTTTTAAACTTTCAATGCTAAAACTTATAAAAGTTGTAAAATGCTTATTTGTCATGAGATTTCATGCTAAAATTGACTGCTAAGAACATTTTTCATTCCAAAATTGTGTATTTATCCATTCAATAAGTCATTTACGAACCCATTCTCACATGTGAGAGTGTGTGTGTGTGTGTGTGTGTATTTATATAATTCTGTATGATGACTTTAATTTAAATAGCTTATTGCATTGAAAAGTTATGTGAGAGTTTCATTCTGCATTCGCTTATATAATTTTGTTTTTTGGCAAATAATTTAATGCTAATTATGACAAATATGCTGCTAACAACTAGAACAACAACAACAACAACAACGCCACTACGACAACAAGCACAGCAATGGCAACAGCTTTAAAGCTGTAGCAAGCAAATGAATTTTGAATTTAACAAAATAATCACATTGCACACGTTTGCATTTTAATGTTGTAATTTTCCGAAAACGTCTCAAAGAACGTGAGCATTTCATAAATTTATAATTTATGACAATAGAAGTGCTTGTAGAGAGTAACGTAGAATGTTCATGATTTTAACTTTGCGAATAAGAAAATTCTTCAGAAATAAATATTACTAAATGTTGGCAAAAGATTTATGGTTGATAGAACAATTATAAATTGTTGAAAATACAAGCTAAAGCTAAGGAAAGTTCACAAGTTGCAAGTGCACACGAAGAACATTCCACAAAAGAGTTTTTCTCGTCGGCGAGAAGCGTTTCAGATGTGAATTACATTTAAAGCAAGTATTTCCGATACAATTTTCCTAATTTAAAATTGTATACTCGTATTATATGAAAGCGACTGCTACGTGTAAGAGGTTCTCTCTCGTTCACCATACACAGGACAGGAAAAGTTGCAGCAATTCGAAATCAAGAAGCTCATAGTGATGACTATTTTAAGATATTTTACTGTTCATTCCAAATACAGATCGGTGGAAATAAAAAGTAATTATTTATTTGTCTACTTAATATTACAATTAAAAGCATCGAAACAAGCTGCAAGATACAAAAACACAAATAGAAAGAAAATAAAATAAAAATAAACAAAAATAAAAATAAAAAAAAATAAAAATAAAAAAAAATAAAAATAAAAAAAAATAAAAATAAAAAAAATAAAAATAAAAACAAAAAAAAATAAAATTAAAAAAAAATTAAAATAAAAAAAAATAAGAATAAAAAATAATAAAAAAAATAAAAATAAAAAAAAATAAAAATAAAAAAAAATAAAAATAAAAAAAAATAAAAATAAAAATAAAAAAATAAATATAAAAAAATAAAAAAAAAATAAATATAAAAAAATAAAAACAAAAAAAAAATAAAAATAAAAAAAAATTAAAACAAAAAAGGTAAAAAAAAATAATAAAAAAAAAAATAAAAAAAAAATAAAAATAAAAAAAAATAAAAATAAAAAAAAATAAAAAAAAAATAAAAATAAAAAAAAAATAAAAATAAAAAAAAATAAAAATAAAAAAAAAATAAAAATAAAAATAAAAAAATAAATATAAAAAAATTAAAAAAAAAATAAATATAAAAAAATAAAAACAAAAAAAAAATAAAAATAAAAAAAAATTAAAATAAAAAAAATAAAAATAAAAAAAAATAAAAATAAAATTAAAAAAAATTAAAATAAAAATAAAAAAAATAAAAATAAAAACAAAAAAAAATAAAATTAAAAAAAAAATATAAATAAAAAAAAAATAAAAATAAAAAAAAATAAATATAAAAAATAAAAAAAATAAATATAAAAAAATAAAAATAAAAAAAAAATAAATATAAAAAAATAAAAATAAAAAAAAATAAGAATAAAAAAACAAAAAAAAATAAAAAGAAATTAATAAAAAAAAATAAAAAAAATTAATAATTAATAAATAATAAGTACAGTATGAACTCGTTAACCGCAACTAATGGAAATCTAGTTAATTGCACTTCTTGAGGATGTTGCAACCATCGAGAAAAAAATATATATAACTAGAAAAATGATATATCAAAACGATTTGATAGTATATTCTTTCTAAAAAAAATTATTTTTTTTAAACATATCGATTATTGTTGTTTGCACTTTCTTCTTATTACGGTTTATTATAATAGCCGTCTCACGAAGCTCTATCAGAACTAGGATATCCTTTATTGGAATAGCGTTTTCCTTAGCAAACTGAATGCCGGTGTTAAAAGCATGAATTGCAACTGATTCTTTTATTTTAGTAAGTGGAATATCATCCGCTTCGCTGTCATCTGAACTTTCAATTTCTACGGCTTCAATCTCCACGTCTTGATAAGCAATGCTTTCGGGCTTCCATTCAAGCAGCTCTTCAAGTGTGAAGGAATCATTTGGTGCAAGTTCTTGGAGCATTGATGCAATTTTTGGCTTGGAAAAAGCGAGGAATTGCTTGTATCGAGTTCGTACTGTAATAAGTAATAAAGGATGTTTTTGCTGAAATCTTTTTGCAAACATTTGCCATTAACACTAGACGGTCTTGCAAAAGTGCAAATGTGAAATATCGTTCATGTTCCTATACCTACTTTGCATTATTGCAAGCATTGATATTTTGCCTTGACACCTCTGTAACCCTATTTGTACTTTTACAAACCATGTAAACAAAAATCCTACTAGACAGTTGCATGCATTTCTACTGACGATCTGGTGCCACTGGTGTTGCAAAAGTGCTAATATAATATAGCATTTCTTTTTCCATACCATTAGAAGCAATAAGACTTTGCCTTTGCACTTTTGCAAGACTTTTTATATCACGCTCAACTCCGCTATTGAGTTGCTGTTAAGCTTTTTCGATATACTAAACTTTTTTCAAAGCCTTTTAACAACATCTTAAATACATTTGCAAAAATTTCCTTCAGTGCAAATTGTCTTGCAAATGTGCCAGTCTTCACTTCACTCTTTGAGTCGTAAAAAGTGAAAAATGCAATTACAGCAAAAACTCATTAAGAGAAATCCCAAAATTATTTTCATTCCAACAGTGGCAAATAATACAAAAGAGCTTTCATGAATGCCATTCTGCAGCATGACCAGATCTTAAAAAAAAATTTTTGATACATAAAAAAGCTGTAAAAAATATATATGTACATACCAGCTGGGTCCGGTCACCTTTGCCGGCCCCAAATTTTTCTTTTATTTTAAACCGTTTCTCGGAGAGAATGAAAATTAGTGTTTTTAAATTAACGCCACAACACGCTGATTAAGGACCCAACGCCTTCAGCCAAACACAGCATAAGTTTATCGCGCAAATAGAGATTAAAAATCAGAGATATTTATTTACTTTTTTAGCTTTATTTCTTAATTTATTTTTTTTTTACCAAAATAGCTTAGTATGATCCGGTATTGGGCTAATAAACGCCGCTACATACCGATTATAGCGCTAATCTCTATCGTGCAAAAGATAAAAAAAATAAATATTGCACCATCTGTTGGACGAACTTCAAACTACACAGAAACTCCTGACGACCCATACAACATGCACATAAAATTTGGTCAAAATCGGTTCAGTAGTTTTTGAGTTTAGCGATCATGAACATACACGTCATTTTTATATATCATATATATAAGGCAAGATAGGATGTATATATATATATATAAGAAACCCTTTCCCGAACTTTTTATTTTTAATCGCATTCTCCACAAAAAAAAGAAAGACTGAAAAAATTCTGAAAAGTTGTTTAAAATATTCGGAAGAATTTCTGGAGACATTCGTGAAACATGAATTACGTCTTCTTTTAAATTAATTAATAAATGAAAGATAACGTAAAGAATAGTTAAAAAGGTGATATACGATTCCGTAATTAATAAAATTTTATGAAATTCCATTTTTCCTTTTTTTCTTATATAATCTTTTCTTTTAATGTATAAATTCATAACTTTTTTGCGCCTCGAAATAAGAAAATTTATTTTAATTTTCTACTTTTTAATTTCTTTTTTTCAGCAGAGTTGCGTGTTTGCTCAATTACCAATACCCAGCAGTTTAAATGAAAGTGGGCGTGGCGTGGTAGTATGTGGGGAAAATCGTCATTATTGATCTCTCAACATCCAAAACTTCATTCTTGAACAGCAACGTTGTTAGAAAGAAAAGCTTTTATTTTTAAATTATCAATTAAAACTATTTTATACTCGTATGTATATATCTCGAAAACCATTTGCGGGATTTTGATAAAAATTGTTTTAAATAAACTAATAAAGTCAGCTTTCAGTTCGATGGATGTAGTTCTTTTATTTTACGATCTTTTACACATTGGAAAAACAATTTAGTTAGTTAGAGTTATTAGTTAAATAATTAACTTAATGTTCTCTATTATCCTTTAATTGTATTATATTCAGCATTACCGATTCATTGTCTCAGTTCTTGTCTCCACATTTCCCGAACTATTTTGAAAACAATGTCGTTTTCCCATTATAAAAGTCGGCGTGGCAAAATCCCTTAAATTCAATATGTTCTTCTATTACCGAATGTCTCAGTTCACAAAATCTCATTCCATTACCTTGAAAAACAATGAAGAGAGAGAGACAAAGAGAGAGACAGACTCGTTAACAATGGAAGGAAAAAAAGTCTTGAATGTTTTTTTTTGTAGTCAACTTTTTTAGTAGCAGATTTAAATGTTTGAAAAATACCAGATGAACAGAAATCATCAGAAGGAGCATTTATTTCGAACTTATTACGTAAGTTATCACGATCATATTTTTGTAGCATACTTTTGTGGGGCACGTTGAATATTTAGCATTCAAATCAATTATAAAGAGCGAGCAAAGTACCAGGATCTCACAAAAAAAAGTAAGGAGCCACATAAAAAATATGAAATCAAAAATAGGCACATAATACTTCATACATATACGAAAGGTAGGGATGCCACCGATATTATTTCCCTGCATTTACTTTTGGGAATTTAATATGTTGCATAAAATTATTACTTATGGAAGTCTAAAAGGAATTTATTATGAGCATGTCAAATAACACCGGAAGAAATTTTGCCAATTCACAACACCAATTCTCAGTTTGAGTGAATGTTTTGAGTTTGTTTTGACATTGTTTGTAACATTGTTTATTTTAGCACTGCTGTACTGTGTGAAAAAAATTAAAAAAATATTTTTTTTTTCACAGTTTCAAAGTGCGGTAATGCATGTAGAAAATGTAATGAATGGTAAATAATAAATGTTTGGTATTTTGGGTATTACGGAAATCCATATTCGGTTGACAAGAAAACAGTGGTAACAAGTTTTGCAGAAGGCCACATACTTTTACCTACATATCAATGCATTCCAATATATGTATATGTATGTTAGGTGTAACAAGTAAATCTGCTTATATTTATGAAGCATTACTTTATATTTATGTACGTACATATGTAGTATAAAAATTGTGGTCTGTAAAAAATTCCAAAATACAGGCAGGTCCCGCTTTATAAGACAAAGTTTTATATGGAGCCCTTTAAAACTGTCTTTGCGTTACATCATAGAGGAGAAAAGCTGTTGCTGTTTATAGTACTAAACAATCAGAAACGACTGCTGCACACCACTAAGTATTACGTGTGTGGTTGTATGTAGCTGTATTTTTATCCCTTCAGTATAAAATACAGTACGATCTCAATTTTGGAAAATAAAAAATTCAGAACAATTGCAAGTGAATATCAAAAAATTATGTTGCACTTATCAAGAATGTTTGTGAAAATATTTGCAGTTGTAAATATATCAATGCGAAATTAAGATCAACCGAAAATGGCTAAATCCAGTCCACACTGTATTTTATATTCAAGGATTAAAAACAAGTGTACGTATAACACATGATGTAAGTTATTAAATTATACACAAGAGCGAATTGCGCTCAGTATAAATTTGCTTATGTTGTTACATACTTGCATACATACACATCAATATTTTTTGAAAACAAATATGTACATTGGAATGCATTGATATGTATATAAAAGTATGTGGCTTTCTGCAAAACTTGTTACCACTGTTTTCTTGTCAACCGAATATGGATTCTCGTAATTCCCAAAATACCAAACATTTATTATTTACCATTCATTACATTTTCTACCTGCAGTACCGCACTTTGAAAACTGTGAGTAAAAAAAATATTTTTTTAATTTTTTTCACACAGTACAGCAGTGCTAAAATAAACAATGTTACAAACAATGTCAAACCAAACTCAAAACATTCACTCAAACTGAGAATTAGTGTTGTGAATTGGCAAAATTTCTTCCGGTGTTATTTGACATGCTTATAATAAATTCCTTTTAGACTTCCATAAGTAATAATTTTATGCAACATATTAAATTCCCAAAAGTAAATGCAGGGAAATAATATCGGTGGCATCCCTACCTTTCGTACATGTATGTGCCTATTTTTGATTTCATATTTTTTATGTGGCTCCTTACTTTTTTTTGTGAGATCCTGGTGCTTTGCTCGCTCTTTTTAATTGATTTGAATGCTAAATATTCAACGTGCCCCACAAAAGTATGCTACAAAAATATGATCGTGATAACTTACGTAATAAGTTCGAAATAAAGGGTCCTTCTGATGATTTCTGTTCATCTGGTATTTTTCAAACATTAAAATCTGCTACTAAAAAAGTTGACTACAAAAAAAAAACATTCAAGACTTTTTTCCTTCCATTGTTAACGAGTCTGTCTCTCTCTTTGTCTCTCTCTTTTCATTGTTTTTCAAGTAATGGATTGAGATTTTGTGAACTGAGACATTCGGTAATAGAAGAACATATTGAATTTAAGGGATTTTGTCACGCCGACTTTTATAATGGGAAAACGACATTGTTTCCAAAATAGTTCGTGAAATGTGGAGACAAGAACTGAGACAATGAATCGGTAATGCTGAATATAATACAATTAAAGGATAATAGAGAACATTAAGTTAATTATTTAACTAATAACTCTAACTAACTAAATTGTTTTTCCAATGTGTAAAAGATCGTAAAATAAAAGAACTACATCCATCGATCTAAAAGCTGACTTTATCAGTTTATTTAAAAGAATTTTTATCAAAATCCCGCAAATGGTTTTCGAGATATATACATACGAGTATAAAATAGTTTTAATTGGTAATTTAAAAATAAAAGCTTTTCCTTCTAACAACGTTGCTGTTCAAGAATGAAGTTTTGGATGTTGAGAGATCAATAATGATGATTTTCCCCACACAACTACCACGCCACGCCCACTTTCATTTAAACTGCTGGGTATTGGTAATTGAGCAAACACGCAACTCTGCTGAAAATAAGAAATTAAAAAGTAGAAAATTAAAATAAATTTTCTTATTTTGTGGCGCAGAAAAGTTATGAAATTATACACTAAAAGAAAAGATTATATAAAACGAGCAGTTTCTTGAATGTGAAGTGAATATGTAATTTTATAAAGTTTTAAAATTATTAATTAGAAAAAACTTGTAAAAATTAGGGAACACCGAAAACAAAAAAGAAATAAAAAATATGTTTGCTGCCAAATTAAATTCTCTTATACCACACGAACAAGAGTACATCATTTAAAATATATGTATACGGACTTTCAGAAAACCTGAACTGATTTCCAAAAGTGAAACAAAAAAAAAACGAGAACGTAAAATTTTAATTATTTTCAAATTGAAACTCAAATGAATCTTTATTTAATATGATTAATGATTTAATTGATTCAATTAATTATTTAATTGATTTGATTAATTTTATAACAAATTTAATTATTTTTGTAATGATTATTTGTATCTCACTTAAAAAAAATAAAAAAAATTTTTCTTTATTACTAACATATATATATAGAAAATGCATTAAAATTAAAAAAAAATAGGGAAGATATAGTAAAGACAAAAGTCTTTAGTTTTGGATCTAAAAATATAGAAATGGAGTTCCTCAAAGCCCGAATTAATTTTCATTAAAAATATAGGCTAAGACTCTCTTTTTTAAGACTCCTTTATTTATGAAAATCAAAAAAATAGTAAAGAGATGTGTTTCTGAAAATATTTGACAATTAAAACTTCAGAGTAGATGAAATGTGTGAGATCGCCTTATTCTCTTCCACATTTTCAGCCAAATTTCTCAGACTTTCTAGAGGAAAACTTTCTTAAATTAAAATATTTTTATTGGCAGATGCGATTTAAAATTCTTTATTGGATCCTTCAAGAAGAATGTCGGAACTTTTAATGCGATTAATGTGTTAATGGATTCAATTAATTATTTAATCGATTTGATTAATTTTATAATAACTATAATTGATATATGATAAATAAATTGTACATTTTCATGTAAAATGTTTCTTACATCATACGCAGTTGTTAAGCCATTTATTTAAATATCAATTTCGTTAATTGTTCAAACTGTTTATTTAATGTCACACACACACATACAAAAATATATTTTTGTATTGAAAAGTTTTCACGTACATTTAAACAAAAGACTTTTTTGTGTTGCCTTAATTTTTTCCCATCAGTGGCAGTCTATTGAATTTCAAATAATGTTCTTGGCCAGTTGCTGGTGGTGGTGGTGGCAGACAGTGTCCACTATCCATTTGGTAAATCCAATAGAAGATGGAATTCATGAAAAGAGTGAAGGTATTCTTCGTTTATTCGTTTATTGTTTTAGCTTAAACTTAAGTTTGTTAAAGTTTGTAGAAAATCATTACAATACAAGTGTTGAGAATAAATTATGTTAATACTTTTGTCAGCAATTAAGGGATAATAAAGGACAATGTTTACGAAGTGAGAGAGTCAGCTTCCGGATTTCAAGTAAAGCGATAAATAATTACAAAGACATTTTATAATTTATTAACGTGTGAGTAAAATGTGAAAAAACAGTTCACTCAACAAAGTTTTCATTATCGCAAATTTATTATCAGTAAATTTGGCTTGTCGGTTATTGGCCCATAGAATGATATTGGGGTTTGTCTGATACAACTTGGTACCATGTATTCAGTAATTTTAATTATATTTATGTATAAACAAAAGTGGAGATTGTGTTTAATAAACAAATAAATTCTATCGTTGCTCTCAAATAGAAAGGCCCCCAAACTGGATTTTTTTTTTTGGAAAAGATTTTTTAGCGATTTCAATATATATAGTATATATATATAAAAAAGAAAAAAAGAAGAAATAAATCCGAGTTATTAAAAATTTAATCAAACCAACTAAATAATTAATTGAAACAATTAAATTATTAATAGATTTATTAGACCTTTATTTGAATTGAAGTATGAAAATAATTAAAATCTTAAGACCAGCGATATATAGGTGTGGTATATCTATATAAATTTTTTTTTTTTATTTCATACTCTTTCCTTTATTTAGAGTGCTATATATGAAATATATAAAATGTTATAAGGATGATATTAATTAAAGTATTGGAACGCATTAAAAATAATACTTATATCTTAAAAATTAATATTTTCCTAATTATTAATTTTTATGATATAAAATATTATTTATGATATAAAATATTTTCCTAATTATTAATTTTTACGATATAAAATATTATTTATGATATAAAATATTTTCCTAATTATTAATTTTTATGATATAAAATATTATTTATGATATAAAATATTTTCCTAATTATTAATTTTTATGATATAAAATATTATTTATGATATAAAATATTTTCCTAATTATTAATTTTTATGATATAAAATATTATTTATGATATAAAATATTTTCCTAATTATTAATTTTTATGATATAAAATATTATTTATGATATAAAATATTTTCCTAATTATTAATTTTTATGACATAAAATATTATTTATGATATAAAATATTTTCCTAATTATTAATTTTTATGATATAAAATATTATTTATGATATAAAATATTTTCCTAATTATTAATTTTTACGATATAAAATATTATTTATGATATAAAATATTTTCCTAATTATTAATTTTTATGATATAAGTATTATTTTTCCAATACTTGAATCCTATTAAGAAGTACATTGAAAATGAGTACTGAGAATAATATCCGGGCTACTCTGCCTCAACTTGATTAATTTTATTATTAACATAAATTAATATAACGAAGTGCTTTAAAATTGTTCGCTTAAATAAATAAAAAAAATACATGAGGTTTTAATTATCAATCCATTGAAATAAATCTCCAGTTAATGCAATTAATGGTTTAATTGAATCAATTAATTATTTAATTGATTTGATTAATTTTTTTAATTATTATTTGTATTTTAATTAAAGCAAGAAATATTCAAATGAGAATTATAAATACAATAAATATTAGTAATTTGTAAAAACAAAATAAATACTATGATTTTAGGTCCAGGTACAAGTTATATAATTATTAATATTATTAAATAATATCTAATCAATTAACAAGTAATAATGTTAGGTGCTAATTTAATTTAATTATTTAATTTTGTTATAATGATAGCAAAATTATAATATAATGAAAATAATAATATAATATATATATATAATAATGATATCTTTTATTTGTATATATTGTATTATTTAATGAATAAATAAATAAATATTTCCAAAAAAATTAATTATTAATTATCCATAATTATTTTACTGTGAAATACTAATTAATATCTAATTCAATAACTAGTATCTAATATTATTAATTAATTATTATTTGAAAGAAAAATAATTATGAATATTATTAATTTATTTTTTTTTAAATATTTATCACTTTATTTCTTAAATAAGGCAAATAGCTAAAAATAAAAAATATAATTATTTTTAATATATATTATATATTATTTTGATAATGCAAATATATATAATTAATTATTATAAATATATAATATATATTATTTTAATACTATTATAATTTTATTATTAATATATAATAATATTATTATATTAATAGAATTATATAAATTATTATGCGGAAAAATTTTCAATTGTTTAGCAGAAAGCCTTGAAAACTCATCCTTTTTAGTAAAAAAAAAAAAAATGTCAATGTGTATTCTTGGTTTTCCTGGTATTTCCGAACAATTTCATAAAAACTTTTCAGAAAGTAATACTGGTAATGTAATCAAGTCAACAGGGTGGCGGAATATAAAAAAGGATACAAAAAATAGAGATAAAGGATCTTCAGTTTGATCAATAAAATGAAAATATTAGTTGTGCTAAATGAAAGGGAAGGGAGTCCTGGGGTTATCGAGGAATCCATTGCTGGCACAGTGGGCACTTATAATCCTATGAAAAGCTCTACTTTTTATAATCAATGTATTTATGAAAGTTATGATAATGATTTTACCTTTTTTTTTATTCCATTGATTTTATTTTGGTCCTTGTCCTCTGACAATACAGGATGTGGCACTTTTGTTCCATTTTATCGTCAAGTTATTTTTTCTAATTGCTACAGATTTTAGTTGAAACTAAAATTTATCAAATTTAAATACCAATTAATTGGTAAGATTTTTGTTTTGGTTGCTGTTGTTCGTTGTTGTTGTTGTTGTTGTTGTTAGTTTTTTGTCATTATTTGATTTAATAGTGGTAAGCTTTCCCCCTTGACAATCCTTTTTAAATGAATTATTTTTATTGTATATTTTAAATAAACTACAATCCTGCGTTATATTTAATTATATTAAAACAAGTTGCCAACATCATCCTTTTGTATTTCAGTTTCTAAGGGATTTTAATTTATTGTCTGGTCGTTTCTACTATATTCCTGCAAACAACAATAATGGATTAAATATATTCTAACAACTAAACTCTTTTGCAAAATAAAAACGTATATCTATTGTTTAAAAACAATGGCTGACAATACAAAAGCCATTTATTTGTATTAAATGGAAACAAGGGGGGAAATATTTAAACTTCAATCAAGTTTGCGGCAACTGTGCGAATTTAAATAAGTTGCTAAAATACAATTTAAAAAATAAATTAATTTAATAAAAACTTAAAACAGAGAGAAGACACAAAGTGATGGCTTGTTTTACTTTTAAAGCCGCATTTCTGTACAAAGTGAGACACATGAGACATGGATGGTTTCCTTTTGCCAATGAATTATTTAAAAAGTTATAGAGAAATATCCTTTTTACTAAATAAAATGAAGTGTATTTGGATTTAAGGTGAGGCCTGGCATGAGAGTGAACCCTTTAAAACTTATCGTTGTAGAGACTGTCACATGGGCTGCTTTAAAGTTGGATTTAATATTTTTTCCCTGAGCAAGTTTCTAAAACTTTGTTACATTTCCTTTCACACTGAAAGAAAATCTATTTATAATTATAATATCCATTCCCCTGTCTTCTCTTACGTACAAACGCAAAAGTGGTACTGGAACACTTCCGTCATTTGTACAAACTCTCTACAAATACAAATTGTATGTCTTTAGATAACTCATAGGACGTAGACGGCAATTGAACTCGCAATCTTCGGACTAATAGTCTCTTGGGGCAAATAATATGTAATGATAAATAATATGAAAATGTTAAAAAATAATTTTGGGCTCAGCAAGTTTATCGCATTATTCGATATATTCCACCAATTTATTTGGGGTCGGGGTAAATCAGCCACTATGCCACATTTGGTAAAAATTAAAGGGCACGAGCTCACTCAAGGCCATAATTCGATTTGCAAAATATAGCATGTCTGCTGGAATAGTATGACAGTGTGTATTAAAAATGAGTTTGCATGGAAAATTATTTTGCTTATATCTGCTCTCAGATATAAAAAAAGGATTTACTTCAAGCCAGCTGAACAAAAATCAGTTTGCCATTATCATACGATTTTTTTTTTAAATTGAGTAGAATCGCTTCAGATCGCACGACCGAATACAAATTTAAGCATTTAGTAAATTAATTATTTGTGGTGAAATTCTCATATCATTTCCGAGAATTTTGAAATTTTTTAAAATATCCTTTAAGATCTGCTGATGCATTCAAAGAAGAGAGACGTGGAATAAGATTTTTATAATTTTATATAAATTTTTTTTTTTTTTCAGAATTTTACAGAAAATTTAAAAATTTAAAATTTAGCTTTTGGCAATCGTTGACACCTAAAAAGTTCACAAATTGGTTTCATATTAATTTTTCTCTGTATTAAGGAAGTTCACAAGGCATTATCCTTTTCCTATAAACGTTTGTATGGTTTTAAAGCAACGCGGCAAGCGTTCGTTCACTGTTAGTTCATTAGAAATATTTTTAGTGGAAATATTTTTCCGTAAACGGATTTCTAATAAAAACAAAATGGGAATGGAAAAAAATGAAAAAGAGATCGGAAATCAAAAAATTTTCGAAAATTCCGTAATTGAAGTTTGTGCCAGTTCTTTATTTAGTTCCTGTTAAAGTGGACCAATACACTTAAAAAAAAGTATTTTTTTCTTATTTCTACGAGAGTAGGGCGATAAGTTTCCAGCCTAACTTAGGGATAAGGCTGGTAGATAGATATTTTTCTTAATGCTTTAGTAGAATATTTCAGTAGCTTTTATGGTTTTTCTTTATCAGGCTGGGAACTTTTCACCTCACCCTCGTAGCTTATTAATTTTGTTATGTAATTTTGCTTAGGCATTAAAAATAGAAATTTTTTTTCACAGCTTCGGCATTCTAATTCTAATTGAAAACGCTGGCTTTTACTCGTGTAGAAATCGGGCAGAAGGACTCAGGAAAGGACTTGTGCTCTCTAATAAAAATTTTAATTTAAAATTTAATTTTAATATTAATATCAAAAAAATCTCCTATTTATTATTTATTTTTTTATTTATGCATAAAAAAATATTTCTTTGTGTACTTAAAAGTTGTTCCTGCTTGGAATTGAAATAAAGGAATGCAATTTAATTTAAATGCCAGTGTAATTTCTAGAAGTTTTATGCTGATAATTAACAAACTTGCTCTTTTGTTTACGGCTAAACTGAAATTGTTACGAATATGCAAATATCTGCCATTTAGCCTGACCTGCCTATTTAAGTTTACCTTTTTCTTATTTTCGTATTTTAATTAATTTCTAGCATTAATAGCATTTTTACGCTTTTGTTTTATATTTATGCAAAATACTCGTGTCGCGTGTTTATTTTAAATGTCTACATTTTTAGCCTCTTCTACTTACATATATATCAGCTATAATTAAAGCCAACTAAAGTACATTTTACAAGTTTTAATAACTCCCTTTTGCAATGTTTGCCAGCAATTAAGCGAGCAAAAATATTTTTTAACTTCCTAAGAAAACTTTAGGGAAAATCATTATTAGGGAAATAGAGAGAGAGGGCAACATGCAAAGGTCAAACCAGTTTTAGTAAAACTATTTTTAAAGAAAGAAATAAATTTAACAAAATATATGTATGTATATTTTAAAGTAGAGAACAACGCCCACACTGTTTATTTACTTTCATATGCCGTGGAGAACAGAAAATGCAAAGGTGACACCGAAGCCATTAAATCAAATTCGAGCAATTTTTATTGAAATATATTTTTAACTGTGGCGGGGGGAAAACATTTACAAATTGTCATGCAATTGAAAAATTTATATTCAAATACAAAGAATTGCACATTAGTTACAGTTTGTTTATTGTAATCAGCTTGTTATTTGCTAAAAAAAAAAGAATAGAAAAAAAGTCTAAATAAAACCCTGAATGCACGCAACGTTTTACTGATTTGCAGAGGTAAAGAGAACAGCAACCTTTCAGGATCCACTACACCACATTGTTATATCATAACAAGCCATAAAAGTTTTGAGAAGATTTGTGAGGGCTTTTCACAAGTCGTAGAACGTAATCACAAAAAAAAAAAATCGAAATTAGTATAAGCTAATTACCTGGTCAGCATTCTTCTGTAATAGTGCTCGAAATTTCAAAAGGGTTTGGCAAAAAACCCTGTATCGTGTTTTATTCAATTTATTTTATTTTTTTTTTTTTTTTGTTTTTTGCTCAAGTTTCGCAAATAATCTGTAATTACCTTTTGCAATCTTTTAATTTTAATTAAAATCAAACGTCAACACGTCCAAAGGCTAAACAGGACATAAAAAAAAAGAAAAAAAAACTAAAAAAAAAACCTTAAAAGGAACTCTCTAATTACCAAAGAATATAAATGCGTACATAAAAACAGGCAAGAGAAAAGAATGATGAAAAGGGATAAAAATTGTAAAGCAAAGCAAGAAGGGAATTAAAATTGACTATAGAAATTGATTGCGTTTGATTACTCTCCGTAGTACAACCTCTGAACCTCGGCACAGTTGCCAGTCCGAACCAACGGGCCATTTCACATAAATCAATATTGCACAAACTTTAAAAATTATATCTCTACAATAAATGCACTTCATTGTACCGCCACACAACACAACACACATTTACTCATGAGCCAGAAGAGAAGACTGGTAAATAAGCGGCATCAGTATCCATCAAAGTTTACTTTAACAAACTCTAATGACTCTGAAAATTCATATTGCAGCGACTTCCGCTTACCAAAAATTTTGTACTACAGAAAATTGTTGTTGCATTTACAAAAGCCACATACGAGTATGCAAATAAAAAATATATTAATATGTGTAATCTAACAAACAGCTGATGATATCCTTCCCTTTCAAGGCATTTTTTGTAATTAAAAATTTAATATGGGTTGCCTAGAAAAAAAATTTACACCCACTGACGTGAATATCACAGGAAAGTTTTTCATATTTTTCATTGTGTAAACAGGTATTTAATGAAAATTCCATTTGCTAGTAGTAAAATTGGGTATGAACAGCTCTACAACTCCGAAACATAATATACAATGGATCTCTCAACCGCCAAGATCTTGTAATCTAATGCCATTGGTTTACTTTTTATGGGGTTTATGCAATCAACCCACAAATCATTGAGGCATTGCAATTGTAAATTAAGCGTGTAATCGGTGAACTGCAGACTGCTTTATGCGAATATGTACTTCAAAATTGGAACGATCATATTCAGTATGTATGAATGAAATTGTCTTCAAAACATAAAGCAGTACTAGCAGTAGTAGTAGTAGCAGCAATAGTAGGACTAGTAGTAGCAGTGTAGTAGTAGTAATAATAGTAGTAGCAGTGTAGTAGTAGTAATAGTAGTAGTAACTGTAGTAATGATACTACTAGTAGTAGTAGTACCAGCTATATCACTAGTAGGGCAATTAGTAGCAGTGCAGTAGTAGTATTAGTGCTAGTAGTAGCAGTATAGTAGCAGCAATATTACGATTAGTAGTGGCAGTGGAGTAGTAGTAATATTAGTAGTAGCAGTATAGCAGCAGTAGTACTACTAGTAGTAGCAGTATAGTAGCCGTAGCAGGAGTAGTAGTAGCAGTGTAGTAGTTGTAGCAGAAGTAGCAGTGTAGTAGTAGTTATAGTAGTAGTAACCGTAGTAGTAATACTACTAGTAGTAGTAGTACCAGCTGTATCAGGCAATAATGAAAAATATACTACTAAAATTGTCCTACTAAAATGTAGTAGGGCAATTAGTAGCAGTGCAGTAGTAGTATTAGCGCTTGTAGTAGCAGCAGCAATAGTGCGATTAGTAGTGGCAGTGGAGTAGTAGTAATATTAGTACTAGCAGTATAGCAGCAGTAGTAGTACTAGTAGTAGCAGTATAGTAACTGGAGCCGGAGTAGTATTAGCAGTGTACTAGTAGTAGTAGTAACTGTAGTAGTATTAGGCGGACTAGTATTAGCAGAGTAGTAGTAGTTCTAGTAGTAGTAGTGTAGTAGAGTAGTAGTAGTTCTAGTAATAGGACTAGTAGCAGTAGCATTAATAGTAGCAGTGTATTAGGACTAGTAGTAGGTGTAGTTGTTTCATATATTATATATATATATTATGTATTCATATAATTTATTGTGTGTGGAAGACCCGATATGAGAGAATTTTAGAAACTAAACTTACCAAGCAGAATTTGAGTAATTTATTCCTGAACACCTTACATGACGAATACTTACTGATTTGTCCACTAGTTCGTTATAAAAAATATTAATAAAATCAGGAATAAGTAGTAATAAAATATTAAAAATATTTAAAGTTATGTAAGCAAACTTATTCGAGACACATAATATTATATGCTTTAAAGTAATTTAAAATATTAAAATATTTAATAAAAATGAAAAATAATATAAATAAAATGAAATCATTAAAAATGACAGCAAAAACACTAAAAAAAAGCAACTCGCAAACATAAAAACTTTAATTAATTGAAGTTTCATGGAAAAAGTTATGTAAACTAAAACTGACAATAATTATGAAGAGCATTAACTGTATAAAAATACATAAAAATAATATAAAAAATACTTTAAAGTATTTTTTTAAATAATTTTCATACGAAGCCTTGCGGCTTTCAGGACAACCTGCAGATAAAAATATTTTTCGCTTAAAATCTCATTAAATCGAGAGAGAAAAGTTGATAAATTTTTTTTTTTTAGTATTTTTTTTTTGCATTTATTTAGTTTTTTGTATTTAATAATAATGTTACCGGTAAAATAAAATTTATTATGAATAATTAAATATAATCATTTTAACTTTTAACGTAATTACTTTTAGTGTGACAATAATGAATATAGTTTGTATTCTTTAGTAAAATCCAATAAAAAAAATTTCAATAAATTTAAAAATATAGTGACAGCAATTACAGTTTTAAGTATTGTTGCGGGGTAAAGAAAATTCCACTTCAATAGAAGTTCAAACTTGAGGGGAATTGCATATTCAACGGACCAAACTTTAAAATTGTTTGAAAACTAAAATATTTCAACTTTGGATTTTGTAAACAAAATTATTTCATTACTAAATTAATTTAAAAAAAAAATTAAATTTTTTGTTTGTATTCTATAAAATATAATATTCTTGATATAATATTCTATATACATACATATATGATAAATACGTGGATTACATTAAAAAATTAGCCAAAATGATGGAGGAATATTAAAATTCCTCCAAATTTTAATTAAAAAGAAAAAAAAAATTTTAATTAAAAAGAAAAAAATATATATCGGTAACAAACATACCAGTTTTTACGGAAGTTCCATTTTTCTCTTGCTCTTTGCCTCTCTAAAGTCTGAATTTGTCTTATTTCTGCACGGCGTCTGATAAATAATGCTCCAAATTAAATGCAGTGCACTACTTTTGAAGTTTAATAAAGTGCGAAGCGGAAAATTGGCGGGGTAGATTTGCAAAGAAACGCAGCCGACAATATATGAAGAAAGTTCTTAGAATCAATGAAAAACATAATAATGATTTTTTTATTCTTTATAAATATAAAAGAATTTATAAATTTTAAACAAAAAATTAATTTTGCATAAAAATTTAAATGTTAGTAAACATTAAATTTTTTAAACTACGGACAAATTTTTTCTCCTCTTAAACTTTTCTAATCTGTGATCGGCCCTAATAAAATTGTTCCTAAAACTTATTAACGAATCTATTAGCGTGGTATGTACTCGTATGAGCGTAAGACTGTACACTGGATTTTTGTAAAAATTGTTATAAAACCAATTTCCGTTAAAACCTTTCACAAAATTTTAATTTATTTTGTGTCAGTCAAACGGCCATCACACAACACCATTTACAAAAATTTAAATTATAGGAAAACCAAATTATATAAATAAATTAAAGATAAAGGGAAATTTAATTTCCGTTTTGGACTATTATATATATTTTCCAATAAAGAAGACAAAACAACAACAAAAAAAAAATAGCAACGCACACAACAAAATTAATTATTTTTAGTTGTGATTTTTTTTTCTGGGTTGAGTGGCGAATAATGTCCTTTTGAAACGCAATCGTTATCCAGCCTATAAATTAAAGACTAAATAACATTCTTATCAATTTCATTTATCTTTAATTTATTACAAAATAAAATGTTTTTATGCAAAATTTTTGGGCTGGGAAATTAGAGAAACAGTATAAAACGAAAAGTTGTAAAAAAAAAAAAAATATTTTTTTATAAAATATTTTATATAAAAGAAATTTGCAAAAATAAAAAAGTGCTTTAATGCCAGATATCACTAAAATAATCTTTTAAGTTTTTAACTTAATGTAGGACTGGGAAATAAAATTTAGGAGCGCAAGTGGTCAAATACAAGTATGTACATAAAGAAGATTTTTGCGCCAACTTAATTCTACAGCTGCAAAAGAAGGCAACACATGATCCTCAAACTAAGTGGAGAGGAGGAGCGGTCAGAATAATTTTCTTTTTTTTTAGAGAAAGCAGTGTGTCCTGCTGTAAGCAAAGGACTATATAAAATTATTATATATGTATGTACATACTTCTTTATAGAATGTCAATAAAATAAATAGGAAGTGAAAAAGTATGCACTATGGTGCAAAAACGACCAAACAAAACACAAAAATTACTTCTGGCACAGCTGTAACTTGTATGCTCTTGGCAGTATAAAATGAAAAATTTAAAACTTTAAATAATTTTGAAACGATTTTGATGCAATTTTCAAATCAACACATATGTATGTATGTATATATAGTTTGAAAACATATTCTATTGTTCGATAAAAATAAAGTTTTATTTTGGTTTCTTATAAATTCAATTATTCAATTTAAAATTTACTCGTGCACACGGCGTTGCTGATATACAAACAACCATAATTTGCACCTTTTTCTGTTTAAAGTACTTATGTAGTGATCTGTATGTCTGTTTGAGCATATATAAAACATACATACATATGGACTCGTATGTATATATACATATATAATTTTTCATGTTTATCTCTCTCAGTCGGTTAAATAGAAAGCAACGGCCATAAATGAATGTAATTAAACTTTACGCCCGATTGATTAAGTTGGGTAATGAATCAAACAAAATTTATATACTCATCTATGTACGTGTGTGCATACTTGTGTGTGTAATCTGCAGGATGCATTTCAGTATATGCTTTTGCTTTTTAATGATGCAAAATATTATTTCATGCGAAAAAAAGCTACTGCTATTACAAGCTTTATAATAAAATTGAGCACATGGTGGCAGATGAAAGGTTTGCTCAGATGATAATCATTATAATAAAATTATAAGCGGTTTGAATTGAATATAAATTGCTTTTTATGAGACAATAATTGTGCAAGTAGCGATTTAACTTGGTTTTTTTGTTTTTTTTTTTTTTTTTGTTTAAAGGTGCCTACTGAATAATTTAAACAAAGAGAATTTCACTAGAATTAACCCGCATGGTGAAATAAAATAATTTATTATAAATGAAATTGAATTGCACTCCTCGATTTTGACTTTTTCTGCTGTTAAATGTTTCATTTTCATGTGACAGATGTCTCTCTGGCATATACATACATACACACATACATGCATATGTATATACATATGTATGTCTAGTATAAATAGTTTGTAATATTTATGTTCATTCGCATTTATCTGTCTTTATATCATTTTGTCTGTTTATCAGTTGCAGCCACGGCGTTAATTTGATATATTTATGTATATCCTTGCAAAAGCAAAAAACTTGACTTCACAGCAAACATTTATGTAAATGAAACACATTGAAATTAATAATATGAACTCGTACATACTTAAAATAAATTTTTTTTACTTTGCTTACGTTTGTATACGAGTATGCATTTTACGACTTCCATTTTGTTGCTTGTTTAACAGTTGACAGTAGTTGTGTAGTGTCACTTTACTTTGTTGTTACTGTTGCTCAGTAGTTGCTCTTCTTTTTTCCAGCATTTCATTTCAAATGATTAAATGAGTGATAAACACGAACTCACGTTGCCAGATGTCACCTTAAAGACAAGTGGGAATTTTTGTAAAAATGTTATCAGGATTTTGCTGATTTAGCTGGAAAATTAAAATTTTTGAAAACTCCAACAATCCTTTAAATGAATTTATATATTTTTATTTAACCTTTAAATACATATACAATTTGTTCATATATATATAAATATTGTTCACATAAAAAAATGGCACTCTTCGCTGATAGCAAATATGGAAACAATAAATTTCGTTTTTGTTCTGATTCAACCCAAATAACAATGAAATTACTTAATACACAGTATATAGTATAAGTCGAATTCCGAAACATTTCATCAGTCAGAGCATAGTATATCTACGTCTCATATCAAAATAAAAATTATAAGTAAACTATACGTAACATAAATTATATAACTATATAATAATAAATACCTCGTACGATTTGCCATTTCAAACTCATAATGAGCTGTCAATTTTTTGTTCTTATAGGGTATTCAGAAATTTGGGAATAGAGAATGTAGCGCTCTCTCTCTCTAAGAGTTGTCAAAAGTGTAAGAATGACTTTTATAACAAGATCTATATAAAATATTGTAAGACTTGAAGTAGACTTGAAATTTCCTTAATAACGCAAGTAATAAAAAATTTAGTTTCTAATTTTATAGTAGAAGACAATTGTGGAATCGTCACTATCACCAAATGGTCTCTATTCTTTCTTTAAGCCCATGATTCACTGTCCTACACAATACTACGATCTGTCAAATAGGGCATGTGTGTAAAAAGAAATAGAATCTTGTCTCTTGACAAGTAAAATTTTATAAACATTTTCATGCGATCAGAGTTGCATTTACTTCCATTAGGAAAAAAAAAATTTTTACTTTTTTTATATGAAGAGTTGCCATTTTTATGCCATCAGAGTTCAATTTACTTCGATTAGCAAAGAAAAAAATTGTTTGCATCTTTTTGTATGGTAATGTGGCACGTGCAACGCCCTTTTCATGCCATTTTTTAATATACGAAGAAAATTTTATCAGATTTTCGTGTGAATGAATCGTTCGACTGTATAGGATAGTGAAATATGGCCTTTAATAATCTACCACATCATTTTGTGACTATTCAATTCTTACTTATCTATTACATTTAAAAATTAATACAATATGAAACAGTTGGTTCCCACTCTGAATCTCGATACCGAAGGTGGGTGTTCATACGACAAATTCTTGCTTTATTTCTTTATTAATTTTCTTAAAAATTCTTTTCAATATTTCTTATTCAATTTTTATTTATTTAAATATTGGTGAATGCAGTTTTACAAACGATAATTTCTTATCAAAAGCGCAAAGAGTTTCGAAATTAATCAAGTTGGTTCGCCTTAAAAATTTTGTATGGCGGAATACGCAGGTTCAATTCAGATTTAACCGCGAACCATTATTGAGAGAGCGTTGCTTGATATTTGCTATCTATGTGAACATGGTATAAGAAGAAAAGCCAGTAATACTAACGAGGAAACCGTAACAAGATTGTAGTGGCCCAAAATAAAGTGAATATGCCATAAGTAAAGCAATTCTCTCTTTCAGCAAACAGTATTGCGATATTTTCATATTACAGCTTTCATATTTACGAATTAAAATTGTTTGTCCTGTTTTTGATTTTTTCTTTTTTTTATTATTAAATAGGTGTTTTTCTAACAATCTGGCCACTCTCAATATCCATACATATTTTATTCTTAATTTAACACATCACAATTTATATGTGTTTATTGTCCTCATACACACATATGAATATGAATGTGTGCATGTATGCATGTATTATTGTTAAGTTTGCAATGTTTTTGTAAGGAAATAAATATAATTATTGCAGTAAAAGAAAAAATGCCTGATTTCTACTAATTGTTTATACTGCACTCACTTTTTACAAAAACTTTTCCTTTTTTTTTTAATTTTAAAACAGTATTTTCTATATGATGTGACAGCTTTTCAAATAAATGGATACAATAAATTACTGATAATAAAAATGAGCTTCAATAAATTTCATTTGAAATTAAATTTATAAAAAATAATCATTTTTTATATATTGAAGACTTAAATACAATTAAATAGAAATTATGAGGAAAACTATATTTTAATTAATAGTTTAATTATTGAATTATTTATTTTCGTGGGATTTTATGTATGTACATATGTATGTAACTATATCAGTCGCTAGATAGGAAGGCCAGCAGTGGATAAAATTTCAGCTTCGGCTTGGGCATATTAATTTTTTGTTTAATTTGAAATAAACAGGACATAAAACAGAAGTTGCTCCTGCTGATTTAGGGGTTTCCCCTCAAAATTTCACAATTTCAGTTAATATTCAATTTCAGTAAATTATTTGTTTTGCGTTTTAATTACAGTTTAGAGACCGAATTTAAAACTTAATTAAGCGTAATTTTTCGACAAAAAATAAAGCATATAATAAAAGATTGTTTAATATCCTTAAATAAAAACAAGTTAATAAAATTAATAATTATTCAGCTAAAAAAAAATATATTGCATAGATGGGCAAAAAAAATCACGCCGGGTCTTTTGGGAAAATGGATATAAATAAAGGTTTTTAGTATAAGCAGGTTGCCTGCAGCCGGCACCCAGGGAAGAAACAATATTTTATTATGATTCAAAGAAAATCAAATATGATACTCTTGTATTCGCCATATTATTTATAATATAAAGTTTGTGGATTTAGGAAATTTATTAACTATTTTACCAAATGGTTTTTCCCCCTTTTTAGAAAGTATTTTATACACTTTTGTTAATTAATTAATTGCTTTGCTTAGCAGTTTGCTATAATTTATTTAAGCTTTAAATCACATAAAAATGCATTGATATAAATAAACGTGTCTCAGCATTATTATTAAATATTAAATGTACGTGTTTGCATGTCAGAAAGGACACATAAATACGAGCACATTCATATGCCATTTAATTTATTGCTAATGTACATTAAATATTGTATGTATATTAAAATAGTTTAAAAAAAAAAAATTATTAAATGAGATAAATTAAATCTAAATTCGATTGCAGTATGTACATACTTATAATAGGATTAAATTTGTCAAGGACAAAATCCTTGCAATGAAAGTAAACAATTTGAAATATCTCACAAGCATCTCTTGATATTGTTTAAGAAATGTATTTAATAGACATAATGTGACAGCATTTACATTTCTAATGAAAAACAATAATAATAGATGTTAATATTATTAATATTATTTTATTACTATTTTTTTTTTTTTTTTTTTGTTAACTAAGTCAGTTTGCTAAGCTTTCGGCTTGTCCACAGGAAACCACAAAGTGTCAAACCCGCCGTGCCCGGTTTAGTAGGCTGTGCATTATTCTCTCGCCTACAAAGGGACGCTGTAAAATTGTATCGAAATATACATATATGTATGTACATGTATTGAATATATCGCATGTGCATACATATATGGAAATTTTCTACGTGTTCATTCCCAACAATAAATGAGAATTATAAAAAATTATGCTTTTTTTGTAGAAATTGGTTGACGATTGTATAAGCAAAATCGGCATATGCAAGCAAATAAAACCCTTTACATCATTTCAATTATTTTCGGGTTACAATACATTCAGGGTTGCAATATATTCAGAGTTGCAATAGGAAATTAGTTAAATAAAAATTTTTTTTCATATATGGCATCTGCTTATTCAATTTCATACTCAGTGTTTTATTGCTTTTGCTATTTTTCGTAAAATTTACTGCCAGCTGCAATTCTTTCACAGAAAATTTTTAGCATGAAAAAATGTCACAAAAATTGAAGTTTATTTAAAAAATAGCTGATCAATTAAAAGCCTCATGTTTTAAAATTTGTATTGTTTTGAGTAATCCTTGTAGAAGAAAAGCTTTTGTTTACTTTAAACTTTAATTCATTAAATTTATTTCTAACTAATTATTTTCCAGCCTTTAAAAATATTTCACTACTAATTCACATTTGCTTGCGGTAAATGTTTTCCTTGAATATTTTGTTTTATTTATTTCTTTGAATCACATATTTTTTTCTATTTCTTTATTTTTTCTATTTTAATAGCAAACTTTGTTCTCCTGCAAATTTACACACTATCAACAGTCAAACAGCTGTCGTGCTAGTCTTTCAATTCATGTCCTACTTTGCTTTTTTGTTTGGTAAAAATTTCTGAAAAAAAAAAAACATTTTTTTTATTAAACGAACGCACCTATTAACATTATTAAAGATGCCAGCCAGTATGTTTATTTTACAAAATTTTAATTATTGCTTTAGATTATTTACTCGTTTTAGTTGTTGATGTCTTTTCGACATATAAAACTTATTTTTTCAAATAATTACATGTTTTCTGTAAATGCTATAGAAAACTTTTTTTTTTTTTATATGACAATAAAATAAACCAGTTGAAAATTAAACGAAACTTTTAAATAAAAAGCACACAATGGCCATATAAAAAAAAAATAAATAAATACAAGTAACATAAACTCTGAAAGTTCCTTTTTTTTGTTTTTTTTTTTTTTTTTTTTTTGAAAACGGAAAAAGTTTTTTTTTAGTTCATCGTAGGAGTTCAAAAAAACAAAATAAAATAATTGTTTCCAGTAAATATGTACGAGGATGTGGAACGTGGTCGATATTTTGTATGAGAAAAAAGTTATTTTATTATTATTTTTGTTTATTTATCTTTGTTTTTTGACTAAAAACTTTTCTATATGTTTCATTTTGGCTAAGGATAAATGTTGACGTGCCAATTTTTAAAAATTAAATGTTACCACATGGAAGAGCTTGGCAAATGCTTCTTGTTTTAAAATTGAGACAAAAGTTTATACGTGCACAATTTGTGCAAAATAATTTTTTGACATTTATTGCAATTAAAAGCAGCAGTCGGGAGGAAGAAGTAGCGAACATTTGAGAATATAATATTAGTTGGCAAGTTTAAAATTGACAATTATTTCAAATACATATTTTTATTTTTAATGTTTTAGTTGCTTCGTAGATAATTTAAAAAGTTTGTTGTAAATTGACAGGATAAATTTTGCCATTTATTAGAACAATAAGCGATATCTTTTAGCTACAAAGTTAGTTAGTTATATATTAACCACGTGCGCTACAATGACGAGTTGAACTCGTCATGAATTCTTAATGTCCACCTGACCAGTGACGAGCTGTACTCCTTATGAAAATAAAATTTATTTTAAAATATTTATTTTCAATATTCTATGACGAATTCTTCCATTGACGAATCATTAGTGAAATATAAAGGACGACGGCATTCTGCCCAGTTTATTGTATCCAAACGCGCAGGATTGGAATAAAAATTTAAAAATAATGTGAGACGATATTGACGATATTATTGGAGACACGATACTGTTGTATATTTAAAATATATAGCTAGAAAGAATATATGTTGCTCAAGATAAGGTCGACGATATGCTCGCCTCTGAAAGTGTGGTAATGAAGCTTGCAAAGCCTATTTTAGGTAAAAATATTTATCAGCAAACTTGTATCTAAATTTATTGAAATATAACACAAACGCAGTCCGAAACTGTAAGAAAAAGAAGAAAAAATATCCAAAAAAAAAATCTCAGAATAGTAAGTAAAAATATGAGGCGGTATAAAAAGGATGTTTACACGAATGCAGTCCGAAACTGTAAGAAAAACAAGAAAATATATCCAAAAAGAAAAATCTTTCAGAATAGAAAGTAAAAATAGGAGGCGTTATAAAAAGGATGTTTACACAAATGCAGTCCGAAACTGTAAGAAAAACAAGAAAATATATCCAAAAAGAAAAATCTTTCAGAATTGAAACTAAAAAGAGGAGGCCGTATAAAAAGGATGTTTACACAAATGCAGTCCGAAACTGTAAGAAAAAACAAGAAAAAATATGCCAAAAAAAATCTTTCAGAATTGAAACTAAAAATAGGAGGCGGTATAAAAAGGATGTTTACACGAATGCAGTCCGAAACTGTAAGAAAAAACAAGAAAAAATATGGCGCAAAAAAATCTTTCAGAATTGAAACTAAAAAGAGGAGGCCGTATAAAAAGGATGTTTATACGAATGCAGTCCGAAACTGTAAGAAAAGCAAGAAAATATATCCAAAAAGAAAAATCTTTCAGAATTGAAACTAAAAAGAGGAGGCGGTATAAAAAGGATGTTTACACAAATGCAGTCCGAAACTGTAAGAAAAAACAAGAAAAAATATGGCAAAAAAAAATCTTTCAGAATTGAAACTAAAAAGACGAGAAGTACGAAGTTACTCCTGTAGAGGTTTGTTAGCTTTGAGGTGGGGGTATAAAAAGGATGTTTACATGCTTAGCTCTAAGTATTTAAAGATTGAGATCTGAGCTCGTGTGAGGGGGAAAGCCCAGCTGTGTAATTGAATACAATTCTGTAATTCTGGAATTTTTAATGTTCCTTTAGTGCACAATTGTTTCTAATTAAATCGAAGCTCAAGGGGTAAATAATATTGAAGGAACGAAGACTGTGAAATACAACTCTGCCAGTTATATGTATTTCAGAGCTTAAAAACTCCTCTCCTTCACATTTAAATAAATAATTTAAATGGCTGGTAAAACGACTTATTCTGTACGCTGCATTCTTAATTTTTTTTATTCTTCCGCCCTTATTAAACATATATGTACATACATATATGAGTGAAATGCATTTATGTGCATGCAATTATATTGCAATATAATTTTATTATTTAATGAACTGAACATTATTATTTTTCTGCTATTTATATATTATTTAATATTGGCTGTACTTTTTCTGTGCAATTTCATTTATATTATTATTGCGCTGTTGTTGTTGTTCTTGTTGTTGTTGTTCTTGTTGTTGTTTAATTTGTATGGCTTTAAAACAAAAGCAACAACACAAATATAGCCAAAAACCAATAATTATAATGCTTATACACTTTAAACTTTTAATTTATTTAATGGAAATGATCGAAATTAATTGAAATTAATGTTTATTTTTAACAAAACTATATACATACATTTTTATGAGTTTTCTGCTTTATAAACACTTTAAATTATAAAACAAATGCATATGGTGGCAAAAATGAGCAAGCAACTATATTTATCTACATACATACTATATAAATTAATAATTATTTTAAAATAGATTTAATAATAAATGAACGATTTTGTACAAAATTATTATAAAAACAGAAAAAAATAAAAAATTAAAAAGCTATTAATCTTGAAAATATATTATGCGATGCAAATACTATACATAAATTTCCCAAATTCATTTAAGAAAAATGAATTTAATGCTGACTGACTAAAGCAGTGTGAACTGAAAACGGAAGTTGTGCCAGGAAGTGTTTACTTGTACTAACCTTTGCATACTTTAAGGGGCTTTTACTTTTATTTCTTTTCTTTTAGTTAATTAGTATTTTCTGTAGTATTTAATTATGTTTTATTTAGAGAAAAGAAATAAAATCAATTTTAATTAAAAAATCTAGTATTAAAAATTTTAATAAAAAAAAGAAATTATTTTAAAAAAAAATTTTTCGGTACAAAGATAAAAAATAAATTTTTTTATAATTATAAAAAATTTTTTTTAATTTTTATTTACTCTCTAATATTTATTCAAGGCTTTTGGTTGACTTCTACAGGAATTATAAATTTTACAAAAATTGAAAAATTTTATTTCTGTGACATTTAACTCATATTAATAAATTTTTAAATACAAAAGTGTTATCTGTTAACTACATATGTATGTATGTACACAGAGCAAAATGTGCCTAGTAGTACCTAATAAAATAGAACAAAATTTACAAGATATCTCTATGGTTTTTTTTTTCAAGAAGAACATCTTATTAATTTCATAAGGAAAACCTTTTTGAAAAAATCAAGAAGGAAAGTTATAGATTTTATTAGGTATTCTTCTCGATTTTTTCAAAAAGGTTTTCTTCTTGATAATATACATATATGTATAGTATTTCTTTTATAGTAAATTATTTTTGTATGGCTTATATTTCTACCATAAATCTCCTTTTCGTATTACTCTCTCTATCTGAAATGGTTGTGTTATCAAACACAAGCTAGTGATTACTATGATTGCAATGCAATGCTAATGCAGTTTTCTAATATTTTTAATAGGATTTATATGTTCTGAAGTCCTTGCCTTTTATATATATATATAGATGTATATATACATATATATATTTTTTTTTTGTAGAATAAATTGATATTATATATATTTTCAATTCTTTGGGTTTTAGTTTGTTTTTTTAAAAAAAAATGTTTTATTTTAATTTGATTTTCAATATTTCGCTACCGCTATTGGTAACTTCTTCAGGAAAAATGTTGAAAATAAAAATTAAATAGGAATTTATTTTTTTTTTTATTTTTATAAATTTAAAAAATAAAAAATATATATATAAAATAAATAGGATTGAAAGAAAATAAACAAATATTAATTGAGATTCATTTTTGCTTGTTGCCAGCTGCCTTCTATGCTCATTTCACTGTGTCCTAAAGGAGATGATCAGGAAACCAGGCATTATTTTTAGCCAACATTAAAAACTAGTACACATATTATAAACAAAAAATATGTTTATTTCGTCCTAATTTTCTTTTAGTTTTATTAAATCCAAACTGCCGCCTTATTCATAAATTACCATACAAAATCAGTTTAATAAACCTGTCATAAGTCCAAAACTTTTTTTTTTCTTTATGAACAAGACAGAAGATCTGTATTATGCTTATAGCCACACACAATAAATTCTTAAAATTTCATGAATTATAAATATGATGTGTTTTTTAAAACATTTCAGACGTATAATAATTTCAAATTTAGAGTAACCAACATACATATAAAAGAGGAAGAAAAATTAATGTAAGAAATTATAAAAAAAAAAAACAACGTATGCCTGCACAGCTGCGTTTAATGGATTTTTTGGTTTTAAAACAAAATGATTATAAAAGAAATTATTTAAGTATAACAAAATACCATAAAAACGTTTATAAACGTTAACAAAAAACGGAATTATAATAATAATGTATACTCATGACATTTAAATGTCATTAAGAATAATTCAGGGGTACAGGGGTAACATATTTCCTTAGACAAGTACAAAATTAATTGGCTTTTATTGGTTGCATGCGGGAGTATGTGTGTTTGTGTGGGTGTGGGCGTGTGCGTATACGTGTGTATAATTTTAAATTGGTAACACATTGTAATTATGTTTATACGTCATAACTAAATATTTTACCATTTAATTTTTTAATTATTACTCCTACCATAAAGAAAATTTCAGAAATTTTAAATAATTAAATTCTTTTGAATGGCGTTTTACGCTAAACGGAAATGACAGACACACTTTTTAAGATGGCAATTAGAAATAACCACATTAATACTTGAATTACACAGATTATAGAGAGCTTTAAAAATATATTTGATTTGGAAAGAAATTTCAAACACTAGTTTTATAACTAAAAATAATTAGTTCCGTATTAGATCATTATAAAATGCTAAACGCAATTCTGTTCGAAACTTATTGGAATTACTCAAATCTTGCACTACACAGCTGTCCGCATGGAATAGAAAGTTTTCAAAATCCAAATATAAATATATATGTATATATGCCATACTTTCCAAACAGAATTAAAATATAGTATCTAGTTTATTTTACAACCTTTAATTGCATAGCTTTTTATTAGCTTTCTTTACAAAAACTTTGAATAAATTATTAATAAAAATAATGGCAGAATTAAAATATAGTATCTAGTTTATTTTACAACCTTTAATTGCATAGCTTTTTATTAGCTTTCTTTACAAAAACTTTAAATAAATTATTAATAAAATTAATGGCAGAATTAAAATATAGTATCTAGTTTATTTTACAACCTTTAATTGCAGAGCTTTTTATTAGCTTTCTTTACAAAAACTTTAAATAAATTATTAATAAAAATAATAGCAGTCAGTTTAACTGTCTTGAGTTCAACCCCTGAATATGGCAACTGCGACTAATAAATTTTAAAAATTTGTATTTATATTTGTTTAATTTTAAAAATGAAATTTTATTAAATGCATACCAAAATGGAACTATTAGGCTGAATGGTCTTATTCAACGATTGAACTCAAGTCGGATTAATTTTTTTTTTTTTTTTGAAACAAATACGGATTTTAAATTAATACAAAATAATAGAAAAATTTATGTAAAGAGAAGGCGCTTAAAAGAAGTATGGAAGCTCTCAGGCAAACTCAAAATATTTTAAGTTAATCAGCATATCAGAGTATAAATTATAAAAAATGATAGTTAGAGAAAGAAATTAAAAAAAATACTTTATCAAAAAAAAAATATTTATTTAATTTGGGGGGAATGAATTCTAAAAAACGGAAAATGAAAGCAAGAAAAATTGAAAAAAATTAGCAAGTGATTCAAAACAAGCGGCTCCTTTAAATCGTAATCTTTGTCTAACTTAATGGTTTTCTAAGCCAGCAAACTATTCAATATACGAGAATTATACAAGAAAATAATTCGATGTGTAATTAAGAAATCCTGCAGTTTTAAAGCAAAAAATAAAATTTAAATCGTAATCATTTTATAACGAGAATTACAAGAAAATAATTTAATGTGTAACTAAGACATCCTGCAATTTTAAACCAAAAAAAAAAAAAATTAAATCGTAATCATTTTATAACTGTATGGTTTTCTAAGCCAGCAAACTATTCAATATACGAGAATTACAAGAAAATAATTCAATGTGTAATTAAGACATCCAGTAGTTTTAAATCAAAAAAAATAAAAATTTAAATCGTAATCATTTTATAACTATATGGTTTTCTAAGCCAGCAAACTATTCAATATACGAGAATTACAAGAAAATAATTCAATGTTTAATTAAGATATCCTGCAGTTTTAAATCAAAAAAAAAATATATAAAAATTTGCTTCTCATAAATTCTTAAAATAAAAATTTCAAGTAGATTTTTAAATTTCTGTATTTTATATATACGAGTATAAGTCTTCCTTCCAGTCTTAGACACAATATTAGGTAGCAAAATTTCCAGTTGTGTTGTAGAATGTGAAAAAGGGATGAATATTTATGTGTTTGGCTTAATGAATACTGTTCGTTTTCAATGCCCCGGGCTAAGTAATAAAACTTTTGCCCATTTCTGTTTGCTTAAGTTACTTGTAAGAAATGTGTGATTTCAACTTTCGACTAAGGTTAACAAACAGGATGCGTTCATTTAAAAACTTATTAAATTGTTGTAATTTATAAGGTTTTATCTTTTGCTATTTATTTTATTGGGGTTCTGTTTCGTTTTTGCTAAGTTCTAAATAACTCTACAGCACACTCTTCTCGTATATACTCCAACCAAATAATATTTTATGTATTATTTTTGGCTATTTAAAACTCAAACGCGCCACTTCGTTCTTCTTCTCTTGCTGGCTCTCCTCCTTGAATCAGTTCTCTTTGTTTTTTTTTTTTTTTCATTATTTTGTACTGATGATTCTAAGCAACAGAGTGGAAAAGTAGAAAATCCTAAAAAAGTTTAAGGCTAAAACCCACAATAAAAAAATGAAAAAGAAATTCCAACACTTGCTGTATGTACATGCCAAATTTTCTTAACTGTTGTAATGCTGTGCTTAATGCCTCCAATCCCGCACTCCGTTTACGCCTCTTCGGGCCTTTAGCTGTTACATTGTTTTCTCTGATTTTAGTAACGGAAATGGAAGTGCTAAGACAGCAGGCAATTAATTTGCATGGCAAAAAATTACAGTAAAACTGTTTTAAAACTTTTTATTCCTTTTTTTTTTTTTGTTTTTGTTTTGTATTCCTTAACCGAAAATTAAAGCTTTTGCTGATAAGTTTTGTTAGAGCAGCAGGACGAAAGGAGACATCACTACAGACACACACAGCCACACATACGAGTACGTACAGTTTGTTTTACCTTTTCTAAACTTAAACTCTAAAATCGTTTGATTTATGTTAATTCTTAATGAGTTTCCATCAATCTTGAAAGTAAATTAGTAAAATGCAAAGAATAAAATAAATAAGGCGCAATACGAGTAACTTTATTTATTAAAAAGACATTTTTTATGTCTATAAATTAGACAAGTTTTCAAAAATGTAAGAAAATGTTGGTAAATTATATTTTTGGGTTTTAGATCTTCTCCTTGTAAATTCTTTCACGTGCGTTTTATTTGCATACGAATAAATTACACAAAATTAATTTCACAAGTACGAGGTGTGATCAAAACATAACCTCTTTATATATTCCTCAATTAGTATTTTGTCTCCTTCAAAGTAATTCCCCTCAGATATAATAGATTTATGCCAGCGTGTTTTCCAATCCTCAAAAGACTACTGAAAAGCGCTTTTTTTTTATCGTAAACAGCTCCTGTTTAGATTTTTCTTTTAATCATACCAAAACGCTCTCCTTTCATTGGTGTCTTCAGTCTTGAGAAGAGGAAAAAGTCAGAATGGACCAAGTCCATTGAATACGTTGATTGAGGCTTGATAAGAATTTGGTTTTTAGCCAAAAACTGGCAAACAAGCATCGATTTGAGATCCATGATTGGTTTTGCCACAATTCTGTGCGTTTCTGATGAACTGCTTCGCGCAAAAAGCTAACGACTTCAAGCTCATATTTCTTATAGACCGTACGACCTTGTTGCAAGGATTCAAGATGCACCACGCCATGGCAATCGAAGAACACAGTAGACAAAAGTTTCCCATTTAACCGAACTTGACGTCCTTTTTCGTTCTTGGCTCTTCTGGACGCTTCTATTGGAACGATTTTGCTTTGGTTTCAATGTCATAGCCTATCATACCCATGATTCGTCACCAACTATACCCTTTCAGAGCAAATATGGATCTTCGTTGACGACATTCAACAGCTCCCTTGAGACATTGTTTTTGCTCAAAAGGCCACATCAAAACATGACTAACCTTTACATCTGCCAAAAACCAACTGGCAATCCAAAATGGTTGATATTGCCATCACATATTGCCCAATACCACTTTAAATTGAATGAAATCGATGGCTTGCAGACTTGGTGGCAAAGTGTACACATCGTGTCAGAGTTCGTTAAACCGTTATCTTCAATACCACATATAACCGGCAATGACATGTCATATCATATATAACCAATCATATATAACCAATATGACAGCAAAAAAAAATGCCAAAATTGAACACACGTAACTCACGAAATTTGAAAATAAATATTTCTGATCACACCTCGCATGTCTTTGCAACTCTTTATTTAATTAAAAGTTTGCATAAAAACTCGCACATGATTTGGAACTGGAAGATCCTTTTAAAAAAATTTTTCGAGAACTTTCACATATTTTATTGGAATTAGAATTGTGGAAAACCAATCATGGATATCAAATCGATGCTTGTTCGACTGATAAAAGATTTCTTCGTCTCTAATAATTTTATAATATCTCGCAACTGCACAGAAAGTGAAATATTCCGCATTTCTAGTTGCTGTTGTTTAATAGTAGCTGAATTTCCTACCGCCGTAATTTAATAGATCATTAATGTGTGGTTAGTGAAGATGGCGATATTCGTTAACAAGTTCTATGGATTTAATAAAATGCAACGAAATGCATATTACATTGCGCCGATGTTCCTATATCGAATTAATAATATTTTTTGTACAAAGTTAGTCAATTATGAAATAAACTTTTAAGATCGGTCGATATATAAGAGTTGTATACCATTTTGTCGACATCGCAAAGAACATTTGGCAATGGCTGCTGACCATGTTTTTAATTATATTTTTGAAATATCATATAAATCCTCATATATAAGTTGTATTTGAATACTTAATAGGTGTTTTTATACATTCCACAAAAATAATTATGGTAAATATGCCGGTGTGCAAGCGCTACTCAAGGTAATACGCACTCAAGTGCTCATATTGACGAGATTACTTCTGCCTCATTAAAAGTCTTAAATTATTTTTCAATAAAACTAATGTAAAAAAAATATGGCAGCAGCTTTTATAAACAACTGGATCTTATATAGTTTTTTAGCTTAATTGTGTGCGATAAACTATATATAATTATTTTAGGTACACTTCGATTGTATAATTTTTCATTTTTAAAATGTTTAAATTTACCAAATAAATTAATTTTGTTTATTATTTATTTAGTATTGATTCTAGACAACAGTAAGCAACAAGCGGAAGTTTCTGCTTAAACGGAAATGTACAAGATGTATTGCATACTTTAAGCAAGTCTTTCTTAATTTCCTGTGTTTAGTTTTCCTTTTTTTGTTTTTTTTTTCTTTGTTATCTTGTTATTATTTTTTTCTTTCTTTTGAAAATTTTTAAAACGCAGATGTGCTAATTGGTGTTATAACTTTCTAAAATATTTCTGCTAATTGTATTTCGCCAAATGATATATATATATATTTTTTTTTTATTTTAGCAATTTAAATCCATCGAAATGTTATTTAATAGCAATTAAGTTCATTTATCAAACTAAATTGAAACTGCTGCCAAATTATCCCAAACACATACCGCAAGTTGATTTTCTTCTTAATTCTGTTACCGCAAGATAGTTTTTGTTCGATTATATAACTTTTTCTAAAGAAGTAAAAGGCAGAGAGAGCACGGATACATACAAGCGTGCACAAATACTGTTACATATTGCATTGGCAACAAATGCTGGATATTAAGTTAACGTAAATTTGAACGTTCGTTCGTTCGTTCATTCGTTAGCTTTATAAGAGTAGAAAAATAAAATATCAGCATTTAAGACGACTACAGCCAAGTAACACACGTCCAGACTTCAATTAAAGAGTTTAACTTCAATTTACTATTTTATAAATTACCAAGCATGAAAAGCATTTATATCTTTTAGATTATTTATTCAACTGTCTTTCAAAGGAAAAAATTAAAAATAAAAATCTAAAAAAGTTAAATATTGGTAGTAAAAAAAGTTTTTCTATTGTACGTTTAGGAATTAATCGTATTTAGCGAAGTATTAAAAACTTTCTAACATCAATTAAATGTTTTACTATTTTACGTATCTTCCCTCTATTCTAAAATATTTTTTCCCATTTGATTTAGTTAGAAGTTAAACTATTTCTTTTTGTTACTTAAACTGTTAACTGAATATGGTCAGCTGCTCTTTTTATTATAAAAGTAAACAAAAAAAAAAAAAAATCCCTTCTTACCATATTTCAAGTTTGCTATAGAAAAAAAAAAAGAAAAAGCATTTGTTACTAATTATCGTGGCAATAAAAGTTAAGGCAAATTGTTGCAGGGGGAATTTACAAACTTCTTCATGTTGGCATTTAAAGAAAATAAATGTAGACGTAAAACAAAATGAAAAAAAAAGAAACGGGAGCATAAAATACAAAATCAATATTAAGTGAAAATTAATTAATATTAATTGATGGGGCAAATTTTTATGTTTTATTTATCGTTTATTGCAATTCGCAGGAGCAATACAGAGTACATACTCCATACATACATACAACAAGTAATGTGTTAAGGTAACCTTGTAAAATATTTTAAATACACATAAAACACAATCGGTAAAGAGATATTAATAGCAATTGTAACTTGATTTATAAAGCATTAGCCGCTCCCCTTCTGTCTCACTATTAACATGAGTAAAAGTAAAATCTTTCTATATTAATTTTACTTTTGTTTTACACTGTGTATTTTAGCTTTATATTTAGCCACGCGAAGCACAAGTCTCTGAATAGTTCACGCCTCTTGCTTTCAAAGTAAGCCATACGACAAGTAATTCTTAAAAAAAAAGTTTCAAGTTTTAAAAAGCTTTTTAATATAGTTCCCAATAATTATTAACTATAAGTGGCCCTAAGGAATATGTATTGCGGCGATAAGGTTGTCAACCATTTAACCCTCTGCTGCGTGTTTCACTTTTGGTACAGGCCATACTAAAGCCCTATTTTGCCTACGACAGTAAACATCAGGGTACTACTGCCAGGCCAGTAGCCATACTATACTACAAGAAATGGCTAAAGGCAACTACCTCATATACAATATTTGTACTAAGCCATAAGCAACCACCAACATTGCCATGGCAGCGGTCTTCTAGTGCAGATTTTTACTTATTTCAGCAAAAAATTACATAATGTAAAACGTCCAATAAATTAGTCTACTTTTTCCTGATCGTAAACAAATTACTCCTATGCGTTAAATAAAAATGCAATGAAAAAAGGCTGGTTCACACGTGCATACACCTTCATCATATTGCACTTAAGAAATTGCTGGAAATCGCCAAAATATATACACAATGCTTAAAGTTGTTTAAACTTTAGAGAAATTTCTTAATTACCGATTATATTAATTTTTTTTTCTCGTTCTGTTTTTCAAATGCAATTTTGAAAAAAAAAATTGTTGGGATTAATATTTTTCCTTTAACGCAAAGGGATATAATATAAGATAATAGATATAATATATAATATATTCATAATCCTATAGAATTGGTTTTTTACGAATACTTCTATAGTTTGTCTAGGAAAGATCTTCAGATGAACGTAATTATCTATGAACGGCATCTCGGTAAACAGAAAATGAATCATATGTGTTGTAATAAATTGAAAATATTGTTTTTATTGGTTAAATTTATTATTATATTTTTCAAAAGTATAACGAAAAACTGATTATATTTATATATAGAAAAAATTTAAGTAAAAAAATGTATATGTATGTATATTTAGTATATAGATTTCCGCATTAATTTTTTACAGCACAAAGAATTAACCTCTAATGTAAATAGAGCAATTAAACCAATTTTTTTTTGTGTATTTAAAGCAATAATGAACTTATTGGAGAATAAATAAACAGTGGTATGTGAAAATTTAAACTTTCCATTATAGTTAAATTCAAGTGAGTGATATCAAAAATATCTTGCTCAAACATATTAAATCGAAATTCTTTGATGTCTAGCACACATCTAATGTTAACAATATATCCAATTATATTTTTACTTGTTTACTTAACGCCTTAAATTATTCTTTCTTAAATCAGCTTATAAGCGATGGCATACCCTGTTCCATTTTTTAAACATTTCAATATATAGAAAAAATAAATTCGTTCAATAGTCCTGTTAAAATAAATCAAAGATTTTCACAGAAATAAATGCTTGCGATAATGGTGGGATAGGAGAAGTGGAATGAAACTTGAAAGAAAAAATGAACATTTATGTATTTAATTAAATAACTGCCGCCACTTTTAAATAACCTTCAATTTATTGAATTTCGTTGAATTTTAATTTCTCATTTCCTCTTTCCTCTTCTTCGTTTTCAAACAGTATGCCGAAGATTCTCTTAAATACTTATTACGTGTGCTCAGAGAAGTAATTAAAAATATATTTTCTTATATATTTTTAAGGATTTTTTATTTTCGGTTTCCTATTTACACTACAGCGTATTCGTATACGTTGTTATAAGGAATAAATAGCAGATAACAGTGGGGTAGAAGTGTTACGTCTGCCTGTTAATATAATCGGCTTTACCAATTAAAGTACGTTGCATTGAAGGTTTCTACAAATGTGGCCCTGTACAATAAACATAATATATAAATTAATTTAAAAAAAAAAAACTAATAATTTTTATCTTAAAAAATAAATATAAGCTGTGAGCAAAGCGAAAGCGAAATAAAATTCAAAAGAATTAACAACTGTAAATATAAATCGGGGGAATTACCAAAGTATACCAATAAACGGTGAAAGGAATACCTTTAGAATAGCCGAACTCTGGCAACTCGCTTGTGATGATTTTTAGATGTATAGACATGTTTGTTGTGTGAATGAGATGGTAGAAGTGAAAGTAGTTGCCCTATTCTGTTAGATTAAAAATATGCAACGAAAGTTCTATTACAAAAAAAAAAGGAATTGGAGCAAAATAACACGATTGAAGAAAAAGAATTGTTTCTTGAACTTTCATCAAATCATTTGCAGCAAAGGGACATTATTAAAGGCAAAATTAAGTGCATGTGATTCACTATCCTACACATTCTTATGATTCATCTATAAGAAAAACGCACGGAAAAGTGGCCGTCCTAAAAACAGGCTTCGAAATGTTTTTGCATGTCCATGCAGACGTACACAATAATTGATGCATACTCGTAAACATTCCTTCGCTGAGCTTCTTGGAATAAATAAGTGATGATTCGATCTTTTGGAAATTATAATTTATTGATTAGTATCATTTCGGGTTCAGCATTTTATCAATAATTACAACAACCTAGGAAATATCGATAACGCTGTATGAAGACGATAAAAGTTATTGTATTATGCAATATAATATTGTATTTTTGTGGCGCATATGGCTACATATATGTATATATATATCGGGTTTTCTACTAGATATATACTTATACATATATATATGTATATATATGTATATGTCTTTTGCAGAACATTTGCTTAATCTGTGGAATGAGTCAAGTACGACTAAGTCGTGGCTATACTCGTAGAAAAAGAAATTTTATAATAAAAATAAAAGCTAAAATTGTCATTTTTCTTTTGAGTTGTATTATATATGTATGTGTGTGTGTCTGGCTGGTAATGTGATTATAAACGTTATCGATATGCAGCTACCGATATACCATACAGCCAGTCTATCGCACAGACAATCCCTTTTATATCCTTACAAATACAAATGTAGCAAAAATAAAAGAAAACGAGCGAAACACAAATTTGAAAAGATAAAACATTTGAAAATTGAGTTGAGCTAAAAATGGGTATGAACAAATAAACAGCAACCGAAAAAAAATCTTACGCACCCTTAAATAGAGATGGAAAAACTGTTTTGGTATAAATGACTTGATGTAAAGAGCTTTCGGGCTGGCTTGTTATATGCCACTGCTACTTACACGTTACTTAATCGAATTATCATCAAACATGGCGTCAAACAAATGCTAGACCAAATATTGTCACTCAGAAAGAGCGACACATACACACACAAACGCCGCCGTTACCATATACGAGTACTTCTACGTACAAAGATTTTGAGTTCTACGTCCGGTTGTTGGCCAGTGTGATTTGTTGCAATTTCGTATTTTCTTTTAGCTTGTTTTAAAGGTTCCGTTTTCAGTTTTTGCCAAAAAAAAAAAAGAAAGAAATCACAAAATAAAAATCTCTGATAGAAATTAAACGTTAAAGCCAATGCCACTGTTTGGGGTTATATTCATTGACAGTTTTTTTTATATTTGGAGCAAGTTAAATCCTTTGTATAACCAGTAATCTGAATAAGTGTTTGAGCATACAGAAATTTTTACAAAACCACTCTGTCATACTCCTTTACATCTTGCTTAAAAAAGGAAGACATAAAAAGGTTGCGTGTTGAAGGGAGAAAACTTTATCAGAAGGAAAAATTCCGAGTAAACCTTACAAGGGATCGGATATGAACTTGCGTGTTAAGTATTAAGTGTGATTTCGCTTTGTTTCGCTCTTTTTTCTTTACTTTGTATTAATATCTATTAAAGATTTAATTAATTCTCCCTTTCATTTCTATGTTTTAATGTGTGAAATACAAGAGATTCAGATTACAATATTTGAACACTTTTTAAATATATAAACCCACAACGATGTAAAAATAAATGAATGTAAATATTTGCTTTTTTTCTATATTTTAGATATGAACAAGGGATCACCTATTGATTATAAAAGTGGTTCGGCTTGTTCGACACCCACCAAGGATACATTGAAAGGCTACGAACGTTCGGCTAATAATTGTATGGGCCCTGTGCTTCCTCCCCGCAGTGTAATGAGCGGCATACCCTCTCACCATTATTCAGCGCCCATGAATTTCCGCAAAGATTTAGCTGCTCGCTGTTCCGCTAAATGCATAGCAATCGTAGCCATTTCGATATTTGTGGCAATGTGTATTTTGTTAATATTTTTAACAGGTAAAGCGAAAAAAAGTCAAAGAATCAAAGAAAAGAAAACGATTGTTTTAATTAATCTTTCGAAATAAAATAGGTTTTGGTGTTCTTCATTGGTCTCCCTCTGCCCCCTGCACAGTTCTAGTCGGCAATGAAGCTTCGGAAGTGACAGCAGCCAAAAGCACGAATACAGATCTATCGAAAGTACATAACTCGTTGTTGCGCTCAAAAACCGGACAACCCACCATGGTTACAACAGCCACCTCATCGCTGTCCTCTTCACAGGCAGCTGCCTCATCATCAGCTTTTCAATCTACATCAGCCTCTTCGGTGGCTGTGGGTTCAGCTGCAGCCACTTTATCGTCATCCTCCTCCTCATCCAGCTCATTGTCATCATCCACATCTTTGTCATCAGCATTAGCAAATGCCAATATCGGAGGTAATTATTTGCAAGTTTTAATTATTTTTAAATGAGTTTTAAACAAAACAAAACAAGAAAAGCAAAGCAAAATAAAACTTGAAAACTTTTTATACTTCTTAATCACAACAAAAATCAAACCACGACTAAAATCTATATTTTTCAAGAAGACAACAAAAAATCATGACGTTACAACGAGCTTTAATACTCAAGTTTTTTTCCATTTTCTTCATTTTATTCATTTAACGATGAAATAAAGTATTTTTTGTATTTTGGTTTATTTTCTTTTCGATTTCATTTTTTCATAAAAAAAAAACTTAAAACTTATTTTATTTCCTTTTGCCATCGAATAGTTTAGATACGGACAGGTTGAAAAGCACATTTAAAAACAAAATGTCGCAAAGACTATTTTTTACAAAAATAAAATAGAACGGAAACAGTCAGAATTAAAAATAATTTAATTTACAAAAATAATTAAAAAAGTCAACAAAAAAAAATTATATCAATTTAGATGCCACTGTTCTGTAAGCCAACAACAATGTGTGACCGTTGCGTATATTCAGTATTGGCTGGCAGTGTTGCCGGTTGATTGTTTTCTAACGAGAAGTGACTAGTTTTTCTTTCCGTAATTAGTTTTCTTGGCTTCTTCCCATACTGGGCAAGTAAAAAAATCTTCAAGTTAAAAAAATTCAAAAGCTTAATATTTCGATGCGAATATTCCCAGATCTCAAATTTAAATTCGCTTGGCATAAGTTCCTAATGCCTAATGGACATTGGCATGAGTAGGTGCACACCGTACATGGACTACATTCGAATATAGCTGCCAAACCTCATGAAATAAACTCGCGATACGTTCGAATTTATTAAAACATATTACGGAAATTCCGTGTTGGAAAATATATATCATATATGTAATTAAAAAAGTTCAGAATTGGGAAAAGCGAATCAAAAATTTTAGTATTGGATATTTCACTTAAATTTCACGTTTTTTGTTCGCAATATTGCCCAATGCGAATTTTAAAATATTAAACCGCTAAATATTATTATATCAGATTTATTAGGTTTCGATCTTTGTAGAGATTCTTCTTCATTGCAAGGGATTGGCACAAAATCAAAATTTATAATTGGTGGCACGCAGGCATTATAGAGTAATGGAAAAATAGCATCTATATGTACAAGAGAAATGATTAAATTTTTAAATTGGAAAATTTCACTTCATAAGGATTTTTGGTAAAATTTAAACATGTGGTGTACATGACACCAAAATCGGATGAGCTCTAAAAGATTCCTGATTGAATTGGCATGGAATTACTTTTCCGTAATTTATTTTTTTAATAAAACTTTTGCAGAATTTTTAGAAATAATGGAATATTTAAAACAACAATTAAAAAGTATCAAATTCCTTATAGTGTTTTTATTGTTTTAGTTCCTGTAGGGAATTTTTTGTTTTCAAGGTTGGCAAGCTTATTTCAAGTTAAGGGCCGGTATAAGCAGACATAGTACATACATATAATAAAGATGTTGTAGTTAGAGCCTTTATATACATATATATTTTTTTTTCTTTTTGTTATCTCTCTGGCTTTGCGTTTTTTATACATGCTTATATACATATACACATATATGGACTATATATAGTCCATGTGCCCTTGTACCTTCCATAAAATACATTACTTGCATCGTTACTGCCACAAGTGATTTAGTTAAATAATCAAATTATAAATACAATTTCACGCATAATTAAAGCCTACAGCCTTCAGCTTTTAAACATCGAGGAAAAAAGTTTTTTTTCATCTCTGGTAAATTTCCAAATCAAAATATCAGACAGAATAAAACCAAAATACAAAACTTTAGCCACCCCTTAAGGATGTCAGTGAAAAATTGCAATTATTTGTGGATGAAAATAAAACATTTTAAATGCATATTTAAATTTATATTTAGAAATGCTTTAAAAGTTAGAATTTGTTTTATATAAATTTTTTATTTTAATAAAACTTATCTGTGTACTGTGAATTAAACCGATAGATAAAAATTTCGAACGGCAAACAATAAAGATGATAAATGATATATTAGAAAGTGATAAGAAACTTGAACGGATAAAACAACAGTTGCAGCAAATGCAACAATTTTTAAATGCTAAACATTTACGTTATCGGCGAAGTTTAACACCGCCAAGTTTTGAACACTTAATTAAAAAAGACGACGAAGCAGTAAATCGTAATGAAAATAATAATGAAGAAAGCGAAGCTGGAGATGAGAATGGGGACAAAATGTTTATTAAGCAGGCTTTCAGTAATGCACAAACAGCAGTTGCTCAAGATTTTAATGATAATGTAGAAGAAGAAGATGATAATGATTTTGAAGGTTTAAAGGATAATGGCAGAGATAATGACGGTGATCATCATTATGGTAATGATAAAGACAAAGATGAAAATTTAATAATAAAAAGTAATTATGACAAGAAATTTTCAAAAGAAGAACAACAACTACGAACAACATCTACTGGTAGCAATAATAAAGCTCGGTTGTATACAACCACCCCCAGCTCCTTTACAAATAATAAGGTCTTGTCGGATTCATCTACTACCACAACATCTTCCACTTCAGGTTTTTCTTTGCCACCTTTATTATCGTCTTTTGATGACAAAACTTTGAAAATCAATAACATATTAAATCTCAATCAAAGTAATAAACATAATATTAACAAAGAGAATCATCCAAAGGCAAAGGAAGTTTATATAAATAATACGAAGGAGAAGCTGAAGGAAAATGATTACAAAGATGGCAAATATTTAGAGCCGACTAAAGCTGTAACAATTCAAAGCTCTTTTAATGAAGGTGAGGAAGGGATGATGGAAAGCAGCACAAAACTTTTCACAATATTCGAAAATTACAACTACGATGAAGAAGCGGCTGTTTTAGGGGATTTAAATTTAGATTTACAAAATCATAATGATTTTGAACAAAATATTAAGAATTATTTTGTGGATGAGACCAATGGTTTAGTTGTAGCACACCTTCATGAGCCCAACATCAATGTTGTGGATGGCAATCTAAATATTTTTAATGACAACAAAGAAAGAGAGCACCTAAATAAGTTCAAAAATGTGGAAAGTATAGAGTATCCAATAGCAGAGACTACCAGTAATAATAAATCTTCTCAAATTAAGGAAATTGTTGACGACGGCAATAACAATAATGATGATATTGTTCAAAAAACTGCTGACAGCAATAATTTTCAAATCAATCGTTTTGAAGAGGAGAAAATTGATTCAGTAACAGTTAATAGCCATCATTTAGTTGACAGCAATGATGACATTCATTTAAGTCAGATATACACTCAACAAGAGAAAAACACTCTAAAGGACACTTCTTCCACACCTACGGCCTTAGACCAGCCAGATAAGGAGGATTCTTTAGAGAATCTTATGTTAAATGATGGTCTAATGCCGCTTAATCCACACAATGGTTATTTTGACATGAATTACTTTCAACATTTAGATGATATCGATATTGTCAAATTGGAGCAGACTCATTCAAATGAAGAAGAAATCTATAAAACTATTAATACAACTAAAAATAAGTATAAAGATAATGCTAAAAAATATAAATCTCAATTCGATACCTTTAACTATGATAAGCAACAAAATGAAGTATTATTGGACCAATATAAAGTGAAGCTGCAGTCACCGTCATTTCAACAACAAGCTGTCCCTGAAAGGCCAATAACTTCGTCGCCTATTTTAGACAAACCGCCAAGTCTGGCATACACTGATGCTTTACATAAAACTAATGTGGCAGACAAACGCATTACAGTTAATCTCACCATAGCCTCCAATGATGGCACTGGTAATATGTATACCTTACATGTGAATATACCAGCTTTTGATCAAGCAGGACAACTGCAAAATATGCAACAAGTCTTAAAACATGAGAAAAAACCGCTGCAGGAAAATATAGTAGATAAAATTACAGAAAATCCAAAGCACTTTCGATACGAAGAATTGAAATCTAGTCCTTATTGTATACCTGAGCCGCCACCACCCATACCAGAATGTCCATGTGCTCGCACGCTATATATGGCTAGTGAGAGTGCTGACACCATTAGCTCCTCTACCGACAATGACCTAGACAATAACGACTGGTTTAAAACATCTACCTTAACAACTGCAACACCTGAAACTACTATTTCTCACAGCACAGCATCCTTTCCAACTGCTACACCAGCCTTTTTATCTAATATTGCAAAAGTTAATCTTGAAGAGGCTAATGCAAATGCTAACGCTAATGATAACACTATTTATAACAATATTGATATTGATACAACCACTAGCACCACTAATATGCTTGATGTTGTTACTGATGATAATTTTAAAACTAATTTACATGTTAAAAGCTCTATTGAAAATGGTGAAAAGTTTGCATGCCCTGATGTTATGCCCATACTTGTACTTGAAGGTGATTTGTATTAATTTTTCTAAAACTTCCTCTAACGCAAATAATTTTTATATTTCCAATTACTAATTTATTAATTTAAGCATATAAAATTTAATTAAATTTTAAAAATAAAAATTTTCATTGCCATTTCATTCACTGTAAGTAACACATAAATTTTAAGTTCGCCAACCTCACGAGCTGACTCAAATGATTATACATGATTTTCATCAGCTTAGAGCCGATACAGTTTATTATTTGACAGAATTTACATTATTAATGGCATAAATAATGTATTATTTTTATTATGATTATTTCTTCTTTCTTTACCATTTTTGTAAATGTTTTTATAATTTTTCGATATGCAGAGCTGGAAATCAACATAAAAAAAAATATAATTTTTATTTTTTGAAATTTTTGACTCCAGCCTGTGAAGATTTCAAACATTGTTTAAATCTCTATTAAAGAATAATGTCTTCTTCAAAGAGTTTGAGTTTTGTATTAAAAAACAAAATTTGGTTTATATTGAGGAAATTTAAAAATACTTTTCTAGCAGTGCGTAGCTTCAGCTGGGAGTGTAACCTCTGTTTTATAATGCAGTAGCATATACATATTTACTAAATTTTATTTATAATTTATTTTTCATATTTATTTTATTAATTTTTTTGTAGTATAAAATAACATTAATTCATTTGGCTTTCAAATATAAAGTATTGGCTTTAAACATCAAACATATTCATCAATTTTTTTTTTTTTTGCAAATATACTTAATGTAAAAATTCATTAAATAGAAATACTATGTATGCATAGTTGTAAATTACAAAATTTCACTTCAAAATTACGAAATCATTTAATCTGCTCATTCATCGAGAGAGTATAATCGAAAGGGCATTAATACTAGAAGAGGGGAATTGTTATCATAAACAAAAACAATGTACTCTCACCACTATTGCGGTACTAAAAGGGAAAACAAAAAATTAATCATTTAAAAAAAAAGGTTGTTGTCCAACGCTCTCTTTTGTGGTTTGGGGCATGGCTAGCAGAAATAAACACTATAGAGTCCAAATAAATATAATTTTAAATAGGATCACTTTGCCGATTGCAGCTAATTGTTTTCTTACTAAAAAATTTGCAGTATTTTTGTCAATTGATTTTTCATCCCCGCACTAAAGAGCTTTCACATTGCCGTTGACTTTCTCAAGTCAGTGCGAATTGGCACAGCATTACATCATTGAAATGTTGCCTCTTCACACTGTCAGTACGTGAAATGCAATAAAAATCGTTAAAATGAGATGATAGTGGGGGGCGCTCTTGTCGTCTTTTTTTTTAAATGACATACATATGTATCTATTCACTATTTCGGCTACTAGATTTGTATTTATTATATGTATGTATGTATATATTTAAAGTATGTATGTATGTATATTCAGTAAATAATAATAACAAAAATCTATTACAAACCCAATAATACTACGTACTAATAGCAATTTAACATTAACATAAGACGAAATCAAAATTAACCTTAAACACAGCGAAGCGACAACAAACAATTCTCTTTGTACAAAGAAACAAAAAATATCCTTTAACATTTGAAAATTGTAAAATTACTCTTTACGCTTCATTTATCTAATAATGCAAAAAAAGGAAAAGAAAAATCTAAACCATAATATGGCATTTTTCTTTCTCTTCTTGTGTGGTACTTTTGCTTCATTGCGAATTTTTGGGAAACAGGTGCACGAACATTTCCGGCCCGTAGTTTTCCTCCCGATGGCACAACATTTGGCCAAATAACATTAGGCCAGAAGTTGACCAAGGAAATACAACCGTACAGCTATTGGAATATGCAATTCTATCAATCGGAACCGGCTTATGTGAAGTTTGATTATACTATACCGCGAGGCGCTTCGATCGGTGTCTATGGTAGACGCAACGCTTTACCCACCCACACGCAATATCATTTTAAGGAGGTACTTAGTGGTTTCAGTGCAAGTACCAGATCAACTAGAGCGGCTCATGTAAGTATAAGTTTTTTTTAAAGTATTTTTAAGGGGTTTTAAGGAATTAATTTCATTACTAAAAACCTAAAACCTGTTGCTTTATTAACCTAATAAATGTGTTTTTGTCTTTTTTTTATGTATTTTCATGCTTTTCTCCATACACTTCCATTACCAACATGCTTAAAAAATACCCAAATACTCTCCCATTTCATTTCGAAACACTATCATTTCAAAACTCTTAACAATTTGACACAAAATAAAACGGACTGTGAATTTTTGTTTGTGCGTTCGCTTCACATGCAGCAATCGATAACACGTGAAGTTACTCGTTATATGGAACCAGGTCATTGGTTCGTTTCGCTTTACAACGATGATGGAGATGTGCAGGAAATAACATTTTATGCCACCATAGCCGAAGATATGACACAAAACTGTCCAAATGGTTGTTCGGGCAATGGCCAATGTTTGCTGGGTCATTGCCAATGCAATCCCGGTTTTGGTGGTGATGATTGTAATGAAAGTGTTTGTCCTGTGTTGTGTTCCCAGCATGGTGAATACATAAATGGTGAATGTATATGTAATCCCGGATGGAAGGGTAAAGAGTGTTCACTGCGTCATGATGAGTGTGAAGTGGCCGACTGTAATGGTCATGGTCATTGTGTTAGTGGAAAATGTCAGTGTATGCGTGGTTATAAGGGGAAATTCTGTGAAGAAGGTAAAATATCAAAGACTTAGAAAATGTTTAGGATTTTCTTTTACATGCACTGATCTAGATATCAATATTAGATTAAACCAATCAGAATCTTATGCTGCTAAAAATGTGATTCTAATTTCTTATTTTTGTTTAGTCGATTGCTCGCATCCCACCTGTTCTGGTCATGGTTTCTGTGCGGAGGGCACTTGCATTTGTAAGAAGGGTTGGAAAGGTCCCGATTGTGCAACAATGGATCAAGATGCCTTACAATGCCTACCAGATTGTTCGGGTCATGGCACTTTTGATTTAGACTCGCAAACGTGCAGTTGTGAATCAAAGTGGAGTGGTGACGATTGTTCTAAGGAATTGTGTGACTTAGATTGTGGACAACATGGTCGTTGTGTGGGTGATGCCTGCGTCTGTGATGATGGCTGGGGTGGTGAATATTGTAATACGAAATTATGTGATGCTCGTTGCAACGAGCATGGCCAGTGCAAAAATGGTACTTGTTTGTGTGTCACTGGTTGGAATGGCAAACATTGTACGATTGAAGGTTGCCCTAGTTCATGTTCGGGTCATGGTCAGTGCCGTGTCAGCGGTGAAGGTCAATGGGAGTGCCGTTGTTATGAGGGCTGGGATGGTGCCGATTGCGGCATTGCTTTGGAATTGAATTGTGGCGATAGCAAGGATAATGATAAGGGTGAGATAATTATAAAATAAGTTATATACACACATATATAAGCAATAAGTTATTTCAATTTTTTTCTGCCAATATAACAGATGGCCTAGTGGACTGCGAAGATCCCGAATGTTGTGCTAGTCATGTATGCAAAACGTCCCAATTGTGTGTCTCAGCACCTAAGCCTATTGATGTTTTACTACGTAAGCAACCACCGGCCATAACTGCATCTTTCTTTGAGCGTATGAAATTTTTAATTGATGAAAGTAGTTTGCAAAATTATGCAAAACTAGAAACATTTAATGAAAGGTAAGTTGTTCACTAGTAGATGGCTTAAATTTTTTGTGACTTTATTTTATTATTTAAAATACGATAAAAATTGGGTTTAATTTAATCATTTCAAAATTTAATTTCAAGAAAAAATTTAGTAAAATATCGAAACTTTGAAAGAAAATAATCTTCAATTCAAATATTTAATACAATTTCACTAAGATTCGACTATATTTTTTACGAATTTAATAAAACAATATTGTGACTCTTTCAAAAAAAAAAATTATATTGTAGCTTTGCCATTAGCTTTGCACGATCTAAAACAATATCCAAGCTAGTTTTCGAGTTACAAAATCAAAAGAAAGAAGTGATCTCCCTAATATATTTCAATATCTTCAACATTAGTGTTATTTCTTATATTATAAATATTATGAAAAACTATATCTAGCTGTATGTTTTGCAATATATGTGAAACATGTGATATGATAAGAACATTTCGCTAATTTTTATTCACCAAATACTTCAAAAACTATATTTTGTCTATGAAAAAGTTTACTGTATTGAGGAATAAAGTATTAAATAATTGTCTATAATCATAGTTATAAAAAGTAGACTTTAAGCAGACTTTCTATACAAAATAGTGGTTTTAAAATTGTCTTCGATATTTTATACGTGCGATTTTAATAGAACTTTACATTTAAAATAAAATTAAAAAATTTCTCATGCGATAAAAAGTATTCATTAGAATTAATTTAATTCCCTCTCGAATTCAAAAAGGATGTGGTCCAAAACATGTTTCTAAAATTTCTGGCAAATTATTTTGCATTAATACGGCTTCCATATTGCATGTGTCGAATATAGTGAATCAATCAATCAATTTCTTGCAAAGTTTTAATATTTTACTTTAAGTTATTAGATTAAATAAAGCTTTTGTTACATTAAAGCTTTGGATTAACTATATTTGAAGAAAGCTAACTACATAGTTTGCAAATTTAATTTTTTGTTAAATGTGTTTAATTTATTTATTTTAAGTTTTGTGACCTTGTCTTTAAAATTCCTGATCCTCAAAAACAAAACAAAAGAAATAGAACAAACATCCCCATCTAATTGTATATATTTGTAAATCAAAAGTAATCCAAACTTTGGAAAATGTCCTTTGTTTTATAATATTAATAATTAAATACAAATTAGGAATTTCTGGTTTAGGATTCATAATTTTGTTAGTTATCATGGGAATTTCTTTTTAATTTAATTTATCATTTAACTTGGGTTTTTGTGTTTAACAAATCAAAATAAAACAAAAACAAAAAAACAAAAAAAAGAAAACATTTGCTAATCGTACAAATTTTTTTCTTTGCTCTTTTTTTCTCTTTCTAAACATTCGCGCGTGCTCTCTTAACAACTACTACTCTCTGCTATCATCACTATATATATTAAACGATAAACTAACTTCTTTAATATGTCAAAATCAAAATAAAAAAAATAAAAAAATAAAAAAAAAATCAACCAATTCAATTTATTAAAATCGAAATTTGAAACTAACTTTTAAACCAAATCAATGAATCAAATCAAAACGAAAATTTTGAAAATCTAACAAAACCTCTAAATAAACTAACAGCATTTTTTGGAATTATTTCAATGCAAGGTAAGAATGGACTCCATGGAATCAAAAACTAATATTAAATCGCTGGTTGTTTGGTCTTATTTTGTTTATATTTTTTAACAAATAATATTTTCTTTTCATTTTCAATCTTTTATTGTTAATAATTGATTTCTTGCTTATGATTTAATTTATTAACAAAAGCTTTTTAATTTCACACTCATTTCACATTTTCTATTATTACTATTATTATTAAAAAAAAAAAAAAAAAAAAAAAAAAAAAAAAAAAAAATCTTTTTTAAAATCTTACGTTTCTTTCCTTAAACTGGATTAAAGTTCAAAACAAGTTAAAGGCCAGTTTTTGTACTCAAAACTGCTGTTTAATAGGTTAAATGAAAATCACTATTGGGTTATCTCTTCTACTTATATTGTATGTTTAATTTTTGTGTAAAAGCCTTAAGTGTTCCGTTTTAAAAATTTTTTTTTCTTATTTTATGTTACATAAATGTGTTGTGTGTGTGTTCGTGAAATATTTCAAATTTTTTGTTATTACTTTTATGTTAATTTGAACAATTGGTCTATAATCATAGTCACAAGCCAAGTATACGAGTACTTACTGTAAGAGTTCAAAATCAGTATTTTCATAAAAAATACTGCTTTTAAGATCTTAAATTGGAACGTGTTTATGTCTGTGATCATTAGGGGCCATTGTGTTTATTCCTTTAAATGCTTTTTAGTAAAATAGTAAAACCTACATATGATTTGTTTAACTCTGAGAATTTAATTACCAAATAACTAATCCATATAAAATTTATTTATTTGCCTAGCCGTTCTGCTGTTATACGAGGACATGTTGTCACGTCTTTGGGCATGGGTTTGGTGGGAGTACGAGTATCTACTACGACGCTATTAGAAGGCTTTACATTGACACGAGACGATGGATGGTTTGATTTGATGGTAAATGGTGGTGGAGCTGTAACACTACAATTTGGTCGGTCGCCTTTTCGGCCTCAGTCGAGAATTGTTCAAGTACCGTGGAATGAAGTGATAATAATTGAAACGGTTATTATGTCTATGTCGGAGGAGAAGAGTATTGCAACTACCACCCACACTTGTTTCTCGCATGATTATGATCTTATGAAACCAGTAGTGTTGGCTTCATGGAAACATGGTTTCCAAGGTGCTTGTCCAGATCGGAGCGCCATCTTGGCCGAATCTCAAGTTATTCAGGAGTCATTGCAAATACCGGGTACTGGTTTAAATCTGGTTTATCATTCGTCTAGAGCAGCTGGTTATTTATCAACCATTAAACTTCAGTTGACTCCTGAATCAATTCCAACCACTTTACATTTAATCCACTTGCGCATTACCATTGAAGGTATATTATTTGAGCGAATTTTTGAAGCCGATCCTGGCATCAAATTTACGTATGCTTGGAATAGACTTAACATATATCGTCAAAGAGTTTATGGCGTTACCACAGCAGTAGTTAAAGTTGGTTATCAATATACAGATTGTAAGGATATTATATGGGATATACAAACGACTAAACTTTCCGGCCACGATATGTCTATTTCGGAGGTCGGTGGTTGGAATTTAGATATTCATCATCGTTATAATTTCCATGAGGGTATATTGCAAAAGGGAGACGGCTCAAATATATATTTAAGGAACAAACCTCGCGTCATTTTAACAGCTATGGGAGATGGCCATCAGCGTCCTTTAGAGTGTATGGATTGTGAAGGTGTGTCTTTGAAACAACGTCTTTTGGCACCTGTAGCTTTAGCTGCCTCTCCCGATGGCAGTTTGTATGTGGGGGATTTTAATTATATACGTCGCATAATGACTGATGGCACCGTGCGTACGGTTGTCAAACTAAATGCTACTCGTGTGAGTTATCGCTATCATATGGCTCTAAGCCCATTGGATGGTACTTTATATATATCCGATCCAGAATCCCACCAGATTATTAGAGTTCGAGATACTAATGACTTTTCGCAACCGGAAAGAAACTGGGAACCGATAGTAGGTTCGGGAGAACGTTGCCTTCCTGGTGATGAGGCTCATTGTGGCGATGGTGCATTAGCTAAAGATGCAAAACTGGCTTATCCTAAGGGCATAGCTATTTCCAGCGATAATATATTATATTTTGCTGATGGCACTAATATACGTATGGTGGATCGTGATGGTATTGTCAGCACATTAATTGGTAATCACATGCACAAATCACATTGGAAGCCAATTCCTTGTGAGGGCACTTTGAAATTGGAGGAAATGCATTTACGATGGCCCACCGAATTGGCTGTAAGCCCTTTGGACAATACCTTACATATAATAGACGATCATATGATTTTACGCATGACTCCCGATGGTCGCGTACGAGTAATTTCTGGGAGACCTCTACATTGTGCCACGTCTTCTTCAGTTTATGATTCCGATTTGGCCACTCACGCTACCTTAGTAATGCCCCAGTCAATAGCTTTTGGTCCTTTAGGAGAACTCTATGTAGCTGAAAGTGATTCGCAGCGTATTAATAGAGTGCGTGTTATTGGTACTAACGGACGCATTGCGGCCTTTGCAGGAGCTGAGTCTAAATGTAATTGTTTAGAAAGGGGTTGCGATTGTTTCGAACCTGATCATTACCTGGCTACAAGTGCGAAATTCAATACCATAGCTGCCTTAGCTGTAACACCAGATGGTCATGTACACATAGCCGATCAAGCCAATTATCGTATACGTTCAGTTATGTCTAGTATTCCTGAGGCCAGTGTTTCACGCGAATACGAAATTTATGCTCCAGATATGCAAGAAATATATATCTTTAACCGTTTTGGACAACATGTCATGACTAAGAATATTTTGACTGGCGAGACTACTTATGTTTTCACTTACAATGTCAATACTTCCAACGGTAAATTAAGTACGGTAACCGATGCTGCTGGTAACAAAGTGTTCCTACTGCGCGATTATACCTCACAAGTGAACTCCATAGAAAATACAAAAGGCCAGAAATGTCGACTGAGAATGACTCGAATGAAAATGTTACACGAACTTAACACTCCTGATAATTACAATGTCACTTTCGAATACCATGGTCCGACTGGATTACTCAAAACCAAACTGGATTCAACCGGACGTTCGTATGTCTACAATTACGATGAATTTGGGCGGTTAACTTCAGCAGTCACACCCACCGGTCGTGTTATTGATTTAACATTTGATTTAAGCATAAAAGGTGCCCAAGTTAAGGTATCTGAAAATGCCCAAAAGGAAATATCAATGTTAATACAGGGCTCCTCTGTAGTAGTGCGTAATGGTGAAGCTGAATCCAAGACAATGGTAGAAATGGATGGTTCGACAACTAGTTTAACGCCTTGGGGGCATTTGTTGCAAATGGAAGTTGTAGCTTATCCAGTGCTGGCTGAAATATCACCTATTATTGGAGAAAGTTATCAGGTGCCAGCAAAACAACGCACAGAGATTGCTGGAGATTTAGCTAATCGCTTCGAATGGCGCTATTTCGTTAGAAGATTACAACAGGGCAAGCAGAACAAAGGTCCTAGATCAGTTACACAAGTAGGACGAAAATTACGTGTTAACGGTGATAACGTTTTGACTTTGGAATACGATCGCGATACTCAATCTATTGTTGTAATGGTAGATGATAAACAAGAATTATTAAATGTAACCTATGATCGTACATCACGTCCTGTAAGCTTCCGTCCGCAATCGGGAGATTATGCTGATGTTGATTTGGAGTACGATCGTTTTGGACGTTTAGTTACTTGGAAGTGGGGAAATTTACAAGAAGCTTACACGTTTGATCGCAATGGCCGTTTGAATGAAATTAAATATGGTGATGGTTCATCAATGGTATATGCTTTTAAAGACAATTATGGTTCTTTGCCTTTGAAAGTAACTACACCGCGTAGATCTGATTATTTGTTACAGTATGACGATGCCGGCGCCCTGCAAAGCTTAACAACACCGCGCGGTCATATACATTCTTTCTCGCTGCAAACTTCATTGGGTTTCTTTAAATATCAATACTTCTCACCCATTAACCGCCATCCATTTGAGATATTGTACAATGATGAAGGCCAAATTTTAGCCAAAATCCATCCACATCAATCCGGCAAAGTTGCATTCGTTCATGATAATTCTGGACGGTTAGAGACTATATTGGCTGGTTTATCTAGCACCCATTACACCTACCAAGAGACTACAAGTTTGGTCAAGTCTGTCGAGGTTCAAGAACCTGGCTTCGAATTAAGGCGAGAGTTTAAATACCATGCTGGGATCTTGAAAGATGAGAAACTACGTTTTGGTTCTAAAAACTCCTTAGCATCAGCTCATTATAAGTACGCATATGATGGTAATGCACGATTGACTGGTGTTGAAATGTCTATAGAGGATAAAGAAATGCCCACAACACGTTATAAATTCAGTCAGAACTTGGGCCAATTAGAAGTAGTGCAAGATTTAAAAATAACACGTAATGCATTCAACCGCACTGTAATACAAGATTCCTCTAAACAGTTCTTCACTATCATCGATTATGATCAACATGGACGTATCAAGAGCGTATTAATGAATATTAAGAGTTTTGATGTATTCCGTTTAGAGCTAGATTATGATTTACGCAATCGGATTAAATCGCAGAAAACAACTTTTGGACGTTCAACCGCTTTTGATAAAATCAACTATAACGCTGATGGTCATGTTATTGAAGTCTTAGGAACCAACAACTGGAAATATTTATATGATGAAAATGGAAATACGGTCGGAGTGGTGGATCAAGGAGAGAAGATCAATTTGGGCTACGATATTGGAGATCGTGTTAGCCAAGTGGGTGATATTGAATTTATCAATTATGACGCAAGAGGTTTTGTGGTGAGAAGAGGGGAACAGAAATATCGTTACAATAATCGAGGCCAATTGATTCATGCTTTTGAGAGAGAACGTTTTCAGACATGGTATTACTATGACGATCGCAGCCGGTTGGTGGCCTGGCATGATAGCCAGGGTAACGTTACACAATATTATTATGGAAATCCTAAATCTCCTTTACTATTAACACATATGCATTATCCCAAGAGTGGCAAAACTCTAAGATTCTATTACGATGATCGCGATATGTTAATGGCGGTCGAAACAGCTGAACAAAGATTCTATGTAGCCACCGATCAGAATGGCTCACCATTAGCTTATTTCGATATGATTGGAGCCATTCTTAAGGAGGTGAAGAGAACGCCTTTTGGTCGCATTATCAAAGATACTGATCCCGATTTCTTTATACCCATTGATTTTCATGGTGGACTCCTGGATCCGCATACTAAGTTGATTTATACCGAAGGACGTTTATATGATCCCACAGTGGGCCAATGGATGACTCCCTTATGGGAAACTTTGGCTACGGAAATGTCCCATCCCACTGATGTTTTTATTTATCGTTACCACAATAATGATCCTGTTAATCCTAGCAAACAGCAAAATTATATGATTGAACTTGAGTCTTGGCTGCAATTATTTGGCTACGATTTAAATAACATACAAAGCTCAAAATATACCAAAGCCTCACAATACAATCCACAAGCTTCCATTAAATCCCAAACTTTAGCACCAGATTTCGGGGTCATCTCCGGCTTGGAATGTATTGTAGAGAAAACAAATGAAAAATTCAGTGACTTTGATTTTGTGCCGAAACCCTTATTAAAAATGGAACCAAAAATGCGCAATCTTTTGCCCAGAGTTAGCTATCGGAGAGCAGTATTTGGTGAAGGTGTTTTATTATCACGTATAGGTGGACGAGCATTGGTTAGTGTGGTCGATGGTTCTAACAGTGTGGTACAGGATGTAGTATCATCTGTTTTCAATAATTCCTATTTCCTGGATCTACACTTTAGTATACACGATCAAGATGTATTCTATTTTGTCAAGGATAATGTTTTAAAGTTGAGAGACGACAACGAAGAGCTGCGTAGACTGGGAGGAATGTTTAACATATCAACTCATGAAATTACTGATCATGGTGGGTCGGCGGCAAAAGAATTAAGATTACATGGCCCCGATGCGGTAGTTATTATTAAGTATGGTGTTGATCCTGAACAAGAGAGACATCGTATCCTAAAACATGCCCACAAGCGAGCTGTAGAAAGAGCCTGGGAATTGGAAAAACAATTAGTGGCGGCCGGCTTCCAAGGGCGAGGCGATTGGACAGAAGAAGAAAAAGAAGAGCTTGTGTCACATGGTGATGTAGATGGCTGGATTGGTGTAGATATACATAGTATATACAAATACCCACAATTAGCGGATGATCCTGGCAATGTTGCATTTCAAAGAGATGCTAAGCGCAAACGCAGAAAGATTGGCAACAATCATCGTACTGGCAAAAGCCGTAGACAACAAAAACTTAAAGATATGGTAGCGTGAAATCAAGTTTTTCGCGATTTAGAAGAATACGACAACGATAAGATTATGCAAGAATACGAACTATACGAAGTTGTAGACGGAGATATAGACATAGACGATGAAGGCACTGACGAAAGTAATAACGATAAAAAAGACTTGGTAAGCAACTCAACCGAAGATGACTTGTATTATTAAATAAGCAAACAAAACAAAAATTATTAAGTCCCAAAAACACAAATAGGAGTCTTAAGCGAAAACAAAAAAAAAACTTATAAGAACATATGAATTTAAATTCAGAAGTTTGAGAGAAGAATAGTGCATACAGATTATTTTTAAAAATTATTCAGAAGCTTCAGTAAAAATACTGTGAGATTTATTTAAGCGAAATAAATCCCTTGGAAGTGTTCGTTATAATTTCACAAAATTATTTTAGTGTTTATATATAAAAATATATTTTTTTAAGTTTTATGCATATTTTTTATTATATTGTTTAATTACATTTCCAAAAAGCCTGTATTAATTTTGTGGAATTATATATATATAACTTCTTCTCATCTAAACTTTTATAAAGAAAGCAGGTAAATTGTAAAGATATAATAAATCACTAAGATTTATATAGTTTTGTATAAAAAAGAGTAAAGCTAATAATAGAATCTCAAGTCTAAATGATGTAATAATAATTAAAAATTATAAAAAATTATAAATGTTTTTTATGTAAAAGAAAATTTAAGATCAATGTGAGAACTTATAAAAACTGGAAATTAGGAAAATAACTAAAAACCCAATAATAATTGTAATAAACAATAATTATTATATTAATTAAATACAATAGTTATAACAAAATAAAAATTGAGTTTAGTTTAATACTTGAGATAAGCACAGAACGAGCATACAAGTATTAAGACAATTTCAATATTTTGCCATATTTCTTTTAACTTTTCCTTATGCAACATACATACGAATAAATTAATATACAAACTCGTCTATTCTTTTATAGTCTTAATTATTATTTTATAAAAAGCTTTAATATACAAATATAAATACTGTTTAATATAAAAATGATTGTTTTTAATTAAACAGATTTTAACAGTTTTATTTGTTCAAATTAAATATCCAGATTATAAACGCATATATGAAAATCAAAATTTTCTTAATATTTATTTATGTAAAATCCAAATCTCAATATGTTTTATGATTCAAAAGAAAATCGAGCAAATTTTTACAAATTGTGATATACTTCTATAATTAATGTCCTCTAAGCAAAATTAATAAAAATGACACAACACACACAAAAAGAAACACATGCTTATTAATTGTTAATTAATTTTTTTTCAAATCCCTACAGCAAATTAATTAAAATATATTTAAGGCTATTTTGAACACCAAATGCATATACATTTTTCTTATATTACGATACTGTAACACAAAAGTCAAAAATATTTTTTTTTCTTCAATCATTCTGATGTAATTGTTTAATATGTTTAATATCCTGGTTCAAGTACGATTGCTGAATATGTTGATTCAGATCAATAATTTTTCAGTTTCGTTTATTTTATTTCTGAGCTTATTCAGATAATTTTATAAAACTTTTTTAAATATATGTATGCGCCGAATAAAATTTCTTATATTATGAATTTCGGTGTTGCACCGTTTTCAATGGGATTACCGATTACCATACCGATTAACGATACCCATATAAGGGATTATATACACTGTTGTAATTTTAATTATCGATGTGAATTTATTGTGATTGTCTTTTACAACATGTCCTTTCCTTCCATGTGTATGTTGTTGGTGCAATTTTAAAAAATATACAAATAAAAACTGTAAATTGTGACATATAAAGTGTTTTAGTCAAAATTGTAACTGCAGTTTTACAAAATTTCCTAGACTATAAAACTAATAAAGAAAAAGAAAATAGGCGATGTGATTAAGCTTAAAAGCTATATCGGCCACGTTAAAAGCTTACTTTTGGATCTAACACAAAGTTATTGAGATTCCTTTAGAGGGGCCTACAATCTATAGCATAGACCATAGACCATTACGAATTTTTGTAAAATCGAATTTTTGTAAAAATATACGTTTTATTCTTCTGTCTTGCATTTTAGTCAGATGAGCACTTATCCATTTTTTAAATGTTTTTTTTTTTTTGTTTGAAATGTTTGTTTCCTACCCATTGCTTGGTAATCTGTAATATTGAAATCGCTGCATAGTTGCAGTCATTAAGAAACACTCGTTCAGAACACCATTTCTTTCCGTATTTATACATACATACATTTTTACGAAACTGTTCACTACAATTAAAATGCAATTTTGTTGCATGCTAAACAAGTATACATATGTTGCAAATCGTAATTGTTAACAAAAGATGAAAAGTTCAAAGAATATTTCCCCACACACCAAGCATTATCAGCGTCCATCTGTTCAATTCTATCACATGCGATGTGAATTCTCAGGTGTATTTGAATTTTGTTAAAGAAAAGTTACGGAAAGAACACACTGTTCGCGTACTCTCATTCCAAATTCCACATTAATATAGTTTGATTACTCTCTTATTGTTATCACTACGCTCTCTTGCTGAAGGGAGAGTAATTCAGTATTTATTGTTTTTGGCTTAAACTCAGTCTAAATTGGGTTCACTCTGCGAGTGTAAATGATTGATGTGTTATTAAGAACTGTTTTAGGAATGACATTTAAATATACATACATATATATAGAAATATATAATGTACTTATGTATAAATGTATAATTATAAATATTTGTAAAATTATTTGTTTCTGTTACTGGGCCGGCCATATTCATTGCGCAAATTCGAATCCTGGTATTTCATTTCAATTGAAATCGAAAAAAGCAGTAAAAGAAAATTTGGAAAAAAAAATTCATTTACACACATATATTAAAAATCAAATTATTTTAGCCGGTCGAGCATCCCTTAAAGTTTCTAGTAGATGAAAATAAAATAATGAAATTACACCTGAATTGTTGTGTGATTTTTTATTTCCGCTAAAAATATATTAATTATGAACGAAGAGTACACATATTATTTCGCTGGAGCCCTTATACCCTTTCATACTTCATTAAAACACAAATTTGTTTTATTTAATAAATATTATTAAAATATTTAATAAAAATTATTTGTAAAATAAAATGGCAAACATTTTAGGTTTATAATCCACAGCTCAATTCTGTTTAAATGAGTCTGAAAAAAGTTTAGCTTAAGCTAGTTTTCGATTTCAGTCACCGTACATATGGCGTTATTAAATGATTTACTTATTTTCACTGTGTAGTGGCTGACTATCTCTGTTTCACTCTTGTGTTTTTACACTCGGTCGTGTTTGTATAATCCTTAGCGTGCTGCTGATTCAAGCAGATAAAATATGCATTTGTTAATATATCAATAAAACTATGTTTTTGGATTTTATCCTTGCAATATTACTATTAAAAAACTTATTAACAGCATACTCACATACATATGTACATATATTTGGGTATAAATATTTTTATTTTTTTAAACAATGCCATATAATTTTGTATTATTTTTTATGTAATTTTAATTAAAATTTTTTATTATAAAAATACTAGAAATTAAATGTTAAATTTTGTCTTTCGTAATAAAAATGTGCTTATTAAACTTTTGAAGAACAAAAAAAAATAATATAAATCTTGCGTTTCTTATATACATATATATATAATTAATGAAACTATATATTTATAAATTATTGTTTACTAATATTTAGTGTTGACTACTTTAACTTAAACATAAAAGAAAACAAACAAAAATTATATTATAAGGACCCTGTATTATAAACACTGTTAGTAAATTAAGTCATAGTTTAACATAAACATAAAAAAACAAATTGGCTTTTAAAAGCACTTCAAAACCCCCAGATTAAATCATCAAAAATAAAAGAACATTAAATAGCCAATGATAAATGAACATTGTGGTTTAGCAATTTTATTAAATAAAATTATTTAATTTTTAAGCATATAAGAAAAAATAAACATTAATTTAAGTGTAAGGCCCTTAAAAACGAGAATCAACATCCTTCTACTTTAAATATTAGATTTAGTTTAAATACTGAAACAAAAAGAAAGTTGTGTAAAATTGAACAAAATTAACAAAGAGATGATAAAACTTTTGAATTGTGAAAAAGTTTTTAGAAACCCCAGAACCCCAAACGAAACTTTAAGCTTAGTATGTGTATATTATTATGAGAAAATAAATATGTGTAAAAATGCAATATTTCTTTAAAACTTACAAAAATAATAATTTTAAATTTACAACATCTTGCAAATATTAAAAAAAAAGAAAGATATAAGCAAAATACACAAAAATTTAAAACAAAAATGACTGATACAAGGAATATAAAACTTAAAAAATATATACGAAATTGGGTATAAAAATTACATTGAGAAAAACTCCCATAAAATTACCAAAAATAAAAATCAGAGGAAAAACAAACCTATCAATTATTTGCATTAAACAATAATTTTCCTCTTAATTTGCATTTAATTTAATTAAAATGTTCAATTTTGAATTAAACTAAATAAGGCATAATATTTGCAAAAATCATACACATACATACTACATATACAAAATATGTTAAGAAAAAAATAAATTACCTAAAACACAACCCCACACATCACACACACATACATACATTTGCATAAACTTGCTCATCTTTAAGGAACTCCTTCTAACGGTCACTCTCATCAACATAAGACAACAACAACTAGACAAACATATGCAGAGTAAAAATATTGCAAAAATTCTTCTTTCTCTCACTTGCATTCAATACCTACAAAATACATGCACACACACACACACAAATAAAATACTCATATAAAATACAATACACACACAAATACATATGAAATACATAAAGTATAATTAAAAGAAATAAATTAAATTAATAATAATAATAATAATAATAAAAAAAAAAAAAAACAAAAAATAATTTTACACACATATATATTAAAAATAATAACAAAAAGCGTAAATTGATAAAATAAAATACTTTGTCGAGAGCATTATATATCAATTATATATGATGGTAAAAATAAAACAAAATATTAAGAAAAGAAATAAAATTATTAAAAAAAAAAAAACAATAAAAATATGGTGTTTTTATTTCTATGGCGTCTATTCTCTATTTTCCTAGTTTTGTTGTTTATGGTGACCAATAGAGAATAGGACTAATTTTAACTGAACCTTTAAATCCTTCGAATCATAAACAAATAAACTAAAACGACTATATTTAGTACAAATTCCTTTCTGGTTGCCCACTAATAACATTAAAAAACTGGCCATTTAGTTGGAACAATTGATTACTATATTTCTATAACTTATGTCTCACTGTAAAGTAATAATAAAAAAAAGTGTATACAATTCGTTGACAATAGTGTGTCTTGGAGTCACTTGATCCCAGGTAAAGTAAAATTATTATAAAACTTTTTGACACAGGAAAAAGTCAATCAGCTGGAAATTACTTGTATTTGTGTATATACATAAATATATACCCGTACATATACATATGTACATTTACATTCATATGTCAAAATTAATAATTACATAGTTATATAATAAAGGGAAGAATTACAAACAGAAACTAAATTTTCAGTAAAAAAAAAAATGGCGAAAAAAGCTACAGCTGCAAAATTACAAGATGAAATTGAAACGGCTGAAGAATTAAAAATATTTTTGGAGAAGCCTGGATTATTGGGTCAGAATAAATATAAGCATATATACGTAGTATATATCTATGTATGTATAATTTATTTGTGTATAGTTTTAGATATTTACTCAGAATGGTGTGGTCCATGTTTAGGCATGATAGGAATTTTAAGAAGATTAAAACTTGAAGCAGGGGGAGACAATTTAAGCTGTGCCATTGTAAGTATTCCTTATTGGAACAGTTTTTTTTTTTTTTTTCTTGCTATAAATTACTAAATTCATATTTTACTTGAAGTGCAAAGCAGATACGATAGAAGATTTTAGAAGATTTCGACGTAAAAGTGAACCTACTTGGCTGTTTGTAACGGTATCAGTACTAGTTAAGAATATTAAAAATTTAATGATACATAAAATATATGCCATTTATTTATAGAACTATAAAGCCGTTAACATCATGTTTGGTTCAGATGTACCACAATTAATGGCTCTTATAAATACTGAACTTAAAAAGATATCATTGAAAGATAGAAAATATTACGATTTAAATGAATATCAGCCGGAAGAGTTAATACGAAGTCAAACGAAAGAGGAGGCCATAAATAAGGCATCCATTTTAGAACAAGAAGGAAAAGAAACAAAACGTTTGAATTATCTAACTGAAGTGACGGATCTTATTATGGACAATTTAACAGACATAGGCGTTACCCTCTTTGGACCCCAAGTTAATCGTAATATAATGAAGACAATCTTGAAAAAGGCTGATCAGTTTAAAATACAATGCTGGGATCGTAAAACAGTTGTAATTTCCCGAATAGATTTCGAAACAATACACTTTAATTGTCCCAATCCCATAACCGATGAAGTTTTGCAACAATTAGAGAATATGGAGTTATTTGTGTGCTATTGGAAAGTTCCTGCTGATGGAGCTGACGTACCAAAGATATTGCAAGACTTCGCTAAAGAACTCCAAGCTCCACCAACTCGAATGAGTTACACAGATGATAACGAAGAAATCCCTACAACACCTGTATTAGAACCGATGGAAATAAAAATTTCATTAGAATTTGAAGGTATTAAAAAAGAAATAGAGCTTAAGTCAAAAGCTAACAAATCATATCGTATAAGATAAATGTCATAAGTTATTGGGTTTTTACAATTTATTTTTTTTTTTTTTTTATTAAATTTTTTGTCAGACGAATTTTCGCAAAAATCTCGCACCGGCGAAGATACAGGAGAGGTATTGAAAGTCATAGAAGAAAATATAAATTTACAATTAGAGGATAAGGGGCATCCAGGTGATGTGGAAGAAAGCTCGATAAGAAAAAACAAAACTAATATAATTCAAATTCCTGCCGTATGGGTACCAGACAATCAACGAACTCATGCAGCTTTGATATATACCTACTTTCGCAATCAAACTTTGGCATTTTTGCCACCAGATCCCATACCGGAGCCGCCTTATGTTATAATGGCTTTTGATGCTCATAAGAGAAAGGATTTACTTTCACATGCCGAACATGACAGGCAAAATGTACCAATGTACGGTTTTTTTACCAGCGACGATGCAGAAGAGGCTAAGTATATAGCCAATTCCTCGATTAAATATAAACCAGTAACAACGTAAGTCATTTTAAATATGCTGAAAGAATATTTATATACATGTCATTGTAGAAATGATAAGATCGTTTTAAAAGTACAAAGAGCTACATCGCGGACTGTTCTTAGCTTGGTAACATACGGGCCAAGCTATGTAAGCCCAAATACCTCTATAGGTAAAGAGGAGGTATTAAAATTCTTCCCACCAACTTATAAGACCGCTGAGCAAGAGGCTCAAGGACCAAGAGAGCTTTAAAAAAAATCAAACAGCAGTTATCAAACACACAAAGTTGAGTCGTTCATTAGTCTAAAGGAAGCCTCCAGTAATTTCCCAAAAAAAAAAAATCCAGAAAACGTATCTTAACTTTTATTACAGTAATAAAAATATTAGTGGTGTTTTGTTGCTGCCTTCCAACTATCTAGGACCGTCCAATGTATTCTTCATTAAGCAATTTCTCAAAGAACTCGGAAAAATTCGCAAGCCATAGAGTCAAATAAAAAAATTTGCTTATCTTTAAATTTACACACCATAAATAAAAAAATATACAAAAGTATTAAAAAAAAATGCGAAATATTTGTTTTGCGATAAATAAAATAAAATAAAAAATTAATATCCTGCTGAATATAAATTTTTTTAAATTTAGAGCGTTTAAATAATTTAGAAATTTTATTAATTCGCGTAAGGAAAATAAAATGTAAAATGCGTAAACAAAATAATAAATGTTGTTGGAATAACCACACCCGAATCATCTACGGGAAGAAAATATATCAGGGCGAAATCGTACCGGATACCCCAGAGGAACAGTTAAGGACTTTTAAATCATCTTTAAAATGCTTTATGTTATTGTTTCTCATTTTTTTTTCTTTCTTCTTTATTTTGGATTTGAATTGGCAAATATCAGTGAATGTAAAAGATGATAAAAATTTGTATATTTTAACGGTTTTGGTCTTGTTAAAAGTTTTACTTAAGTAAACTTTCCGTTTATGTTTGATAGTTTGATAAATCTCAAGTTAGGCTAAAAAGCACATGTTGAGATACCTTTAAGTTCTCCTTTAGCATGCAGTGAAATGGGCCTAGGAAGTAACGGATTTCCCGAAATAGTAAATTTCAATAGTAAATTTTTGCATATTCTGCTGAATATTAGTTTAAAATTAATTAGAATTTTATTTTAATTTTTTGGCAACATAATCGTAGTTGCGGCAGTCCTGAGTTCACGTAAAATGAATTCCTCTTAATTTGCAGCCAGTGGCTAGGAATATCCTGACGTTGCTATAGAATTTTATTACAAACAACTGTTCATTAAGTTATACAAATAAACATACATACATACTTAAACAAATCCTTAAAATTAAGCTTAAAAGTTTAATCGATAAGTTTTAATGGAAAAAGAATATACGAAGTTATCATTTTTCTGGTTTGCTAATACTTTGTGCAGTTTAAATTATTTGTTAAAATATTTTTAAAATTTGACACGAAGTGCTTTGGCATTAATTCTATTTAAATACCGAGTACCATGGCCAAAAAAGGAGGTGTACAGCAACTACAAGCTGATATACAAAATGATGACGATTTTCAAAAGCTTTTACAATTACCAGGACTGTTAGGTAATTTAATTTTTCGCATGCAATTAAAAAATTATGTTTAATAATGATTTGAAATAGTGCTCGATGTTTATTCTGATTGGTGTGGTCCATGTCTGGGAATGGTGGGTAGTTTGAAGAAGATTAAATTGGAAGTGGGTGGCGATAATTTGCACCTGGCTATAGTAAATATTATATTGAAATTTATAAAATTTTTGATTAACATTTTCCGTTTAAGTGTAAAGCAGATAATATAACGATATTGGAAAGATTTCGACGCAAAAGTGAACCAACTTGGATATTTGTAATGGTAACTTTAAGCCTTTATGTACACGTATCCCTGCTCTGTATCCTATGCGTATATGTGATTTTTCTGTCCAACTTATGGAAATCAATTCATACAGCACCGCAATTCCAATGCAAGCAAAAAAAGTCATGGATTTATTTCATTTACGTCAAACCACTACATTTTAAATTTTTTAAAGTTACTAAAATCTAGCGGATAATAATTTATTATCCTATTATTTTATTTGTTGTGGTTTAAGCTGATCCAGAGAGCTGTATTTCCTTTGTTGCTAAAAACAACCTCATCACTAAACCTGAACCACACAGTTTTAAAAAACAAACCCAAAATGTTGGTTTTTTATACCCATATCCCCAACAATCAATTGAGAATTATGTAAACGTAATCATAGCAAAGCCCTGGATGGGTTTTTCAAATCTACACAAAAAAAAATTCTATTCGATACGAATGAAATTTGCTTTTCTATAGTCAATGGGTGATTAATTGCTTAAAGACTACAAAAAAAATGTTTCTTTCGAATACATGTAAATGAAATATCTACTCGTATGTGGTAACACCCATTTTTATGAGGAACGTCTGAACATATACGAGTATATAGAGCAGCGCAGTGATTAATTTTCGAAGATATCCACTATCAAACTAAATGTACTCTCTTTCGATTTACATAACTTTAGGGTGGCAAAGCTGTAAATTTGATGTTTGGCACTGACGTGCCACGCCTAATGAAGCTTATAACATTAGAGTTGACTATGCTCAAAGATGGCGTCACAGCGCGACCTACTTACAAACTGTCCGAATATCTACCTGAAGAAATAGCCAGAATAAAAACTAGAGAAGATGCTGTGGCCGCAGCAAAACGAATAGAAACAGCGGAACGCAATAAAAAACTAGTAACGTATTTAACATATGTTACCGATACAATTATGGAGAATCTTAGTGATATTGGTGTCACCATATTCGGTCCACAAGTTAATCGCGACATGTTTAAAAAAATGAATGAACCAGCAGAGGCTTTAAAAATTCAGTGCAAAAATCGTAAAGTTGTACAAGTTACGAAACGTGATTTCGATATTATTAATTTTAATTGCACAAATCCGATCGATAATGACATTTTGGAGCACTTATATGGCAAGGAGTTGTTAGTATGTTTTTGGAAAGTACACGGTGAAGATGAGGACGTACCAACTAAATTACAACAATACGCATTTGAGTTAACAAAGTCACAAACGGAATCAGCAGATGGATTTAATGTAAAAGGGGAACCTGTACCTCCTATAATAGCGCCAATAGATGTTGAGGTGGAATATGAAATAGACGGTTAATTTCTAATGCGATTAACATTATTTTTAAACAATAAAATAATTTTTTTTTTAACTATTCATAATTAGGCGATAGCGAAAGCTTAGAGGAAGAACAACCAGAACCAACAAACGAAGCTACAGAAGGTAAAGAGTTGAGTGAGGATGCAGATGAGGACAATGAAGATCTAGAAGATGAACTCGATATAGAAGCTGATATTAACTCTCCAAGCGATGAAATTTCCGCCCTAAATCATGATTTCAACTTAGAGGACACCTATAAAGACCAACTAGAAACACCAGAAAATATTATTACTCGGCCTGAATTGGTAAAAAAACGTATCCGCACAAAAACCATCACAATACCGCCTATTTGGGTTGCAAATAATCTACGTACTCACGCTGCCCTAGTCTACGTCTTCTTTCATAATCAAACGACACAATTTTTGCCACCGGATCCAACGCCTGAGACTCCACACGTAATAATGGCTTTTGAAGCATACAAGAAAAGAGATTTAATACCGTATGCTGAGTCACATAAAGATTTAGTTTTGTTGTACGGCTTTTTCACAAGTGAAGATCCAAATGAAGCAAAATATATATCAAATTGTGTAGAAAAATACAAACAAGTCTCGCTGTAAGTAAAAAAGTAAAAACTCTAAAACCTTTGACGTGTACTGTTTCAAACTTCCTCAATCACATTTTTTATTTTATGTTTGTACTGATATATGGTAGGGCGTATGTATAACGTAGGTAGTTCCATAAGTTCTGCATATACTTATGTTTAATATTTTATACATTTTTGCTTAAGCTAAGAGAGAAAAATAAGACTGAGAGTAAGAGTAAGAAAAACCGATTGAAAACGATTTTAACAGAGAAACTACAAATGCGGGCGGGAATCGAGTATTTGTGTTGAGACATCCAGATAAAGAACAGATGCGTTTATTACAAATAATAACGATGCTAACCAAACAGCGAAGATAAAAAATTTAATATTTATAAAAAAAAAAAGATTTAAATTTAATTTAAGCAAATACTAATAGTATGAATTAACAAATATTACCGACCTCTTAAGCAAATTTCAATATTCATATAATAAATGTTTTAAATTTTTTTTACCCAGAGGAAGTTTTGGCCTTCCACGCTTCCCTTATCCATTACAACAAACTTCCATTTTCATTTTGTCAATGATTATCTTACAAAAAAATATCTTATATATTTCTTATATACTACAAAAAAAGTTTAATTAATACTTACATATGCTGTCTCCGAAATTTGTTGCTTCACATGTTCGATGGTATTGTTCTTGCAGGGCGATATTTTAGCGTTACTCTTTATTGTTGTTGTGCTATTCACTTTTAGCAAATATTAACTTCTTTATTTGATTTTCTTTCACTTCTTTGAATTTTACTTTTTCGAAATTGGTATTTAAATTTTTCTTTCTTGCGAACATTTAACTATTTTTCCATTTAGCTTCCACTATTCACATTTAAATATTTTTGGGCTATGAAAATATCTTTTATATAATAATTTACACGGATATGAAAATATCTTTTATATAATATTTCTTGTTAAGTATTAACTTCAGTTATTAACTGTACTTTTCACTTTTTTTTTTCTTTGCGCCGAATGACCACTGATGTTCTATAGCAAATGCTGCTTCGTTAAATTTTTCTTTCCAAAACCATAACATTTTTTTTTACTTGAATTGGCAACTGTCGTAACGCTATTCATGGAGTAAACAGGTTTAAGTATTAGAAATTGAAGAAAAATAGTTTTTAAAGCTTGTATTTTTTGTTTGGTTTGCAATGGTTTTACATCTTATTCTCGCACGCAATATATCATAGTTTCAATTTGGATTGTAATATACTATACCATTTAATTGCAAGATTCTAAAAGTAATATTAAAGCAATAAAAATGAAAATATTTTATCAACACAGTAAGAAGTAAAAAAAAATATGTTGGCATTGCGCATATAAAAGTACACACACATATGTATGTGGGAACACTATTTCCAACCTATATTAATATTTTGCTACTAAAACACGGCATGTCAAATGTTAAACTTTTGTAACTCTCTTCATTCCTGGCATTTGAGACAAATTGTATTTTAGGAACGATAAACTTATATTTAAAGTCAACTATACTTCTTCCGACAATGTTTTATCTTTGGTAACATATGGGCCCAGCTACATTAGTGCCAACACTGTAGTTGGATACGAAGAAGCTAAAATATTATTTCCAGATACTTATAAAACCGCAGAAGAAGAGGCGGAGGAAGAAGCTGCAAAAATTATTAAGAAGCAAAAGTCGAAAAAATCAAAGAAAACTGTCGAAAGTACAGAGCCAATTACAAGTTCTACAAGTGGAGAGGATGAAAGTGGTGACAGCACACCTGAAGCTGACGATGAAACAATGATAGAAAATGGTGAGCCAGCATAAACAGCCACTACTAACTATTTAATTCTTTAATAGAAATAAAGGCGAAATGAAATATGTATCTTACATACATACATATTTATGCATAAATTATAAGTATGTGTATATTTTTTTATTTAATAGAAAATTTTTTAAAACTATGCAAATCTTTATAAATAACTTAAAGCTGATAGCTATGGTTTAAATTTAGTGTGTTTACAATATAAGTTTCTTACAATTACTTAAATCATTCAGATTTTTTATTGATTGATTTCTTTAAAAGGAACCAAATTTCAAAATTTCAAAATAAATAAAAGAAAAATAATTATATATATTAAAAATGTATAATTTTTTAATGTATTATTATTAATATTTATGTAGGGAGTTTATATTTAAATGTTATATTTTTCCTTTTACATTTTACCAAATATATGTGTTATATTCTGAATGATAATAAAATGTTGACTTGTTGCAAATTGGCTCATTTTTTCTTAATTTCTTTCATTTCTTATGCGACAAGGAAATTATGCTAAATAAAGCAAAGTTGAAAAAATTCACATTTCCTAAGCTTTTCTAAAGGAATATGTGAATTTTTACACAAAATTAGTAACCATTGCTTTGAAATTATCAGCAAACATTCTTAGTTGTCGAAAATTGGTAATATTGAGATTATCTTGCAACATTATTAATGCTTTTTATTTTATTTAATTTATTTAGTTTTATTTTTATTTTAAAAGCTCAATTGCATTTTTATCATACTATACGCGCATAAATTTGAAATATGTAAATATTTCATTTCATTTTTCTATACTAAAAATAATCCAAATAACAATCTTAAAATATGCGAATTCTACAAATAAAGCCTTTCCTACTTTATTAGTTATTAGATTTTTAAAATATAAATTTATTTTTCTGCAAAATGCAAGTGGAAATATATTAAGGGATGTTAAAGAATAAATTAATTATATAGTTAAATTATAAAGTTAAAGATAAGAGGAGTTCATATCAACCATGGGGACATTTTTTAATTTTTTTCTAAAAATTTATTTTTGCACGAACTGCGTAAGGTACGTTTATTCCACAATTTTCGCGCAAAATTACAAATTTGTGAATTATAATGAAAAGAAAATTTTAATTGCCGCATGCAAATTAATTTACATCAATTAAAAGTGAAAAACTTAAAAACTATATTAAAATTGAATACACGAGTATTTACAGAAACTCTATTTGAAAATATTTAAACATTAATAAAATTCGTATAACTGTGTGGAACACACCAGAAGAAATGGAATATTTGGTTTGAGCACAAAAAAAATACGTATTTTTGATTTTAGATCTGTTTGCTTAGAAATTGATGGGATTTACTTACTTTTTTTAAGTTTACTTTTTTTTAAAATAGTCCCCTTTATTAAAACTAATTAAACGAAGAAAACCATTTTCATAACCCACCGCTGTTAAATTCTTAGTATTTGTATTCAAGTTGCAGCGCAAAGTGTTAATACGCATTATAGGCTTCATATTTTCCGGGGGACTTCTACGTTCATCTGCATATATTTTTCTTAGATTTTCGTTAATCTAAAAATCAATTTATGTAAATAAAAGCAATTAAAAGAATTTTAATATATATAATTTATGTTACCCTTAAAATTGGTTTAAATATTAAACCATATTTTTCCTTATATTCAGCATCAAGCATTTTCCAATCGCTGTGTACATTTGTAGTATCATTTTTTTGACTTCCTTTTGCAATTCTTGCCAGGTGATCGCCATTTAGCTTTTTAATATCCATGCCATATAGCATACGCCTCTCTCCGAATTTTTTACTTAAAGGATTCTCATTATACAATTTGGGGATATCGATAAATACTATATCACCATTGTTCGAACCAGTTACTAACATATTGGTCCATGGTGTATAATGGATTTGGGTAATGCCGCAGCATGCAATTTCTAACTTATATTGCGTAAACAAAATATTGTTAGGACTTATAACGAGTACGCAACGGCCATCTAAAAAAAATTGCATTAATTTTAATATGTGTCAGTTAATGACTTAATTTGACAAAGAAGCTACAAATAAAAACATTGTACAACGTTTTTCTATTCCGAATTTGTAAAATAACAATACAAGCATAAATTTTCTTCACGTAAAATTTAGTTACACTGGAGGTAAAATTTTTTTGGCAATACACTTTGCTTAATAATTACCTTTAGTCAATTTGACATGACATGGAATTATTAAACATAGAAGAGACTTTCAAAGAAGTATGCAATGCTAAGTGTTAATTCTAACAATAGGCAACAATAGAATTTAACGCAACTTACTGTTTTGTAATGTATCACAGTAACTTATTAATACCGTTTCCCATATTGGGCACCAATCCAAAGCCAAAGGTATATTTTTTTGAATTTCCTCTTTTAAAATAATAGGACGCATAAAGTTTTTAATGTCGTAGATAATAAATTTGCGATATACAGTGGAAACAGCCAACCATCTAGGACCCGTAGAATCATAATGCAAAGCCATGCCTGTAAAATATTAAAACAATTCAATTTTAATACTCGTTTAATTATTTGTTATTATAATCATTGTGACCCTAAAAAATTGTTCATAAATTGGACAATATTATTTTTATGAAAGAAAATGTATTTACCAAAAATGTTTTATAAGTTTAAACAATAATTTTGCAAAAAGATTTTTAAATCAAATTAAACTTCCTTAAGTTTAAATTTGATATATCGCCATTATGTCAAGTACATATATGCAATTATACAAATATTTAAATTTATGCCATTTCAAGCTCACTTTCTATAAGTGAGCGACACACCAGCGATTATATTCATATCATATAACTACTTTTACCATACCATCATTTCAAGGGTAACCAATTCAACGTAGATATATATTTATTTATTATTTCGTATAAAATTTGACAAATATTATTTATTTATATATTTAACATTTCTTTTTAGATCATGCGTCTCTTTTGAAAATTGCAAATAATTTTTAAAAGTTATTATATCCCACTAAAAATAACATAGACTTACCCTTAGCCATTTTTTCTCCACTATAGAAATAATTAACAGGTACATAATTTATAATGTCATTCCCTTCAAAACGATTAAGATTCCCTTGAGGATCATTAACTATATCCCATATGCCTATAAAACCATTAGAAAAACCAGCAAATATGTGTTGATGATTTGTATACTAAAAATTTTTTTTTTTTTTTGAAAAAAAAAGAAAATATTAAAAGTATATTACGTTACACCTTTTTAGTTATACCAATTTACCTCTGACCAACATATCTGTAGGCATTGGGTCCTTAATAACGTATTCTGTTCCATTTCTGCTTCTTTACATAGAATATCTAAGACTAATATAAAACTTGGTTTGACTTCAATTAAAGGTATAATTTCCTTATCTTGCATAGAACCTAATTCAAGTTTTAGAGGTAAACTATAAATTTTGATGCACGAGTTAATAGTCGCTACGGCAACTAAGCCTAAACGATTAGAGGATTCATCATAGCCGCCACTTGGTAGAAAAGATAGATTATGTATTGGGCCATCATTTACCACTAAACCATAATGTATACTTATATCTGGATCTCCATTGCTTTGTGTTACTTTAAATATTAGTATGATGCTGTGATGTTGTTTCGGATTAGTAAATTTTGTATATTTAAATATATTTTGACGATAAACAATCGCCAGATATTGTTCATTGACATGATCAGGTAAGGGCAGCCAGGAACATACTTGAATCGGTGCTCCCAAAAAATAATATGTATTCACTACAATGAAAAACAAAATGAAATAAGAGATGTGTCTGTTTTAAATAAATATAAAATTAAACTTACTTTTCTCTTTAATACTTTCAAATCTTTTCAATTGTGACCATTTGATACCTTTCTCGGGCACACCAGCGTTAGTAATTAGGGATGCATTACTATCGAAATTAAATTTCATGGAAATTGTTTCACTAGGTAAATACTTCTTAAAATCTTGACCAATTAAAGTAAGATACTGTGATGTAAATTCGGCAAAAAGCGGTTTACATGAATAGTTTGTTTTTAAGCTGCAAACACATTACAAAATGTTTATTTTTATATAAAAATTATTTAAAAAAAAAAAATTGTGTAAAAAGATCAATATAAAATAAAATTTGTACAAAAATATAACCATTTATATATATATATAAATTAACATACATGAACGTAAAATCATAAATTATAACAATAAAAATCCATAAAATCAATATATTGGAAATTGTATTCCTTGGCTACCTCAATGCAAAAAAACCAATTTGCCGGAGCTTAACACAGGTAATATTATTTGCATATAAATCTTAATATGTCTACTATGCGAATAAAAAAATTGTTGTTGGTTTCCCTACTGTTGTTTCTTTATCAAAAATATTATTAAATATTAATAATTTATTTTAATAAAAAAATTTAAATTTAAAAAATAAAAACTCTCATGTGTTTTTCTTAAATGCATTAATATCTCATGACTTAATATTTGTTGATACAGATTACTGGCAAAGGCAATGTTTCACTGATCACGTAACACTTCCCAGCAAACAAAACAAAACAAAAAAAAATCAAAAACCAAAAACCAAATATTTTTGCAAAATTTACTTACAAGTTCATCCATTTTTGCAACACCTTCTTGTCAAGATCACGAGACCGAGCACCATATACTATATAAAAAAGAAAATTACAATGTAAATATATGATATTTAAATAATTATATATTATTTTTATTGAACTTTTGGGCATTTTCCAATTTTTATTTATATACATATGTATATATAGATACAACTATATGTAAGTGCCTACAAGACAAATGCATATAATGAAGTTTATGCTACAACAACAACTTTGCTTCAATATATAAACGATGTTACATGATAAAAAAAAATAAGTTATGCATAAATTTGTAAATATATATATATATAAATATATAAAGTTTATTTGTGAGCGTTAAGTAATTACATATTTTAATTATAAAATAATTTGATTGCAAATCAATTCATTAATTTATTTGTTGTAAGTTTTAAAGTTAACTTTAAAGTTTTGTTGAAATACGTATTACATTATATTTACATATATTTCAGAAAACATTGGACCTTTTAAAAGGCAAACTTATAAAAAATTTAAATAAAATACGTATTTTTTTATAAAAATATACGTATGCCTATGTAAAAGCAAAAAAAAAATTAGGTTCTTGTCAATACAACCGATTTTTTGGAAAATGCAGAATAGTTCACATTATATAACAATGGAATTAGTAAAATAAAATTACATTCTTTTAGGGATGTTTGATTCGAAGTTTTACTCCTATTCAAAGATGTCTTATGGGGTTGCTTCTTACTATTTTTTCTATTATCATTAACATTTTCCACACCGTCATCGTCTTCAGATGGAAAATCGGTAAGCTCATTTTCATCAATACCTTCAGATATATTATTATCATCTGAAGATACTTCATCATCAATATTTAAATCGCAATCCGAATCGTTAGACTTGCGTCTAACTTTTTGATGACTTTTTATCACATGTTCAATTGCTGTTTTTTCGCTTGGAAATAGCAGCCAACAGATATTACAGCTGTATCCGGATTTTATATATTTACATTTTTTTAAATGGCTTGCCAATTCCTTTTCATCACTGCTGGTAAATTTGCAAGAGAATTGTGGGCAAATTGCATGTCCCAACTCTTTAATATCTTTTGACCACTTGGCGCTAAAATTTTCCTCAGTCGCTGTCATATACTTTATATGTGATTTTGGATCAAAATGTGCTTTCTTGATATTGTCATTAATTTGTTCCAACTCTGCTCCCAAAACTTTCAATTTATTTTCAGCTTTAATAGTTGAATGACGCTTTAAGCGACCAGATTTACCAAAAACCTCTTTTTTCTCATTATTTTCACACAGATTTTCTTCGGTTGATTGATTATCTATATTACTTCGAGCGAAGCAAGTGCGCATGTGTACAGCAAGTATTGATGCGGCATAATCTTTGTGGCAGAACTCACACTCAACTCGTACTATTTCCGCTCCGCATAATTCAATGTGATTTAGAATTCCTAAGGCAGAGCGATACGTTTTTTGGCACATGCGGCAAGTAAGTACGCTCGAAGAATTATTTTTTAGATATTTCAACATGTTACTCAAAACAACAGAACGATACTCAATTTCCTTAAAAGATCAATTAAAAGTATCATAAAGAATTAATAGTAATTGAATAGTAAAAACAATAAGTGATTTAACTTACCAATTCCTCCTCTCCAACTTTCCATCCAATACCGTAATGTTCTGATAAATGCAGTGACCATTGTTCTGGCTGCGTATGCTTCAGACATAGACCGCATTGCACTGATCCAGACTCAAATGTAGTTTCGGTTAATATCTCGTCAGTATCAAGTTGTGCTCTTTTCCTAATTAATAGAAGTCGAGGATTAAAATTGGATTCGTTACAAAGTCTCTTTCTCTGCGTTCGTGTGGCTGTAAATTTCAAACTCTTATTTGAGGGAGTTTTCATTAACGGTGTTAATAAAGAATCGCTGTCATATTCCTCCGTTTCAGCTTTTCGTTTTTTACGTTGAACTTTGGGAGCGCGTTTTTTTGCGGAAGAATCGCTGTCATGTTCCTCCATTTCACCTTTTAGTTTTTTACGTTGAACTTTGGGACCGGGTTTTTTTGCGGAAGTTGAGGGCCCGTCGTCTTCAGATGAATCTGAAATTATGGATTTTTGTAGATTTATTTGTGTAGATGTTTCTGTTTCAGGATTTTTTTTGCCCCTTCCCCTTTTGCGTTTAGGTGGTTTTGAATTTTTACTACTTATTTCGGTAATATCTTTTGGCAATATTTTGGTATTTGCACTCGAAGTGGTTTTTATCACAAGATCAGTATACTTTTCTCCAGAATTTTCCTTCTCAATATTTTCCTTCGAAATTTCAGCAAGTGGAATGTCTCTATTTTCTTTCTTATCACAATTTTGATTTTTTACAGTTTTAGAAAAACATCTGCTTTCTGTTTTCGATAACTCAATATCCAAAGTTATAACTCCACCTTTTGCATTGTTTTTGCATTTCGTAAAGTCTTGTTTTTTTCCTCTCTGGCAATCATCTACTTGCGGTTCTTTTGTTAATCCTTGTTTATCTTTCAATTGAATATCTTCGGATTCTCTACTATCACGCCAATCCGAATCTATTGTAGACTTTTCGATATTTTCTTGGCAACCAGTCTCAGTGCTAAAAACGTCAAGATTCTTTTCAGTATCTTCTTCCGTTATTTGAGATTTTTCCCCCTTCATTGTCTTTAGTTGCAATTTCTTCTCTGATCTGCATCCTTTTTCTTTATAGGAATCGGAATCGGCACCAGAAGTTAGATTATTTAAAATATCCCCTTTTTTAGAATTTGATGCCGCTAATGTATTTATAAGAGCGTCGTTCAGATTTTCAGTCGGCATAAGAGTGCAACTATTATGAATATTCGGCGTAGAATTTTTTGGTCCTGTAATATTTGTTAAATATTTATTTTCTGCCCCCTTCAAATCTAGAAGCAACTGGGCATCCTTATTGCATGACTCATTTACTTTTCCTACTGAGGTTTCGTACTTATTTTGAATCTCATACGTAGTATAAGAGATATTGGTTGTCGTAGTATCCGATGGAACTAAAACTTCATTACCTTTTTTATCCGTGTTCACTTTTTCAATACACGCGGTTAAAGTTGAAATATCATCACATTTTTGTTCGTTGACTTTTATATTGGACTCACATTCTGCTTTGGATTCAAATTGTAATATCCCGATACTCTCACTAGCACCTTTCTTTTCTTCAATTCTCACTTTTTTTAAAAAATCGTCTTTTTTAGAATTTAATGCTGCCAATGAGTTCTCTCCAACTTCGTTAAGGTTTTGGTTCGGAGTAACAGTATTAAGATTACTTTGCGTAGTATGATTTGATGCTGTAATATTTGCTAAATTTTTTTTTGTTCCTCGCTCCAAATCTAGAACTAACTGGGTTTCCTTATTGCATGATTCATTTACTTCTCCTAATGATATTTCGGAAGTTGAGGGTCCGTTATCTTCAGATGAATCTGAAGTTATGGATTTTTGTAGATTTATTTGTGTAGATGTTTCTGTTTCAGGATTTTTGTTGGCCCTTCCCCTTTTGCGTTTAGGTGGTTTTAAAGTTTTACTCCTTATTTCAGTAATATCTTTCGGCAATATTTTGGTATTTGCACCCGAAGTGGTTTTTATCACAAGTTCAGTATACTTTTCTCCAGAATTTTCATTCTCAATATTTTCGTTCAAAATTTCAGCAAATTGAATGTCTCTATTTTCTTTCTTATCATTATTTCGATTTTTTACAGTCTTAGAAAAATATGTGCTTTCTGTTTTCGATAACTCAATATCCAAAGTTATAACTCCACCTTTTGCATTGTTTTTGCATTTCGTAAAGTCTTGTTTTTTTCCTCTCTGGCAATCATCTACTTGCGGTTCTTTTGTTAATCCTTGTTTATCTTTCGATTGGATATCTTCGAATTCTCTACTATCACGCCAATCCGAATCTATTGTAGACTTTTCGATATTTTCTTGGCAACCAGTCTCAGTGCTAAAAACGTCAAGATTCTTTTCAGTATCTTCTTCCGTTATTTGAGATTTTTCCCCCTTCATTGTCTTTAGTTGCAATTTCTTCTTAGATCTGCATCCTTTTTCTTCATAGGAATCGGAATTGGCACCAGAAGTTAGATTATTTAAAATATCCCCTTTTTTAGAATTTGATGCCGCTAATGTATTTATAAGAGCGTCGTTCAGGTTTTCAGTCGGCATAAGAGTGCAACTATTAGGAATATTCGGCGTAGAATTATTTGGTACTGTAATATTTGTTGCCCCCTTCAAATCTAGAAGCAACTGGGCATCCTTATTGCATGACTCATTTACTTTTCCTACTGATGTTTCGTATTTATTTTGAATCTCATACGTAGTATTAGAAATATTGGTTGTCGTAGTATCCGATGGGATGAAAACTTCATTAGCTTTTTTATCCGTGTTCACTTTTTCAATACACGCGGTTAAAGTTGAAATATCATCACATTTTTGTTCGTTGACTTTTATATTGGACTCACATTCTGCTTTGGATTCAAATTGTAATATCCCGATACTCTCACTAGCACCTTTCTTTTCTTCAATTCTCACTTTTTTTAAAAAATCGTCTTTTTTAGAATTTAATGCTGCCAATGAGTTCTCTCCAACTTCGTTAAGGTTTTGGTTCGGAGTAACAGTATTAACAGTATTATTACTTTGCGTAGTATGATTTGATGTTGTAATATTTGCTAAATTTTTATTTGTTGTTCGCTCCAAATCTAGAACTAACTGGGTCTCCTTATTGCATGATTCATTTAGTTCTCCTAATGATATTTCGAGTTTATTTTGAATCTCTTCCATAGAAGAAGAAAATTTGGTTGAAGAAGCATCCGATGGAATTAAAATTTCATGACTTTTTTCGTACTTGTCCCCTTTTTCAATAGTCACTTTAAATGTTGAAATATTAGCTGAGTTTGGCTTAATGACTGTAGCGTGTACACTCTTAGAAGTTTCATTATCACCGGATTCAAAATGTGCTGCGTGTGATTTACATGAAGTTGTATCAGAGTCATTCTTAAGATTTTCAATCTTACTGGATGTACTTCGAGGAGATAATACCTTTTCAACTGATTGCAATCTTACTGGTGAAAAATTCTTCGAGCAGGAAGCATTTAAATTGAGTTCTTCGGGAGATAATGCCAAAGTTAGTTGCTCAGTTACATGATTTGTCTTGCTAAGAGCTAATATAAAGTCAACAGCTGAAAGCCCGTCATCAACTTCAAGAGGCTCATCCACAATTTCTACAAATGATTTGTTATGGAAGTTGCCAGCATTTTTATAGTTTTCAATGTCAGTTGTATCGTATCGTGCTTTTTGTGGATTATCAGTAGAGGAAGATATTTTTGTTTCACATTTATCTTTTTTCTTTAATTTTTTATCCATATATGATTGATTATTTTTCGTAGTCGATGTCTTGTCCATAACATTCTGCTGGTCATCAATGGAGTAGTGAACTATATTAGGATCAGCAACTGCTTTAAGATTTCTTTCTGTGTGATTTAAGTGATAACTATAATTTTTTTTATTATCATCACTACATATTTGATGATTTTCTACACCCGCATTATCTGCTACTACTTTTGCACTTTGTGAAATCCCAGCCGTGATGTGGTGCAAAGCATTACTTGGATGTTTGCCTTCAGCAGCTGGAGTACTTAGTATGGGCACATTTTCACATTTATTTTGATCATTTATTTTTTTAGGAAGTGTTAAAGCGACAGAGGTTTGTTGCTTCAATTTCTTGGCTAATGCAGCTAATTTTTCGGGAGGCAATTTTAGTTTTTCTGTATTTATTATAATTCTCGTATTTTTTTTATTGGGAATTTTTTTTGCGTTAGGTACTTGTTCATTTCTTTCTATTAGAGCGCAGCTATTGGTTTCTGGATATTCATCAATTTGTTCTTGTTTTATCATAACTTCTGGTATGGGTCTATGAGAATTAGCAAACCCTGACGTAGAATTTGATAAGCGTAATTCAGTTAAATCTATCATTTCTTCTTGTGATAGAACTTTATTCTCCAAAACAATTAAACAATTTGACACCTTTGAAGTTGCCTCAAAATCTGGTGGCAAATGTAATGGGACAGGGAGTGTTATAGACTCTTGACTAAACGAAGAATTTTCGGGATTTGTTTGATTGCAAGAATTCCGTACATAGTGAAATTTCTTGTGGGAATCCGCTAAAGGCGAGGATCTTTCTTTAGGTATGGCAGAACTCTGAGGGGCGTCCATTTTTAGGTCATTCCGCTTTTGCTGCTTAGAAATATGAGCTAAGCAAGAGTTTGGTTCTTTACTCGGACTTGTTTTTATCGACGCTTTTGGTATCCCACTACAATATGTCACCGATTGCTGCTTCAAATATTCTGATTGGAAATGTTGCTTCTGCTGTACTTTTTTAATACTTTGTGTAGAATTTGAATCCAAAGTAACGTTTAGTTGCTGACTTTTAGCACTTTTTATAGCATATTTTTTTAGTTCGTTTGGATCTTTTAAGTACTTGAAATATTTTTGCGGAGCAGTTTCAGTTGCGTCTTTTGCTTCAAAGTCAAGTTTTCTAGCAATATCTTTTGGTGATTTTGGTTTACTTGCTATTTCTGATTTAAGCTTGCTAGATGATTTTGTAGATGCTAAAACTTCAACTGGTTCTTTTAAAATGGTATAACCTTTTGTTGCTGTAACTGCTTTTTCTTGTGGAATGTTTTTCATTAAGTTGCGTTGTGGACTTTCATATAATGCCGGTGGTGGTGGTGGTGGTGGTGGTTTTAAATGTTGATTAGTTTTGGCTTCATCATTTGTTTGTGTGCCCGTCTTTTGCAGAATTTTTTTATTTAGCAAATTTTTAACATGTACTAAACGTTCTTGTGGTTCTAAAATCGATATTTTTTCTATTTCAATATCTGGCAGTGGGTCCGGTACAGTTACGGGTTTTTTTGGAGGGTTTCTTTTATTTTTATAAGTAATAACTGGATTCTTAGCTACAAAAAATAAAAATTCATTTATATTATGTAAAAATAATTTCCGAAGCCTCGAACTAGATCTCTCCGAAAAAGAGAACACCAATTTCGGGAGATTAATACCCTCAGCCAAACCAACCCACGTTGCTTAGCTTACTATTTACATAATAACCCAAAATACGATTTTTATATTTACAAACAAACTTTAGAATGAACCTTTACCTTTTTACTCTCAATACTCCACATGATACGCTTTTTATTTACAAATAAATTCTAGTTTAACTCGCCGCCACACCTACGGATTGAACTCGAGTGGCAAATCCTTAAGTACAATTTAAATACAACTGCTTAACGCTTTCGACCAAATCTACTTGTAGCAGTTTTTGTTTAATGTTTCATATAAACCTAATTGATCAAAATTATAAAAAAAAAAGAACTGGTACTTTTTTAACCAAATACAAATACATATATGTATGTGTGCTTTCCTCCAAAAAAAAAAAATTCAAATACATGATTTTTGAACTATAAAAATACTAATTTATTAATTTTTTTTTTTTTGGATTGTTTTATTAATAATGAAAAATTCTGCCAGTCAGTCCAACAATATTGAAAAAATTTCCTCTTCCACAAAACAAAAATTAGATATATTTTTACAATTAAATTTATAAAATAGTATATGCATGTAAAACAATTAACAGTTATGAATTAATTTGTGTCTATATTATATTATAATAATTTTTCTTCTTTTTTCTTAAAGAAAAAGCAAAATTAATCATTTCTTTCCAGTATCATAATTTTCCACTCTATACAAATAAATGGATATTTAGAGAAAAAAATAATCCTTTCACTATATGAATACTTTCAGCACAGAAATGATGTGAGTTATACTACGCCAAAAAAAAAGTAGAATACAAGGTTTGCGTATATGTATGTATATGGTTTTCGCGATTAATCCCGATTGTTAATGTTCTTTGTAGGCGTAGATTCACGCTATCAATTTTATGACATCTATTTTACTTAATTCTGTTTAAAAGGGTTTTTGCAACTCAAATTTTACAAAAAAATAAATATGTATTTACTTATTTATAAGATACAAGAGTAACAAACACTCTCTCTGGATCATAAAAAATGTAGCAACAAAAATTAAAATAAAGAGACAAAGGAGCGAAAAGCGTGAAGCAATAAAAAACTTTTTTCAAGAGAAGATGCACCAATGACAGTAGGAATAAAGCATAACAAAAAAATCTGAAATTAGTGATATAGGAGTGTTAAAAACCCATGTCTTTTTTTCTATGCCTTTTTTTTCTTCGACAAAATTGGACATCATAAAATTTATCATGTCTAATAGATATATAGTTTTGGGGAATTATTTTTCAGTTTTTCATTTATTTGCAACTTTTTACTTCAGCAAAAAATAGTGTTGTTGCTAATAGTGAGAGAAGTATTTTGTAGAATATACATTTAACACACCAGCATTTTCTTAATGCGTATATTGTATCAAAGATTGTATCAAAATAATTTATCGGGAAAAACTTTTTATTCCTAAAATTCATTGAAATCGTGCTGATAAGGGCATTAAAATTTATCTTCTTATCTTCGCTAATAATAAATAGATATTAATACAATAATTATTAAAATAAATAATATTTAGTGAAATTTAATTAAATGAAATACTATTTCCTTTCCAACATAAGCCAAAAACATACATGCGCTGATGTGGGGGTCGAACCAAGAAAACCTCTGCCAAAAATCGCAACTCTCACCACACAACTATCACAGCAAACATTATACTACCGTTTTTTAGAGTTTTAATATCAATAATATCGAATTTTTTGGACAGACCCCACAAAACTGCAAATTATATTAATAAAATATACACAAACAAAAAGAGAAACCAATTACCTAGTTTTATTCCCTGGATATTTGTGGTTTTTAAAACAGGTAAGTCAATCGGTTTTGTAGATGTTACAGGTATATCTTTATAGGTTGATGTTTTTGTATCATTTGATACAGATTTTGCAAGGCTACTTTTTTGTTCAGATTTGTGCTTATTCAATGCCTCAGCAATTTTACGATCTAATCCGGTATGTTGCAGTTTTTGTAGATCCAAAGGCGTTATCTTACGTATTATATGTTTGCGTATTCCACTTCCTTTTCCAGCTTCCACAGATGGCTTTTTGGAGGTCGGAGATGTACTGACCAATGACACCTCATTAATATGTATTTGACGTAATGTTCCACCGTCCGACACTAAATTAGAATTTGAAGGATCCATAACTTTGTTTTTTAATATTGCAAAAAATAAATGTGTTCGCAAGTCTAGTTATAAAAATTATCGTCTGTATTATTTTCAATATTTAATACATCTCACAATTCATTTTTAGTTTTAAACTGCATTCTGCAGACACTAAAGACGTCATTTCGACGCGTGCTTTTTATATGATTTTTTAAGGGTGTTTTAAGAACTTTAATATATTTCTTATTTAACAAGACAAAAAGCCTTTAAATATTAATATTTAGAAAATTTCTAGTATAAGTATTTATTAATTTCTTTCTCTTATTTTTACACATTTATTTTCCAAGCACACCTCGTTTTTTAATTCACTGAATAGATTTTTTACAAAAAAAAATTATTTTTAGCCACATTTTGACAGCTTAGGTACTTTATTCTATTACCAGACTTTGAAAATAACTTACAGTTTTGAAGACGAAAGTAGCAATCAAAACATGTTAATAAAATTGGTTTAAATATTATATTTGTAATACATATATCTATAGGATATATAAGGCAATCGAGGATACTTGAAAATATATATACGTAAATACCTAATGTTCTTTTTTTTGAGAATGGATACGGGAGGTTAATGCAGTATAAACTGGAATTGTTAAATAGTGACAAAACTTGATGTCATCATATGACAATATTTACAATAAATGGAATTAGCGATTTGACTGGATTAATGATATTTTAATGTTACAAAATAATTTTAATTTTTCTGACATTATTTGCAAACTGACGAACACATTATGTGTTATCAACTCCAAGGAATTACCAAAAGAATATTTATTACTTCTGTGTCTACCCTGTGTCAGTTTATAATTCTTGTGTATACCCTGTGTCAGTGTATAATTCTCGTGTGTACCCAGTGTGTATTTTATTGTGCTATAGAGAGGTTTTTGCAATATATCATTCATTTGTTCTGTAAAGCATATAAATATATAAATTTCATAATCATAAATATGGATTTTCAAAATAGAGCCGGTGGAAAAACCGGCAGTGGTGGTGTAGCTTCTTGGTCAGAAACTAATCGAGATCGCAAAGAACGCTTACGGCAATTGGCACTGGAAACTATTGATCTCAATAAAGATCCATATTTTATGAAAAATCACTTGGGATCATATGAATGTAAACTTTGTCTTACTTTACATAACAATGAGGGGTCTTACTTGGCGCATACGCAAGGTAAAAAACATCAGGAGAATTTGGCTAGGCGTGCTGCGAAGGAGGCAAAGGAAGCACCGTCCATGATGGCGCCTGAAAAACCTCGCGTGGAACCAAAAAAATTCGTTAAAATTGGCCGTCCTGGCTACAGAGTTACCAAACAACGTGATCCCAACAATGGTCAACAGTCGTTACTCTTCCAAATTGATTATCCTGAGATTACAGAAGGTGTCATACCTCGCCATCGCTTCATGTCGGCTTATGAGCAAAAGATCGAGCCTCCAGATCGCAAATGGCAGTATTTGCTATTTGCTGCTGAGCCTTATGAAACAATAGGATTTAAAGTTCCCTCTCGCGAAGTTGAGAAAACCGAGGGGAAATTTTGGACACATTGGAACCGTGATACCAAACAATTCTTTTTACAATTCTCCTTTAAATTGGAGCCTAAGCTTTTGCCACCGCCACCTCCAAACCTACATCGCGCTCTGGGTCCACCATCAGGCTTTCCTATACCTGGTCCACCGCGTCATATGTTTAATGGTGTGCCTCCGCCACCACCAATGAGTGTTTTACCGGTACCACCGCCACCTATGTGAGAAGAAGGAAATTCTGTTTCCATTTCTGGAAATTGAAGTGTCTAAATTTTTTGCGTTATTTACACTCATGACTCCTCTTTTAATAAACTTTTTGAAGAAAAAATTTACTATTATTATTTTTCTTCGCAAGATACGCCACCACAAATCACACTTTCTCCATACTAATATTTTTAAAGCACTGTCTAGTGCAAGAGCTGCTGGAAACGAATTTAAATAATTTTAAATTCAGCACACACTCTTTCCTTTGCCGTGTGGTAGACTTGTATATATGCATGCGTTTCATTCGGTTAGAATGGAATGATAACAAATTACGTTAATTACTTGAATTAAAATATTCTTTTGAATTTTTAATATTTATTTCTCTTTTCATCTAAAAATTAAAAAAATATCATCTTTCTTAATTAAACTAAAACTTATAAGGATTATAAATAATTATCTAATGAAGAAAAGTTTAAGCTAAAGCTTTATTTTAAAAAATTATTCACAATTTTTAATGCAATGCAGGTTGAATTAATTTATAGGTGTTAAATATGTCAAATAAATATTAGTTGTTTTTTAAGATAAACAGAGCTATGTATATGAGTTATATACAGTTAAAGCTACAATACACTATATAGATTTTACAAAAAAACAAAAGGCTTTAATGTCTTAGAGGGCGATCTATGATTGCTCTACTGGGCCTAACATAAGGAAAAAGCTACTTTTACAGCATTAAATTATTTATAAAATATATAAAAAACATTGAAATAGAAAGTTTCATAAAAGCAAATCAAACTTAAAATTTTTCTCGCTTTTTATAATTCCGCTTAGAAGCACATCTATTAATAATATCCGAAACATGAGATTTATGTTCGAAAATTTTCATTATTTGACTTTCTGCGTCACCAATGCCATCAACAATAATTTTGCTACGTTGCATATTACCCTGCGGGAGAAAAATAAAAATTAATTAATTTTATTAAAAGGAAGTACTAATTAGCCTCTTAACCTTTAATAAATCTGTAATACGTTCAGTCTCAGTTACTGTACCATGTGATTCCATTTGCTTCAACATTGATGATAATTTTTCGTAACTCAAAGATTCATTCGTACACTAGTGTAAAAAAAATACAAGAGGATTTGTATCTATACTTAAAATCTCTGTCGAAAATTTAAAGCATTTAACACAAGACTGTGCCACTATATCATTAGACTTACCAAATCCTTCATTTGGGATTTTAAGTGATATATTTTCCAACCATTTATTTTTCCTAAAACATTTGATTGATTCGCTAAATCCATTATTGTTGGACGTCTATCTTGGCGTGGTTTTATATCTGAGTAACGCTGAAAATGATTGTAGGCTGATTTCCAGGACTGCTTGTAGCACTATAAAAGAAACATTTTAAAGATATACATTTTTTATTACATATGTTTTTTTAAAATTCTTACGCTCATAAGAGTACAATTTTTGGGCCGCTTAAGAATAAATTCAACCGGTTTGGTGTTTTCTTTGCCATTGACAACTGTAAGTAAATAAATAGAAGATGTTCAAAATATATATATATTTTTAATTGTTAATTATATTTACTTATTTAATAACGCAACATTTTTTATGGTGTGAATTTCCTCTAAATAATAACAAATTTAGATCAATTATGCAAATATTTTGTGTGTATGTTTGAAGAAAATTATTTCTACTAAAAATATAAAGTATTCCACCTCAAGGTGCTTTTTTTTAGAAAAATTGAAATATTTATTTTATTTTCGATATTTTGCTACTTCTTTGAGTAGCATCACCCCTCTGGACAGAAAAGGATCCACGTCTGTCTTAGCGGGGTCAGCAGGAAGTACCTTCTTCCAAAATTAAGTCAACGAAGCAGTTACAATGAATTATGTTGGCTATCGCCAAAATATATGTGGTTTCAAATCTATGGTGCCACTTGGCACAATTAATTAGTAATTTCACACCGTTGGATTTCTATATTTGCGAATATATAAAAGCGCACGTTACACAATAAACACGCTGAAGCAGATGTTCATGCAACAAAAAGCTTATTAGAACAACTGGTGATTTATTCAAAACATCGAGCGTTTTCGCTGTTTCAGACAACGTATCAAAAAATCTACTTTAAATTTTATATTTGAATTTTATGTACTTCAATTAAAATTGTGTGCAAGAACATGTTACATTTTGATCACTTTAAAAACTTTTATATTATAAATCTGTTTATATCATACCTTCATTTCCTACACCACTTACTGCAGATATACCGTGTGCTACAGCATTGGATTCATGACACAATGTAGATGAATTTAGGTTTATCACTGCAGATGTGGCGCTGTTATTATTAGCTTGTGGAGGTGGTAAGCTTAAGGACATTTGACTCTGTGTTGACAATTGACTGTCATTGCTGAAGTAAAAACCCAATAAATTAGAGAAATAATATAATAATATAGATAATTAACAACTCACGTAGCTCTTCTTGATTTTTTACGTGGAACGCAATCTATAACACCGCCATTAAGACGCTGTTGAACACTCATAGCTGGAGCTGTGCCAGTATGATGATGCTGCTGTTGCTGATGTGGATTATGATGCTCCATGACTGCTAAATTCCGTGCATTAATTGGTGTACCAGCGATAACATGCTGTTGTGGAAGCACAGTGTGATGATTGGAGTAAAGCTTTACAATAAATTTTTAAAAAAAAATTGTTCGTATATTCGGACAAATATAAATAATTAAATTATATAGATAATAAAAAAAAGATAACGCTTACCTCATTAATAGGATTAAAATGAGAATCAACTGTTGGTAAACGATTAATAATTATATTACTATCTTGTATTTGTTGATCGACTCCCGGCGATGAATTAGCTGATACAGTGGTGCTGCCATCCGAAGATGCCGGTGATTCCCCTCTAACGTTTCTATTTATCATTTGATTTGATGTAATATTGCTATTATTGTTTAAATTGGATGACGAAGTTGAAGAATAAGATGTAATAGAGCGATCTTTTTTGGTCAAAGCTTCGGATGTCAATGTTGACGTCGAGTTTAGCGCACAAGACGTTACTGGTGCTAAACTGTAGGAACAACCTATAGACGAAGAATTTGCAGAGGAGTTAGATACCATGCCATTAGAACCCATAGATAGTAACGTTGGTTGTAGATTTTTTGCTGCTCTTATAGGGGATCCTTCTGCATCACGTTTGCGAAAAAAACTTGAAACCACAGTCGAATTTGCTGAACTAACACCTGACGTTACTTTTATAGACGTTTGCAATGGTATGACCATTTGATGAGTTTGTTGATTGTTGGTTGTATTAATTGGATTTCCACTTTGTTGCGATATTGAACTGGGTATAATAATTTGGGACGTTTCTCCTCCACTAACTATCGTTGAGCTCAAATTGTTCTGCACTAGTTGTGGGGCACACTGCGATACTGCAATCGTGTCAGAAGTTGCTGTAGTTAAATTGCATGTATTAATCTGACTAAATCTTAGAGGGAGTGCTTGAATTTGTGATGCAGCACTTGACACCGGTATTTGAAGCTGACCTATTGTTCTGCCGCCTGTTGAAGGGACTACTGTAAAAGTAGCCGTTGTTGATTGCCCCCCCGAGTGTGTAGCAAATGGCAAGGAAGATATCGAAAGATTAGCTGCTGTGTTAGTTATTTGATTTTGTGACATAGTGCTGCTCGTCACTGTGGTTGTTGTAAGTGACAATACACCTGTAGAGACTTGAACCGAGCTCGCCGGCACTGATTCATAGTAAATAGTGCTACCAGGCGGTAAAAATGTACCTTGTGCTACGCTTCCTGTTGAAGTTAGAACATTTGTAGCAACTGCATTGGAAACATTAATGGTGGACTGTGGGGTATTAATGCCACTATTGCTGCTGCTATTACTGAGTTGTCTCTGGGGCGCGGAAGCGTGATGTATAAACACGTTTGTAGTACCGGCAGTAGCAGCATTATTTCCAGAGTTCGTATTGTTATTTTCTAAGGGATTGGAGGATGACAACTGAGCCTGCGTAATGACCTTACCGACAGTTATTGCATTTGCATTTTTTATAGAGGTCATGGTGCCGGTTAAGATATTGCTATTGGCTCCATTACCTCTTGCGCCAATGCTCAACGGCATAACCGTAGCTCCACCGGCAGCTGTTGTTCCAGCACTAGAAGTTACTATATTTTGTGTAGCCAATAGCTGGCCACCTTGGGACACATTTAATATTTGTGCGGCGGCATTTGTTGTCAAATTGGCAGCCGATATGCTAGCTGTTGAAATCGAAGGAGAGTTGCTGCCAGTACTAGTATTTACACTACCTAAATTTTGTTGGCTCAATGTTGAATTTACTCCAGTTGCAGAAGAAGGCAATTTTCCTATGCCTAACTGAGTGATAGTCAAAGAAGGTTGCACTTTGGCAGCCATCGTAACCGGGGGGCGTAAACCTAATGACAAACCATAAATTAACAATACAAGAAAATTAAAACTCTTCTTTTACATTATAAGGAGTTTAGATTGAATTGAATTAAATTAAATAATGTTATACTAAGGAACCCTTAAAATTTTACTTTTACTCTGCTAATATTTCAAAACCGTATGAAATCTTTACATTTATTTTATTTTATTTGTATATCGAATAGATTTCCAACGACTGATTGTGTGATGTGTACAGAATTTGTTTTGTTTTTATTCATTTTCATTTTTTTAGGTTTCATTGTTGTTATTATAATTGTATTGAATTTTTTTGTTTTATATGGTGTCAGTTTCTAGTATGAATCATTGTATTCTTGTATTAATTCTATGCAATTTAAACACTTCTATGTATGGAAGTGTATCACTATTACTTACTACAGATGTACGTACATACATACATATATTTATTGATAGGTATATATGGTGTATGTATATTATTTCTTTTGCCATAGATTATATTCTGGGAAAATATATTAAAATTTTTTTTTTACTATTTTCAAACAGATATAGGCCGCCTAATACTAACAATGGGTATTTAATCCATAATAAAAACGAAAAATACATTTAAGATAAATTAATTAAATGTAGATAATTAAATAACTACACAAGATATTTAGAAAAGTCTATGGCGCTAATAAGTGTTGATGTGCTTACTTAAAAATGAAAGAAATTTCTGTTAAGGTGCTGCTAGAAATGATTGGCATAAAAAGCAACATTTTAGAAATGTTGGTGGCAATAATTAATATTTAAATGAGGGATTTTAATTGAATTAAATACAAAGTTATATATTACTGCAGAAACTTATATATTAATAATATCCCTCTGATTCCTTGCTTATACTTTTCATTGCACTTTCAAATGGTTGTTAGTTCAGTTACATTAATATCTTTGTTAATTAAATGCCGTAAACACTTCCTTTGATATCCTTGATGATCCCTATCCCTGATGAAGTGTTGACAATGTCTAAATTTTACATAAAGGACTTTTTTTGTGGAATGCATATGAAAGTATAATATAAATTTAATTCTAGTCGGATATTTCCAGTTGCTATAGAAAAAATCTAAAAATGTTTTAGAACTAGATTTTGACGGAAAAAACTATTCATATGTAATATATAATATTTATAAAAAAAATTAAATATATTTTTTTTATCTGAAACTCCTATTATCAACAAATTAATAAGAAAGAATATTTTGCTAGAATAATTAAGAAACTATTATTATTTTAAGTATTAGACAAAGATTATTAGAAATTGCTTTAGCGAATCCTTTCATATTTATTTTTTGCTGAAATTCTTCAGTCTTCATTTTGTAATATTGAGGAAGTTGCTGATTGCACTCTTCTTATTCGCCGGTGATGTAAATATGTGTTTTTTTAGTTGAAACATTTTTTATTATTATTGATTGCTACTCCCTAATTAACGAAAATAATACCAACATTTCAGATTCTGATGGCAAATTCATTTCCACGCACACACATTCAAAAAGATGAATTAGAAAAAAATTACGAAATGATTTAAAGTTGCTGATTTTTTTAGTCCATTTTTACCTTTAAAATACTATATATACTATATAAATACTCTATATAGGCTAATACAAATACTCTATTCAAATTTGAGAACTTTTAAGTAATTCATGTTTTAATATTAATATATAAAAGTTATTATTTATACTGGTAACAAAGTATAGAAAAAAAAAATATTTTTTTTTATAAAAAAAAAAAAATTGAACTTAGTCCATTTTTACCTTTAAAATACTATATATACTATATAAATACTCTATATAGGCTAATACAAATACTCTATTCAAATTTGAGAACTTTTAAGTAATTCATGTTTTAATATTAATATATAAAAGTTATTATTTATACTGGTAACAAAGTATAGAAAAAAAAAATATTTTTTTTATTAAAAAAAAAAAATTGAACTCAATCAAATAAAAAATTAAATCAAGACTTTTTACTACTTTACCAAAACTGCCGTAAACAGCAAGCCAGTAACAAACTGACTGTAATGTGATAACTTACCGATTTTATTTGCTGCTGATGTATTAACAATAATAGGTTGCAACATAACATTCGCTGGCAAACGGTTTGATGTGCCTATTATTTGTTGTGCAGTTCCAGCAGTCTGTTGCAGTTGTATAATACGGGCTGCCGATAAATTTGGTGAAGACAACATGTTAGCCGTTGAGGTCACACCCGCAACTGTGGTACTACGTGGAGAATTCGAGTTATTACAAATATTAGCGTTTGAAACGCTTGTGGACATAGAGGGCGTTAGATTAGGAGCTCGTATACTAATACTAGTTGTATTTAGTTTGGTAAATGATTTACCAAATGGTAATGGCCTTAATTGTCGAGGGCCACCAGCCGTAACAGTAGTTCCGCCTGCTAAAGGGGTGGCAACAGCGAAACGCGGACCCGTAGCACTCACAGATGTCTGGTTAAATTGCTGTGATTGCTGTTGGTTCAGCGGTTGAGAAGTTGTGACATTAGGTGGATAAACTAAAGTGGTTTGATGCCTCGGCGGTAGGACTGCAGCAACATATGTTTGCTGCTGTTGCTGCGTAACTGCCGAAGAAACCGATTGTAGGTTAGCTAAATTATAACATAAAATTTTCTTTGTAAACAATATTTTATAAGATGTTACTGTCTAAAAATGTACTTACATTGTCCTTGATTCTGTGAGTTGTTTATTAACTGTTGATTGTTAATAGCAGCCGTTTGTAGTGCTGAAGCAGTGCTAGTAACCACAGTACCACTAATAGCGGCAACAGAACCAGTTACTGAAACTGGAGATCCACTAATGCCTTGCGTCGTTATTATGCGCTGCCGGGATTGATGAGGTATGGCACGAATTAATTGCACTTGCCCTGTGGGATTGGCCGCCATCCATGTTGTGCTCGTCGCTGGTGAAATAACTGTGGTAGAAGGTGATGAAGTGTTACGACTAACAGCTGTACCACGTACAAAATTTCCCGAAGCTGTGATACCAGTTACTGCAGCCCCTGCTGAAGCTGGTGCAGTTCTTATAGGTGTAACCAAACGTTGGCCTGTAGATACACCTACACCAACACCCGTCATTTGAGTGGCTGTAACACTAGCTCGTGGTAAATATGTTGCTTGCGTTGCTGTTCTTGTAACCGTAATCGAAGTATTTGAAACTGATCTGGCAGGAGCGGTAGGAAAAGCGGTGATTTGTGTTCTTCCTGGTCCAGAATTTTCTAGTTGCTTTATCATTGATGGTGTCATTAGATTTCCCACAACAACTCTAACTTGTGTTGATTGTCCTCCAGCGCCTATAGCTCTTATAGATGTAGCACCAGCAGAATTTGCTTGTGGTGTATTTAAAGCTATTGGTGTGCCGCTGAGAGAAGTAGAAACAGATCCACTGTTTCCAACTTTAATTGCACTAACCGTGGACAAACCACCACTTGTTACTAAACTTCCTGTACCACCTGGGCCACCAACTGATGGTGGCTGCGTTAAGCCGGTTAATGTTAATCCGCTATTATTTGCTGCATCTAGCGTTGTTGTTTTAACGTGAGTAATTTTAGCTGCAACTGGATTTAGAGAAAATAAATTTGTTACATTTGCGGTATTTTTTGATTGTATAGAAGCTTGAACATGTGCTATCTGTGTATTATTGCTATTGGGTATTGATGTGCAAGACTTAAATGTCGGTGATGGTGCTGTTGGGAAAGGCAATGGTGAATGTAAATGCTGTTGTAAAAATGTTGAATGTGTATGGGGTATTCTTAGGGTTTTTGTACATTTTAAGGGTTCTGTTTAAAATGAAAAAGTGAAACACACATAAAAATAAAAAATTTAAGTTACCAGCATGAAAAGTTATGTATGTAAGTAATGAATGGGAAAATTTGCAAATGCAGTCACAAAGTTTTTATTCATAAATATTGCATTTCTCATTACAAAATTTAATTTAAATTATTATTTATATTTTTTTAGTAAAGGTTTTATGTTATTTGACATTCATAAAACAACTGCAATAACTGTTTATCTATAATTTAGATTACATACTGTTTCTACTTGTTATGGCAAGCCGATCTACCATTTACATTAGTTCGCAATATTCCTGTTTAATTATTATGCTAGCTTACCTTTCAATTGACAATTATATACTTTTATGCTACAAGTCTAAAATTAACTAATAATTGGAAAGGATGTACTGAAACTTAAATAATTATTTAAAATAATTTATTTGCTATACGATACAAAAAAACTGATACTGTAGCAAGATTGCACTAATTTATTTAAAAATGTAAGCAATTGTCTTTTTGACAAGTAAGGAAACCTCAACTTTTCACGTCTATTTTTTATGTTTCTATTAATTTTGTAAAAATATCTGCCCCTATTATGGTTCACAATACCTAAGTGTTGTGTTGTAGAGCAGACAACACAACACTTATACTTTTTCTGATTATGGTTTACAACATCTAGATGCTGTGTATTTCACAGGCTTGTTTTTCAAAAAAATGCATCTGACAACAACACTTAAAAACAACTGTTGTAAACCATAATCGCAATTTCAAAAATACAACAATAAATTTACAACTGTTGTGAACCATAATAGGGGCCATAATTTATAAAAAATATATAATTATTTGCATATTTCTAAATTTCTATATTATACACAAAAATTTCAATGCCTTTACCATATTGAACTCAAGATGTAGAGCTTTGTTCTACAAGCTAATATTTTAGTTAATATTAATAGAATGTTAATCGATTAAATAACTGTTAGTTCCTGTCATTTAGCTAAACTAGATTCACAGTATACTTATCAAAAACAACAAAAATGTTGAATATTGAAATATTATTAAAAGCAACAACAATATGCCGCGTTTTGCCTTCAGTTTTCATATCTGTATACGAATGTCTGTAACACTGTATTTTACGAGTCACTAAATACCAAATACGATTTTACTAAGTAGTATGCGAGCATACTACCAATTTTATTTTATTATATTTATTACACAAGTATGTATTATTATGCTATATTACTATTATCGTATTCTTTTCCCTTTGACCCATCATTGTAGGATTAATTAACTTTTGCTTAATTCCAAACAAAAGCAAAAAAAAAAAACATTAAGTCGCATATTATTCAATGGATTTTATAAGTCAGGTAACACCGTCACGAATGCAACTCGAAAAGGAGTGCGATAAAAATATGATAGATACAAAAACTAATGGCGAAAGAATAATAAAACCGAAGAGAAAAACAACACTACATGTCTAAAAATTTGTAGACAATAAAAAGCAATTGAAATATTTTGTTTTTTCTACAGGACTTCTAAAAATAACTTACCTCCACTTGGTGTTGTTGCACTTGAACCTCCACCAGGTCCGGCGCCTCCCCCTCCTCCAGGTCCTGGGGCGCCTCCACCACCCGTAATGCTGATTCCATCCGATGTACTCATTTTATTAAGAAACGCAGTGTATTTATTAATAAAAATTCTATTTTAAAATAAACAATTTATTTAAATTTCTATAAAACACTTAAAAATTTGCAAAAGAAAAGTACAGCTTGGCGGCTTTCAGTTAACAAATAGTAAGTGTTTTTCACCCCACACACACACGTTTCAGTTGTCAGGCACGCAACACTCAATTTTTCATTTTCAAATTGATACTTTTTTTATAAAATTTTCCATATTTTTTATCACTCACCTTACTTATATTTATAACTTTATTTTAAAATGTGTTTTTTATATATTTTAAAATATTTTTTTAATTTGTTTTCCAATCAAAACTTTTTATTTATTGCATATAAAATTTTTCAGACAAAGTGCGAAAATACATCCACATATCACGGAGATTTCTAAAGGAATAAAAGACTAATAGAGGAAATATAGAAAACAAAAAATATGGAAAAATTTGCGTAATAAATGAGTGAAATTTTTTTTGGTGCTGCCACCTCAATTTAGTGAGCATTATTTATTGCAATTAAGTAAAACTTACCACAATATATAATATAATTGAGATAAATTATAACTCATTAACTAATAAACCTTTTACTGATATCATTTAAATTTTAACTCTATGAAAATGTTGATATAAATCAGCTGCAAAAGTGAAGCAGCTATAGCAAATTAAAAATTTTTAAGTTTCTTTAGCAAAAATAGATTATCATAATACTGCAAAGAAGATTGCGAATTTCTAGTATTATTTATATACGAGTAATGAAAAATTCCTTTTCCGAATTAGCAAATAATATTTCATATTATAAAGACTAGAAACGTCATATGTACGTAAAACTATTATGTGTCAACCAAATATGTAATGATAGGATGGCCACGCTTTCATCAGCTGGTAAAGACCTTATACACCGAAATATGAAATAAAAGAAAATATATAAAAATATGCAATTATAAAAATACAGCTCTGTAAAGAAAATATAAAAAGCAATTTTATTTAACAGCAAATTCTATACTCTCTTCATGCTCTTTCCAAATCTTAAACCAAACACACTCGAGAATCTCATGTTTTCATTATGTACTTTTATTTTTCGTGTTTAATCTTCTCTTCCCTTATTTAATGTTCCAATATGTAATTGTTAGTAAAACTTTACTAACAAATTTATTTAAAAGTTCAAGTAATTTTTATGTATATATGGTACTTATTTTGGTGTTATTTGTCACTCAAAACGCATACGTACTCTATACTTCAGAAAATCAATTTTAAGGAAGAGAAAAAAAATCCAACAAAAATAATTTTTACAACTGTTTATTATTTATACGTACGTACATGCTTATATGGGCATGACGAGCATGTCGTCACCTCAAGCGCAGTTCGTACAAAATGCTATAAAGGAGAATAAAGTCGTCATATTTTCTAAAACATATTGTCCCTACTGTACTATGGCCAAGGATGTAAGTTCAACCATTGGTGAAATAAAAATTTTGAGTAAAAGTGAAGTTTTTTTTTTTAGCAATTTAAAAAATTATCTGTGGATTTTAAAGTTATTGAGTTGGACAAACGTAATGATGGCGACCAAATTCAGTCGGTTTTGGGAGAAATTACGGGAGGCAGAACGGTATGTTTTGACTAACTTTAAAAAAAAATAATTTACACATTTTAAAATACATATTTACATATAAAAAGTGAATCATTAAGAAGATGGTATTCAACTAACAATAAGTCACTTAGAGCACACTAGTGCATATGTATGCACATACGAGTATATGTATGTATGTGCATGCACTTATATAAAGTAAAATTTTCTACATGTTTAAGATCATCATGTTAATCATTTGTCTGTAGTGAACGGATAATGCATAATAATCGGATAGTCTTTAATCCTCAGGCCTGTTAGTGCCACGTAACATCGCTATGATCGATTGATTTATTAATGAGTGGTATAAAGCTCTTGTATTTTTAATTTATGGCTATAAAAAAGGCTTACTTGTTGCCTGAAAAGATGACACGGATATAACCATCAACTTGAAAATACATACTGAGGAGTATTCTCATCTTATTCGAAAAATTAATAAAGTATTGTCCAAAATCTTTTGATAAAAGGTTCAGTGTATTAATAATTATAATTACATAACATGATATTTGTAAGAATATTTTATTTTCCATTACAATTCTTTACATTTTACAATTCATTACATTTCTACCACAATTTTTTATATGTATATCATTTTATATTTTTTATCAATCAGAATCTTAAATGTTTTACAGGTTCCACGATGTTTTATAGATGGCAAATTTATTGGAGGCGGCACTGATGTTAAACAAATGTACGAAGAAGGAACTTTACAACATTTTTTTAAATAATTAATATTTCTAGAATTTTTGCGATAATAATTACTTATTAGATGTTTCACAAATTATTCTAAATAGATATAGAAAAAAATACGTTGTTACAATGATACATTATGAAAAGTTATGGAATCCAAGTCATAATTTTTAAATGTTTCTTTTATAATAAATAATAACTACCTTTAAACTAAACTAGTAAATTTATTAAAACGAAGCAGTTTTAATCCTCTCTTTGTATTTTCTTTTCGTGATCGTTATATATTTTTTTTCCAAATTACAACTTGATTGAATGTGAAAATATTTTTTTTATATCCCAAAAAAAAAGGTTCCTGTAGTTAATTATATTCAATAGCAGTATATATTCCAATTCAACTTATTAATGTTGCAATTGCTAGAAAAAAATAACGGCATTATCCTTACACAGTTGTTTACATGCAGAAAATAAAGCCCTCACATAAAGGCTATTGGTAGTGAAACCAATCCATCACTAAAACAGCATTCAATATTTATATAAGGCTCCTTAAAATCAATCGCGAATAATATTTTTTGTATTTGAAAACATAAGAAAGAGACAGTGATAAATTTTAAAAATGCAAAAAAATATTATTTTTTTGTTACTGTATGAGATAATCAACACGGAATTAAATTTACAGGCAATAATCTATTAGTATGTAAACAAATATGGTTATTTTAAAATCTTTTTGACATTTGGAATTAGTAATCCAAAGCCCATTCATTTTCAGCTATAAAAGCATCCACCACTTCTTTCATAGTAAAATTTGGTATGAGTTGATCCTGTGTTAACTTGACTCGAGTCACGGGATCAAAGTGTCCGACGCGTTGCAAATGCTCCTCAATATCTTTCCGCTCATAAGTAATCCCAGATGGCGTTATCACCGGATCAGTTAGAATTTCAAAACTTATCTTGCCACATAAGTAGTCGGGCACATCACGTTTTCTTCTACGTTCATCGACTTTGGCAAAAATATTGTTAAGCTCTTTTACGTGATCATCACATTCTTGCTCCACTTCTTGTTGTTTATCTTTTAATTGTTCCTCGTTTGTAGTCTCGTCCAATTTCAATTTGGCCAAACGATTTTCCATATCCTCTTTTATAAGTCTATTAAGATAGGATTGTAATTCAATTTCTTGGCAGATACGCCTTTCCTCCATAACATTCCAACGCTTTTTACGGGCTAAACGCAACTGTGATGTTATATCATCTCCAAAATTTTGCTTTTGCTCCTTAGACAAATCAAAAGCCCTTTGCAAATGTTTGATGGACTCGTCATATAAATCCATTTCCATAAGGCATTGCCCTAAAAAGAAATGTGCCTTCAAAAGATTGGCATCGATGTCAAGTGCACGGCGACAGTCTTGGCACGACAATTCCCAACGTTTTAATTTCAAATGACACAATGCTCGGTTAGTGAAATAAGTTGCGTTGCTTGGATTCTTTATTATGGCTTTTGTGTAACAATTAATAGCATCATCATACTTTCGTGCAGAAAACAGGCAATTTCCCTGTTCTTTTAGCTGCAAGTCAGTTAAATTAGTAGTTGAGTAAATATGCTTACTACTCATTGTATAGAATATTGTTGGTGATTAGTTTTTAATATTTTCTGTCACTTCTATTGCGATTAAGATAATTTTAAACAATACAGAAGAATATCATATTAAAAATTATTGTAATAATAAAATAAGTATTCCAAGTCTTGAGAACAAATTCCTCTTATTTGGGTACTTCTATATTTTGTTTAGTACTTTGATATTTGTATTGAATATTTTTATTCTTTTAATCTCTTCTTCACACTTTCACCTTGTTTCTGTTAAGGTTTCTGCACGGTTGCATTTAAAGTTCCCACTAGTACTTGAGGAAACTGATTTGAAGTGCAAAATTTTTGCTTACTTGGCGAATTGAAAAATACTTTTTAATATTACGCTGATCCTCTTTTTACAAACTTCTGAATTCGCTTTGACGTTTTCGAGACATTTCTAGACAGTATTACGAATACAATTCAATTGTTCTAAATAATAAAATTGACTGATTACGCAATACCGAATCTTTAATTAAAAATTTAAAGCCCTTTAAAAAATTAAAAAAGTTATGCTGTTAAAATAATTCATACTAAATTCAACCATTCTAACTGAAAATTATTTAAAAATTAATTGATTTTGCGTTAAATTTTTCCCAGTAAGCAAAAACAAAATGTTTTGCAATTGTTGATACGAAGGCGATTTTAACTTAATGAAATATTTTTGATAATTTTTTTTCTTCTCCCAACTTATTTTGCGCTTTTTGATTGGCAGTGTGTAAAATCAATATTGGACAGTAATATATTTTTAAGTACCGATACATAAAGTAATCAGATGTGACTTCAACACAATCCTAATAGCAATTTGTCAACCCGCCTTAAAAATTCGCCGTACAAATAGTTACCAAATTTTTCAGAAAATTTAGCACAGAATAATTATGTATTTTATATAAGATAACTTTGTAAAAAGTATACTTGCGGGTAGCTTGAAGCATTTTGATTATAACCGTTAGAATGCCTCCCAATCCAAATGCAGAGAGAGATAATCCTTGTTTAAAAGTGAGTGTTTCTTACGATGCACAGGAAAACTTAACTTGACAACTTTTCAACCGCAGGAACAAGAATTGGTCTACAAGTGCTTAAGTAAAACAAACTACGATAAAGACCCCTGCGAATTGTATTTCACCAACTATAAAAATTGTAAAGATTTTTGGGTAAGAGTTGCGATTAAAAAAAAAAATAATAATTTTAAACTGTATATTATAGTATAAAATTCGACGCGAAAGGCGATCAAAAGGCATATACCCCAATTTACCGCCCGTAGAGGAGAGAGCTGCTATTAAAGCTGAATACATGAAAAAAAATTAATATGTGGATTTCAAAATGTGCTTTGTTTAGATTTAATATAAATAAATAATATATTTTTCTATAGAAGCTTAAACCCAATCAAGATGTTACTTTTTATTCATGAACGGCATCAGCTTTAGCAATTTTTAGATTCGGTAAAGCTTCTTCTAACATTGAACAAGTTAACTCATATTCTAGTGTTGATTTTGGGTCATCAACTAATAACAATTTTAAATTATTCAAACGGTAGAGGCAGGACAAACCACGAGCTGTGCATTTGGTACCTGATATATCTAAGATTTCCAGTTTAGGACAATTTGAACCTGAGATCCTGTCCAAGCACCAGTCATCAAAACTTTTTACATTGCGGAATGATAAAAATTTTAATTCTTGCAGATGCTGTATGTTTTCCAAACCTTCATAATACAAATTCATATTGTCACATTTAATCGCTTCTATCTTATACTGTGGCTGATAAGTATTGGGTAAGTTGAAATCATCATTTTCGTCTGCAACCATCCAATTTTTACTATGCAGAAATTTTACTGCACCCTTACGATATAAAATAAAATGAGCTGTTGCAAGATCGGCTCCTAATATATCATGCCTCTGTGGTATAAATTGTTGCATGATGCGTTCTTTTCTTTCTTTTTTCTTTTCCCATTTTACCAACCACTCTTTAGGATTTAGTTCGATAGGCTTTTGCATTATCACCATAAAATCGGAATTTTGTTCGTCATTCGCAAAATACCTTAACTTAGTGTCAAAATTGCTTGCTTCGTTATGTGGTTTCCTCCACTTCAAGGCTTCCTTGTCGCGTTCTATTTCATCTTTTATTTGCTTTCTCAATGCCGACTCGCGAGGTTGCATATCATCGTGCAGTCTTCTTATCGATAATTGCATAGTGCGTATTGAGGAACATCTTTTATATAAAGTTAACATAATCGTTCAAAAATTATTTTTTTTATTAATAGTCTAGGGTATACTTTGTCGTTAAATCGCGAATTCGCTTTTGTAGCAACAATTTCAGCACAAACATCTGATAACACATAATACGAATTGACACATTGAAATAAGCGAATTAACTATGAGGTAAACTCAAGAAACCACAAAAAAAATAAAATGAAAATATTTAAGGAAGCAAAAATACATATTCTAAAAATAATTAAATTTGCCTAATTTTTTGGAGGGAAATTCATTTCTGTCCACCTCACAAAAATATGTGCGTTGTTCTGATGAAGTTGTCAAAAGCCGTATGAAACTTACGTACGTCGTTGTTTTGTTCGCAGAGTAAACTTTTTGTTACCTTGCTCTTGACAGTGTTATGGATTCAACATATTAGTATTGTATAGGATACATGTACCAAGTAGTGAGTTGCTTTGGTTCGTATTGATGTGCCTCGTTCCTGGACTTGGACTTCTGTTTATGTGCCTTGTTTTAATTTATTTTTAAAAAATATGTTTAATAATTTCAAGAAAAAATTTAATACTGCTCTGCAAGAAGCTTCTATAATTACTGAAAATTTGCAGCAGCAATACCGCCAGCGTATTGCAGGCCCTGATGCAGTAAGTACTTTTTCTTTCAATAATCCAAACTATTAATTTTACCTTTCTAGAACTTGAATAGTAGTAGTCGTAGCTCATTGGCAGCAAGTAACTTGGATTTAGGGTTTCCTTCATATGTTAATGCTGCTGCTGGGTGCACTTTACTGGCTAAATATGAACAGGATTGGAAAATTATACATGAAAATAATGTGGAGAACTCACAAATAGCTAAAAAAGTTGCCCAACAAATACACATTATAGAAAACCGCATTACAAATCATCACTTAGTAATTACCGACCTATTGCACTGTTTGTCAGCTTTACCAAACTTGGTTGCAAAACTAAAAACCTGTCAAGAGACCTTAGGAAATGTGCACCAACTTTGCGAAATTGTTAATGCAGAATTTGAAAAATTAGAGGATGCATGTGAAGAATGCGAATTACAGGATTACATTTTTGAAAAACAATGTGAAATTTCGAAATATAAACAAAAGAAACTGGGTAAATTTATATCTACTCAAATTTTTCAAATTTAATTAAACCATATAAATTCACCAACAGCTTAGTTGTAATCATATTCTTCATTGTCGGACAAACATTATTTCTAAATATACCTCGTTTAAATTTACCAATCCTCTTACAAATTGTATCTCCTTAAATCTTAAATTGAACATATACATATATATAACTTAACTTATATATAATTAATTAATAAGAGCCTGTAAGAATAATAGGTAATTTAATTTCACTTTCTCAGATAACTTGGAAACATATAGACAGAAAATTGCTGCTGAACATCAACAAAGAATTGAACATCATGATAACAAATTAAAAACAATGCAAAAGGAACGACAAGCAGTATTTCATGATGCTTTTCGTAAAGATTTAGAAGAATTCAAGCAAAAAGGTCATCTACCCAGTAAGTTTGCATTTATTATTCCAATATTATCAGGTATGTGATGGAAATCGATTTCTATATTAAATCGGCAAAAAATATAAATTACTTTCATACATGGAAGATGTTAAAGTCTTGGCAAGTTGATAATAGATATTGATAAACGTAAGAGGCCAAAAAGGTATTTACTTTCTCATTTCCGGCATACTGTTATAACTTTTCACTTTCGCTTTTTAAGAGCAACAATTATACTGCAGAATGTTTAAATTTAATCTCGTACTGATTGTGCTATAATTTTAATCGATTTAGTTAATTTATTTTCAAAAGTCATACAATATAAAAACTAACTAAATTCATAATTATTAATAAAAATCTAATGAACAATATCTTTTATCGCACGATTTAACGGTTTGAATTATCGATTTACGTTTTGAAATCGATGGAATTGTTACATACATACTAATGTTTCAGTGGTTTAATAATTTGTTTTTTTATTTTAAGAAATTCATACCACCTTAAGTGAAGAAATTACTTTAGAAGAAGTAGTTTTAGATGATACAGAAAGTACAGATGCGTTGGAGGATTTCTTAAACGGTTAAGTTTTACTCGCGTTTTTATGTACGCGTTTCCACACGTAAATGAATAAAATAAATAATTAAAAAATACAAACTAAAACATACTATATACCCAGTAAATATTTTGATATTTTTTGAATTGAAAAAAAATAAAAATTGCAAAATAAATCACATATAAATTGAAAACCTTAATTTTTAAATCGAATTGCAACGTAACGTTGTTAAAAAATCGAAAACCTTTGTCTGATAGTTGCTAATTTTGCGGTAACATATATAACCAATCCTTCAGAAAATTTGTTTTCTTCACATTGAATTGTGCACATGACTTGACTAATTGGTTAATTGTCTCATTGTCGATAGACGTGTAATTGCCTTTCAATTCCTTCAAATTTCGTTAAAAGTGTTGCTATCATTTCTAGTGGAAAATATTTGACCTTTTACAAAGTTTACTTCTCAGATATTGAAAAAATTGGAAAACCCTCTTCTTTTCGTATAGAGGAATACGTCACACATGACCATCTTACGGTCAAATTAAAATTCAATTCAAAAATTAAATAATTGCTTAGATTCAGGTTAGCATCTTGCAAGTGAAAACACTGACAAAGAGATAGTTATGTCGCTTGGCAAAAAACATAGCAACGGTGTACAAAATTTAGGTGATTCAGGTGGCAATAAATATTGTACAGTCAGTCTCGAAGTAAACCAAATTAAATTAAATTTTTATAAAAAAAAATAATTTTTAATTTATATGTATATCGTTACTTCAAACTAGAAAGTCTCTAGCCAATTGTTTGCTAAAGTTTCTTGGCATTTATCCATGAATTATCCTCTAATACCGGTAAAAATACAGGAATTTTATGTATTTAGTGTTTTATTTTCCCCACCAAATTACAAATTTTTTTAGTTATATACAAGTCATACATAGTTGATATACTATAGATATGAACCGTATGCCTTAGTAAAGTAATTTATCAACAAATAATTGGATTTAAATTTTTAGCAAAAAATTTTGGATTTGGACATTGTATAAATATGTATATATAAAATATTATATGTATGTGCATATATTCGGAAAAGAACTATAAAAAAATTATGCCCCTACACAGATATTCCAGAAATGTTGACGCATTCGAGACTTAGGGATATAGTACAGAACTTCGGCCAAGAGCCGACAATTATAATTGCAACAAAGTATTTTTTTACAATTATGACTTGTTACACACTGTCGTTACATGTAATTTCATATTAAAATTTTCAAGTACATGTTTTTAATATTTACATTATCTAACTTGAATTTGTAACTTTCATTCACTTTCATTTTGCAAGGTAGATTTTTTACTCCCGTCAAATAGCTTAGAATTTTTATCGTTTTCTAGAGAATCGCCAGTATTGCATAATATTTGTACAACTTCAATTTCATCGGAATCTGTACATGAAACACTTAATGAACATATTTCCTCGCTTTCTTTAGGGGCACAGCTCTCAGAATCATTCGAATCTAATGTTATGTGCGAATATATACTCTCTCTGTCGCTTTCATCACAGTCTATAAATATCTTTCCATTATTTCTCTTTTTTGATTTTTTATTTATCTTCTGAGAAATATGCGTAGATTTGTCTTCATCATCCGATGACAATTTAAATGTAAGTATGCCATTTTCATCTTCCTCCGCAGAGGAACTGTGAAAAGTAATATTTAAACTAGACTCGGTACTGGAACAGCAGGATAAACTAAGATCACTTGGAATTTCTATACTTTTTGCAGGTTCTATTTTATCTTCTGGCTGGACAAATTGCTGTTGTTGCATCATATGATTCATTTGACTGTAAGCCATGATAGCAAATGTAATATTAGGATCTATATAATATCTCACTGTCGATTCGTTATTGTACTCAGAGCAGAAATCTCCATTATCCTCCTTTTCTTCTGGCACCTCATTTCTTTTATTTTCATAATCTTTCATTTTTCTTTGTACAGAAGATTTTCGGGTCTTATTAGAATCCGTTTCACTACTAGTACTTATTTCAGAAGACAAGTTTTCGCTGGATCTGTAAACCTTCTTCCTTTTTTTACTTTTTTTTTTAATTCTTCTATTTGTTTTGTTAATATGTTCATCATCGTAACTATCACTGCTTATTGCTTCAATTGAAATATATCTTCCTGGTTTCTTGAATTTTTGCATCCTTTGTTTCGCGTCAAGTTCTTTGAGTTTTCTTTCACATCTTTGGAGATTTCTATCACTCTCTCTTTTATTGTGTGTCATCATAGAACTGATAGTACGCCCCAAAAAGAGTTTATTAGGCCTGCCTAAAGGGTTTTTCTTCCTTTCTGTGGGTATGCTGCCTTTGCCTTTGTATTCATCCATTTCCCTCATTAGCTCTTCAATAGCTTTCCTAAAATACACATGTACATATAAATTATATGAAGCACAAATAAAAACTGAAATAGTTTTACAAAAACTTCGAAATTGGCAGTAAATAAAACAAGCTTTAGTAAACTCATATATTAAAGTAAAATGTGATTTATAGAATTCTTAAATACTAAATCAAGGAAAATTCAACATTTGGAGAATATGGAAACACTTTAAAGAAATGAAATATTACAGGTACATTTACTTCACAAAAAATATCTATGCTATATATGTATATAGTTACTTGCTTTTCTTTTTTAATTTTTAACCAAAATGCTTTGTAAATTTAGTTCAAGCAAACAATACTTTTTGGACATCAAAATTTTTAATTTACACAGAATGATGTGTATTATTTTTACTAGATAGTAATTTACTAATTTTAATGTCACAGTGCAGTTAATTTAATTTTAAGCCAAACTACCTTGTCAATTCTGAATCCTCCATTTTTAATATTAATTGTGGCGAATGTCTATAAAATTTGGATAATAAATAAGCTCCAGCTATATGTGTATTTTTTCTATTATGGTTTATTCAACACCTATTATACGTAAATAACATATCTACTGTGACAGGTTTATACAAATCGCTAACACAGGGTAGACTTTCCAACTATTTCTTTTGTAATGTATTTCCATAGACATTTATTATCTCCATACTTTAAAACAGCTGTTCGTTACCAGCTGACACATTAAGTGTTTGGCATTCAAATTCTAATAGGCCGAGTGAATAAAAAGGTAGCACAAGCTTATTCCAGTAATTTTGCAGTTTTAACTAGTTTTAAGGTGAATAAAAAATTAAGCTAAAACTTGTACTTTATGCTAACTAGTAAAAGCAAGTTTTTCCAGTGTTGGCTTAAAAAAAGTGTGAATAAAAAGTAGTAAATGCTTAAAATTAGTAGTTTATTCTTTGATTTTTGTAAGCAGCTGGTTGAGGTGCTGGAATCTTGTGTTTTTCTGCATTATATTGATAAAAGTATATCACTTTTTTTCTTTACATCATTTTTCATATTTTGAATTTTTTTTCTAAGTTGGGCAGTAGTTATCTCTTGTCCGAACTTCCTTATATATTCATCACGCAAAGAGCAAAGTGCACCGTCTTTTGCTGTTTTAACGGCTGGCAGCTGAGATATTTTAAATAAAACTTTGTAAGAGTTGACTATTTGGAAAAAAACTACCACTGCCTTTATCACCCATATTTTATTATTTGTTTACAATTTAAGAAATAATTTTAAGTATGTATTTAATTTATGGTTATAATATACGAAAGATATGTATTTGGTTGATTTTAAAACTGTTTTTAAATAATAACAAATGTCATTATACAAAGTTGCCACTATGTTGAATTTTATAATTTACTGCGTAAATACCTTTTGGGGGTATTTATTTTGGTATTTAGGAAATACATTTAAATTGAATCCATATATGGACCAAATGCATATTCAAACAATTTTAATGCTAAAACTAGTTGAAAATAGCATAACTATTTCATACTTTTTACTTGCGAGCAAAATATCAAAATCCTGATTAAATTAAAAATGAAAACTTTCAATATTTTAAGTATTTCTGAACACTTTAGTACATTTTTAAAAAAACTTTGTTCGATACTGAGTAGTTATGTTCCAGAAAAGGGAACAAAGTATATTTAATTTTCAAACTTTCTATTTTGCAGAGGTATAGGATCGCTGTTCATTTTAAACTGTAACAGCAAAAGTAATTTTGAAAAAGCCTTTTGATTTAAAAATAAGACTAATTATTTAATGTTAAGATATATTTATAAATCATGCATTTAAATTCCGTAAACAATGCGCCGTTTTGCTTTAATTGAACACAATAAATAAAGACATTTTGAGGGTTTTTGCTGGGAGTAGAACAGATAATTCTTCTGAATTTTGTACCAACTTCTATACGAGAACCTGGTTAGTATCTTAAATCTTGTTAGTGAATTTTGGTTGTTAATAATTGCTTCAGATCGTTATTCGTTTATCCGGTTAACAATGGAAATGGCCATCACTGTATCTTCCCTTAATTCTATATTTCGTCTCTCAAATAAAAACTCAGGTTGAAGTAGGCATCCTTATGCCGCTTATCATCATCAATACGAGACGATACGGTTTTGGATTGATGGTTGAAAATCGCTAATTGCATTATCAATATCAAATTTTATCGATAAGTGTTGATGTAATCTGGGTATGCAGTATGCAAAGTTAACGAAGATGGATTTGTAGCATTAAGAACTTTATATTCAGTCAGAAAGATCATCAACCTTCCGAACATCACGATGTGTCCACCTCATTTTTATGGTAAGTTCTACAAAATTTATAATTTACTTACATTTAATTTATATTGTTTGTTCTGTTTGTAATCATAATCACGTACCCAGTATTAAATCAAGCCGAGTAAAGAAATTGCTTTCTTTCATTTTGGCCATTAAAAAGTTTTAGAAGAAGGCATTCAATTCAAAAACATATAAATGAGATTATATATTTTCACTTAATACAATTTTAGAAACTGTTTGTACATTTTATATTTAAAATATTTCAATTTTATGAAATGATTCTTAAAATTTAACTACTAGTTTAACTTCGTGGGTGGCCAAATGCAACTCAATTCTGCTAAGGAAACATCATACAACATATTGTGGTATTCTTCTAAAAGAACTAAATTGTCAAGAAAGAAATATTATTTAAAAATAGGTTATTTAAAATCTGAAATCAAAACTTACAGTTGGAATTCGTATGCCAAATCTCTAATAAAAGTCCCCGTGTGTTAATTCGTTTATTGATGAAGCATCGTTGTTTGCGCGGTCCGTCTGGTGTGTTTGCCGTGGCGGACCGGAAACCTCGGAAATTGGGATGATTTTGTTCAATAAATTCAAATGAGTCAATTTGATATGATTGCTTGTTTAGCCACTTTTATTTCAACATTGTACAATATTTCCGCGAAATAAAACTTTATAATTGTCCTTTTTTTTTTTATTACACTAAATTCTTTGACGGTTGATTGTAGAAAAAATAATTATGACTAAATGAATAATGAATCCTGCCGATCGCTGTCTGCTCCTTTTATCCCGTGGTGGCTTTACCTTCGTGGGCGTTGTTACACTGCCGACCTGTCGCTGCAGAGGTGAAAAAGTCAGCGCGCTGCGGCGAAGACCGACAGTGCCGCCAAGGTGAGCAATCACGCTGCGACTAGCACAAGTGCTCATTCCTGGCGTCAACAATCGTTTAAATTTGGATATTGTGTCATTTAAGTTAGACCAGATTTTAGTTAAAGCTGACGGAGTATATTTCAATTTTAATTTAAAAGGCAGAAGTTGAGGGCAAACTTGACCGTCCAACACAAACATTGCAAAATAACCGGTAAATAAAAATTTTAATCATTGAAATGGTGTTAAAAAAGCAGAAAAAATTAAAATACCATTAAGACTTTTCTCCCGGGGGCATTTCCATTTTTGTTAGAGGCAAGTCCCAGGCTGCTTTCCCGAAAGTAGCATCTACAAAGCAATAAACCTTTCCATCATCGGGTTTATATCGGGGCATGGGTTCTTCCTTAATGGCTTTAATATTGCATAGCAATGGCGCATACAACAACAGCCATTCGGGTTCTATCGCTGTTATGCCTCTAATAAACATTTTTGTAGAATCACCATTTTGCATTTCATAGGCTTCTTGGTAAATTACCCATTCAGGCAATTTTTGCTTCAAAACTGAAGAAGAATGCATAAAAACTGGCTCTTCCATATCTAAACAATTGTAAGCGTATTTAAGTCTTCTCTTTTCCTCTTTATCGCTAATTTCTGCTAAGGAAATTTTGCGAGCTACCTTATCGCCCATGCCTGCTAACAGAATTTGTCTTAAAAATCTAGCCTGGGCATCAGTAGGTGGCACCATTGCGGGATCAACACATAAATTAACGTCATTAATGCTTAAATTTATTTCATTTGTTAATTGAATTCTGATTTTTCGCACTTCAGCGATGGCTTTATGTCTTAAACCATTTGCTAAACAGAATTTAACAAGTTCTCCTTTTGAGCCCGCATATTCAGCAGCACATACAGCTCTTAATAGAATCATAGGATCGCCCAGTAGTTGATAATTGCCAGTAGCGGCCCACGATTGTCGTCTCTTTTGCCATTTATTCATGGTCAGGGAAGTATCGGTTTTCTCTTGGTCGAAAGTAAACTCCATTAATACTTCTTGGACGGATAAGGCAGCTACCAAACACACGGTATAGGGTAAAAGATTTTGTTGATGAGACAAAGCCAGCATTTTACCAAATCTGGGAGCTACAGGAAATCTAGAGATTATATGACCCAAACGTGTAACTTTAGGAGGCATTGCCTTGCCAACCGTACTTGTTTGCTCAACTTTTTCTAAGGCGCCCAAAACAAGTAAGCGTTTTTCCGCAGCCTCTAATTGTACGGAGTCAGGAGGCGAAGGAAAGGGAAAATTTATAACACGGTCTATGCCCATGGAACGCATTTGTAGCATTAAATCGTCTACGGGCTTCTTTTGTATATCTGGCACTGAAAAATCCTCAAATTCATCATTGTAAATTGCGCTAGAGTATAAGCGATAACAGTGGCCAGCACTAACTCTACCAGCACGACCAGCTCTCTGGTCCGCCGACGCCTTAGATGTGTAAGTAACAACAAAGGCACTAACTCCAGTGATTTTATCGTACAATCGTGTCTTTTGTTTGCCACAATCAACCACATACTTTATGTTGGGTATAGTCAAAGACGTTTCAGCCACATTCGTACTGACCACGCACATACGGCAGCCTTCTGGAACTGGCTTGAAAATACGGCTTTGTTTTTCAGAGGACAACAGAGAATATAATGGCAAGACCCATAATGGTTGTTTCGTAGTGGAGGCCGCCACATCTTCATCCATGACATTTTCATCTTCATCTAAATCATCTTCTTGTCCACCATTTTCCAAGTCTGAATCTCCATTTTCCAATAAATCAGCTTCAGTATCATCACCCGGTAATTTATAATCATCCAAATTAATTTTAGGCAAAGCCAATTGGGACAAAAACTTCTTTTTGCATTTGCGTACATTCCTTATGGCCCTCTTCATATCAAATTCATCATCAGTGTCCGGTTTTTCTGTTTCAGTTTTTTCGCTAACGTCTCCGTCACCCTTCTCAATACCAGTTATTTCTGCCTCTTTCTTATTTTGGTTTGCTCCACTCTTTTTATATGGAAATGTTCGTCTTAATTTGCGCACCAATTGATTTACTTCCTGCTGACCGGTAACAAAAATTAATATGCCTCCTTCGGGCAATTGAGAATGTATTTTAACTGTTTTCCTATATGCCTCTTCCAAGTAATTATCAGGTGTACGTTTTTGAAAATGTATAGTGACGGGAAACTGTCTGGCTTCTACTTTTATTACCGGCGGTGGTATTTTAAAGAGTCGTGAATTGGACGTAAAATCTTCTACTCTCAGTGTTGCGGACATTATAATCAATTTTAAAGGATTACCTCCTTTTTTAAGTCGAAAAGGTAATATTCTGGATAAAAGTCCCACTAGTATGTCGGTGTAAGAGCTCCTTTCGTGCGCCTCGTCCAATATTATAACTGAATAGTTTTTTAGCAAAAAATCAGATTCGATTTCCTTGAGCAAAACGCCATCAGTCATAAATTTTATCTTCGTTTCAGGTGTAACATTGCCCTCGAAACGTATTAAATATGAAACTTCTTTTTCACTTAAATTCATTTCGTAGCCCACACGTTTCGACATAGCTATAGCGGCTACACGGCGTGGTTCTGTTATGCCTATCATTTTGCCATTTTCACAATATCCTGCTTCGTATAGAAACTGAGGAATTTGTGTAGTTTTACCCGAACCTGTTTCTCCGGCGACAATTACAATGTTGTTTTCGTTAATTATTTCCATGACTTGCTGCTCTTCAGCTAAAATGGGTAACTTTAGACGTGCGGCTTGCACTTCAGAATCTCGCACAACAGGTACATAAACAGTATGTCTGGGAGGAGCCGAAGATTTTAAAGTTTCTTCCCTAGGTTTGTCTGTAGATTTTGTAATCGTCTTAGGTGTTTGCAGGAGCTCCGGCTTAGGTTGTGGTACATTTTTGCATTCTGTGTTTTCAGTTTCTTGTTTCTGCTCAGCGTCATCATCATCGTCTGTTGTTGCACTATCAACGTCATCCTCATTTTCCATGCCTACGATATTAGGATTTTTCCTTTTGGCATTTAATTCGACTTCTTCCTCCAATAAAAATTTGCGTTTGGCTGCACCTTTAATAGAACTTAATTTTCCACCCGATACTACCTCAACAATCTTGTTCCTGTTTTGCTTTTTCGCCATAAGCTCTTCTAGAGTATCTAATTTTTTAACACCCACTGTTTGAACTTGGCTAATGGATGTGTACTGATTCAGTTCGTCCCCATTAAGTTGAACTTTAGACAAGGCTTCCAATAACTCTGCTCGCTAAATATAATTTATATTTCAATAATTCAATCACATTCAAATTAAATATTCAGCTCACCCCCTCCTTTTTCTTTTTTTTATCCACAATGGCTTGTAAATGTTTTCTTTGCTTTTTGGTCAAAATTTTAAAATTTTGCTTGTTTTCCACTTTGATTTTGGTCGCTCTCTTTTTCGAAGGCAAAACCATCGCATTAGATTCATCGTAACCAGTTGAGGCATCTTCTCCTAACTCTGTTAAATCTAATTTTACCTATTGAAATAAAATAATCCGAGTACATGTGTATTTATCTGAATATAACTTAGTGTCATTTGCAACTAAAATTCCATAAACTTACATTTTTTAAAGCTGAATTGTCCACAATTGTGTTAGGATTTTGCCTCGCCTTGGCATTGTACACTTTTTTACCCATTTTTTTCAATTATAATATATATTTTTTACACAAAGCCTTCTTATATGGCAAAACAATTAAGATTTGTTGCACGTGTGCACGTTTTTCTAAATTAATATAATAACAAACAGCTGTCACAATACGACTTTTTATTGGTGCACTGTATTATCGACATACACAGCTGCGCTGATTTCTAATATAAACAGGGTGATTCTTATTGAAATTAACATCCGAAGTGGTACGTTATTCCTTTATTATTATGTAGCTTATTTTCAAATCTTATATAAACAAAAAAATATTTGAATATAATTAAAAAAAGAGAATTTTTACAGAGTAACTTAAATTTAAACGAACATGATTCTTAAAAACCAATACTTATTTACAAAAATATAAGTGTAAAAAATCCTAGTATGTTTAATTGCAACGCACAAATGTATAATGCCAAATTAATGCCTGGTTTCTATAAAATCATCATCAACTTCTTCGTCATGTGATTTGTGTTCATAGTTATTATTGTATCTTCAAGATATGGCAACCTTGTTTATGAGTACTATTCATTGTTTTTTGTTTTGACATTTCCTTTTTTATATATACACACTTGTTTTTGTTACCTTGTAATACAGACACATTTTGGAAATTAAAAATGAATTAATAATTTAAATTAATAAGCGTGTATCAATTGGGAAAAGACACAATAGTTATGATGATGATGTACATGCTCTTCATCATCGTCATATTCTTTAACCGGTTCTACATGTTTGTGCTTGTGCTGATGATCATGTTTGGCCTCGTCATGATGACGATGTTCGTGATATTTGCTCCTTTTTAATAACAGGATGATGATGTTCCTCAATAATTTTCTTTTCCTCTTTTAAAACAATAGGTTTATGATGATGATGAATATGTTTAAATACTGTATGTGTATGTTTTTCGATTTTTTATGAATGGGTACGTGGATGACAATTTTTTTCTTCTTCTGATGTTTGCTGGAAGTAAATGCATGTATTAGAAATTTAAAGGTGTAGTAGCTAAAAATTTCATTGTTAGTTTTTCTAAAATTTTATAAAAAAATTTCTAAGCAAAATTTAAAACAACAAAAACATATAAAAAATATGCCCATTTATTAACATTATTAATTGATAATATATGGTAGTAAATAGATATAAACTCATAAAGCTTTCCGTACTAATTCTGATTTTATTTTAAAGAGTTTATATATAAACTGCAAAGCAGATATGAGTTATTTTAGTTATTTATTTGCATTGGGTGCTTAATCAGTGTGTAGCGGCGTTAATTAGCCAGACCTATTTTCGTGAAAAAAATTAATTTAAAAATAAAGTTAAAAAAGAAAATAATATCTCTAATTTTTAGTCTCTATTTGTGCGATAAGCCTATGCTGGGTTTCGCTGAAAGCGTTGTTGGGATTAGGGAAAGGTGGTGCTAAACGTCATCGTAAAGTATTACGCGATAACATCCAAGGTATTACGAAGCCTGCTATTAGACGTTTAGCTCGTCGTGGTGGTGTAAAACGTATATCAGGTTTAATTTACGAGGAAACACGCGGTGTACTAAAGGTGAAAAAAAATTTTTAAAAAAGGATTCGACGTTTTTTTTTAAATTAGACGCTGTAACTATTTGCATAAAATGAACAATTTTCAGGACCCTGTTTCTACAAAAAATGTGTTGCCGAAGTAGAAGAATGAATTTAGGCTGCAACAAGTGTAGAAGGATCTTAAGGTCCTTTAGTAAGTAAGCAGCTAACACAAATAATAGTGCAGCACTCATTGGGCCGAGTGAACAAAAAGGTGCACAAGCTTATTCCAGTAATTTTGCAGTTTTAACTAGTTTTAAGATGAATAAAAAATTAAGCTAAAACTTGTACATTATGCTAACTAGTAAAAGCAAGTTTTTCCAGTGTTGGCTTAAAAAAGGTGTGAATAAAAAGTAGTAAATGCTTAAAATTAGTAGTTTATTCTTTGATTTTTGTAAGCAGCTGGTTGAGGTGCTGGAATCTTGTGTTTTTCTGCATTATATTGATAAAAGTATATCACTTTTTTTCTTTACATCATTTTTCATATTTTGAATTTTTTTTCTAAGTTGGGCAGTAGTTATCTCTTGTCCGAACTTCCTTATATATTCATCACGCAAAGAGCAAAGTGCACCGTCTTTTGCTGTTTTAACGGCTGGCAGCTGAGATATTTTAAATAAAACTTTGTAAGAGTTGACTATTTGGAAAAAAAAACTACCACTGCCTTTATCACCCATATTTTATTATTTGTTTATAATTTAAGAAATAATTTTAAGTATGTATTTAATTTATGGTTATAATATACGAAAGATATGTATTTGGTTGATTTTAAAACTGTTTTTAAATAATAACAAATGTTATTATACAAAGTTGCCACTATGTTGAATTTTATAATTTACTGCGTAAATACATTTTGGGGGTATTTATTTTGGTATTTAGGAAATACATTTAAATTGAATCCATATATGGACCAAATGCATATTCAAACAATTTTAATGCTAAAACTAGTTGAAAATAGCATAACTATTTCATACTTTTCACTTGCGAGCAAAATATCAAAATCCTGATTAAATTAAAAATGAAAACTTTCAATATTTTAAGTATTTCTGAACACTTTAGTACATTTTTAAAAAAACTTTGTTCGATACTGAGTAGTTATGTTCCAGAAAAGGGAACAAATTATATTTAATTTTCAAACTTTCTATTTTGCAGAGGTATAGGATCGCTGTTCATTTTAAACTGTAACAGCAAAAGTAATTTTGAAAAAGCCTTTTGATTTAAAAATAAGACTAATTATTTAATGTTAAGATATATTTATAAATCACGCATTTAAATTCCGTAAACAATGTGCCGGGATTTAAAACCAAAGAAAGTGGTAACTCCTAAATAATTTCTGCCAGCTGTTAATTTTTCTAGCTTTTGCTATCGCTTTTCAGTACTAGGTATGTGGCAGTAGCAAAGAGTTATTCACACATTTCCTAGTTTTAACTATCAGCTTTATCTAGTACTGAAAAGAGAATGCTAGTGCTACTACTTAGAACTATGTAGTATAAACTACCTTTTTATTCACTCGGCCCAATGTTTGTTATGGTAAATTTCAATTCGCCTTGCAAGTTTCACAATTTTCCGACTTGCACTAGAGAAGACATTTATTATGTTTGATTAAAATATGTTCTACTGTCGAAAGTCATTCTTTTCTGAAACACATGATCATCATTTGCCGAAATTAAAACACCATATGACCATAAGACCTTGTTTCACTATCCCACACAGTAGTAACCAATTTGGCATGTATTACGAAAAAATATTATAGTCTAACCTAAAACCGTATTAATTTTTGTCAGTCGAATAAAACTAGCAAAAGTTTTTGAAAATTTTCATAAAATGATAGACTTCGTCTGATCAGGGTTAATTTAACTTCAAGCGGCAAAAAGTACATATATATTATTATTAAAGTTTTGTTTATAGTTTAAATTAGTATGGCAATCAAACCTTTTCTACAGCGTCAAATAGAACAAGTTATTTTCTTTGTATCTAGCAAACATAAAACATTTGTTTTCGTAAAGCAACCCATACACGATTCGACCGTTGGCAAAACTTCGGAAGGTTGTAATCAAGGTTGTAACGTATGTGGGCCTGTTGTATAAAGTTGTGTCTCGGTCGTATGAAAAATCAAAATTTTTTGATTTTTTGGCACGTTGTGCCATCGCGTTGTATAGTTTGTGGGTTAGTCATGCGAATTCGTACCTCATTCTCATTTTAAATTTTGAGGGAGAAAGACGTGTCGTCGGTTAATTTGGTTTTTGAGCGAAGAAAATAGAAGAAAGAAGTGTAAAAGAAAATAATAAAAAAAGTAATTAAAAATGGAAGACACAGCTGAAATGAAACTAAAGCACAGTTCTACGATGAATTATTTAATGATAGCCAATATTAGTAAATTATATAAGTTTTATTTTATTTTTTTTTATATTTTTCTTTTTATTTTTTATTAGTTTTATTTTTGAAAAATCTTTTAGATTAAAAAAAATTTGAATGTCAATAAATACTTAATTTACTTAAGGATCTTTCAATTGTTGTATTGCTTCACAAAATTTAAGCCTAATTTGTTTTGTTTATGGGATGCGTGTTTATTATTTGTTGTTTCCAGCTGTAAATTTTTTGCAAAATGAAGTTGTACTAAGAGGTTTTATCGTATGTGGGCATAACACACAACTTGATTACTAAGCGAGTTTTGCCAACGGTCGAATCGTGTATGGGTAGCATAATAGATTGATATGGTGTCCCACCATATTCGCATTTTCATTTGAATTCATAAAGTACAAGATTGTGCCTTGATATCACTTTCGTGTGAATGCAACGTACAACTGTGTGGGATAGTGAAAGGCCTTTAATTTGTATAAAATAATTACCAAGGTAATGTCATATTCACAGCGAATACTTATAAATAGCTTGTAACTGTCAACAGTTTAACTTTTTTATGAAAGGTAGTACTCAAAGACCAAAGTATGGTCTGTGACTCAAAGTGAAATTAGTAGTACTCAAAAGATGTCCGTACGTTGTTTTAAGTGTTACGCTTTCACCATTATAATAAAAAAAGACTTATCAACGCTGTGCAAGCCTCCATTTTATTTTCGGTATCTACTATTGGTAGAATAAATTTGGGTTAATTGGCAGATGTAAAATAATAGTTTATTTTTTTCCAACCATAATAAAAGATTATTTAATATAAGTAAAACAATACAATTTTAAAAGGTAAGATGGTTATAAATAAATAAACAAATAGTTAAGCAAATTAATCAATTGAATACATATTTTCTTAAAAGACGCCATCTTAAGAAACTGCGAAAAAATACGGAGACCCTGTGAAAATTGTGTATAATATTAAAGGTTTTTTTTAAATTAAAATCGTTACGCTGTTAAAGCAATTAAAAGTACATACATATAATTTAAATTTTTCGGATGAAATTGGTTTAGAGAAATGATTTTGATATTCCATACAGTTTTGTTGAAACATGTAAAAATCGTTAATGCGGTAATTATTTGTCCCCAATAAAATCAATTTCTACACATACTTTTCTGGACATTCGTTTGTTTTACTGTTTCTTACACTACATTTTCTTAATTCAATGCAAGAAAAAAGTAAAAAGTCTGCGTTTTACTCTGAAAAATGTAAAATGATTTGTTTTAATTTAGAGATTCCGTGGTTAAAACGTTTCGGTTTGGAAAATCGTTACAACATTCGTTTGCGGTCCTATTATAAAACGCGGCGTCGCAGATTGAGCTTTCGTATGAAAAAGGTATACCCGTACGTTGATACGCATTCTTCAACACGTGATCGTTAGCCTTTCTTTTATATACATATATATATATATAAATCTTCACGCGCTCAAAATGCCTGGTGCAGGCACATTTAAGCTGTTTATCGGGAATCTCGATGAAAAAACTCAAGCAACCGAACTTAGACCGTTATTCGAAAAGTACGGTACAGTTGTGGAGTGCGATGTTGTGAAAAATTATGGTTTCGTCCATATGGAAACCGAAGAACAAGGCCGGAAAGCTATAGAGAATCTTAACGGTTTTATGTTAAATGGGTATGGTATTAAAGTCGAAGCGGCGAAGAGCCGGCGTGCACCCAATACCCCAACGACAAAAATTTTTGTGGGCAATTTAACCGATAAAACTCGTGCTCCCGAAGTACGTGAACTGTTCCAAAAGTACGGTACCGTCGTTGAATGTGATATCGTTCGTAACTATGGTTTTGTTCATCTCGATTGTATTGGTGATGTCCAAGATTGTATTAAGGAGTTGAATGGTCGCGTTGTCGATGGCCAACCTCTTAAAGTTCAGGTCTCAACAAGCCGTGTTCGACCAAAACCTGGAATGGGCGATCCGGAGCAGTGTTATCGTTGCGGCCGTTCGGGTCATTGGTCGAAAGAGTGCCCGCGCTTATACGGTGGCAGCGGAGGCGGTCGCGACATTGGCCCGGCCGGCTTTAGAGATCGTATGTACGGACGTGATCCCTATCCACCTCCGCCACCACCACCACCATTCTTGCGCGACCGGATTATGGATGGCTTTAGGGTAATAAATATTTTTATTTGTTTTTTTACTTTGCGATTTAAAAAAGAATACAATACGAATGATTAATTACAAATTTACAATCAAATATCTCTAAAAAAAAATTTATTAGAAATATGTACTTCAATCAGGGAAATCCCATACCGTGACCTAAATCAGAAAAAACAACTTTTCTATTATATGCAAAGATCTCAACAGAAGATAAATTCAGTCATTTCCGTTTGAAACTGTAAAATTTTAGCGATGTCTATAGGTATATGTATATATATAGGTATATGTATATCATGTTTGTCACTATATTGCCACTGTAACTAAAACTGTTTAAAAACTTTTTATGACTGAAGAAAGCTTAAACAAATCACAGAAATCGAAGAAATTATAAAAACGGTTGTATGTATGATTTTTTACGCACAGAAATTTTCTGCAATCCCTTTCAACAATTTACTGTGCAATGTAAATTATTTAGAGACGTCAGTAAGTTGGTATTATGATTATGAGATGGAAGTATTTTAAAATACAGTGGGAAGCTAAACTGTCCGGATGTTTTGCACTAGGAAGTAAGGTAATGAAAATAATAAAAATATATGTAGGTATGTATTTTATATATGTATTTTTTTATTGAATGGAACATTGTTTTAAATTATAAAGCACAAAAACTCATATAAATTGCTTCAAAAAAATAAAAAAATTAAAAAAACAAAAAATTCACTATTTGGACACTTTTGCACTTTAGTATGCGTCGTTTGTTGAAACCAATTAACTTTGCCAATTTAATATTTCGTCCAAAGGCCTTTATTCTTAATTACGCTTTCAATACGTTTTGGCATACTCTCCACCAACTTTTAGATGATATCACGGTCTAGAGCTCGCCATTCATGTTGTATTCTCTCCCAAAGCTCGTCAACATTTTTTGGTGGGTTTTCATATGCTCCCAGCCTTCTTTTCACAATAGCCCATAAATTTTCTATAGGATTCAGGTCTGGGCTTTGTGCAGGCCATTCCATTGTCCCAAAAATTTGGTTTTGTAGCCAGTTTTTAACTATTTTCGCCGTGTGCTTCGGATCCCCGTCTTGCTGAAAAACAACTTCTTCGGTTGGATAAGCACTCTCGTCAATAAATTCTGGTAAATTTGTTTGTAGAATATTCAGGTAATCCTCCTTCTTCATTATACTTTGAATTCTCGCCAAGGGTCCAATGTGCCACCAAGTAAAACATCCCCACACCATTATACTGCCGCCACCATGTTTCATCGTTTCCTTCACATGGTGCTTTTGGATGCGCTCCTGCGGCCTATGCCAATAGTATTCTTTTCCATCAGACTGGTATCGGTTGACTTTAGTTTCGTCGCTCCAAATAACCCGTTTCCAGTCATCTTCTGTCCAATTTTTGTGGGTTTTACAGAAATGAAGGCGTCTTTTCACATTTCTATCAGAAAGTGCTGGCTTTTTCTTTTTCACACTGGCTACTAAACCAATTCTATTTAATGCACGTCTAACCGTCCAGGAACTGACATCCTTACCAATACTTTTTGCAGCATTTTTAGGGGTCTTGGTGTCCTTATTATGTAGCAAACGTTCAATCTTCCGGGCATCCCCATCAGAAAGCAGTCTTGGTCGACCTCCTTGGTTATTATTGCAAGCTACATTTCGTCGTTTTTTTATATCATTTACCATGGATTTACTTAAATTTAATTTTTCAGCAATTTTACGGCATGAATAATTATTTTGCAACAAATTTATCACATTGTTTTCAATATCAATTGGCGTTTTTCTCATTTTTGAAGATCTTTTAATTTTTTATTTAAAAATCATGTTAATGACTTCACAGGTCAAACAATAATGCACAAATAGAGCAATAAAAGCTTGATAACGAGGTGACAACAAAAAAAAAACCAACGGGTTAAATACCGTTACATTTTTAAATCAATATCGTGATAATGTTTGTACTGTGCAAAAGTGTCCGAATAGTGAATTTTTTGTTTTTTTAATTTTTTTATTTTTTTGAAGCAATTTATATGAGTTTTTGTGCTTTATAATTTAAAACAATGTTCCATTCAATAAAAAAAATACATATATAAAATACATACCTACATATATTTGTATTATTTTCATTACCTTACTTCCTAGTGCAAAACATCCGGACAGTTTAGCTTCCCACTGTAGGTCCTGGACGAAGAAACGCGTCTTCCATTTCCTTGTGTATGAAAAAGATCGTCTTTTTGTTATTGATTTTTTTAGTGATTGAAAGATTGTGATCTAAAAATTGCAATATGCAATATCCAATAAGTGTAGTGTATAAAATGAAGGTGTATAAATTATATACGTTTAAAAATTTTTTTATACGCCTATTCATTCCGATACCGAAATAATAAAACATTACTTTCGAGTCTTCTTTTGAAGTGCATTTGAATTATGTATATAATCAATTAACGTAGAAACTCTTAGTATGCAAGTATTATCCGTGTAAATATATTAAAATGCAGTAATAGCGAAAGAAATTTGTGATCTCACAAATTATTTGTACTCAAATATTTTTCTTAACGAAAAAAAAAAAAAAATTTAATAATATATAAAAAGAATTATTTATTTCATATATATTTTTCGTTCTTTGGATTTATTTTCAATATTTTGTTCCCACAGTTTACTTTTTTGAAGAAAATATATATATAAAAAAAATATATATAAAATAAAAAAGATTGAAAGAAAATAAGCCAATAAGAATTATTTATTTTAAAAATTTAAATGGAATAACTTAACGACTTAACTTTAAGTTAAATTAATAACTTAACTTATATTAATTTTTTTTTTTTTTGGCTTGTATTGTAATAATTTACTATAGGCATATCTATGTATATAAATTATTATATAACATGTATCTAATACGAACTTGTTTTCATGATGCTTTGTTGTTTATAGGATTATGACTACTATGATCGTAGATTTGAAGATACGCGTGACTTATTCGAGCGTCGCTATCAAGGATCTCGCATGCGAGACTTTCCACCACCACTACTATCGAGACGCGATCCAATGCCGTTGCCACCACCGTTGAGTGGTAGCTTAAGAGGTGGTAGCTTATCACGGGGTTACGATAGCATGTTTAGTAGGCGTTCACCTCCACCCTCTCGTGGCAGCAATGGCATGGGTCGTTACGGCGGGTCAGTATAGTAATATAAGAAAAAATATATGTATGAATAACTTATAATTATATATTTATTTTAAACTATTGCATCGATACAGTTACGAAGATTTTAGTCGGGATTCATTTGATGATCGTATGATGTCATCGCGTAACATGCGTGGTCCTTCACCACCCGGTCGTCGGTATGCGCCGTACTGAGATGAACTGTATTCGTATTATATAAATAATGGTTTTAGGACCAGTAACATACAACACTTAAGTTTGTGATCATATAGAATGAGGTAGAAAGCCATCATATGCTTTTGCTATTACAATTAATAATTATTAGAAACGGTTTGGTTTTTCTTACATCATTTGTTTGCAGAAGTGGATGTTTTACTTAGGATTTATATAATACTGAAACGTTGGTCGTTTTGCAAATATACATATATATATATATATATGTATGTGTATATTTTTTCATTGTAAGATGAACATAACCATTTTCATTTACTTATAAGTATATATTGATACATACGTATTTTTAGTTATGCTTAGCAATATGTATATTTTTCTTAACATTGTTTAGTATGTAGTTTAAATTTTATTGAAATACAGAATGGTAATTTACCGACTTAAATTAAAAAGGCGGTTGTCAATTTATATAACACAGTTTATAATTCAAAAGATGATATCAGATGTATTTCCCAAAACTGTTTTAAAATTATGATTTAGTTTTGCATTATGTAAATAATAAACATGAATTACTGCGCATACGTAAAACTAAAGTGTTTTTAATTTAAAAAGAGAATTAATAAAATAATTTTTATTTTAACTTACGGGTCAAAAACAAAAACCAATAACAACTCCACTGAAATTTGCAACTCAGTTTACATGCAATTAGCTTTTCTGAGCCAAAAGTGTTATATGGAAAAAGTAGTGGAGTCTTGTTTCAAATCTGAGTTCATTACTATTAGAAAAAATGAAAATGAAAAAAATGCTTTCTAATATATACTAAAAAAATGGAGGAGAAAGCATTGAAATAATTTGACAAAAGTCTATATACGACATGTAAATTAACATAAAAACCTGTTTTCAGTTAGTATAAAATTCCTAAAATACTTTTTTTTATAACGAGGAGCATATAAAATGAGTTGCCTCCCATTTTTTATTAGACTTAAATGGTCTCATGTATATACATATATAGATATGTATATCTATATGCTGAATGGAGTTGAAAGCACCTCAAACGTACTATCGTAGTAAATTTACGAATAATCATGAAATGAAAATAATATTGTCGAAGGAACAGCCATGGTAACAATTGATAAGTTATAGGAAGAATATTCAAAATACAAAATATAATAAATATATTTTCTCCAAATTAAATGAAATAAGATTGATAAGGAATAAATATACAAATATATTTAGTTGTTAGTTGGATTTTTAAGTTTATGTAGCTTATGCAAATATTGTGATTAGTTAAAATTATCACGATTTGTAGAAAAATTAATATTCTTACCTAATATTACTAAAGCAAAATACAGTTGTAAGTTAAACAACGTAAAACGTATATAAAAATTATATTTATGTAAAAGAGAAAAAATAATTCAGACATAACAGCAAAAGTGTAAGCTACAATAAACAAATATTTTAATATTCCGCAGTAAATTAAAATTACGAATTCCTCTAGAGGAATATTCGATTATTTTAAATTTCAATTTAAATGAAACAGCTATAAGTAAACTAGAAAATTTTCAGTTTTTGTGATTTTCTGAGCAAAGGCTTTACCCAACTCAGTTGGTGCACTAAATGCAATTTTATCCAATGGAACTTCTTCAGCAAATATTGTATTTAACTGCACAGCTTGTATCAGTTTGGTACCAATATTAAAACGACGATGCAAAGGCGACACCCAAATTCTAGAAATGCCACACCTGAAAGATAATCACTCTATTAAAAAAAAGGAGTTGGTTTTATTGTAAATGCACATAATATTATGAGGATTTCCCAGGGAAATATTCACACTTTAATCGAAATATTTCAGGTTTTTATTTTATGTTTGTCTACACAAATTTGATATTTCCGTTCATGTATCATAGCAAAGTATTTTATATTTGGTATCAAGTATACGGTTCTAACTAGGATTTTTAATTTTTTTTTATTAGTAGATTTGTTGATTTCAATATACACTAACATTCACAAAAACATTTAATAAAAAAAATGCGAGTTAAGTTCTTTCTACATGACACTAACGATATATTCCGTATATAAATTCTAATACACTTCATGCAATTATGAAAAATGCGTTTGTTTTTTGTGGAACTAACGAAATTGATTCATGAAATATTTTCTTCGTATTTACAGTTACACGAAGAAGTTTGTAGTTGTGTAAATATTCAGAATTATCCTAAATATTTTTCTTAAAAAGGAAAAAAAGCTGGAGGCTTCAAAGAGTTTAACATTGTGCGCATGCGAAAACAATAATTTGCTAACGATACTACTTTTTGCCTGCTTAACTAGAACCTGTGAATCCTTTTTAATACAGTAAATTCAAAATAATATATAAACGAGTATATACATATGTAAATATCAATATATGTGAAAATATTTGTTAACTTACTTCGCTTCAAATTCATCTTCTGAACAGCAATCAATTCCATTTACACATATATATTTCTTAGCTTTACTTAGCGGCTGTACCAGACATAGACCCACAATTTGCATTTTCCGAACGGCGAAATAGGCAACAAATGTTTTTGGTAAGATATATGACGAAAATCCCAATTCCTTATCGACGATTTTTAAAATGTCTAAAAGACGTTCGCAACGTTTGGGGGGAGATGATTCGGTTATACGTAAAATTCGACCATCTACACCCCACTCCGGATATATAGCAACAACGTCTTCATCGATCCAACCTTTGAACCGCAATATATGTAAAGAAGCATGAAAATCTCGATGTAATTTTTCTTCTTCCGGTTCATGGACTGTATAAACTAAACCACATTGTTTGCATTGATGAGCTCCAAATGCTTTTTGTCCGGCATCGATTTGATATTGATTTAAACCGTAGCCAGCGTTCCACAAGCGCTGTTGTTGTTTGCGTCGTGTATAAAGCTGCGGTAATGGTTGGCAACCACCAGGATAAAAAATTGGAAACAGTTTCGGTTGCTGTTCGGAATCGTTTTGAATTGCTAGTGGTATGGCATTTGTTGTATCCATATTTAGTTCGGCATTTGTGGTTACTGTGCTAGTTACTGGTGTTTGCATAATTGATTGCGTTAATCGTGTAATATTATTTTCAGTGTTATCCAATGAATTAAACGATTTATTTTTAGTATCCAAACTCATTTGGGTTGTATTTTCTATATATTGATGATCTGCAGGGGTGACGTATTGTGACAATATGGCTGTTGCTTCTGCTTTCCTTTGGCTGTAACTACCTATAAAAATATCGAAATTCTCTTCAGTGCAAATATTATTTTCCAATAAAAAGTCCAAAAAATTGTGTTGCTGTTCTATAACTTCTTGATCTGTGGTATTGTAAGGTATTCTTTGCCTAAAATCCGTCTTCTGATTGTCTGCGACAACTATCACCAATTCGTCAATAATTCTCTCAGCCTCCACTTTATGATTATCTGGGTCAACTATAAAAATTTTAAAATTTTCTTCCGTGCATATATCATTGCTAATCAAAAAGTCTAACAATATATGTTGACGTTCAATAATTTTTGGATCTGTTGTATTATAAGGTAGTCTTTTGCGAAAATCTGGATTATCTGCCAGCACGATGTCATCAATAAGGCTTGGCGAAGTTTCCGCATTTATAAGATCTGATTGATTTGCGATTTCGTTTATAAATATATTATTACTGTGCGCATTTAAGTTTAGAGCGTTATCCGCTTCGCCATCTTTTGGTAAAGAAATATCACCGAAGCCAGTGTCATCCAGATTGCGTAAAATGGCATCTACAGTTGCTTGTTCATCTGAGAATTCATTGCCAACTATATATATAAAAAAAAAAATTGTAATAAATATATAAATAATAAAAATATGTATACATTCATTGGTCATTCCTAATAAACTCTTCTCAAAAAATTTATTGAATATTTTTGATTGGTAATTTTTATAGCGAGTTAGGGGTTTGCTACTTCAAACTTACGATGTGTAAAACATCCAATTTTTAATTTGCTGATGATAACGAAATTTCTAAAAAATATCTACGTACATATAATTAATTTTGTATATAAAAATCATATTGTTGCTCTGCCTACAAGTTTTGAAAAGTTGGAGGGGCACAGAAACCTCTACGTTATAAAATCAAAATCTTATAGGGTTGTAACTTCAATTTTATCGCAAGCGACTAATAATGTTCATTTAATGTTTGTGGTATGCATTTGCAATCAATTTGAAATATTGCTTCACTTTTAATTAATAACTTTCAAAAATAATTTACTAATAAGTATATAAAATGTAGTAAACATAAATTACAATTCACTTACATGAGTTACGTATCTTTATCTGCTTTTTAATTTTTCTTTTCTCTGGGACGATGGCCAATTTCCCATTAGCCGTCAACGTTGCCTTAATATTATCCGTTAGGTGAACTTCTTTACGTGTAGCAGTTGTGCAACCAGATTTAAAAAATTTCTTTTTTACAAGTGGTGGGGAATTATTTACCGATGCATCCGCCTGATATGTAATTAAAGGAATTACATCTTCATTCATTAACATATGAGAATCTTCTAAATCACTTTTTTCATCGCCTTCCTCGTCAGCATCTATATTGCATTCAATATCAGAGAAATCTATATCGGGCTGGTAAGTAGGCTCAGATCTTTCAATAGATTTACACTCCCCAACCTTATCATTGATAACATTGTTATTTGTATCATCTTGATTAGATAGTGAACTTAAAGGTTTTGCCATTGCAATGGGGTTAGAAGCTTTACGAAAAATGTTGTGAACTTTTTCAATCTGTTGTTTTTCCATACGCTTGTTAATTATAAGTTTGCGTAATTTTTCATTGCGTACATTATTTAATATTTGGTCAATGTCGACTGTAGGTAAGTGTTTTGAGCCTAAATTTAAATTATTTATACGCTTGCGTACTTTGTGGTGCACACCGCGATTTATTGAAGTTGACTGTGAACTTATGCTACGTCTCGCAGTATGTTTTGACTTTGCATGTGCTACGGGGCTGCTATTTGCGGTTTGACCAAATAAATTCCTACACTTAGGCCGAATAGCCAAATTACTTGGTGACGTGTTAGGTTTGCATGAATAAAAAGATGTTGTCGATATTGACACAGAATCTACGGAATATGCTGTTTTAGATACTTTACGCTCTGGGCTAAAACCAGTTGAAGTCTCACTTTCATAATGTCTTTTATTTACAAATGTGTTATGTGTTAAATTTCCTTTAACCTTTACCTCATCCTCACTAGATGTGTCTTCAATTACCATAGACGATTTGTCTCGTGGTGTTATTTGCATAGAATTGTTAAACATTTTTTGCAATTGTTTGGCATCTTGTGTGTCTTTTTCAGCAGGCGTTTCTAGAGGTATATTCTCCTTGTGCGAAGTACAAAGTTCTGGGCCCGACTTGCTAAAATTCGGAAACTGTTTCAAACTTAATCGTACACTACGACGTGAAGGTGATTGTTTTTGTTCTTCATAAGTATCGCCCTCGTCAGATTCAGTTTCAAAAAAACTGGCTATGCGTGGCGACTTAGAAGAATCCAATAATGATTCCATAACTTTCGTACTTTTTAGGCCGTTACTTCTGCTACTGGAAAGCGGTTCTATACCGTTAAGAAATTCCTCTTCAACATTTCTAACATCACTAATTTTTTCTGTGCAAAACAATTTCTTCTTTCTTGCGGATAGTCTTGGAGTGTGATTACGCATTATACGTATTTCTTCTTGAGCATTCTTTGGTGTCTCCATAGTTACAAATGATTTAAAATGCTATTATGAATTAAATTCAATGTATATTTATTTATTATATATTACAGCTTTTACATCACTCCAGCAATACACTATGAAAAGTTAACTATTCTATGCCAATAACATTTCTTTCAATGAAGCGCGAATATATCCATTGGTATGACATTCCTACAGTGATTTTAGCGCGAATATAAATATGAGATATTACTGTGCAGTGAATGACAGGTTTTATAACACTGATAAGAAGCAAAGCGAATTGAAAATAAATATATATATATATATATTTATTTACACACATACACACACACACACACACACACACACATATATATATATATATATATATATATATATATATACATATTTATATATTTCTTAAATCAGTGCATTTCAAGGGGAATTCATTAGATGATCTTATTTACTTAATTTATGATCATATATATACCGGGCAAACTCCCAATTTTTTTTGTTATAAGAATGTGTCGACCTTGTTTATGAAGAACTTTTGAAAGTAGGAACATCGCGACCAACCAGTTTCTGTTCATAGCATACATTTTTCATTGAATGAAAGATTCTTAAAATTACAAATAGAACGTAAAATTGCATTTCATAAAAAAAATACGTACATATTAATCACCATAATTGCCTCATAAAATCATTTTTATATCTATATACATATATGTATATAAATAGATATAACTAACAATTTATGTAAGTAATTTAAACATATAACTTGCATATACATTGCCTCCCAAGGACTTTTTTTAATTGTAATCTCCAACGGATATATTCCTCTGCGACTGACCTGGTAATCTATCGGACACTATCAAGCATTGGCTCTAGAGGCCCAATTAACCGTGAATTTTTTTATCTGATCATTTAATGTCTTTGTTTTACAGACTGTATTTGAATATAATAATAATGAAAAAGATTTGTTCAAAAATATATAATATGGAATATTTTTCTGTTTTACTAAACGTATAAGTTTTTCAAAGCAAATTTGGATTATGCAAATAAATCACATAAAACACGAAATTTCATTTTGATTTAAAAAAGTTAATAGATGGCAAATTTTTTACCTCTCGCAGTATATACGAAAATTGTTCAAGTCCACAATCATACAATGCTTTAGTTTTTTATAAGTTTCAGAGCAAAGAGGGCATGTTCACTTGCCATAGATCTTGTGGTTTTAAACCCATTTACAATTTCAGTATACTCTACCAAAATATGATTACCGACATAAAAATGTTTTGAACTGAAGTTGCATATTTTACATACAATTTATTACTAAGCCATTAAATATATGTATTCAATGATAAAATTCATCACCTAATCTTTTAAAGACAAGTTGTGCCTTCAGACTTAAAAAGTTTATAAATAAATAATAAAATATATAAAAAGTTACATTACATGTCTATCGTTTTCTGTTCCTCTGCTACAAATCTTGTAAATTTTTTTTTCCTTTTTCATCCGTTTCAGGAACAAGCTCAATGGCGGTGGAATTCTGTGAGTTGATATAATTTCCCACCTTTTCTTTATTTTCGCCTCTCATTTTATGTTTCTTCATATGAGTAGTTAAACTCGACAACAGGGCTACATTTACTCCGCAAATATCGCAAGTATATCTGACTCGATCTGATTCATGAGTAGCCATATGTCTATTTAAGTTGCATTTATTAATAAAAATTTTAAAGCATATTAAGCACATACTGTCAGGCCATTCGTTTTGCGGGTGTAGTTCTTTTAAATGTAAAGTCCTCCCATGCTCAGTTTGTGAAACTTCTGGACAAATAGGGCACTTATATGTACCCTGTGCGAAATGTTTTCGACGAAAATGACTATAAAGTTGACCCAAATTGTTGCAACGGACATAACATAAATTACAAATAAAAGATCTATGTGGCATGTGTGTCAACTTATGATATCTCTGCTTTTGTATCTCGTTATTCAAACTCCTGTTGCATGTTGGGCACTTAAGAGATCCATCAGCTTCTTTTAAAATTAAATTGGTTTTTTGAAAGAAATTATGTTTTGTCTCAATGTGAGTCTGCCAGTTCTCTTGAGTTGTCATACCCTCATTACATTCTGGACATGCATAACTGATAAACTCAGCGAATTCGTTGAAGACATGTGCTTGATTTGAGGTCTTGCTTAGTTTTGTAACATTTTTTATTTTATCTTCCTTATTAAGAAAAAGTGAGATTTTATCAGCTTTTTTTATATTTGCCTGCTTGTTTAATGGTTTCACATTATGACAGTATCGAAAGTGACTATAAATACTGTTTAATGTTGTATACGATCTTAAGCACAACTTGCATTTAAAAGCTTTTTCATTAAAGTGATAGTGCAAATGTTCAAAGGACGAATTTCTCTCACATTGCTTATTGCAAACTATACAAGTTAGTACTGAATTATCGTCGCCATGTTTAATGAAGAAATCTTCGAATAATTTATGCTCATCTTCGTAATGTTTAAAAACATTCTTTATATCGTCAATTTTCTGGCAATTACAGTATGAACATTGCGCCTCTACATCGGACCGCACCTCATACATTGGTTCATTTTTTAAAACTATAGTGTGCTCATCTTCACATCGCTGTTGGACATGATTAATAGCCACTTTAACTGTGTTTAAAGTTTTCGAGCATAATAAACATTTGTAGGGCTGATAAGGTAAATGTTGAAAACGATGTCCATGCAATTGCTGTGGAGAATTTGCTACCAGCGTGTGGCAAAAAGTGCATCTTAATTTACTGATATCGTTAGCAATTACTTTCATACCCATACCTTTCAGTGAGTCAATTTCATGATCTGTTCTTAAATGCTGTTGCCATTTGAGCATTTTTGGAAACTCCTTGTTGCAGAAGGGACATACATGGGCAATATTTTTTTCAAATTCCATCAAGTTTGTTATTCTCCGCTCTGTTTTTTGCTTTTCGGCTAAGATTTTGTTGTTGCGCCTTTCATAATATCGCACCATTTTAGAACACATATGACTGGCATGCAAATTTTTGAAGTCGAATTTCTTTCCACAAAACTTACATGACCAGCGAAATTTAGTGTCGTGATTCAGGAAATGTCTTACCAATTTGCATATGTCATTTCGAAAGAATAACTTATGACATTTTGTACAGGCAAAGTTTTCCTTGTCCTCGAAAACCTTTCGAAAATTCAGTATTTTCCATGAATTTAATTCATGACTGTCAATTAGGTGGCGTAAAAATAATTCTTCCTCACTAAAGGATAATTGCTTACATAAATGGCAATTGTATTTGAGTTTTGATTTGTATTCCTCTGGATGTTTGTCCATGAAATGGTAGCTTAATTGAACGTTCTTGATATAAGTGTTTGAGCAAAGGGGACACTTCAGATGGTTCATGCTACCTGAAGTCTTGAAATCTTTTACAGCCTCTGGATGCTTTTCCAAAATATGATCTCGAACAAAAAAGCGTTTAGAACTAAAATTACACATTTTGCATATTGTATCCAAAATATTTTTTTTGCAAGCATCTTCGGTATGTGTTGTTGAGTGTATATATCGAGTGAATTTGCTTATAAATTCCTGTTTGCATATAATGCATGTTCCAATACTTTCTGTATTAAGCACGTAATTTAATTCAGATTCTTCAATTATCTCTTTGTGATTTAATATATGTCTTCGCCAGAAATTGTAATTTGTAAATCTTTCATCACATATTGGGCATGCACGGGTAATAAAATTTGTGTCAATCCATTTTTTAAATTCCAATTCATATAAAACCTTTGATTCTGATGGACCGCCATTATCCTCATCTTCTTGAGTTTCTAACTTCCCCAAATAGTTATACTCTTCGCAAGAATCGTTTTCCATACTCGTATTATCCAACTCACTATCTGCATAATCATCATCCTCGCAATCATCGCTTTCATTTACATATTCTATTGTAAATTGTTCATAGTCGCATTCATTTTTAACAACAGTTCCATGTTGTTCACTCTTCTTACAATCACCTGCAAATTCTTGGTAATATTCATTTTCTTCATCTTCAAATTTCTTTGGTAACCACTCGGTTTCAGCAATATAAAATTCTTGCTTTATATCCTTTTCAATACTAATATCCTCCGATTTTACTAGACAGTCCATTATGTTGTTGTTGTAGAAACTATGTAGCTACAACGCTTTCCCAGAATTTGTGTTCAATATAGAAACTTTTTAATAGGAAAAATTACTGAAGATTTGATTATGCAGTTTTCTGTGCAGTGCTTTTTGTTGGGCTTTTAATAACCAAAAGCAGATGAATTTAAGAAGGTGGTCAAAATTGGCAACACGGTAAAAACTGCTTGAACTTTTTTTTATGCAAAATATGCTGAACTGTCAAGGAGTTTTTTTTAAAGCAACATTGCAATTTCAAGAATGCTTTTTTATGAAAAACAGATGGGCGAACGGGCGGAAGCAAATTCATATAAGACGATTTGAATAGCTAGAGCGGACTGACTGCTTCCTATTCGAAGAAAATGTTGTTACTTCCTTTTCAATTTGCGTTGCATTGGACTTCTAATAATTTCTCTTTGACTAATAATATCTAGTTAGTAAATATAATTTCTCTCTGGTGTGAAGATAAGCATTGAACTTTCAATTACAAAGAAAAGCAAAAAATGTATGTTGTAGTCTCCGTTTATTCTGAACTCTTAGCGACGTTCGGGCAAAAAAATGATAGCGGCTATTAGCCGAGAATAAGTTTATGAGCTTCGCGCAGTGCCAGTTGCATTATGGAATACAATATAAATATGTGTGTATATACTATTCCTTATATATTTTAAATATTGTTGGCGTTCATTGAATTAATATGTTCATAAGTATAGCTTTGCTGCAATACTAATAGAGGTTTCTTGGCATTAATGGAAATGGTAAATTTTGTTGGGACGCTTTCATAAGATTATACTTCCTTTCCAAAGGCGTAGATATATTGGAGCTTTTTTGTGATTAGTGGCATTTAAAATCCATTGTATGGTAATTATGATGTTTTTCGACACCAGAAGACCTAGGTCTATTGCTTATGGCATATCCACTGGGAATATAATATAAAGGCAACAATTATTTTCGAAGCAAAAGATTGCAAGTAAAAATTTAGCGCTTAGATAGCAATGGATACTAAAATAAAAACGGAACCAGTAGACATTGAAAGCTACATAAAAGAGGAAAGAGAACTTATAATTGAAGACGGCTGGTCGCCTATCAAATTCGAAAATGAAGAAACTGAATATTACAAGGAATTTATGGAAGAGTGTAATCAGAATATGTTGTATGAAACGGTTGTTAAAAATGAAAGTGGTTATGAAAAATTTACTATAGAATACTTAAATGAAGGGGATGATTATGAGGATGATGATTATGCTGAAAGTGAAATAGATGGCATAAGTACGGAAAATGATTCAGAGGAAGAAGACAACCATTTGCAACAGTTGGAAACTGAACTTGTAGACAAACAGTGTTCACCAGGATCAAAGGTTTTATATGGGCTGGAGTTAAAGAAATGGATCAACGATAATTTTATCTATCGCGAATGTCCTGTATGCCATGAGAAATTTGCTAATTACGATTTGTGGCGAAGACATATTTTAATTCATAAAGAGTCTATTGAAGATTCCGAATCTAATTATTATTTCAGCAGTGACGGATGTGGTATATGCAAAAAATGCAACCAAGAATTTATTAGCAACTTTTCTAGATATATACATTCAGCGGGACACTGTGAAGATCCTAGCAAGTTAAACATATTGCATACAATCTGTAAAATATGTAACTTTAATTCTCATCGTGTTACTGTTCGAACTCATATTTTGGAGAAGCATCCGGAGGTACTAAAAGATTTTAAAACTTCAGGTTCTCTAACGACTTTGGAATGCCCACTTTGCTCTAACACTTATACAAGACGCTCTCATTTACTTTATCATTTCATGGATACACATTCATTCGAATGCAATGCGAAACTTAGATATAATTGCCATTTATGCAAACAAGGCTCTTATAATGAGCAAGACTACTTTCTGCAGCATTTAATTGAGAAACATGACCTAAATTCCTGGAAAATATTAAATTTTCGTAAAATTTTTGAAGATAAAGACATTTTTGCCTGCACCAACTGCAATAGGATATTTTTTCAAAATAATATATGCACATTATTGAGACATTTTTTGAATCACGAGAAAAAATTTCGTTGGTCATGTAAATTTTGTTGCAAGAAATATAATTTTAAAATGCTGCCAGTCAGTCATATGTGCGTTAAAATGGTGCGTTATTATGAGAAGAACTACAAGGAACTCAATGTTGCAAAAATGCGTGAAGATAAAGAGAAAACAGAACGGAAAATCAAAAACGTACAAGAGTTTGAGGAGCATATCATACATGTGTGCCCATTTTGTAATAAAGAATTCCGGAAAATGATAAAATGGCAGCAGCATTTAAGAGCAAAACATGAGATTGACACATTGAAAGGCTTGGAAATGAAAGTAGTTGCCAATGATAGCAGTAAATTGAGTTGCACATTTTGCCATACAGTTGTAGCAAATTCTCCACAACAACTTCATGAACATCGTTTTCAACATTTACCATATAAACCATACAAATGTTTGTTCTGCCCAAAAACATTAAACACATTTAAAATGGCTGCAAATCATGTCCTACAAAAGTGCAAAGATGATAATATGCCAGTTAAAAAAATTGATGATCCAATGTATGATATACGATCCGATTTAGAGGCACAATGCTCGTATTGTAATTACCAAGAAAACAATGATTTAAAAAATGTTTTTAAGCATTATGAAGATGAGCACAATTACTTTGAAGAATTTTTTATTAAGCAGTCAAACAATACAATGACTTGTAAAGTGTGTCACAAGCAATATGAAAAAGACACTTATTTTGATCACTTACATCATCATTTCGATGAGAAGGCTTTTAAGTGTAAGTTGTGCTTGCGATCCTACACTACATATAGAAATGTTTACAACCACTTGTTAAATTTTCATCATGTCAAGCCCATAAATAAACAGTCAAATGTAAAGAAGACTGATAAAATCTCAATATTCCTTAATAAAGAAGACAAAGTATCAAATGCGACAAAGTTGCCCCAGCTAAACAAGGCTTCTATTAAAACTCATGTTTTAAATGAATTCACAGACTTTATAAGTTATGCTTGTCCAGAATGTAATGAATGCTTGACCACGCAAGAAAACTGGCATACTCACATTGAGACACAACATAATTTTTTTGATGAATCTAATTTATATATTAGGGACACCGATGGTTCTCTTAAGTGTCCAACATGTGGAATGGCGTTAAGCAATGTAGTACATCAACAGAGACACAAGCTTACCCATATGCCTTATAGATCATATATATGCAATTTGTGTTATGCGCGCTGTAATTCTTTGGGTGTGCTTTACGGCCATTTCCGTAGAAAACATTTTGCACAAGGTACATTTAAATGTCCCATTTGCCCCCAGATCTTACAGACAGAACATGGAAGAACGTTACACTTAAAGGAAATGCATCCACTAAATGAATGGCCCGATAGCATATGCTTAGTGTGTTATAAAGTTTTAATGCGTAAATCATCTTTAAATAATCATATGGCTATTCATGCCGCAGACCGTTTCAAATATACTTGCGACGTTTGCGGAACGAAAATAATTTTATTACGAGATTTCACCTTACATATGGATAGACATAAAATGAGGGGTGAAATTAAGGAGAAAATGGAAGGTGACATAACAAATCAGCCGATTAGAGCAAATAGCCAAACAATTCAATCAAATGACGTTGTGCATCTGAATGAATCGGATCCAGACCATTTACAAAAAAGAAAATATATTACACGATTTTCAGCAAACAAAAAGAAAAAAAATGATGAATGAAAAATTTCCTTAGTTAAATACATTCTTAAATGAATTTAAATATTTAAATGACAAATAAGCTGTATTTAGCTTTGTATGTACGTTTAGGTTTAATTCATTTGTAACTAATAAATTTAATTGAAATAATTAATTATTATGTATATTTTTTCCTTTACCCTTCCCTTGAGCAATGTTTTAAAAGTACTGTGCGCACCGCAGTCTTGGTGAGAGGAATCTGAACTTTCAAAAATAGATCTTTCAATAGAAATCACCAAAAATCTTGAAACGTCGACAATTTATTGAATAATGCCAGTCTTCATAAAATGGGTGAATAACATTTTTTCAATTCGAAATGACTGTTTACCTGAATTTAAAAAAGTGAACCACTAAAAAAGTCTGTAGTTTCACCACAGAGTAAAAACAATTTATAATAACTTCTTAAGTGATTTATAATAGATACTTTGCGGTTTCAGGTATTCTGAAAAATTTGAGGCAATTACCAACAAACAAGCAGCACTCACATGATAGGCGAACTCCAACTTCGCCTATCATGTGTGGATCAGCATTTTTAAACACTTTTTTTTTATATTGGTTTTTTTTCTCTTAAAAATTGTAATTTATTTCACTTGATTTTTTTATGTTTTTTAAATTTTTCATTTATCATTTGCTTATATTTTCTTTCGTATTTTTGCGTACAACTCTTAAATAACTAAATAATATTTTTTCTTTCATTAGAATAGATTTTTTTATAAGTGTGATCAAGGCGAATTCATAACAGTCTAAAACGTGGCTGTTTTTCTAGTTCTATGCCTTTGCCTTGTAATTTTTATATATTTGCACTTATTTAACAAACAAAAACCAAATGCTTGGTAATTTTTTGCCAGAGAAATAGCTGTAGTTATGAGTTCAACCGGTTGCAATTCGCCTTGATTGTAATTATTAAATTACTATAATTTGAAAATATAACAAATTTTTATTTTAATTAAATTAATGAAAAAAAGAAAAAATGATGGTGTTTACAACTTTTAAATATTGAAAAATTAATGAGAAATACTAATAGGAGATTGAAGAGAAATTAATGTGGAAGCTCGTTTTATGTTTAAAAAAAGCTTATAACATAAAGAAAACTAAAGAAAATATAAAAGGAAATATAAAGCATTAAGAGCATTTAATAGGATTTTTTAAGTCTAAATTTAAACTTAAAAACCGATAAAACTTTTATACGCCAGAGCTTAATTTAATTGCTTTAAAAAGATCAAACCCTATACAAAAGTTTTATGTATTCACTATATATCTCTTGATTGTTTTTCACCTAATAAGGCTTTTCAAATACACAATACATTATTTTAGAACATTTTATACAGAATGACTAAGATATTAATGTTAAAGTGGAGGTATTTAGGAAAACATTGGAGTGGGAAACACAATTTCATTAATATTTTTCTTGGGAAGAAATGAAAAGCGACTTTTCAGTTAATTTGTGTTTAATTTAAACTAAAATAAAGAGGCTTGTTGTGGCATCAACATTCCACCCGCACCTGACATTGTTGTTACTGCTGAGACGGACCCTAGAGGATTATTGGCACCTCCCACAGGCAACCCCTGCAGGCTACTTACATTACTAACCATACCTCCACCTCCAGGGCCACCTACAATGCCTGGTTGAATTGATAAACCTCCAGGACCCAATAGACTGGTGGGACCGCCAGGTCCCAACATAGGTGATACACCACCCGATGAGGGTGGCTCTGGACTGTGAGATTTCTTTTTACGTTTCTTCTCTTTTTTACGTTTTTTTCGTTCCTTTTCGTCTTCATGTCGCTTTTGTTTTTTATGTTTCTTTTCGTAGGTCTCCAAGCCAGAAGAATCTACCGAAGTACATTAGAAATTAGCGAAAAGCTATGTAAAATAAGAGGATTACACAATTAATTATACCCATTAAATTTGTTTCTGGTGGTTGTTGGCCATCTTTGTGTTTATGCTTTTTATGTTTATTTTTGTGTTTACGTGCGGGTGTTGTATTTAAGGCTCTGTATTGTTCCGGCAGCTGAAAAACAATATACATATACATAGAATATTAAGAATATGTATGAAAATAATTTTGTTAATTTATCGTTACGACTTAAAAATCCCAACGATAAGTAAAAATTTAATGCTAGAAATCTTACCGGTCCGGGATGTAATCTGAAACCAGCTAATTGTACTGCAGATAAAGGCAACAGTTCTTTGCCAACTATGGGTGGTTTGTCAATAACACTACGCAATGTACTATTTTCCTAAAAATATGTAATTTTTTTATTACAACATTTTAAAAAAAATTTATTATCGTAATGCTTACCAAATTATTCATCCCATCAAAAATACCTGGCAGATTGGGCAGAAAAGAGGCTAGTGATTCTTTGACTTTTTTATCTTTAAATTTTGTCAATGTGTGATGCAGACCATATTCAGTCATCAAATCTTTATCTCCAGTAAGTTCGCCCTTCCCAGGTGGTTCTTTCATAGAATAGAATGGTCCCGTTTGTATAATTGTAGGGGTTTTCCCCAATGATATGGTGGCTTTCAATGTTCCCGATGAGTCTTGCCTAGACACTACGGGTGACCGTCCGCCATGTGGTGATGATTTTGGTGAGTAATTCGATTCCATTTTGCGAAACTGTTCGCCCATATTCCCATAATTGTTCATCATGATGTACCTGATCGTTCAGCCCCTAAGGGAGATGGAGGCCTAATAAAAGATACTTAAACAACCACCTATAAGTTATTTTCCTTCAGTTTACAGCTTTTCTAAAAATTAAAAAATAACTGCAGGAAAGATTCAATTATATGTGCGTGTTGCGATGTTTATATTGTTTTCGCTTGTAACCTCTGCTTTACATACATAGCTGTTGTAGCCGTCGCTTTTGTCGTCTTAATATTTTACGTTCTCAGTTTTTTTACGTATCTGGTAGACATAAACTTTTTTTGTATTTTCTTGTTTATTTAATATCATTTCACATCAAATTTTTATATGGATTTAAAGTACCATTAAAACTGTTATATTTTCGTAGTTTTCCAGTATTTTTACTTTGTTTAAATTTTTCTAAAAATTGCCGTGAAATCTGTGCTCTTTTTCACTTCTTGGCATTATCTGAAATTCAGCAATATTTTTCTTTTGTTTATATATTGGCAGCACTGAGTAGACTTGTCAAAATTTGAAACGCAGTTGCGATTTTGAAAAAAATTTACATATTTTAGTACTTATTTTGCAGCCCTATTATCTTTTTATCTCATTTAACTGTCAACTTAGTGCGTGACAGATAACAATTTTTACATTAGAACGGGCACAAAGTATACCAGAGATGTCAAAAGTGACATTTCCGATTGTAAACAAATTTGAAGGACAGGCCGTTTTAGAAAGAGACAACAATAGTATGATTGTACAACGAATGTGATGATGTAAACAAACTAAAATAAAATTACATTTGCTTGAATTTGAAATTAAGATTATATTTTTTTCGTGAATTTGTGTAAATAATTGAAAAAACTAAAGATATTTTTAAAATAAAAGTAATTAATTTGTTTTCTAAATAAAAATGTGTGTTATCAATAGAAGTGATTGCGGTATGGATGCTGTATTGCAAACCGTCAGCTCCTTTAGTATATTGGTTTGCAATTCTATTAGCAGACGTTTTCTAAGAAAACTTTGATACGAATTTCATCTAACTAAACGTTTTGGTTCCATTCTGGAGTTGGTAATTAATGGATTATAATTAGCAGTTAACACCTAAAACGGGGCAGTTATATTGAGGAAGTATTTGTAGGTTATATATAAAGTTTATCAGTGTTAATAAAAGATTGATTTAAATATGTACATTTCTGTTCCGAAAACGATTTTCTGTGTTTAGATTCACCAACTCGGGTGGATTGCACTGTGGTACGGACATTCTTAATGCTGACGAAATGCATTATGATCCGCCACCACATCATATAAAGATGCATGTGTATATGTCGCATTGGAAGAACCAGAATTGCCGTAATAAATTTAAGTGAAAAATAAAAAGTATTCCGTGTAAGTAGAAAAATAATAAAGCTTACTTTGATAAAAAGAAAATAAAATATTTTTATATTTTAGAAAAACCACTTGACAGCTTCCGCTACTATTTCATGTGTGGGTGTAAACCACGAGTGATAAGTGTCGTAAGATGTTCCAAAAAGATAGTACAACGGAGAGCCAATTTTTAGATTGTCTATTCATATATACCTATAAACAAATGTACCTATATATACAAATGTAATAAATTTTGACTATATATTAGACTTGCAAAACTAACTAACTTTCTTATAAACGAAAGACATATTTTTAATATTTTTGTGCCAATGGCGCATTTATTATAGATATCATAATTTTCAAAAAAAATGTATTTCCCTTTTTGGATTTTTGGTCCTGAGAAGAACCATTTTTTTAGAATAATATACAGTTTTTATCGACATTTTCTGGTCGGAACAGCTTTAGCCATTGTGCACGTCTAAAAAGAGATATATTTAGTAAATTGTGGGTTTTATAACAACTGCGCTTTCCCCCTTAATTTAGGAAAAACTAATTTTAAAAAAAGTTATTAAACATTTAAACTACTAAATTTTAAAATTATTTGTGGTTTGGGATGGAGGTTTTTTCATTTGCTTATGAAAATAAACAAACAAATTTGGTTTATACAGAAACGGCATGATTTGCATATTAATATGAAATTTTGAAAATTACCAATTTTTTTTTTATAATAAATTTTAATTTCAAGCCATTGTTATAATTTGTTTAATTATTTGGTTTATAATTTTTGAAATTATTTAATTAGTTAGTGATAAATTTAGTGTAGGCGCCAGGAAAATTGCAGAAACACTCAATATATAAATATAAAACAATTACTAAGCTTCCTAATTCCATTCTCAATTCCTTTTTTATAAATTACCTTTGTAGCTTACTTGGAAATAAGTGGATCTTATCTCCTGATAAGCATTCTTTAACACACTTTCGCCCTCTACAATGTAACGAAAAAATACAAAAAACCACCACCATTTAACAGTGGTATATTTAGTATTACATATTGTATGTAATACTTACATGCTATTTAAAACTAAATTTACTCCTTAACTCTTCTTATATTAAACTTTGAATAAAATAAATATTCAATAAAACTTAAAATTTAAAAAAAAATAAACATTTCAATAAATATACTTACTTAAAATCTACATATTATGCCTAAATTACGAATAGCAGGCATAAAGTAAAATACGTAACCGAAGGAAAAACAGAACAAAACAAAATAAAAATTATCTTAAATTCTCTTTTGCGGTACTGCACATTTTAGAAGAGTATTCCGATTATTCATATAGCTGCGCCGCTCTTACCAGTCTGGTATGGTCTGTGGAACGGGTTTCGCTATACGAAAATCAAGAATTTCTTGGTCAACCTCAACCGGGAGGTGTGTGCTGTTACATTCATAAAAGTTAAATCAGGTTTTAAATAAATTATAATTAAAAAAATGCAGTGTACGCTACGCAATGCTCTAAGATCTGCCGGAAAGGTGAGAATAAGTAGAAGCAGTTTAAAATATAAAAAATGTGACAAGTGTTTTTGAACAGAGAATGGTTGAAGAACCATTTTTTATTGTTATGCAATGTGATTATGAAGGGACACGATGATACCCCAAAAAATTAATCTAGAGAAATTTCTATAAAACAATATATGTATATTAAAAAAAAAATTTTAAAAAGGAAATGTAACATTGTTGCAATTATTGTGTAAATAAGTGTAAAACAAGTAATTTTTATATTTCTTCATCTTTATCTATATTAAAACAGACGAGCAACAGAAAAGTGTGTGTGAAGTTGCCACACGCGCATGAATACCATGTTATTTTGTTACCTTTTGGTTTTTTTTTCCAATACGATTAAGGTTTAATTATATTTTAGAAAAGGTACATATACCAATGTTCAGTTTAAAAGGTTTGAAAAAGGGTGGAATATTTCTCCCTACTCGAGCCTGATTCAAATTTTTCATATGAGTTTGTTGATGAATATATATATATATATGTATATATATATATTTCGTTGAAATCGGTATTAAAGAAACTTGTAAAATTTTGGTTTAAATTTTATATTTTTGAATTACAAAGAAGTGCTATAACTTGTGTGGTTCAGTTATAACGAGTTAGTTCATGTACTGTTCGAAACTTGAAATTGGAAGTCAAGTTAAAATTTCGTGGTGCAAACTTTGAAATTTACTGTAATTGGTTCGTAAAAAATTAAATTTCTTAATTCATCTATTTTTAATTCAACTACGCTCATAAACATCTATTTTATACATTAAGAGTACGTACACAAATACTTATTTCACTATTGATATTAATGCCAATCATGAAAATTACTGTTTAAAGAGTGTAATCAATAAAGCGTAATTATTGTTTTCATTTCAGCGATATGGAAATAATTTTGAAAAATTTTAAGTTTTTATTTTTATTGTTTTTTTTCAGAAACCTTTTTGTTCGAATAGAAATATTTTGGCAGTCTTAAATGGCCGTTTTTATTCTAGCACACACGAAGCTGATTTGGTTGTTATCGGCTCAGGGCCAGGAGGTTACGTAGCTGCAATTAAAGCGGCACAAATGGGAATGAAGGTATTTTTTAAAATAAATTTATTTAGTGTCATTTTGTTGTTAATATTTACTGTTTTAGACTGTCAGCGTAGAAAAGAATCCTACCTTAGGTGGCACATGTTTAAATGTTGGTTGCATTCCATCTAAAGCTTTGCTTAACAACTCGCATTACTATCACATGGCACATTCCGGTGATTTAGAGAGCAGAGGAATTAGCGTTGGCAGCGTATCTCTTAATTTGGATAAGCTAATGCAACAGAAAGACAATGCCGTTAAAGCTTTAACAGGTGGCATTGCCCAATTGTTTAAAAAGAACAAAGTTACACAATTGACTGGTTTGGGAACAATTGTTGGACCCAATGAAGTCAAAGTTATCAAGGACGACGGCTCAGAAGAAACTATTAATACAAAGAACATAATGATTGCTACTGGTTCTGAAGTAACACCATTTCCTGGAATAACTATCGATGAGGAAGTAATTGTATCTTCTACTGGAGCTTTAGCTTTAAAGGAAGTTCCCGAGAAAATGATTGTGATTGGTGCTGGCGTTATTGGTTTGGAATTGGGTTCAGTGTGGGGTCGATTGGGTGCCGATGTTACTGCCGTGGAGTTTATGAACTCTATCGGCGGTATGGGTATTGATGCTGAAGTATCAAAAAGTTTCCAAAAGATTTTAACCAAGCAAGGATTTAACTTCAAATTGGGCACAAAAGTATTAGGCGCCGAACGTAGTGGCAATACAGTAACTGTTCATGTTGAAAATGCTAAATCCGGTGAAAAGGAAGAAATTACTTGCAATGCATTGCTGGTTTCTGTAGGACGTCGTCCATACACTGAAGGCTTGGGTTTGGAAAATGTGGGTATTGTAAAGGATGATAGAGGTCGCGTTCCCGTCAATAACCTATTCCAAACAGTTGTACCCAATATTTATGCAATTGGTGATTGCATTCATGGACCCATGTTGGCACACAAGGCTGAAGATGAAGGCATATTTTGCGTTGAAGGTATAAATGGTGGGCATGTCCATATTGATTATAACTGTGTTCCATCTGTGGTATATACTCACCCGGAAGTAGCGTGGGTAGGCAAAACAGAAGAAGCTTTAAAAGAAGAAGGTGTAGAATACAAAGTTGGCAAATTTCCCTTCTTGGCCAACTCGCGTGCTAAAACCAATAATGAAACTGATGGTTTTGTTAAAGTATTGGCGGATAAGGCTACAGATCGTGTGTTAGGCACACACATCATAGGTCCAGTAAGTAGTATAAACTTGTAAATAAAATGAGGGATATATTTCTAAATTGAATTATAATTTAGGGTGCCGGTGAACTTATTAATGAGGCTGTGTTGGCAATAGAATATGGCGCATCTGCTGAAGATGTAGCCCGTGTATGCCATGCGCATCCCGTAAGTTTCCTGTGTTTAAATTTAAATGTTTCAAACCAAAATATATTTTTTTCTTTTTAGACCTGTGCTGAAGCTTTACGTGAGGCGAACGTTGCAGCCGCCTTTGGCAAACCTATTAACTTTTAATTTGTTTTCTGTCCTGCCTACAATAATTTAATTGGAAAATTTTTCGGCTGAACTTGACTAATACGACTTCTAGAAATATGTACTTTTTTTGTGTAATATATTTGAAATTTTTTTAGAAACACATACATACGATACTCATTTGTAAAAAGACGATTTTATATGTTATAAAAAATAACATTCAAAGGATTATTGAAGAAAGTGCTAACAACTCTACATAAATTATAAATTGCAAATATTTGAAAAATTTAACTCCTAAAATTTTAATAATAAATTAAAACATACTCAACCACACTAAATGGTATCTATTACCATAGACGCACGACAGCGTTAATTTGCATTAGCAGCCGTAATTCTAATTAATTTTTGCGTTGTCTCCATTTCAATGTGCGTTTAGATTGAAGTTGATGCACTAAGTCATACTGCATTTAGATATTTCGTATGCTAACATTTCGAAAACAGAATTTTGCCCCGCATAACAAAATTTTTTATTTTTTTTTCGTAATTATAATGCGAAAAGATGTTTTTGTCCATTTCTTCTTTATATCCCTAAAATTGTAGTAATGTTTTTGAAAAATTTTCCGGATTCAAATTTTAGAAAGGTACTTTTGTTACCGTTTGGAATATTACAAATTGTTTTCTCCACATATTAATCAGTCTGGCAGCTCTCTCAGTTCTCCCATCAACAGCTGTTTTCTAGTTTGGTTTGTTTCGTACTAACCCATAAATTGCGCTTAATTCTCAGAATGTCAAGAAATGTCGCAAGTTTAATGTAATTTTAATTACATTTTTATTATTATAATATAAAAAACTTTAGAAGAAAATTAATTTATAAGGAATATAACAATGCATAGTTTAAAGTTTTTACCACGAATATTGTGGCAAGATTTAACAAAAGGACCGAAGCTGATATTGAATGCATCACTATTGGCAAGACGGTCACATACAGGTGAAAACAGCAATCAAGTGAGTATATGTGAAAAAATGTCATATAAGGATACATATAAAGATTCCATTATATTTTTAAGACTTCCGAATTTCATCGAAAAATATTTTCGGGTATACAGCCCAGTGGTCAATTGCATTTAGGCAATTATTTGGGTGCGGTGCAAAAGTGGATTGAATTGCAAAATAATCGTGAAGATGTTACATATTGCATAGTGGATATGCATTCTATAACTGCCGCTCAGGTATAAAATACTAAAATTACCGTGTAATGCAATAGAGCTGTGCTTAATTCATTAATGTAAATTCAGAATCCAGCGGTGTTACGTGAGAATATTTTTGAAATGGCGGCCACTATGTATGCCTGCGGTCTAAATCCAGACGATGGTAATATATTTGTTCAGTCATCCGTTAAAGAACACACTGAACTGTGTTGGATTCTGAACTGCTTGTGTACTATGGCTCGTTTGGGCCATTTGCCACAGTTTAAAGAAAAGTCACGCAAATTGAAAGACATACCATTGGGTCTATATGTATATCCCGTGTTGCAAGCAGCAGACATTATGTTGTACAAGTAAGTACTTACATTTAATAATTTAACAATTCGTGACATGCTTTATTAATGGAAATCCACAAACAAACAGATTTTGCAATTTGAGTTATCGAATGCAATTATTAGTTCGAGCTACGTATGTGCAAAAATATTATTTAGGGGTGGACAGTAAATTCCCAGAAATTTGGACTAATTTTTAACGAACTTATTAATTGAATTTTTATTCTTTGGTTTTGATTTAGGAAGTGATACGTAAGAATACGTAGTTTTACTATTCTAATTTTCCTTTTTCGTGTTCTCGCCGCAAGATTAAAAAAATTTTGAAGCTGCTTGTAATTAGTAAGATATTATTCAGATTTAAAAGTATAAATCAATCTGCTTTCACGTTGAATTGCTATTTCACTAAAAGTGCACTGCACATATAAATGTAAATCGAATATTAATGTGTTGTTACCGCCTTAATGTAGTGAAAAAGAATAGCAACTGATTAATTGCCTATTTGTATTTATCTTCGTTAGAACACACTAATCTCTACCAAATGGAAAAATACTATTAACAAAAGGTAGTAAAGTAGAAATATTCATTTACATTACTAGGCGGTAATCCTTAAATATACTTATAGCAATAGCAATAATATCAAGTAATGCATTTAATAGTGCAATTTAAATACTTTGTACGAGTGTATTGAACGTAACATTTTTTGATTACTTACTTTTCAGAGCTACTCATGTACCAGTCGGTGAAGATCAGGTACAACACATACAATTGACCCAACACTTGGCGCGCATTTTCAACTTTCGCTATGGTAATACTTTTCCCATTTGTCATGCTATGATTGAAAATCAAAATGCGGCGCGCATACGATCTTTACGCAATCCTTCTAAGAAAATGTCAAAATCAGATCCAGATACTAAAGCAACTATTTTCATACGTGATGAACCAGACGTTATAGTGGAGAAAATTAAAAAAGCTGTTACAGATTTTACATCAGATGTTACGTATGAACCCCTTGATCGCCTTGGCGTTTCCAACTTAGTGGCTATACATTCTCTGGTTACAGGAAAACCAATTGCTGAAATTATCGAAGATGCTAAAACACTTGATACTGGACGTTATAAATTGCGAGTAGCCGAAGCTGTAGTAGAACATTTGAGACCAGTAAAACTAAAAGTTAACAGCTATTTGGCAAACAGAAGTGAACTGATCCATATGTTGGAATTAGGCTCACAAAAGGCACGCGAACGAGCTCAAGAAACTTTAGAAGAGGTGAAACAAAAAATGGGGTTGGGTACTTATTCCAACGTTCCAAAATTTGTTGATGTTAATACTTTTACTGATAAAATTGTAGAAGAACCGGTTAGAGAAGCCAAAGTAGAAACACCTAAAGTAGATAATGGCAAACCAATAGTACCTACGCGGGAAATACGCATATAAAGTCGTGTCCACACTCACATGCAAAATTTGCACCAACATTGCATGTCTCAGTTTAGCACCAATAAGGATATGCTCAGTGCCTCAACAATTACCCAAAATTTAATTTTTAATGTGACAATAGATTGTACAATAGCATTTAACTTTCTAATGAAATTTCTTCACTAAACTGCTTCTTCTTTGCATACTAATATTTAGTTGCTTCCAAGTACATTTATTTATGTGTGCCGTTACTAACAGAAAATTAAACCTTTTCTAGTCAAAAATCCATGTTTTGAATCAAAAATGTAATAAAAAGAAAAAACTAAGGCAACATCTACTCAAAAACAGTTAATTAAATTTATTAAAATGATAACAAAGAACTAAAATAAATAACATAAATAAAAAATAATTAAAATTAAAAAAAAAAAAAAATTTAATAGAGGAAGTGGAAACTGATATTAGTGCCGTTAAATAAAAATTCGTTACAAGTTTTAAAATTAAATAGAGAAAATTATGATATACAAAATTGAGTCACAATATCGCGATAAGTATATTATTTTTGGTTATGTAATGTGATTCATTCATTCAAAGTATTGAAAATATTTTATATGTTCAGCATAAGATAAATAAAAGTTTTAAAGTGTGTTGAATAGAAAATACAATTAAAGATAAACTAATTTTTTTTGCTCCTGGTATTAAGCTGATTAAAGGAAATTAATGAAGTTTAAGATGGTAATTTACCAGAAAATAAACACCGTTCAAAAAAATTGTGTGAAAAGTTTTAAAAATAAATTCATAAAAATTAAGTGTAATTTAAAAAAAAATCATCAGAAAATTTATTTATATTATAATGTAAAATTGTTATGCAATACAGGTAAAGTTATTAAATCTAATTGCAAAATGGCTTTACACTTTAATTTAATGTCAACCTTTATACTAATTCGGAAAGTGGACCCTCAAAGCATTTACAAAGGTAAATAGTCTGATATAATCATTTGTCGAAAATCAAAATATTTCTTAGAATTTGTATAAAATTTATTTATATGAAAATAAAAAAAGAATATTGTACTAGCAGAGAATTTATCAGTTTTAGAAGAAGATATGTTATCATAGTCCGATGAGAATTCAGCTAGCTTACACAGCTGAGAGATCTGATACTCATTACCAACTACTAAAACATATAACAAAGTTTTTAAACGGGAGAACTAAAACGAAATCATTTTAAATCTTCGTTATTAAGTAAAACTTTTCACACTTATTGGTTGTATTTTAGAAGTTTTAATGGGTTATTTAATTCCTAGTAATTAATGATAACAATAATTTAAATAAATATATTTTTTAAGGCTTTTACTACTTATATCTTATTTTTCAACTTATAGATTAATAAAACAGTTTTTTTTTAATTAGTCGTAAAATATTAGTAAAACCGTTTTAACAGACCTAATATAACATTTTTTTTTGGAAGTTTTAAATAAATATTTTTATAATTTGAAACGGATTTTACTCTTAATTTGTCGATTTTTCAAATTACGCTGCAAACAATGCCGATATTTTCTTAAATAAACCGATTTAAACATTAAAATAATCTGGCACCTCCGACAATGTATAAAATTAAATTTCTCTTAAATAAGTTGCAGCCTGATACAAAACCATCGTATTTACTACTTCCGAAATCAAGCATTTTGTTGTTGCAATATATCCAATTGCCAGAGCACAAGTGTGTCGGCATTCAGTTGGTGTTTTTAAATCAAAGCGATAGCATCGTGCTTGTGACGGTCGGTTGTTGCGTACATATAACGGGAAATGTACAATAACAAAGTGTTAACGATTTTGTTTTGGATCAACCAGTAATGTATATTTTAATTGTTTTGTGTATATTTTTTGTGCACAAGGCAACGGGGTTAACAAATATAAGTTAATATTATGAAAGAAAATGTATTGAGGTTTACACAATTCATAAAAAAACAATAAAATATACATACATACGTATTTAACCATTAAAACAAATATGTTACCAACGCTACGTTTAATTTAAGAAAGTCAGCGATACCTATGGAAGAAAAACTAAATCAAAGTAACCAACATATATGTATATACTACATATGTACATACATATTTATGGCATAAAGCAACACTCCAAAAAAAGGTATTTGCAACTATTGAAAAAATATAAAAAACGTAATTATAACGAGTTAAGAAAATTATTTTACATTTGTAAATATAATATGTTTTAAATAAATTACTACCAAAATTCCAAGTTTTTTTTATTTAATGAATTTTGTATAATCATGCCAACAAAAAAAAATCAGTTTGTTTTTAATATACCTTCATATATGAATACAAATGCATATGAAAGTGTTTATTCATGGATATGTCCGTTGGTGTGCGTTCATATGTTTAAATGGATGCCTGACTACCTGTTCCTTTCATTTAAATTTTAAAACAACAAGCATTAGTGTAAAATGGTTTACAACAAAGATAAAAAAATAAACAATTATGTGTGTATATATTTGTACGTACAAAGTCATACATTTATATACATAATTTTATTTAAATTTTTTTACATACATATGGATATGTACACATATATTACTTGTAGAAGATATCAATTCTTACCTAAACAAATATAAAAGCAATAACAGCAAACACATAAAATATTTATCAAGCAAATAAAAACAAAACAAGTTTTTTATGCATTCTCTCAAATAACAACAAGCAAGTGATGGCTCTCCTAATGTTTTTCTGTTTTTTTTTTGTTGTTTTTCTTCAGTGAGTTTGTTTTTATTATTGCTTTTTTAAGTGTGAGTGTGAGTTCATGCTTAATTGCTAATGATAATTTTCTCCTTGTGATGTTAGTAATGTGATTTAGATTTTTTGGAACCAAATTTGTAAAAAATATATATACATACATATGTGTGTATATGTAAAAAGGTTAATAATAGTAATATATTATATTTATATATAAAATGAAAAATTTAAAGTTTTCAATATAAACATTCTTATACAGTAGAAGCTCCCAATAGTTAAATTTAGTATACCAATGTTAATTAAGAACAAAGCGTTTAAAATCCTTTTATTCTCGTGTTTCAACCGGCTTTCTTGGTATTTTGTAACCAACTACAGCTTTTACATGTGTTTCGTATGCATATATACATATATATACTTGTATGTAGAGATGTGTAAAACTATTTGTGTATCTCATTACTTTTCTGCAAATAAAATATTAATTTTTTATTTTATGCAAAATATCGTTTCAGCAGTAATTCACCAAAAATCTCAAGAAAATGATGAAATAAAATTGCTTTAACTTACGAAATCAAATAAACATACCCAGAAGATACGATATTAAAAAGAAATGTCTAATGTCGTTGGGCTATAATGCAGTCTTCTTGATCAAAGTACTAAAAGATTGTTATATATTTGTGAACAAGTTCTAATTAAATATTGACATTTCGGTGCGGAGTGGTTAAAAAAAAAAAAATCAATTTTTGTGTAATGTGTTAGTTCTACTAGTTATAATTGTTTCTAACAAGTCCATGTTAGATCTATATATGTATGTATCCCGCTGCTACAATATGAAGTTTAAAGATTTATAACTATATTTTTATATTAAAAACTATCAAAAACTTTTGTGATATTTTATCAAATTATTGATGCTTCCATAGTCTAACATAGTGTTGGGTATATTGAATATTTTTCTCAATAAAACAAACGTCGTTATCATTGTCGGGCTCTTTAAAATCATAGTAGTGTAATCCAAACATCCCCGTTAATTTTAAATAAAAAATTTGGAAAAATCATAGAAAAAAAATCATGGAAACTTTTAAATATACAACATAAAATTTTTCAATACACCACTGGATATTTTCTAAAATAAATTAAGTTATTTGCGAACTAACTGTTTTACGAAATTTTATGAAAAATTCGTTATTTTTAAAAAAGAAATTAATTAGTTAAATATTACGTGAGAAAAGTCTGTGTTAATGCCTGAAAATTAACTAATAGTGTAAGAATTGAATCAATACATCAGATATCAGAGGCTAAAAATTGGAAAAATCTTTAAGGTAAGCTTTCTTTAGTTATTACATTAATAAATTTCTAAAGTTAATTAACACAAAATAATTAAATAAAACTGATAAACACATGTAAATCGTTTTTATAAATGAAAAAAAAAATTTTTATTCCCCTGAGTATAACTTTTTCCCATACACATAAATAAAATAAAGAATTTAGATAAAATTTAGAAGACTGGTAGAGCAATAAGGTTCAGAAATTGCAATACCTTTTACTTTAGTATTTTTATTCTTTTGTAAAATTATTTTGTTGTATTCCTTCCGCAAGTTTTAAGAAGATTTTTCCCAAAAATTCGGTTTTAAAAAATTCTACAAAAAAAACCAACAATCAAAATCTATGTCTTTAATAAATTTTTAATACATTATATAACATATGTCCTTAGTGAAGAGTGCCTCTAAAGGCCATGATCCATTATCTAGTCGTAAATTTTATTTATGCAAAAATCTGTTGTGTTTCTAATCTATTTTGAAAATGTGCATTTAGATGCCACAAATATTATGCGAAAAATTTGTTTTCTTCAAATGCTTGAAATAAAGATTCTTCTGAAAATTCTAATTTTCAAAAAATTTTACAAATCGTACGACTTGATAAAAGCATTATCATACCTTTCTAACAGACATGACATATTTGACAACTCGTACGATTGCGGAGGACGGTAGCATTTAACCAGTTAATTTTTTTTTGACTATTTTTGAATGCGTAACAAAATTCGTAAAAAGTGCACTGGCAACACTGAAATTGTTATATGAACTTGGAATTGTCCAGTTGAGCGCAATTTTCTTTTTACATTTTCAGCGGTACATTGTTAATTACACGCCAGAGAAATCCAGCATACTTACATCCAAATCTGTCCATCTAGTCAATATTCAAAGATCCATTATTAGCTTGTTACCATCTTCAAATGATGCAGTTAGGGGGGAAAAGCAATAAGGTATTTTTGGCAGCTTTAAGAAACTTGCGTCATCATCATTGCTTATGGCTTTTTCAATATAAAACCATGTTGTAATAGATAATTGCAATAATTATCTGTTTCTAGCGATAAGAAAACGTCTTGTTAGATATTAGAAACAAATTCCATTAGTGCTTTATGGAATAGACAGAATAATTTCGCGGGTTATTCCATATTTCGTAAAATTATTGAGTATATACACACGTATGCATCAGCTCTTAGATCTAACAAACCTATTCAGCAATTTTAAACAACAATTTAATTACGTTTATCTAATCTTGATATAAAGTCGTAACAAATCAATTCCAAGTTATATTTCGAAACACAATATTCTATCAAATAACAATTGTATTAAATCCGTTCAGTTGATTTATTAATGTCAACGTTTTAGGAAGAAAAACGCGCAATATGTTTCGTTGCACACTTGTCGTCTACACCGTTTTAAGCACATTTTGTTTCACGCTAATACATGGAGCAGAATTTTCTGAATGTGATGGCGAATCACCCGGAAATTATGTTCCGGTTTCTAGTAATTGTTCGAAAGCTTTTTATTGTGATGGTGCGCAGTCGACTATAGTGGATTGTGATGCTAATAGTCCTTATTTTTCTTCTGTTGATCGTACGTGCTATAATAATTTCACCGTATGCGGTGATCGTCCTTTCAAACTAGAATACATTACAATTGCCACGACCATGCCCCCTATACCAACTGTTAGTGCAACTATAACTACGCAAACTACAACAATCTTAAGTTCTATAACGCCTCCCAGACCGCCCACATCACCAAATTCTAGTAAACAAACATACACCACAACTGTGCCAACAACGCAAGGTATCATAACAACCGTTCCGGCAGCTACTACCACGCCAAAGCTTTTACAAACCACATCGAAACCTAAAAACAGTTCTAGTAGCAAAGTGCAGTGTCCTGATGTTGATGATCCTGGCAAACCTTTATTTTTACCACATCCTAAGTATTGCTCACAATATTATTTGTGCTATCACGGTGCTGCTACTCTCTTGAAATGTCCAAGTACGTTGCAGTTTGATGTGGTACATCAGACTTGCAATACAGCCGAAAGAGTCAAGTGCAAGGTAATTTACAATCTAAAAGATATATATGTACATGATTGCAATTTATAAAGTCCTCGGTAAAATTTCTATGTATTTTATGTATTCAGTTGAACTCTGTGGTAGCCCGCGATCAGTGCCTGCCCTACACCGTAGATGTTTACCCCCATCCCACTAATTGTAACTATTATTACCTTTGTGAATATGGTTTTCTGATGGTTATGCAGTGCCCTTTTAACATGCATTGGGATTATGAGGGGAGAGTTTGCGCCATGAAGAAAAAAGCTAAATGCTATACTGCATATAAAATGAATTAGGCAATACGATTTTCATTTAATAAAATCAACGTCCTAATATTTGTCTCTGTTACTAGAATTCGTTCAATTTCTTCAAAAGTTATTTTGCTAAGGCTTTAACTATGTTGTTTGCTGAAGAAATGAAGCATAGCAAGACTGAGATTTATTTTACGTGTTTTATTTATAGAATACTTGCTGCAATCGGCAACCAGTACCACGTATATCAAAATAATACCTAACCACTCTTAAAACAGGGTATATTGTCAAGCATTCAGTGGGACAGAGAAGAGTCACATATGAAGTGGATTCAAGCTCACAATGCTTTAATAAGACAAAACAATTTAGTTTTTTTTTGATTGTAAAGCGAAGGTGATCAAACGAAACGCTTTATCAATCAATTTTATACAGGTCGGGCCAACCATAACCGAATCGCTGCTGTAATTGTGTTAAGCTTCTGCACCACTCAAGTAATATATTTCTTTGAGACTAATGGCGTTTTCTGTTCTACATTAAAAATGTTACCCTGTGAAAAGGTGCATTTTTAAAATTTTTTGCCCGCCCTGTGAAAGTGCAATTTTTTATATAACGAGAAAAGAACACAAATTAGAAAAAAGTGCAATGCCTTTTTTTTAACAGCTGATAGCAAAACATTTTTGTATATTTTATGAAATATGTAAACAAAAATGTTCAGTTGCCAGATGGATAATTCATCTGCTTGAGAAAACAAATATATTTTTTTTTAATATCTTATACAAATAAGCAGCCGCATAGTGTTCTTTTGTTTGTTTTATATGATACAAAATATAAAAATAATTATTAAAATCTAATTTTCTGACTCTTTCAACTCAAAAGACTTTTTTTTTAACATTTTCTGGTAACGCTGTGCAAGAATAAAAACCATGTGTTTTACAAGGCAATTTCTGCCCTGTTGATTTGTTCAGGGCAAAAGTGCAATGCCTTTTGCACTGCAAAAGGGCAACATTTTTTAGAAAAGAACACGCAACCCTTTCGCAGGGCCACACATTTTTGAGAAAAGAACACAAGATTGCCCTCCCTGCGGGTAGTGTTGCCTTTTTTTGTAGAAAAGAAAACGCCATAAGACACAGTTGCCATGATCAATGCTTTATTAAATTTTTATTAAAAAAAATATAATATTTAAATACTTTCTTCTGTATAAATACCCCTTTCCCTTCGAAATAAATAAATAAAAAAAAAATTGTATGATTCCTGGACTTAAAGCAAGGCTGCAATTCACTGTGACAAGGACTCATTTCGAGGTAGCGATTTAATAAAGCAATTACTTTAAGCGTGCAGTTACTTTTGTTTTATTGTAAAACTAAAATGTATTTTTGCGATATTCCAAATTTAAGTCCTTAATACAAATAGACTTATTGCGCCACTTGCAACGACTGCTCTCTACATCGAAATATTTGTAAAATGGACATTGCTGGAGAATGACATGACCTTTTACACAGTAAATAAACATGTTACAGCGTTGCATATGGGGAAATATATGCTGACCATACGTAGGACACACGATGCCATTAACGCCTATCGCAGATAATTCTGTTGGTGCGAAAGGAAGTGAAATTGTGTGGCTTTCGGTTTGACATTTTACATTTGCTGGTAAATCACATTTTCCTATACGGGAATTCCATTGCAAATCCGTGCTGCATTCCTGTAGCAAAGCTTGCCCATAATAGCACATGTAATACTGGCTGCATATAGTTGGATGGGCCAAGAAAATCAAAGAATTGGAATTGGGTTGTTGCTCATACGCGTTGAGGCAATACTGTTGTGCACTATGTAGCTGGGGGTTTAAGGAAGGTATGTTTGCGCTTGCTGGCGGAGTTTGTGTAGTTTGTGTACATTTAACGTTGGCTTTTGTATCGCACAGTTTACTTTCTGAGTTAAACAACATATTTGGCGGGCAAGATGCACTAACAGCCTGACCCTTCTCACCACACCAATAAAACAAATGACAATCCAAAGGATTTTCCACAAATTCCCCCATGTTATGATTTGCACACACATTTTCCTGTCGCGAATTAAAATGATATTTGTAAGTCTCTCCGCGAGCATGCAATATTAACATCATTAGAAATGCTGCAAAAAATTTATTTATTTTTTTTTTTACTAAATTCAACATTTAATTATAAATCTATTTATTTATTTGCCTTTATTCAAATGTTTTTCTAAATTTCCCATTTAATATTCTTTATTCTTCTGTCTTCCCCGTTTGCAAATTTCGCTCCTAAATCGTTCAGTATGTCTTAACTACTGTTGCTGGAAAATTTGTTTATATTAATACTAATTGTATTGTTCCGTTCTGCAAGCAATTTTCGTTTTATCTCTAACATTTAGCATATCGCTTTAACAATTCATGCATACGCGTACAAACATCAATCAGTAGCTCTTTGGCGCAACATTTCCTAAAAAGTAATAACAATAAAAAAAAAAAAAATTCAATACAAGAGCCCATTTTGTCTTATTAGTATTTTAAAAGATTTCTTTGTGTGTAATTTTGTTTTTGTGAGTACAGTGTAACCTCGATAGGAATTCTGATTACGTGTCATACTTTCTATGACTCATATATAAAATCAAATAAAAGATTTATTTCAAGGCGAATTCATGCCACTTAAAGCAGATTGCTTAGCTGTTAACTTGCTTGCTTGATCACGCCCTTTAGGCTGTTATTGGCATTAAACACAATTGCCGCAGCAGGCTACACGATTAAGCGATTCGAAATATCGCTTGCTTACTATGATAGACCTGGAGCGCGTACAGTTTAATTTTGAAAAAAAGCGACTACATAAGAAGTTGATATTGAATAGAGGACATTTCATTGTATGGCGAATCCTGTGGTTTCAAACATGATTGAGGGGCCAAAGCAACAATTTATTTGGCCGTGGGAATATGGGCGAACTGCCAAGATCACCAATTTTTTATTTATTTTATAAATGCTAATAATGAGAAGCGCTTAGAAGGCAGTTTATCGTGCATAAAGTTATTTTCTTTATAAAAGTCGTTTAATTTAAGCAAAGTACTACATATTATACATATGTCATTCGAGAGCTCTTGAAATTCAGTTTTCAAAAATATATAAATCTACTTATTTTTTTTCTTTTGTTAAAAAAAATTTCCAGGAAAAAAAATTATTTTATTTTGTTTTTATTTTTTTTATCGGTTTTCTTTTTTTTGCATAATTTTAATATTTAATCATATTTTAGTATTTTTAATAAAAAAATATAAGTAATTTTTATCAAAGTATATAAAGCTTGAATAAATAATAATGTTATTGAAAAAATAAAGAAAGATTAGATAGAATTGTGTGCAATTATTAGCAAAATATTGATCGCTTTTTCCGAAGTGTTCTGAATAATTATGATATGTCAAATATTAGGAAAAATTTAGACAAATTAAAAACAATTTAAAAAGTTTTGAAAATGGTTTTGATTTTAAATATTATTTATTAAAGAAAATATTTAAGAAATTATAATTTTTTTTTGCGTTAATAACACTTTTAATAGGAATTCATGACAACGTGTGGCTTATGAAAAAATTCAAAAACGATAACGACACTCATAATAAGGCCAACTTTAAATAAAAGTAAAAAAGTGGTAAAAACTTAAGAAAATTTTTGAGAAAAAATATTTTTTCTATGCAAAGCACAGTAACGGCTGTTATAATTGATAAAGCTTTTTAAAATAATATTAAAAACATAAAATATTAACTAAAAATAATATGTATTAAGTACAATAATTTTATTTCTATTTATTTTAAGGGCTATAAAATAAAAATAAATATTTCTAAAAGCAAAACGTTACTTTACTTACATACTGAATCTCTTCACCACTACAAATGCACAATATGATTTGTTAAAGTGTTGCCAATGCGCGTAAAGTTTATTATAATAAAATGAAGCATTCAATTTAATTGAATAATAGTTAAAATATTTATACCATTTAAATATATACATATATGTATAAGTCCATTACATATAAATATATTTTATTAAGCTTTTAAGCAGTATTTGCGTACAGATGCAATTAAACGTATTCGCAACTCATGTCATAATTCTATCTGTGAATGTTCTAGGCCGCATTCTATCAGCATACTTGTACTTCAAGCTGGTAGTCTGCATTTTTCTATTATCGTATCTACATGAAGAAAGTGAATGATTTATTTTATTTATTTTGTTTTTTTTTTGACAATAATTAATGTTTCACCTAATTATCTCCGCAGAGAAATTATAGCATTTAGCACGTGATTGTTTTACACAAACTCTCTTCTCATAGTGCCAACCCATATTCAAGGGACATTGCATGACCTTCAAATAACCTAATATGCACTGGTAATAATAGTTACAGTTGCTAGGATGAGGATAAAAATCGAAAGTATGTGACAAGCATTGTTCCCTCGGTGAGGCCACGTTCATCAACTAAAATAAAAAGAAAGAAAAAATATGAAATAAAAGGTATAGCAGTAAATAAAATTTTTTTTTACTAAAAGTTACATACATGACACTTGACATTTTCTGGATAATCGCATCTCTGCTGACGCAGATCGAAATGCAATAAGGGGGAGCAGTGCAGGGTCAAGCGTTGACCTCGGTAACACAAAAAATATTGCGAACAAGATTTCGTATGGGATAGAAAAATAGCTCTATTTGGATTGTCTACGGGTGGACAAGTTGAAGGTATGACAGAAGTGGAAGAGGTGGTCACTACAGTTTCAAGTGTTGCAGAAGCTGCGGTTATTTCAACATTTGCATCTGTAGCTGTTGCAGCGGTTGGTATAGTTATGGTTGCAGTGGATGTAGAATTCGCTGAACTTGTAGTAAAAATTTCGCTTGAAGTGTTAATATTTAGGTTTTCAGAACTGGAATCTTTGTTGCTAATGGCTCTATCCTTACAAACATTACTGTCCGTATCACAGGTTTGTTCTTCAATCGAAAAGTAGGGACTCTCCTCCGGACAAGACTCACTAAAGGACTCATCACCATGACAGAATATATAGTATGAGCAGTCTTCTTGCACTGCAACATACGTTTGATCTTTTCCTTCACATTCTAGAAAAGTATCTGCAAAAACTGTGGCAAATGTGCCAACAATAACAAGAATGCAGGCACCAAATTTATTAAACATTGTGCAATTTCATGCACTGAAAACTTTAAGCGTTTTTAAGAAACTGAACCTTTCAAACCGATAACAGTTTTTAAATACATTCGTGTATTTCAATTCTTTTCTATCATATACATTTTCATTATTATTATTATTTTTTTTTTTTTTTATCAAAGAAAAGACTAATATATTGGAACATGCCATTACACGTCTTCCTTGTCAAAATGCGAACTAATTTTTTGGTTTTATCTTTCATGTTCCTTCAAAGAAAAAAATTATATTTTTTTTTATTTTTTTCTTTGTTTGTAATTAAAAATATTCGAATGGTTGGATCATCATATGAACTGCCTTTTTGGGAAATGTTATAATATTTGATTGCTTAATGTGCAGACAACGCAATTAGTGTCAGCTTTTTAGAGTGAAAAAAATTCCAGACAAAGAAGTAAATAAAGTGCGCAGTGCGGTAACCGATTAGTAAAAATTAAAGTCGTTTTTTTTTTGTCTTGTTACTCAAATCGGTGATTTTTTTTTGTTTCTCCGTACCGAAATGGCAACTCTGTTAGGTCGCATTTTTGCTGCCCAATTTTGAGATCGGTTAGAAAAATGTGCAGTGTGTCCTGTACGTGACAAGAGTTTCATTGTATCGAAACGAAAGAAGCTTCAGAAGAATGTATAAGTATGCTGTTTCTATAATGTAGACCAGCTCGTAAGAAATTCGTAAGCTTACAAGCAGATGCCCAATTACTCGCAGATGTCTCAAACTTAGAGATATTATTGAGTGGTTTTAATTTCAATTAAAATTAAATGTTCACCAGAACAAACATTAAATGTTCGCAAGAACTGCGTATAATTTATTCCAGTGTTCTGTGCTAGCAAGGAAACAACTACTAGATACTTATCGACCTGACACTTCTTACCAAGGCACTTCTGAGAACGCCCTTTTCTTGACAACTAAACCGAATACATGGAGTACAAAATTAGACCTCAGAAATCAGCTCTGAAATTAAAAGTTCAAAAAAGCCAAACTTGCCACGCTTCCATTTGATTTCCTACAGTGAAAAAATATCTAAGAATGGCCAGCTAGAACATCGAACATTGACCTTTAACCTACGCGAATGGGAGGCCATCTTTCATACATGTTTCATCGACTGCAAAAAAAAAATCGCCACACAAAAAGATGTTACAAAACTATGCTTGAAATAAATACCGCTCTGATGACTTTATGAAAATCTTCATAAAGTGGTAAAACGTGCCCCTTTTTTACCATATTGCCATACTTTTTCTAAATCAAGTATGTAAATTTTCTGCGATTGCGCAGAAAATTGGTACTGAAGAGGACCTTTTATAAGAACATCCGCTTATATATTATTAAAGAGATGGAACCGCGTTATTCTAGTTTTATTGGAATATTTATCCAAAGAAGGCTACCTGGCAAGATAGAATATTGCATACCGAAACAGTGTTGCCGTTGTGATACTTCGAATATTAACAATTGGTCTTCATTTTTTTTTTCTTAGAGGTAGAGTTTAAAATGCCTTCACACTTTTGCTTAGTGATTGTCATTACCTGCACCAAGTGGTGTTTCCACCAAAACACACTCTCCTCGGTTCCTCGTTCACGGAACTGCTTTTTCTAAACATTGTTATAAAAAGCGATATAATATATTTTTTCTGATTAATAATACTCATTAATAATTAATACAATATTAATTTTTTACTTAAAAATACATTGAAGTTGATTTTTGACGCTCGTATGACCAGAAATTTACGATTGAAATATACGTAGAAAATTTTTAATGGATGCGTTTCGTTAAAAATATTACGATCTCAAGGGAAAGTAGCCTTAAAATGGCACTATTTTCATAGAAAATTTTCAACATTTTATTGCGGTTTTAAAGTGAAAGCACATTCGCTGCAATCATTTTAGGAGCTGGTTGATACAGCCACTATGCCAACCAGTGAAAAAGCTTCGTATGGAAAACAATGTTCTGCTTGGTAAACTAAAGAAATTATTTCTTAAATATTTACTTTTTTAGACCGAATTGCTAATAAAAAATACTTTTTTTTTCTATTTAAAACAAATAAAAGAAATAATTGTGGTTATATTGTAAAGAGCAAATCTATAAAAAAGAAATAGTTTCATTGAAATGATTAATTAATTTCATTGCTTAGCATGTGTCATTACGAAACAAGTCTCAGTTACACAATTGTAAAAAAAAGTCATGACTTTTCAATTGTTATTATCATAATGAAATTAATTTATTGACCTTTTCCACAAGAAACTTCCTGCACAGCTTGCGGAGGTGCTTTATGAAAGTTTATTTTTGTTTCTTTTTTTTTTTTATTTCATCTTCAATTTCAAGACAATGTTAAGCCAATATTATTTTCAACAAGAGTAGCTCAACCACAGACGTAAACTATTACCAACATTTTTTATTTCATTTTATTTCATTTAATATGGTTTTTTCTTTCATTTGCCAACAATTGTTGTGGCTGCAAGTTTCTGTGTAAGCTGAAGCTTTCGATTTGAAATGGCATTAACGACGATATCTCCAAACGGTACGTATGTACGTTCAGCCAGCAACAGCAACAGCAAATAAAATTATATTGTTATTGCCAACTATTTACTTAAGTGAACACAAACGAGCATTTGTTTAGATTTTTCTCTTTATTATTTTCTATTATTTTAACTAAAGATTTTAATAAGCCTTTGCAAAAAGTAAACGAAAAATGATATTATTTAGAATTGGCTATTTGAAAACGTGCTGTGGGAAGCTGCTCAAATTTCCAATGTAAGCAGTCGGGTAGAGGTCTGCACAATTGTATTCTTTTTTCTCGTAATTGATTTTTTTTCTTTTTTTCTCTAACAAATGTTTTCAAATATTCTTCTACGAGTATACATATAGATTAAAATTTTGAGATATTATTAGATGCTACTGCAACAAGTATGAAGCTATTAGAATAGGGAATAAGGAACAACCGGGAGATACAATGTGCTTTATAAGAGATTCTTGCACCGAAACTTAAGCCATTTTTAGTAGTGAAGATGGTGAAAATTTCAATACCTTCAAATTTCTATACAATCGTAATTTAAAAATCCCTTTGCGGTGTTTTTTCTGGCAAAAACCTTTTGTTTTCTTCTGAAAATGCAAAATCACGCAGATAAGTTAAAATGTTTGTGATTTTCAGAACAACATAAAATCACTTGTGTGACTATAAATTTACAGAGTTAAATATATTTTGACGAACGAGCTTACATAATTACACATATAATTCAACATAAGTATCCTTTGAGAAAACAAAACTGAACATGCATATTTAACTTTCAGACTTAAAAGAAATAAAATTAATTTTACTACAGCTGAATTCAATTCTGTTTTTTAAATGCGCTAATATGGAAAAAGGCGCTAATTTGAATAAGGTAGCTACCTTATGAAAATCGCAATTTTTTATTTTCTTGAGTTGCTAGCAAATATAAGTGAAATATACTCGGATTCTAAGACATAAAATCAACTAGAAAAAGTAATATAAACCCAAGTTCAGCATTAAAAACCATATAAAAAGGCTTTATCAAGAAAAAGCGCTAATATGGAAAAAGCGTTAATTTGAATAAGGTAGCTACCTTATGAAAATCGCAATTTTTTATTTTCTTGAGTTGCTAGCAAATATAAGTGAAATATACTCGGATTCTAAGACATAAAATCAACTAGAAAAAGTAATATAAACCCAAGTTCAGCATTAAAAACCATATAAAAAGGATTTATCAAGAAAAAGCGCTAATATGGAAAAAAGCGCTAATTTGAATAAGGTAGCTACCTTATGAAAATCGCAATTTTTTATTTTCTTGAGTTGCTAGCAAATATAAGTGAAATATACTCGGATTCTAAGACATAAAATCAACTAGAAAAAGTAATATAAACCCAAGTTCAGCATTAAAAACCATATAAAAAGGATTTATCAAGAAAAAGCGCTAATATGGAAAAAAGCGCTAATTTGAATAAGGTAGCTACCTTATGAAAATCGCAATTTTTTATTTTCTTGAGTTGCTAGCAAATATAAGTGAAATATACTCGGATTCTAAGACATAAAATCAACTAGAAAAAGTAATATAAACCCAAGTTCAGCATTAAAAACCATATAAAAAGGATTTATCAATAAAAAGCGCTAATATGGAAAAAAGCGCTAATTTGAATAAGGTAGCTACCTTATGAAAATCGCAATTTTTTATTTTCTTGAGTTGCTAGCAAATATAAGTGAAATATACTCGGATTCTAAGACATAAAATCAACTAGAAAAAGTAATATAAACCCAAGTTCAGCATTAAAAACAATATAAAAAGGCTTTATCACGAAAAAGCGCTAATATGGAAAAAGCGTTAATTTGAATAAGGTAGCTACCTTATGAAAATCGCAATTTTTTATTTTCTTGAGTTGCTAGCAAATATAAGTGAAATATACTCGGATTCTAAGACATAAAATCAACTAGAAAAAGTAATATAACCCCAAGTTCAGCATTAAAAACCATATAAAAAGGATTTATCAAGAAAAAGCGCTAATATGGAAAAAAGCGCTAATTTGAATAAGGTAGCTACCTTATGAAAATCGCAATTTTTTATTTTCTTGAGTTGCTAGCAAATATAAGTGAAATATACTCGGATTCTAAGACATAAAATCAACTAGAAAAAGTAATATAAACCCAAGTTCAGCATTAAAAACCATATAAAAAGGATTTATCAAGAAAAAGCGCTAATATGGAAAAAAGCGCTAATTTGAATAAGGCTACCTTATGAAAATCGCAATTTTTTATTTTCTTGAGTTGGTAGCAAATATAAGTGAAATATACTCGGATTCTAAGACATAAAATCAACTAGAAAAAGTAATATAAACCCAAGTTCAGCATTAAAAACCATATAAAAAGGATTTATCAAGAAAAAGCGCTAATATGGAAAAAAGCGCTAATTTGAATAAGGTAGCTACCTTATGAAAATCGCAATTTTTTATTTTCTTGAGTTGCTAGCAAATATAAGTGAAATATACTCGGATTCTAAGACATAAAATCAACTAGAAAAAGTAATATAAACCCAAGTTCAGCATTAAAAACCATATAAAAAGGATTTATCAAGAAAAAGCGCTAATATGGAAAAAAGCGCTAATTTGAATAAGGTAGCTACCTTATGAAAATCGCAATTTTTTATTTTCTTGAGTTGGTAGTAAATATAAGTGAAATATACTCGGATTCTAAGACATAAAATCAACTAGAAAAAGTAATATAAACCCAAGTTCAGCATTAAAAACAATATAAAAAGGCTTTATCACGAAAAAGCGCTAATATGGAAAAAAGCGCTAATTTGAATAAGGTAGCTACCTTATGAAAATCGCAATTTTTTATTTTCTTGAGTTGCTAGCAAATATAAGTGAAATATACTCGGATTCTAAGACATAAAATCAACTAGAAAAAGTAATATAAACCCAAGTTCAGCATTAAAAACCATATAAAAAGGATTTATCAAGAAAAAGCGCTAATATGGAAAAAAGCGCTAATTTGAATAAGGTAGCTACCTTATGAAAATCGCAATTTTTTATTTTCTTGAGTTGCTAGCAAATATAAGTGAAATATACTCGGATTCTAAGACATAAAATCAACTAGAAAAAGTAATATAAACCCAAGTTCAGCATTAAAAACCATATAAAGAGGATTTATCAAGAAAAAGCGCTAATATGGAAAAAAGCGCTAATTTGAATAAGGTAGCTACCTTATGAAAATCGCAATTTTTTATTTTCTTGAGTTGCTAGCAAATATAAGTGAAATATACTCGGATTCTAAGACATAAAATCAACTAGAAAAAGTAATATAAACCCAAGCTCAGCATTAAAAACCATATAAAAAGGATTTATCAAGAAAAAGCGCTAATATGGAAAAAAGCGCTAATTTGAATAAGGTAGCTACCTTATGAAAATCGCAATTTTTTATTTTCTTGAGTTGCTAGCAAATATAAGTGAAATATACTCGGATTCTAAGACATAAAATCAACTAGAAAAAGTAATATAAACCCAAGTTCAGCATTAAAAACCATATAAAAAGGATTTATCAAGAAAAAGCGCTAATATGGAAAAAAGCGCTAATTTGAATAAGGTAGCTACCTTATGAAAATCGCAATTTCTTATTTTCTTGAGTTGCTAGCAAATATAAGTGAAATATACTCGGATTCTAAGACATAAAATCAACTAGAAAAAGTAATATAAACCCAAGTTCAGCATTAAAAACCATATAAAAAGGATTTATCAAGAAAAAGCGCTAATATGGAAAAAAGCGCTAATTTGAATAAGGTAGCTACCTTATGAAAATCGCAATTTTTTATTTTCTTGAGTTGCTAGCAAATATAAGTGAAATATACTCGGATTCTAAGACATAAAATCAACTAGAAAAAGTAATATAAACCCAAGTTCAGCATTAAAAACCATATAAAAAGGATTTATCAAGAAAAAGCGCTAATATGGAAAAAAGCGCTAATTTGAATAAGGTAGCTACCTTATGAAAATCGCAATTTTTTATTTTCTTGAGTTGCTAGCAAATATAAGTGAAATATACTCGGATTCTAAGACATAAAATCAACTAGAAAAAGTAATATAAACCCAAGTTCAGCATTAAAAACCATATAAAAAGGATTTATCAAGAAAAAGCGCTAATATGGAAAAAAGCGCTAATTTGAATAAGGTAGCTACCTTATGAAAATCGCAATTTTTTATTTTCTTGAGTTGCTAGCAAATATAAGTGAAATATACTCGGATTCTAAGACATAAAATCAACTAGAAAAAGTAATATAAACCCAAGTTCAGCATTAAAAACCATACAAAAAGGATTTATCAAGAAAAAGCGCAAATATGGAAAAAAGCGCTAATTTGAATAAGGTAGCTACCTTATGAAAATCGCAATTTTTTATTTTCTTGAGTTGCTAGCAAATATAAGTGAAATATACTCGGATTCTAAGACATAAAATCAACTAGAAAAAGTAATATAAACCCAAGTTCAGCATTAAAAACCATATAAAAAGGATTTATCAAGAAAAAGCGCTAATATGGAAAAAAGCGCTAATTTGAATAAGGTAGCTACCTTATGAAAATCGCAATTTTTTATTTTCTTGAGTTGCTAGCAAATATAAGTGAAATATACTCGGATTCTAAGACATAAAATCAACTAGAAAAAGTAATATAAACCCAAGTTCAGCACTAAAAACCATATAAAAAGGATTTATCAAGAAAAAGCGCTAATATGGAAAAAAGCGCTAATTTGAATAAGGTAGCTACCTTATGAAAATCGCAATTTTTTATTTTCTTGAGTTGCTAGCAAATATAAGTGAAATATACTCGGATTCTAAGACATAAAATCAACTAGAAAAAGTAATATAAACCCAAGTTCAGCATTAAAAACCATATAAAAAGGATTTATCAAGAAAAAGCGCTAATATGGAAAAAAGCGCTAATTTGAATAAGGTAGCTACCTTATGAAAATCGCAATTTTTTATTTTCTTGAGTTGCTAGCAAATATAAGTGAAATATACTCGGATTCTAAGACATAAAATCAACTAGAAAAAGTAATATAAACCCAAGTTCAGCATTAAAAACCATATAAAAAGGATTTATCAAGAAAAAGCGCTAATATGGAAAAAAGCGCTAATTTGAATAAGGTAGCTACCTTATGAAAATCGCAATTTTTTATTTTCTTGAGTTGCTAGCAAATATAAGTGAAATATACTCGGATTCTAAGACATAAAATCAACTAGAAAAAGTAATATAAACCCAAGTTCAGCATTAAAAACCATATAAAGAGGATTTATCAAGAAAAAGCGCTAATATGGAAAAAAGCGCTAATTTGAATATGAAAATCGCAATTTTTTATTTTCTTGAGTTGCTAGCAAATATAAGTGAAATATACTCGGATTCTAAGACATAAAATCAACTAGAAAAAGTAATATAAACCCAAGTTCAGCATTAAAAACCATATAAAAAGGATTTATCAAGAAAAAGCGCTAATATGGAAAAAAGCGCTAATTTGAATAAGGTAGCTGCCTTATGAAAATCGCAATTTTTTATTTTTTTGAGTTGCTAGCAAATATAAGTGAAATATACTCGGATTCTAAGACATAAAATCAACTAGAAAAAGTAATATAAACCCAAGTTCAGCATTAAAAACCATATAAAAAGGATTTTTCAAGAAAAAGCGCTAATATGGAAAAAAGCGCTAATTTGAATAAGGTAGCTACCTTATGAAAATCGCAATTTTTTATTTTCTTGAGTTGCTAGCAAATATAAGTGAAATATACTCGGATTCTAAGACATAAAATCAACTAGAAAAAGTAATATAAACCCAAGTTCAGCATTAAAAACCATATAAAAAGGATTTATCAAGAAAAAGCGCTAATATGGAAAAAAGCGCTAATTTGAATAAGGTAGCTACCTTATGAAAATCGCAATTTTTTATTTTCTTGAGTTGCTAGCAAATATAAGTGAAATATACTCGGATTCTAAGACATAAAATCAACTAGAAAAAGTAATATAAACCCAAGTTCAGCATTAAAAACCATATAAAAAGGATTTATCAAGAAAAAGCGCTAATATGGAAAAAAGCGCTAATTTGAATAAGGTAGCTACCTTATGAAAATCGCAATTTTTTATTTTCTTGAGTTGCTAGCAAATATAAGTGAAATATACTCGGATTCTAAGACATAAAATCAACTAGAAAAAGTAATATAAACGCAAGTTCAGCATTAAAAACCATATAAAAAGGATTTATCAAGAAAAAGCGCTAATATGGAAAAAGCGCTAATTTGAATAAGGTAGCTACCTTATGAAAATCGCAATTTTTTATTTTCTTGAGTTGCTAGCAAATATAAGTGAAATATACTCGGATTCTAAGACATAAAATCAACTAGAAAAAGTAATATAAACCCAAGTTCAGCATTAAAAACCATATAAAAAGGATTTTTCAAGAAAAAGCGCTAATATGGAAAAAAGCGCTAATTTGAATAAGGTAGCTACCTTATGAAAATCGCAATTTTTTATTTTCTTGAGTTGCTAGCAAATATAAGTGAAATATACTCGGATTCTAAGACATAAAATCAACTAGAAAAAGTAATATAAACCCAAGTTCAGCATTAAAAACCATATAAAAAGGATTTATCAAGAAAAAGCGCTAATATGGAAAAAAGCGCTAATTTGAATAAGGTAGCTACCTTATGAAAATCGCAATTTTTTATTTTCTTGAGTTGCTAGCAAATATAAAGGAAATATACTCGGATTCTAAGACATAAAATCAACTAGAAAAAGTAATATAAACCCAAGTTCAGCATTAAAAACCATATAAAAAGGATTTATCAAGAAAAAGCGCTAATATGGAAAAAAGCGCTAATTTGAATAAGGTAGCTACCTTATGAAAATCGCAATTTTTTATTTTCTTGAGTTGCTAGCAAATATAAGTGAAATATACTCGGATTCTAAGACATAAAATCAACTAGAAAAAGTAATATAAACCCAAGTTCAGCATTAAAAACCATATAAAAAGGATTTATCAAGAAAAAGCGCTAATATGGAAAAAAGCGCTAATTTGAATAAGGTACCTTATGAAAATCGCAATTTTTTATTTTCTTGAGTTGCTAGCAAATATAAGTGAAATATACTCGGATTCTAAGACATAAAATCAACTAGAAAAAGTAATATAAACCCAAGTTCAGCATTAAAAACCATATAAAAAGGATTTATCAAGAAAAAGCGCTAATATGGAAAAAAGCGCTAATTTGAATAAGGTAGCTACCTTATGAAAATCGCAATTTTTTATTTTCTTGAGTTGCTAGCAAATATAAGTGAAATATACTCGGATTCTAAGACATAAAATCAACTAGAAAAAGTAATATAAACCCAAGTTCTGCATTAAAAACAATATAAAAAGGCTTTATCACGAAAAAGCGCTAATATGGAAAAAAACGTTCATTTGAATAAGGTAGCTACCTTATGAAAATCGCAATTTTTTATTTTCTTGAGTTGCTGGCAAATAGAAGTGAAATATACTCGGATTCTAAGACATAAAATCAACTAGAAAAAGTAATATAAACCCAAGTTCAGCATTAAAAACCATATAAAAAGGATTTATCAAGAAAAAGCGCTAATATGGAAAAAAGCGCTAATTTGAATAAGGTAGCTGCCTTATGAAAATCGCAATTTTTTATTTTTTTGAGTTGCTAGCAAATATAAGTGAAATATACTCGGATTCTAAGACATAAAATCAACTAGAAAAAGTAATATAAACCCAAGTTCAGCATTAAAAACCATATAAAAAGGATTTTTCAACAAAAAGCGCTAATATGGAAAAAAGCGCTAATTTGAATAAGGTAGCTACCTTATGAAAATCGCAATTTTTTATTTTCTTGAGTTGCTAGCAAATATAAGTGAAATATACTCGGATTCTAAGACATAAAATCAACTAGAAAAAGTAATATAAACCCAAGTTCAGCATTAAAAACCATATAAAAAGGATTTTTCAAGAAAAAGCGCTAATATGGAAAAAAGCGCTAATTTGAATAAGGTAGCTACCTTATGAAAATCGCAATTTTTTATTTTCTTGAGTTGCTAGCAAATATAAGTGAAATATACTCGGATTCTAAGACATAAAATCAACTAGAAAAAGTAATATAAACCCAAGTTCAGCATTAAAAACCATATAAAAAGGATTTATCAAGAAAAAGCGCTAATATGGAAAAAAGCGCTAATTTGAATAAGGTAGCTACCTTATGAAAATCGCAATTTTTTATTTTCTTGAGTTGCTAGCAAATATAAAGGAAATATACTCGGATTCTAAGACATAAAATCAACTAGAAAAAGTAATATAAACCCAAGTTCAGCATTAAAAACCATATAAAAAGGATTTATCAAGAAAAAGCGCTAATATGGAAAAAAGCGCTAATTTGAATAAGGTAGCTACCTTATGAAAATCGCAATTTTTTATTTTCTTGAGTTGCTAGCAAATATAAGTGAAATATACTCGGATTCTAAGACATAAAATCAACTAGAAAAAGTAATATAAACCCAAGTTCAGCATTAAAAACCATATAAAAAGGATTTATCAAGAAAAAGCGCTAATATGGAAAAAAGCGCTAATTTGAATAAGGTAGCTACCTTATGAAAATCGCAATTTTTTATTTTCTTGAGTTGCTAGCAAATATAAGTGAAATATACTCGGATTCTAAGACATAAAATCAACTAGAAAAAGTAATATAAACCCAAGTTCAGCATTAAAAACCATATAAAAAGGATTTATCAAGAAAAAGCGCTAATATGGAAAAAAGCGCTAATTTGAATAAGGTAGCTACCTTATGAAAATCGCAATTTTTTATTTTCTTGAGTTGCTAGCAAATATAAGTGAAATATACTCGGATTCTAAGACATAAAATCAACTAGAAAAAGTAATATAAACCCAAGTTCAGCATTAAAAACCATATAAAAAGGATTTATCAAGAAAAAGCGCTAATATGGAAAAAAGCGCTAATTTGAATAAGGTAGCTACCTTATGAAAATCGCAATTTTTTATTTTCTTGAGTTGCTAGCAAATATAAGTGAAATATACTCGGATTCTAAGACATAAAATCAACTAGAAAAAGTAATATAAACCCAAGTTCAGCATTAAAAACCATATAAAAAGGATTTATCAAGAAAAAGCGCTAATATGGAAAAAAGCGCTAATTTGATTAAGGTAGCTACCTTATGAAAATCGCAATTTTTTATTTTCTTGAGTTGCTAGCAAATATAAGTGAAATATACTCGGATTCTAAGACATAAAATCAACTAGAAAAAGTAATATAAACCCAAGTTCAGCATTAAAAACCATATAAAAAGGATTTATCAAGAAAAAGCGCTAATATGGAAAAAAGCGCTAATTTGAATAAGGTAGCTACCTTATGAAAATCGCAATTTTTTATTTTCTTGAGTTGCTAGCAAATATAAGTGAAATATACTCGGATTCTAAGACATAAAATCAACTAGAAAAAGTAATATAAACCCAAGTTCAGCATTAAAAACCATATAAAAAGGATTTATCAAGAAAAAGCGCTAATATGGAAAAAAGCGCTAATTTGAATAAGGTAGCTACCTTATGAAAATCGCAATTTTTTATTTTCTTGAGTTGCTAGCAAATATAAGTGAAATATACTCGGATTCTAAGACATAAAATCAACTAGAAAAAGTAATATAAACCCAAGTTCAGCATTAAAAACCATATAAAAAGGATTTATCAAGAAAAAGCGCTAATATGGAAAAAAGCGCTAATTTGAATAAGGTAGCTACCTTATGAAAATCGCAATTTTTTATTTTCTTGAGTTGCTAGCAAATATAAGTGAAATATACTCGGATTCTAAGACATAAAATCAACTAGAAAAAGTAATATAAACCCAAGTTCAGCATTAAAAACCATATAAAAAGGATTTATCAAGAAAAAGCGCTAATATGGAAAAAAGCGCTAATTTGAATAAGGTAGCTACATTATGAAAATCGCAATTTTTTATTTTCTTGAGTTGCTAGCAAATATAAGTGAAATATACTCGGATTCTAAGACATAAAATCAACTAGAAAAAGTAATATAAACCCAAGTTCAGCATTAAAAACCATATAAAAAGGATTTATCAAGAAAAAGCGCTAATATGGAAAAAAGCGCTAATTTGAATAAGGTAGCTACCTTATGAAAATCGCAATTTTTTATTTTCTTGAGTTGAGTTCGGATTCTAAGACATAAAATCAACTAGAAAAAGTAATATAAACCCAAGTTCAGCATTAAAAACCATATAAAAAGGATTTATCAAGAAAAAGCGCTAATATGGAAAAAAAGCGCTAATTTGAATAAGGTAGCTACCTTATGAAAATCGCAATTTTTTATTTTCTTGAGTTGCTAGCAAATATAAGTGAAATATACTCGGATTCTAAGACATAAAATCAACTAGAAAAAGTAATATAAACCCAAGTTCAGCATTAAAAACCATATAAAAAGGATTTATCAAGAAAAAGCGCTAATATGGAAAAAAGCGCTAATTTGAATAAGGTAGCTACCTTATGAAAATCGCAATTTTTTATTTTCTTGAGTTGCTAGCAAATATAAGTGAAATATACTCGGATTCTAAGACATAAAATCAACTAGAAAAAGTAATATAAACCCAAGTTCAGCATTAAAAACCATATAAAAAGGATTTATCAAGAAAAAGCGCTAATATGGAAAAAAGCGCTAATTTGAATAAGGTAGCTACCTTATGAAAATCGCAATTTTTTATTTTCTTGAGTTGCTAGCAAATATAAGTGAAATATACTCGGATTCTAAGACATAAAATCAACTAGAAAAAGTAATATAAACCCAAGTTCAGCATTAAAAACCATATAAAAAGGATTTATCAAGAAAAAGCGCTAATATGGAAAAAAGCGCTAATTTGAATAAGGTAGCTACCTTATGAAAATCGCAATTTTTTATTTTCTTGAGTTGCTAGCAAATATAAGTGAAATATACTCGGATTCTAAGACATAAAATCAACTAGAAAAAGTAATATAAACCCAAGTTCAGCATTAAAAACCATATAAAAAGGATTTATCAAGAAAAAGCGCTAATATGGAAAAAAGCGCTAATTTGAATAAGGTAGCTACCTTATGAAAATCGCAATTTTTTATTTTCTTGAGTTGCTAGCAAATATAAGTGAAATATACTCGGATTCTAAGACATAAAATCAACTAGAAAAAGTAATATAAACCCAAGTTCAGCATTAAAAACCATATAAAAAGGATTTATCAAGAAAAAGCGCTAATATGGAAAAAAGCGCTAATTTGAATGAAAATCGCAATTTTTTATTTTCTTGAGTTGCTAGCAAATATAAGTGAAATATACTCGGATTCTAAGACATAAAATCAACTAGAAAAAGTAATATAAACCCAAGTTCAGCATTAAAAACCATATAAAAAGGATTTATCAAGAAAAAGCGCTAATATGGAAAAAAGCGCTAATTTGAATAAGGTAGCTACCTTATGAAAATCGCAATTTTTTATTTTCTTGAGTTGCTAGCAAATATAAGTGAAATATACTCGGATTCTAAGACATAAAATCAACTAGAAAAAGTAATATAAACCCAAGTTCAGCATTAAAAACCATATAAAAAGGATTTATCAAGAAAAAGCGCTAATATGGAAAAAAGCGCTAATTTGAATAAGGTAGCTACCTTATGAAAATCGCAATTTTTTATTTTCTTGAGTTGCTAGCAAATATAAGTGAAATATACTCGGATTCTAAGACATAAAATCAACTAGAAAAAGTAATATAAACCCAAGTTCAGCATTAAAAACCATATAAAAAGGATTTATCAAGAAAAAGCGCTAATATGGAAAAAAGCGCTAATTTGAATAAGGTAGCTACCTTATGAAAATCGCAATTTTTTATTTTCTTGAGTTGCTAGCAAATATAAGTGAAATATACTCGGATTCTAAGACATAAAATCAACTAGAAAAAGTAATATAAACCCAAGTTCAGCATTAAAAACCATATAAAAAGGATTTATCAAGAAAAAGCGCTAATATGGAAAAAAGCGCTAATTTGAATAAGGTAGCTACATTATGAAAATCGCAATTTTTTATTTTCTTGAGTTGCTAGCAAATATAAGTGAAATATACTCGGATTCTAAGACATAAAATCAACTAGAAAAAGTAATATAAACCCAAGTTCAGCATTAAAAACCATATAAAAAGGATTTATCAAGAAAAAGCGCTAATATGGAAAAAAGCGCTAATTTGAATAAGGTAGCTACATTATGAAAATCGCAATTTTTTATTTTCTTGAGTTGCTAGCAAATATAAGTGAAATATACTCGGATTCTAAGACATAAAATCAACTAGAAAAAGTAATATAAACCCAAGTTCAGCATTAAAAACCATATAAAAAGGATTTATCAAGAAAAAGCGCTAATATGGAAAAAAGCGCTAATTTGAATAAGGTAGCTACCTTATGAAAATCGCAATTTTTTATTTTCTTGAGTTGCTAGCAAATATAAGTGAAATATACTCGGATTCTAAGACATAAAATCAACTAGAAAAAGTAATATAAACCCAAGTTCAGCATTAAAAACCATATAAAAAGGATTTATCAAGAAAAAGCGCTAATATGGAAAAAAGCGCTAATTTGAATAAGGTAGCTACCTTATGAAAATCGCAATTTTTTATTTTCTTGAGTTGCTAGCAAATATAAGTGAAATATACTCGGATTCTAAGACATAAAATCAACTAGAAAAAGTAATATAAACCCAAGTTCAGCATTAAAAACCATATAAAAAGGATTTATCAAGAAAAAGCGCTAATATGGAAAAAAGCGCTAATTTGAATAAGGTAGCTACCTTATGAAAATCGCAATTTTTTATTTTCTTGAGTTGCTAGCAAATATAAGTGAAATATACTCGGATTCTAAGACATAAAATCAACTAGAAAAAGTAATATAAACCCAAGTTCAGCATTAAAAACCATATAAAAAGGATTTATCAAGAAAAAGCGCTAATATGGAAAAAAGCGCTAATTTGAATAAGGTAGCTACCTTATGAAAATCGCAATTTTTTATTTTCTTGAGTTGCTAGCAAATATAAGTGAAATATACTCGGATTCTAAGACATAAAATCAACTAGAAAAAGTAATATAAACCCAAGTTCAGCATTAAAAACCATATAAAAAGGATTTATCAAGAAAAAGCGCTAATATGGAAAAAAGCGCTAATTTGAATAAGGTAGCTACCTTATGAAAATCGCAATTTTTTATTTTCTTGAGTTGCTAGCAAATATAAGTGAAATATACTCGGATTCTAAGACATAAAATCAACTAGAAAAAGTAATATAAACCCAAGTTCAGCATTAAAAACCATATAAAAAGGATTTATCAAGAAAAAGCGCTAATATGGAAAAAAGCGCTAATTTGAATAAGGTAGCTACCTTATGAAAATCGCAATTTTTTATTTTCTTGAGTTGCTAGCAAATATAAGTGAAATATACTCGGATTCTAAGACATAAAATCAACTAGAAAAAGTAATATAAACCCAAGTTCAGCATTAAAAACCATATAAAAAGGATTTATCAAGAAAAAGCGCTAATATGGAAAAAAGCGCTAATTTGAATAAGGTAGCTACCTTATGAAAATCGCAATTTTTTATTTTCTTGAGTTGCTAGCAAATATAAGTGAAATATACTCGGATTCTAAGACATAAAATCAACTAGAAAAAGTAATATAAACCCAAGTTCAGCATTAAAAACCATATAAAAAGGATTTATCAAGAAAAAGCGCTAATATGGAAAAAGCGCTAATTTGAATAAGGTAGCTACCTTATGAAAATCGCAATTTTTTATTTTCTTGAGTTGCTAGCAAATATAAGTGAAATATACTCGGATTCTAAGACATAAAATCAACTAGAAAAAGTAATATAAACCCAAGTTCAGCATTAAAAACAATATAAAAAGGATTTATCACGAAAAAGCGCTAATATGGAAAAAAGCGCTAATTTGAATAAGGTAGCTACCTTATGAAAATCGCAGTTTTTTATTTTCTTGAGTTGCTAGCAAATATAAGTGAAATATACTCGGATTCTAAGACATAAAATCAACTAGAAAAAGTAATATAAAACCAAGTTCAGCATTAAAATCCATATAAAAAGGCTTTATCAAGAAAATACGCTAATATGGAAAAAAGCGCTAATTTGAATAAGGTATCTTATGAAAATCGCAATTTTTTATTTTCTTGAGTTGCTAGCAAATATAAGTGAAATATACTCGGATTCTAAGACATAAAATCAACTAGAAAAAGTAATATAAACCCAAGTTCAGCATTAAAAACCATATAAAAAGGATTTATCAAGAAAAAGCGCTAATATGGAAAAAGCGCTAATTTGAATAAGGTAGCTACCTTATGAAAATCGCAATTTTTATTTTCTTGAGTTGCTAGCAAATATAAGTGAAATATACTCGGATTCTAAGACATAAAATCAACTAGAAAAAGTAATATAAACCCAAGTTCAGCATTAAAAACCATATAAAAAGGATTTATCAAGAAAAAGCGCTAATATGGAAAAAAGCGCTAATTTGAATAAGGTAGCTACCTTATGAAAATCGCAATTTTTTATTTTCTTGAGTTGCTAGCAAATATAAGTGAAATATACTCGGATTCTAAGACATAAAATCAACTAGAAAAAGTAATATAAAACCAAGTTCAGCATTAAAATCCATATAAAAAGGCTTTATCAAGAAAATACGCTAATATGGAAAAAAGCGCTAATTTGAATAAGGTACCTTATGAAAATCGCAATTTTTTATTTTCTTGAGTTGCTAGCAAATATAAGTGAAATATACTCGGATTCTAAGACATAAAATCAACTAGAAAAAGTAATATAAACCCAAGTTCAGCATTAAAAACCATATAAAAAGGATTTATCAAGAAAAAGCGCTAATATGGAAAAAAGCGCTAATTTGAATAAGGTAGCTACCTTATGAAAATCGCAATTTTTTATTTTCTTGAGTTGCTAGCAAATATAAGTGAAATATACTCGGATTTTAAGACATAAAATCAACTAGAAAAAGTAATATAAACCCAAGTTCAGCATTAAAAACAATATAAAAAGGCTTTATCACGAAAAAGCACTAATATGGAAAAAGCGTTAATTTGAATAAGGAAAATCTTATGAAAATCGCAATTTTTTATTTTCTTGAGTTGCTAGCAAATATAAGTGAAATATACTCGGATTCTAAGACATAAAATCAACTAGAAAAAGTAATATAAAACCAAGTTCAGCATTAAAAACAATATAAAAAGGCTTTATCACGAAAAAGCGCTAATATGGAAAAAGCATTAATTTGAATAAGGTAGCTACCTTATGAAAATCGCAATTTTTTATTTTCTTGAGTTGCTAGCAAATATAAGTGAAATATACTCGGATTCTAAGACATAAAATCAACTAGAAAAAGTAATATAAACCCAAGTTCAGCATTAAAAACCATATAAAAAGGATTTATCAAGAAAAAGCGCTAATATGGAAAAAAGCGCTAATTTGAATAAGGTAGCTACCTTATGAAAATCGCAATTTTTTATTTTCTTGAGTTGCTAGCAAATATAAGTGAAATATACTCGGATTCTAAGACATAAAATCAACTAGAAAAAGTAATATAAACCCAAGTTCAGCATTAAAAACCATATAAAAAGGATTTATCAAGAAAAAGCGCTAATATGGAAAAAAGCGCTAATTTGAATAAGGTAGCTACCTTATGAAAATCGCAATTTTTTATTTTCTTGAGTTGCTAGCAAATATAAGTGAAATATACTCGGATTCTAAGACATAAAATCAACTAGAAAAAGTAATATAAACCCAAGTTCAGCATTAAAAACCATATAAAAAGGATTTATCAAGAAAAAGCGCTAATATGGAAAAAAGCGCTAATTTGAATAAGGTAGCTACCTTATGAAAATCGCAATTTTTTATTTTCTTGAGTTGCTAGCAAATATAAGTGAAATATACTCGGATTCTAAGACATAAAATCAACTAGAAAAAGTAATATAAACCCAAGTTCAGCATTAAAAACCATATAAAAAGGATTTATCAAGAAAAAGCGCTAATATGGAAAAAAGCGCTAATTTGAATAAGGTAGCTACCTTATGAAAATCGCAATTTTTTATTTTCTTGAGTTGCTAGCAAATATAAGTGAAATATACTCGGATTCTAAGACATAAAATCAACTAGAAAAAGTAATATAAACCCAAGTTCAGCATTAAAAACCATATAAAAAGGATTTATCAAGAAAAAGCGCTAATATGGAAAAAAGCGCTAATTTGAATAAGGTAGCTACCTTATGAAAATCGCAATTTTTTATTTTCTTGAGTTGCTAGCAAATATAAGTGAAATATACTCGGATTCTAAGACATAAAATCAACTAGAAAAAGTAATATAAACCCAAGTTCAGCATTAAAAACCATATAAAAAGGCTTTATCAAGAAAAAGCGCTAATATGGAAAAAGCGTTAATTTGAATGTTTTTCTCAAGGCATATTTAACTCGGCATATTTAAATATCACAGATGATATTAAACAACGTGGGATTCAGAACATGTCTAATAACAATGTCACTGTGTGGTTACACTAGTCCGCAAGAACTCTGCTAATTTTTATGCAGAAAAGAGTAAATTACAATTGTTGATGAATTTTTTACACTTGATGGATGTTTTGACTTGATGAGGCGATTTATAATATAATCCCATTCATGGCAATACTGAAGCCGATTAAATTAGTTGTTCTTCATTTAAAGTAATTTTTATAAAAAAAAGGATCTCGTTTATTTAATTACTTATTTATTTTTATTTTATTTCTTTTGTTTGCGGTAAATAAATAAAAAGTCATTAATCACTTTCTGCCGAAATGTGTTTCCTCACACAAATTGGTCTTAAATTTTGTATTATTTTTTAACATAATTTTTCCTTCCTTTCGATCATTAACAATACAAATTTGTAAAGTCTCGTTTGTTTTGTATTTTTTATGCTTTAAATTTAAAATGCAATAATAAAGAAAAACTGTCGCAATTCAAACTTGTAGAAAAATTATCGCAGAAATTTTGAATTTTTTTGGTTTTTTTATTCCAAAATTACACTCACCATGATGGGGAAAATTTTGCATCCCAGCAAACAAACTTTATTAAACTGAAATCAGTGATATAACTATTTGTTTTTGTTTCATGTTTAGTGTATGACGGAATTTTAGTCCAAAATCACGGCACATTTTGTTCTATAAAGAATTTTCTTGTTCGATAAAATGAATTCTCATATTGTTTACCATTTAAAATCAGTTTGTCAGTTTCATGATCTTTAAATATGAACAGTTATAATTCTACATAGCCGAAAATCTGATGTGACTCCATTCGATTTTAAAAAATCGTTTTAAAATGGCGTTGTAGGTGCCGCATATATTTGATTAGCGGTTTAATAGTAAATACACCTCCGATCTATTTTAAATTAGCCTTATGTGAAATCTTTCATAAAGTTTTGCAAAACGGACGACTTATCCAAAAATCTGTTCCAAAAATGTATTTTTAATCTACAATATCATACTTTTCCTGCAGAAATGTCGAAAAGGGTTTACAATAGAAACATTTTTGGGCAGTTTTCATTTCAAAACTTGTGATAACTTTACTTGAAGCCCCAAGAGTTTCCAAATACGAGTCTGTGTTTACTGAAGCTTTTTTTTACTTTGATTTTGCTCAACAATGGGAAAAAATCCTTCTTCTAAGAGGCTGAAAAAGACTTTAGAAGCCTTCGGCGTAGCAAGTATTCCTATCCTCTATACTTTTTTGTAAAAACTGGATACAATTTCAGGCAATTTTAAATTTTTTTGTTTGTTTGGATTTTGAGCAGGAACAAAGAATAGGCAACATTGAGAAGAAATTTTAAATCATGTGGCACACAAAAATTTTATTTTTGGTTTCAAGCAAGCTTATTCTCGTATGTATTTATGTATCTTTCTACATGCTATAGACATATTAACACATGCATGAAAATTGCTATGCCTTTAAAACCGTATGAATGGATGTATATGCATGTAAAAATATATATATAAATTTCATTACAATGCAGGCATTTTGGAATCAGCCAAGTTTCTTTAATGCTTCGAAAATGCTTAAATGTGTGGGGAGAGCATATAATTTTTGTAAGAATGAAATACCCAGACCCACTAAGTAGCAAAAATTTATTGCCAAGGAGGAGATTTTATTTTCTTCATTACGTGTATTCCATTTAAATTTTTCTGGTTTAAGTCAAATACTGTGTATGTTTTGATATTAATTGATTGTTGTATAGTGTGTTTCTCATTGTCTAGAAGTTGTCAAACAGAAGCTTTGTATAACAAATTCCTTCCCCCAGCAAGGAAACGATTTCAGTAAAAAAAATAATTTTTGAAAATTTAAAAGCGCTTGTGCCAAAAAAGTAGCTTTCTTACATTATTATACAGATAGTGGCAACACCGAAATCTCTAATAAACTCCGTCAATTAGGCGGAAAGCACATTTAAAAGCACAAAAAGGCAATTAAGTACATATTTTAAAAAGATTGTTATCCGAACCCCTCGTGAAATTAAACAATGACTCCGACATACCTATTATTGGACTTACTTTAATCAGAATGCGATATTGTACTGTTGCATAACGATATTTGATTTAACTCAGCGTTACCAACATAATTGCGATAAGCGACGAATTGTGAGACGAAAACATTTCGGAATAAACTCCTCTATGGAATTATTTCTATGTCTTCCATCAGCCAAAGGTGAATAGACCAATGTCGCGAGACCCTGTTTATTTTTAGTTTCTAAAAAGTTTTATTTTTTTCTTCACACTGTTAAAAATAAAAATATATAAATTATTTAGAAATCATTTTGATGTACAAAAAACTTTTGCCGCCGAAATATCGTAATTGGTTCCAATTATCTTGCCAGCCTAAAATTTTATTACTAACATGATGTGGTGAAGTTTCAGTTTTAGGTCAAGAGAATCTCTTAGATATATATATTTTTTTCGTACATCGCAAAACTATAGATGGAAAACTGGATGAATAGGTGTTATCATTATGTCCACCCAATAAGTTATGGAGAAGATATTGTCCTTAGAATGCAATTACTTAAAGTTGACAGATGTAATTGAAGCCTTCCAGCTAAAAGTACAGGTCTCTTAATAAGCGAGAGAGAATTTAAGAAAATTTTACAATGAAAACATTTCAATGGAAGGGGGCTAAATTAAAAGAACTTATTAAAAATAATAAGTGTTTTGGAAAAACGACATGAAAATGGAATATACCATATAGCATTGTTCTATTGTTCATGTTCATTGTTCTGGAATTAGAAAAGCAAAAGTCTTGGAGTTGTAATATTTGGCAAGAAGTTAAACAATTTTTTGCTGAAAAACAAATCGTAAATGATTTTTTTTTTAAATTTACCGATAAAAAAAAAGTGTTTGAAAGTAAAGTGTTTGCTGGATTATGCGTTAGACGCTTTTTTAAAATTCCAATAATAATTAACAAATGAGATATTAAAGGACTTTAGAAAAATTCTTGAGAAATTTTTATTTTACGGCTGCTGGTGGTAGGGAACGAACTCATGCTCTTGGCCACTTGCAGTCAACGACTAAGGACTTGGATTTTGATTAAAATCGATGATTTAAAATTTCTTCTCAATGTTGCCTTTTCTTTGTTCCTCTTTAAAATCCAATGAAAACAAAAAAAATTAAAAATTACCTGAAATTGTATTGTAAAATCTAGTGCAGGAGTTGTATAAATTGAAATAAAAGCTAATCTAGTTACAAAACTAATACCTTCTCCTGACTTATCACTCCTACATAATTAATCAACCCTGATAATAACTTTATGATCGCTTCCTGATTATTATTTATTTTTACAATTTAATAATCATTTGCAAGTTAGTTATAAGTTTGCTTTTGCATAATAAGGTCGTATTGAGAGAATAGATTTAACTTGAAGATACGTGTTTTGTTGTTCTTCTCGGCTAACCCCCGTCCAAAATGTAACTCATCTAGGAATTAACTCGCTAACGCTTTTATGTTAGCGCCTACTTTTTTTTCGCATTTTTAATACATTTTCCAAGCAAATGAATTGATTTAAATTACCCACAATAATAAAAACCGAGATATGCGGTTATTCCATGATAATAAGGGAATCAGGCACTGCATCTTCTTTTAGTATGAAGAAAATATTTTCTGTGGAAAATGTTTTTCCTCTTCTCACATTTAAAGTTATTGTTGTTTGTTGATTTCGATTGACTTTGTAAGTGTTGTTGCCAGTGAAGCTCCATAAAAATGTGTGGAGTTTAATCCTTTCACCCATTTTGGCAATAACAGTAAAGTTAATGTTGGCTATTTAAGTTAGATGCGCATGAACGTTAAGGGCAACTAAAATGAGTAAAATTATTTGTGTAAAATGCTTTTTAAAGTTACCGTGCAAAGATTTGGAGTGTAGTTTGTAATAAAATACAATAATTACCGCACGGTTACCATCATTTTTCAGTATTAAAATTTTTTTGTTTGATATGGCAACTTCTTACATTGTGATTGTGTTGTATTCCATTATTTACTATTTTGTTGTTGTTTTTTTTTTTCTATAGTACAATTGCCGGATATTGATTAGTGGATACATCCTCTTACTCGTCGCGACATGTCATATCGCAAAGGCGCATGTCTCCTTACTTTAACATACAGTTTCTTCCCTACCTTTATATTATCAAGTATTTACTTCCCTTCCCCACTGCAGATGTGCAACAAGAACATGTTCAAAAATAACTTTTTTTTTCGTGTAACTTCCTTTTAAAACACAGAATTGTTTATATTTGGTTTTTTTTTTCTCGTTTAATAATAACTTACAGCTGAAGTTCTGTTAAGTGATTTACTTAAGTATGTTAACAATATTTTTAAAATGTTCTTAATTCGCTTTTCTTCTTGAAATTAATCTCCCACTTATGAGTGTTCCAACTAAATGCATATTTTGTGAATGGTATGAAATTTGAAACTTGTATGCAGCTGGTTGATCTTCAATACTGCAGAGTAGACTTTGAGTTGTTGCATAACAGAGTTTTACAACAGATGATCCAGAAAACGTAATTATTAGAAACGGCTTATTTATAGAAATATTAAAAATAATATTATTTATTTATGGAGCAATTAAAAAAAAAAGAATTGAAAGAAAATTTTATCAAATTCCTTTCCTTATAAAAAAAAAATATACATATAAGAAAATTTTATCTTTGCAATGATAAATTTTTATATGAAAAATTTCTAAATTATTTTAAAAGTATTCAAGCCTTTTTTAGTTGATTGAGTCTAGGATTTTTTTGTTTTATAAAAACTTTCTCAGGTATTAAGAATGAGTTAATATTACCAATAATAGTTAATTGGTAATATCAATTTCAGAAAGATGTCAATTGTGGTGTAAACGAAATATTGTAAATTAAAAATACAGTCAAACTTCCGTAAGACGAATCTCCATTATCCACCAAAACAAGTTCGACTTCTGGAGACTTCATAATTTACTAATTTATTGAAAGACATTATATATACAGTACAAATTCACCTTTTTATTTGCTCTAAATTAGATATTAGATTTTTTTAAATATTTTGTTATTTTGGGCTGAAGAGTTATTTTCTTATTATTTTTATTCAAAAGAGATTCCAGTTTGTTTAAATATGGGATTCCCCAAATAAAGAGAATATAAAAATAATAAAAACAATAAAAAAGTTTGATTGTTTCTACTTAGAGAAGGCACGTGCCTTTTTTTCAGTTGAGTTATAGAGGAATTCGGAAGTAAAATTGTATATAGTTTAAGCACTAAATGCTACAGCCTCTTGATTTGGTTTGAGTTATAGAAAATGCGACTTTTAGGAGTTCGTCTTATGGAAGTTCGACTTTAATTATTTATAAATTTGTAATTATTTTTCTTAAATGTATATTATTATCAAGGTAAATTTTTTGTTGGTAAATCTGATATGGCTAGTAGTGAGCAATGCGATTACTCAAAATCTATACCGATTTGGAATAAAAGTAAAACGGTTCTAAAATCCCATGACCTTCATATACTCCTTATACTCTGATAACAACTGATATTAACTTGTTATGTTAAAGTAAACGAGAATTATACATACCTACATACATACATATATGTAAAAATAAGTATAAAATTCGAAAAATGATTATGAAGCTGTCGGATAAGCTCCCCGGAGTCATTGAACCCCGGTTTTTCGTGATACCGAACACTATACTATCAAGTAACTCTTATTATTATTAAACGCATTTGTAACTCCTAAAGAAGTTTCTCGTATCGCTAACGAAATATTTAAAACAAAAACTAATTTTTTTATAAAAGAAATATACCATGAAATCTATCAAATAAATTTAAATTTTATTTTATATTTAAAAATTTCTTTAACAAAATGAAAAAAATTATCAAGAAGAGCCATTTGTGCACATCTGTTATTTTATACTACTTGATTCCTCCCCTAAATTTATTGATATATTATTTATGTGCTGATATATAATATATTTATTGTATTTAGCAAAGTTTTAGTATTGTTGTTATAATTTTTTTTTTTAATAAATCTCGGGGGAATTTATTAATGATATGTTGACAACTTTGCTGACATTGTGGGGCATTTTTTTTGCTATTAATCAAATTGAAGTATGCCAGTGATTTCATTTAATAAGGGGCGTTTTGTTAAAGAAAAAAAATGTGTTTTATGAATACATACATACATATGTACATATGTAAAAATATTAATTATGTAGTTAAAAAATGACTGTCTCATTTTAAGTGAAGTCGTTTCTCTCAATTTCAAATCTATGCACACGAGTATGTACAAAATTAGTGTTGAAAAAGAAACATTTAACACATTTAACACACTCATACATACGCGTACAACATATTTTACGCTTTCTAAATATTTAATTTATTTTTCTTCTCTTGTTACTTTCAAATTAAAAAGATTTCTAACGAAATCAATCAAATTTATAACAAGAAATATGCTGAACGTTTTTCACGCAATAAAAAAACCCATTTTGCATATGGGAATGGCCACAATGCGCCATTCCTATCAAGTGTTGTATATTTTCAGTGTAAAGACAAATGCGTTGAGTTAAATATGTACATGTGTAAAAAATATCGCATGCGATATTTAAGGTAAAGTGTAAGAAGTTACAGCCTAGTTTCCAACATCGATCGTAATCAGGACACTTTGATATCGTTCACTTGAATGCTTCACTTAAAATAGACTTATCGATTTACTGAGTTTACGTTTGTCTCAGTGCATCCAAACCATTCCTTCTCAGCGATTCAAAAACCTACAAGGCTTTTGAAGGCAACACATTACACTATTAAATAGTTTTTCTTTTTCGATTTTTTAATTGTATTTGTGAAATTCACTAGAAGCCTTTTTAAATATGACCTAATGCAAAGTACTTATACAAATGATGGCTGGAAGGGATATGGAGGAACTATTCTTCCTCAGCGAACCACAGCTACGAGTATATGGCCATGAAGGTTACGGGATTTCAGCACCGTTTTTATTTTATTCAAGATCAGTGTAGGTTTTGAGTAATCGCCTTAAAAATGGCCAGGGCTTAGCTCAATGAAAAAAAAAAACTCTACTTGTTCTTCTCTATAGCTATTGCTTCTTCTAATTTCTATGTAATGCATTGCATTACCAAAGACTATAAAGATTTTGGTAAGCACAACATCAAACTTTTGCCTTAATTTTATCAGATGTTTTGCAATGAAAATCTAAAAGTTACGAGAACCACTTAAGTATTTTATGGTTATTTTATCACGGGCGTGGAAATGCCCATAGGCCGTTCATATGTATGTGTGTGTGTGTAAACCTTTCAAGCAGAAAATGGGTTTTATGTCGTGTTAAATATTTATTTAAAAATTGTCAACTTAATATGAAATTAAAACTGTTCTGTATCACGAACTCTTTATTTCATGCACACGAAGAAGCACAGAGATCTGCAGCGGGGATCAAAAATTTCAAGTAAATCCAACAGAGACGAATTAATACCAGCTGGAGTCATGCTTCCGCCAACTTATACACATTTTCTTTGTGCTAAATATTTGCTAAAAATTAAAGCAGAACAAAATAAATTTCCGGCTGTACTATCACACAGAGTTGAAATGAAATTATATAAAAAATGTCTTGAAACTAATTAAAACTTTTTATTAAATCCATAACTTTTTTTTTATCTATATGTGCTTAGAAGGGATTTTAAAAAGTATTAACGAGTTTGAAATAAAACTTTTTTACTTACTTATTTTACTTGTACAGATTTGAAAATGTTTTCCAAAGTTTGCTATGATTGGGTTTTTGTAATTCTCAATAGTTTTTGGCAAAACAGGCATAATATGAGAAGGTTTGGATTTATTTTGCGAAACTGTTTGGTCTACTGGTGGTCTGTTTTGTTTCAGCAATAAACGAACGAAATGCAGGCATATAGACAAGCTTGTCGAAACTACAAATAAAATAGATAACAATAAATTGGGGGATCCACCGAATGTAATAGTATATTTCATTAAATACCTTCAATATTTTACACCAAAACATTTTCGACGGTTATTTTGTATATCGATAATTTTATAAGCTTTTTTGATATTTCAAGATTATATATCTATGCTTTCCCAACTTCCCCACAACTATTGATGGTAACACTATCTATACTTCTTCACCTCTAATACGTATCCATGACAACACGATTTTGCAAATTTTGGTTCGTTTAATTATTTATAAATTTTTTTAAAAGCATCTTCAATTATGTATCTATTCAAATTATGCAATTATGTTCTTAAAACGTAATTTGTATAATACATTGCTTTGAAAGCATTTGTTTATTTTATTATAAAGAAAACTAATACTCGCATTAACAATAATAAATTAAAAACAATTGTAAAATAATAATGTATTTTGAACGTGAGAATTAGAAAATTTTTCTTTATCTTCTCTATTCATAAATCGTAAGAATTTATTCATGTCTAACAGTTATATAAATTCATACTTGCATATGCATACACACTTATGCACAAATATACATATGGATACATATATTAGGGCAATGCATTCTTGTTACAGTGTGAAAAAGGGGGAAGTCCCAAATAATATCTAATAAAATTAATTTTAATGATTTATAAAGAATTAAAGATCAGGGAGAAGGGTTTGGCCACTGTTGGCACTTCCCTCTTTTTACATCACACACACACTTGCACATACAAAACTGTGAAATTCGTGCTTTTTACAATCTTTAGATTGGAAATATCGCACTTAGTATGAGAAGTGCGTAGTAGACATTTTGGCGTACCCGAATCCGCAATTGTTTTAAAAATGTTGAAAGTACAACAAAGTATAACATGTTATATATCATTCGAAAGGTCTCGAAGTGTTGTTTTTAAAAGTTAATAATTTAATTTTTATTTTCTTTTTTAATTCGAATGAAAATATTTGTGAAATGAAAAACAATTTAGTTTTTTTTAGTGATTTTACTATATGAAATTACTAAAAAAATTTATTGAGAAACAAACCCAATTAGGGCCTTTTTACTTGAGACCATCGTCATCTATATCTCTCTTTTTTTTTTTTGGAACGAAATATTTTGTTTTGTGTTGCAGTGCACCATAGATTTTTGGTCCTGATTTAAAACAGTATTGTCGCATTAAACGCAATTACTTAAAATTTTTTTGGTTCCTAAATTAATTATATAAACGTATGTAATAGTATTTTATAAGTTTGATTATTTTTATAAAATTTAGATGATTCTATTAAGTGTATCCTTGCTGGGCAAAAACAAGACAATTTAAAGTTAACTCTTAAGCAGATAACACTTTAAATACATACATACATATTTAGGTAATTACAAACATACTTCTATATTTTTGTATGTGGTATGTATTTTTGGAAGAAGAAACCCAACCTAAAAAATTTCTTTCGGTGTTGGGCAACTTATAACTTTTACTGTAAACATCAATGACCTCTTTAATAAAAAAAAAAAAAAAAAAAAAAAAAAAAAAAAATCTGAAATTATAATTCTTTTAAATAAACCTCGTTAAGCAGTACAGTCGCCTATACTTATATATTGATATCAGTGAGGACTCTTGTCTGGCACAGAAGACTTTTCACCCATAAATTGTCACCGAGCTAAAAACGTGAATTTCATAATAAAAATGCTGAAATAATTTTTTTTTTATTTTCATTTCATATTGACTGATTATTATGCCCTGCAAGTAGATACATAAATAATGTATTTTTGTATGGAGCTACTATGTGGCCGTACAAAGACGGATGGATTACGCAAGTTAATATTTTAATAGCCGTTTACTATGTGCTTATGCATGGCTTCTGGCTAACCTCTTTGCCTGCCTTCGCTTGGAGTTATTTTGCGGTCTGTTTTGTTTACCTTAAACAACATGTGTTTAAAATCGAGTTTTTCCTTTTAATTTAATTATTGAAAAAATATAATTTTCAAACTGCTAAGTAAGCAGCAACATACGAGGGTGGATAAAATTTTTCAATGTTTTTAATTGCAAAATATTCTCAACTTTTTTTATTTTTTTTTTTTTATTAAGAAAGTATTTTTTTCTCTTAATTTTCTCTTATTGCGTTAGGAAAATAGATACTCGGAATGTTGCCAGTTTAAGGGATTTGTGAAAGTCAGAGGGGGATTTTTTGGCGAAATTTTATTTTTATTGGAGATTTTTATAAATTGTAAAAGAATAATAACCCGTCAAAGAAGTGAAAGTTTACATGAAAATAAAATTAAAAAATGTTTATTTTTATCTTTCCAATTCGAATAGGCGTGACAATTTTAAAGCGGTATAACTTCTACGACAAATCATATAGCTGGTTAGAACAACGAAGTTACCAAATTAGAAATGAAAGGAATTTTCAGAATATTCACTGTTGAAAAGGTGCTGTTCACTGCACTTCTTAATAACTTCGACAACACATATAACGTGATAACACATATAATTTGCCAATGATACATTTTATTTAAGCACATATAACACCTTCGCCGTTGTTCTCTAGCCGTATTTCATAGGCGAACAAAAAATATTTGATAAAATGCTATTAAAGGCCTCGTTACACTATCCTAGATAATGGTATGATTCATTCATATGAAAATGTGATAATGACAACTTCTTACTTTAAAAAATCCATCAAAATGGCGTAGCTGGTGGCATTCTATTATACAGAAATATTAAAAAAAAATTTTTCTTTGCCGATTAAAGTAAAAGCAACTCTGATCGCAAGAAAATTGTAATTTTATGGAATTGCCATTTTATAAAAATTTTTGTAAACATTTTTATGCAACACTATTCAATTTTTTCAGCAAAAATCGTACGATTGGTTAGAATAGTGAAAAATAATAATAAAAATGTGTTCTACAACTTCTAGTTCGCCACCAATGAGCTGTATTAGTAACCATTCCCCTTAATTCTGTTCCCAAGCCATGGCTTAATAAGGCCTTAAGGCGGAGTGCTAGCCTTGGGAAAAAAATTTAATTAATTTACCTTAATAAAAAAGTGATGTAAAAATTTTCAACATACGAAAATTGAAAATTGGGTATAAAATGTAAAAAAAAACTGTGGCATCTCTGGTCGCTGTTACAGGAATATTACATGCATATCGTGCAAACTTATTTCTTATACGGTATGTGTGGAAAGAGAATTGCTTTGGAAAAATATCCCATGAGATAATTGCTTTGTCTATTTATAAGTTGTAAGAATTTAGTATTGAAAGTCCGATCTTTTCTGAAAACTAACTCAGCACAGTTAATTCATTACTTCCCAGCTTATCAAAGCTGTAGAGCAATGAAGGCCATGTTCATAGTGAAGTCCGGTAAATAGACTAAATTCATTTGGGAAAATAAAAGAAAAATTTTATTACATGTTATATTTTATTTATAAGTTTATTTATTTCTCTACTTACAAAACCCGCAATTGTTTATTTACAAAAGATCAAATAAAATATGTATATCAGCTATAAGACAGACATTCTGAAAAAACTATTTCTTTATTATTCTCGTGTAAAGCAGGAAAAACATTACTAAGGCCGTTCCGTATGGAAGTAGCGATATGTTTGTTCATTCAATAAATTTTCTTTTTTTGCCTTTTTTCACGTCAGTTGCGGATTTTAAATCGTACGATCACTATTTCATTACCTGCAATTTTTTCCAGACTGCTGTTTTGACGCCCTTTTGATAACATGTGTTGAAATGAATGAAAATCTATTTCGGGTTCCTTTTCCAGCTGGCCAATGATTCTATTGATTGATAAATCAAGCACATGCTGCAAGCATAACGAAAGAAACAATATGTTGTTTGTGTATTGAATTTCGAATGCAAAACGTATTTCGTAGGTATGTGGTAAGGCAGCTAATAGAGAATAATATAAATATTTTCAATAAAAAAATGGCCCTGCCTTTCAAGTTATCAAATTTTGAAACGAAAAAATTTGTTTCTTTATGAAATTGGAATGACGTAAAAAAACTATACTTGAATAGAATACATTTTTTTTTTCATAAATAGTAACAAACAAACATTCATTGAAGAAAAAAAAATAAAAATAATATTTAAAGAACTTCAATATTGAACTGGGCATGCGGAAACTTGAATTGATCAAAACCTCTGCTGAATGACTGAATTGTAAAGCAGAAATAGCAGAAAGAGCTTTACTGTGACAAAGTTTTTTTTTTTTTTTTAAACTTAATTTAGTGTTTGGACAGAAAGAAATCGGTTTTATAAATTTATTTGGAAACGTTCCGCGCGTAACTACGTGGCGAAAGACGAACAAAACAAGTTTGGAAGTTCATGAATGTAAGTACTCCCCTTCATTCTCTTTTCCAATTACATACATTAGCTGAAGGCCAGGTTTTGTTGGTCTGTTTTTAGATCTTGTACCAAATATTGAATCTTCATATACCCAAAATACCCCTAGTTCATACAAAAATAAACCATATCTACTGGTGTCAATGGGATGCTTCTTCACCATTATCGGGTAATTTGTATTCATGACATGCAACCTTAAGGACTTGTTTACTCTGCCGCACTTTTCCAATATACTTTTTAGTTTTCCTTTTTAAAGGTTGACCCCAAAAATGTAATTATTGTAAGAGAAAACTCAATTCAGCTTTCTTTTCTGAAAATTAGAGAACCAATAGAAAATATTTTATTCATAAGTTTATTCAATGTTATGAAAACTTCATAATTCATTACATATTGCAAGATAGTTTCTTGTGAGAAATGCATAAAAAATGTCGTTGTTGCCACCAGTCGATTTTAGAGAGTCAAAATTGTTTATATGATAAAATGAGAAGCGCATAGCAGGCAGGTTTTCGTGCATAAAATTAGTTTTCTTATAAAAGTCGTTTAATTAAAGCACAGTGCTATATATTATATATCATTAAAGAGGTTTGGAAATCTAGTTTTCAAAACTATCTAAATCTTTTTATTATTTTTTTTTTTATTAGAATACAACAATTTGCAGGTGAAAAAATAATTAAATAAAAATGTAATAATTTTAATAAAATGAATTTTATTTCGTTTATTTCAAATGGCTGAAATTGGCTTTGATTATTATCGAAAATATATATAAAGTTTTTAAAAACCAAAACTTAAATACAAAAGAAATGCATTAAAAAACTATTTAACAGAAAATATAGAAAATATAGAAAGCGATTGTTATGCCCTCTCGCGGTTTTTTTAAGAAAAAGTAATTTAAGCAAAATAAAATGAAAACGTGTCAAAGACTCAAAAATCAAAAATCTTGTATAATTAATATAAAACCTTTCAAAAATAAAAAACAAAAGTGCTGTGAAGGGAAAAAACTTTCAATTTATGTTCAGAATGGACCCGGCCGGCAAATGCCAGCACGCATTCAACGTCTCCAATCCCATGAAAATTGCTTTGCTAAAGTGTTTTGAATTTGATGAGTAGAAAGATTTGCTAGAAAGAAATTTTGAAATTCAACATAAAAACTGGAATAAAAAAATTTCAAAATTAAAATCCCAATAATGTGGGCGGGGCATTTCGGCCAACTATATTAATGTGCGATTTTGAAAGGTGGCAGTAATTTTAGAAAACACCTTTTCGTATCTACACACCGTCTTTTGAGGGGAAACCCAACACAATAAATGTGCTGCAAGTGCAATGCAATCAATAGGCGAACTTGAATGCAATGTATGCAAGTGCGATAATAATCGATAATTCAATAATAATGGCTCTTTGTTAGAGCATGTCAATGCACCAGAATTGCTTTGTTTCTTAAACGTTGTTAACAAAGTGACACAATATGGTCGTATGGATGACGAATATTGCTATTCTGCGGTCTTTAATTGTGACTGCTATTATTGGGTTTGCAAGTCCCTAAACACCGATAATGAGCTTAAATGGCTTAGTGTTGTTGTTTTAGGCTTTTCTCTAATTTTTTTTCGTTTTTTTTTGTGTTGTTGGTTTGTATGTGGAAAACCATTTAAGAACTTTCCTTTTCCTTATTTGTATAAAAGCACATCGAAAACGAGAAACGCTCGCCCGTTGAAAGCTCTGCATGTCAAAATAATCAAATTCAAAACTCTCTTCCGCTTTAACTATTTTTTTCTGGCTGTTAATAATTTATTTTAAATGTTTTGTTTCTTACACACGCTATTTGATTTAAGCAAAGCGATTTGTTGTTTAGAATAATATAAATAAATTATAATAAGCCAATTCAACAGGTTTCATTTAAACAATTTCTTAAGGAGGATTTCCTTTTTATATTAATTTTATTTATGTATTTTTTTATAAAATAAATAATTAAATTTATATTAATATATATATATTTTATTAATTATTATTTTGTTAAATATCTATAGAAAAAAAAGTTTATAACAATTAGTTGAATATATATATGTATATCTATGTATATATATTTAATATTTATTAATTATTAGATAAATACTATAATTAAATTTTTGCTTATTATTTATTTATTTAAATCATTAGAGAATAAGTAGATTTTCTTAACTAATGTATTCAATAGGCAATGGGAGCTGAGCCTTAGCCTTTGTATTGTTTTAAAAATAATAAGAGAAATATTTATTTTATTTTTATTTATATATTTTTTTATTTGGAAGCTAATCAGAATAATTTTTTTATATAATGTTATTATTTTTATTAAATATTAATATTATTTTTTTTAAATATTATTATTATTTTTATAAAATATTATTATTATTTTTATTAAATATTAATATTATTTGCATTATATATTATTATTATTTATTATATGTGTAGTAGTAGAAGCCAATAGCAACCGTGCTACAGCCTGGAATGACTGCCACAGAAGTGTATAATAAAAGTTTATGATCTTTTATAGGAAGGAGTTCTGGTTCTTCCCGAGATAGTACAAAAAGCAGTGGCGGAGCTTTATTAGAAACCCCACTGACAAGGATGACTGTCCGGAAGTGCGAGGGCCTTTCAAACTCTACCTCTACGTTCAAAAAATTAATATTAATATTATAATTTTATATATGTTTATTATATATATTTTTATACTCATTATATTACATACATATATGTATGTGTCTAGCAGGAATTGCGAGGTCTTTTCCCAATGTAAGATTTTAAGAACTATTGATTTCGCCATTCCGATGTTTCGAACCTCGAAATAAAAAGTTAAAATATATAAACCTTCCGATATTTTTTAATATTGATAAAAGAAAAGAAAAGTGCGGAAGTATTTAAATATGAGATTTCCAAAATCTTTATTTCCGATCCACTTTGAGGAACAAACACCAACAATTTTTCTCTCTACGATTACAAGTAAATCACGCATTTTCTATCATTATTATTAATTTTTATTTTATTCACTTTCACAGTTTTTAAAATTCGTTTCCCGAAGTGTTATAAAATCCTCGAGAGGTCTTCCTTCATATTTTATTTTTGAACGATTCTCTTATTTTTAAAAAGACCATACAAGAAAATAATAAATTTCACATTCCTCAAAATTTTATTAATCCAAAACTTTCCAAAACGGTTCTGTATACAAATTTGGAGCCTTCAATTTCGCCTTGATTTGGTTTATTAGCAGCCAAAAATTCACATTAAATAATAAAAACTGTAAAAATATATTTTTTCTAAAAAAATCTGATAAAAAGCACCGCTTCTAAAACAAAAAAAAAATCGTTGAAAAAAAATCAAAAAAAACAAAAAAAAAAAATTTTCGCAAAAAAGAAAAACCTTAAAAATAAACATACTAATTCGAACAAAATTAATTAAATTTTAGCAAAAACAAAATATTTTATTATCAATTGCTTGAAATTTGTGTAAAAGCGGGGAAATTATTTTAATTATTCGTTTAGCCAATTAATGTTTTATTTGGTGTCAAGGATAGAGGAAGTATAGAAAAAGAAGAAGACTATTCTTAAAAAAAAGTTTATTTTTGGTTTTAGAAAGAAATTTTAAGCACTGAATGCATAATTAATTCCCCTGATAGTTATTTAGGGTAAGGTATCTACGTCTGTTAGCTAAATAAGTAAAGAAACTTAAACGAAAATTGATGAAATAATTGATTAAATTTAAATATTAATGTATTCAACTTTTCCTTTTATTTCTAGCATTCCAACATTAATATTTACATAATAAATTTTAAAAATTAAGTGCTCAAAATGGCCCCAATGCCCAGTATTAAAAACAGCAATAAGCCCGATACAAATTATTTATATGCTACAAATGATTCCGGTGACAGTTGTTCCTCGCCCTCCAGCCCACCTTCAAGTACAGGTAAATTTTCGAAATTATAACTTTTTATTCTAATTTGCTAAATAAATATTTTCGCTACTTTTTATTAGGAATATCTGCTGTAAAGAGCGTTTATTTTAAATTTACTGTATACCAGTATGTATTTGAAAAGAAATGTAAAGATAATTATTATTCACGAATTTTTTACATTTGAAGTGCATTAAGAAGTAATAAATTTTGTGTATAACAGTTTTTAAATATATTGTTAGCTGTAGTATAACAGAATTTGTTATATAAAAATTATTAATAGTAAAACTAATGTTGTTTTCTGTATTAAATTTTCAGCATTTTTTTTTTGTTTTTTGCCCCTCCCAACAAAAAATACCTTTCCTTATAATTTTATAAAAAATTTACAGGTTGATTAAGTGTAATATTGCCATATTGACTGGAATATTAAAATTGATTTATCTTTACTTTATTTGTATATAATAGATTTGATTGGATACTCATTCTTATTATTTTAGATCCCGGAAAATCACAATGTTCTTCCTTGTCCGATGGTGAATCCTTTGAGGGTTATGGAGAGAATGAATTAGTTAGTATACATTCCAGACATGATCATGTGACTCACTCTTTAAACAACAACAATGAAAATAGTAACTTGAGTAGCAATTCAGGCATTCAACTTGATTTAGCACCGCATAACGCCAACTCTTCCGCACCACAACAGTAAGTTTCTTTTCAGTTTTTTTAAAAAAGCTAACCCAATTAATTAATTAATTAAATGTATTACAATTTATATGTTTTTATTTTTTTTTTAGTGATGATGATGACTTAAATTTTATACCCCGCGATAATTGGGCTCGTATGAGTCTTAGACGTACGCCTACCAAGTGAGTAATTTTTATTATTCTTTTATCTTGAGTTTTATCTCCTTATAATTATTTGCTTTATTGAATTGTTACATCTATTGTAAATTAAATTTAATTTAACTTAACTTTACATTTATTGTCGTAGAATTTTTTAAATTTCGTTATTGACGTCATATTCATATTCAAACGAGTTTTTGCTGTTAAAACCTCAGTGTGCTTAAGTAAGCAGCTTTTTTATGAATTGTTTTTTTTTTATTATTATTTAATTGTCTTGTCTCTACCTGTTTGCATGCCATATTTTGAATTTTTTTTTTTGTTTCCATTTATTTTTGTATATAAACAAACCATTTATTTGATTTGGCATTTACGCAAAAATTGCATATCTTTACATACTGACATGCAAACATATATACAGCCACAAGCATAAGTATGGATGTGTAATGTGTATATGGTTGGGTATTTGCTTTTGCGTTGCTTATGAACCGGTTTTCCGTTTAACATTTTAATTTATTATTAATTTTTATTTTGCTTCATTTTCTTTGAACCGAAATACCAAAAACACAAAAGCAAATCATAAAACAATAACGAGAAAAGTATTAGCTTGACCCGACAACCTGACTGTGAGCTGGCGATGACTTAAAATATGCTTTAAATGCAACATTCATGCTTACATGCTTTTATAATACATATGTATGTTGTGTGTATGTACATACATACAGCAGTATGGATGTTTAAATGCACATACTCAACCAAAGCTATTTCGCCCATGAATCCCATACATATAAATTTTGTTTATTGCCAGATTTGGTTTTTCATAAATTAAACTCTCTGAGAGAGTTCAGATTAAAATAATTGCAAAGAGACTCTCTTAAATTTGTTTACCGTTTTTAACATCTAATGAAAATACAGTGCTGCCAATATATTTAAATAACATGTTGTAAAATTGTTTAGCCTTTTTAATATTTCTAACGTGAAAGGAGTTAATAAAAACTGACAGTAAAAAAACAAATAATTAAAATTAAAGAACTTGGCTGCAAACTCTAATCGCAAAAAGTGGCAACGAAATTAATTAACTTATTCAATTTTATTGAAGAACGAAAACGTCATTGAAATGAGAAATTTGTTGCACCAACTATGTCACTACTCATGTATACATATAAAACAGATGGACGGACTCAGCTGATTTTCTTATTTTTATTAAACTCCAAATTATTAAATATTTTCAAATTTTATTGATTCAGAATATTTATTGATATAATCTTTTGAGAATTCTTTGACAAACCGCTAAAATATACAAAGTGGATACAAGAAAATTTACCAGCATCCTTTCTAAGCTATGAATCAAATAAAGATTTGATTTTTTAATGGAAAATGTAATAAAAATTCTGTAAAGTTGCTTGACGAAATTCAGATTTTTAAATAAGGAATTAAAATTCATTTGGCCATTAATAATATATTATTTATATGATATATTTTATTACAAATATATATTTGATAAAATCAAATTTTAATTAGTTTACAGTTTTTCTCCTGTGTTTCTATACTTATGTAGATTTTTTATTTAAAGTGCTTTTCAGTTGTCGCTCTTACGAGCATTTGCCTTGTAGAATCGAAAATTGTATTCAGTATATTGTATTGCGTCAATATTGGGATTCAATTCCCATTCCGACACACAAACATGTGTAAGCAAAAATATTTGAAGTTGCAATACTGTACCAGTAAAAGAACGTAATTTTACAGAGAAAAAACGTCTAATCATCATACCGCTTGTTTTTATCAGAAAATCGTCTAATTTGGCAGCTTTGCTTGTAGTGTTATGGGGAAGAGAAGAAATAACTCTAAATTTAAAGAGAGTTTGAATTTCGCTACTGCTTTTCTTTTGTATATTCATTTATTCTCTTAAATTTTTGATTTTGTAAACTTCATAAATAAATTTATAAACATTTTCAATTTTAAATTTTGAATATTTCCTTTTTTTCCTTTTTGCAGAAATCCAGATACTTTAGCCAATCGTCGTTGGGGTTCCATGAGACAGTAAGATTTTTTTTTTTTCTCAAAAAACTTTCATTACACTTTCATATGTACATACCAACATACACACCCACACACACACATAAGTATATACATAAGTGCTTACAATAAAGTTTGGCTAAAACTTTTCTGGTTTAAGGGCTTCTCCAAATTTATGTAAATACGTAACTTAATACAGGACTCCAATGTATTGTCGTATGTGCTGGTATGTACACACATACATTTTACCAATTTTGTTTACTTAGAAAATGTATTATATATATATATATATATATATGTATGTATGTCTCCATGGGTTTGGTTTTCTCACTACACGCTACTAACATGGTTATTAATGGGCCACACTAGGTTTTCTGATAATACTTGCTTAATTTGCCAAAAATCATTTTGAAATAACTAATGCTATTATTGTTGGTTTTGTCCCATTTTTATTGCCTCCAGATTAATTGCTGATGATAACTTTTAAACAGTGTGTGTGTGTGTGCACACATCCCCATGCTCATGCACTCTTTGGAAAATTTAATAAAACTATTGTCAATGAATTGTAACAATTTTGTTGTCTCGTTTAATGAAATATACAATATTTCTTTACATATATACACACATATATATACATATATATTTTTTTGCTACCAAGAATTTAGCACAAAATCATTAAAGTTACAAGCAAAAAAAGAAAGAAATTACAATTACAATTACATCAATACTTAAATTTTTCCCAGTTGTATTTTCCCTCTTTTTTATGTCAGTACGTGATATAATTCATAATCGAGACCAGAAATATAGCAGCGAGTTTTCAGGATGGCTAATCTTGAAATAAATGTAATAACTCTATATAACTCTTTTTGTAATAACTCTATAATAATTTTATTCAATAATTTTATTTTAAAAAATTTATTTTTCAATATATTGAAAACAAAAAAAAAATTATTTGAAGCGGAGAAAAATTTTATTTTAATACTTCAAAAACAAAGAAAGAAAACAATGTGAACTATTTAGGCAAATACTTGTACTTTTTTTATGTTCCAAAAACAATATGAAACATTGCATAAGGAAAACTAATTAATACCCTGTAGCGCACACTTTTGCTAGGCTTAGAAAAACTACAATTGCTCAATTCAGGAAGTGTTGTATTGCGTCAAATTTGTTCTATTGCATAAAATTTTATGACACCCATTAAGATGTTTTGCCTTTTTCCATATAAAATCATAATATGGCAAAACGATAGTTTTAGCAGTGAATTTTCAGAGTGCTATTCAGTCAGCTGGTTTTTGTTTATAACATTTTATGACTGTCATAAAAATATTTTTCATAATATGACAATGCAACTCTTTTAGCAGTGCAATTTCAGAGTCCTATTCGGGCAGCTGTTTTTTGTTTATAAAATTTTATGACTGTTAAAAAAAAATTTTTTTTTTTTTGCTTTTTTTCTATACAAAATCAGAACCTGGCAATGCCACTTTTTTAGCAGTGTATTTTCGGAGTCCTAATCGATCAGCTGTTTTTTGTTTACAAAGCAATGCGATTATTCTTTATAAGGTAATACAACAGACAGTTCACAGTTGTTTTAGTTGGTCTTAAATAGTACCTTATGCCTATGGAACTTTTTGTGAAATAAAAAAATACTTTTAAAAAATACTTCATTTAAAAACAAATTTATTGAAAGTTCCTTTTTACAGTATGACTAATTGTTATCCCTTAATATTGCCAAGAAGTGGTACGCCACTGGCTATTACAAATTTATTTATGGGAATGTACAGTAGAACAATATAGGGTTAGTTTTCTATCAAAAAATTTTACACAATTGCTTGGAAGGCCATTATTATTTCGTCTGCTAAAAGGGAAATTGTAAACTAGTCCATTTTCCCCGACCAATTGTGTTCAGGTATACTGTGCTATCAATATTTGACCTTTGAAGTTCTTTCAAATAATAGCAAATCAGGTCTCTGCTATCAAAATTTCTTAGCTTATATTTAGCGGGGTTTGTTCTAATTTGCATATTGAATTTTTACAATATTTAAAAAGAATCGGGAAACTATTCAACTGGTAAGCTTTTTTTAACACAACTGTTTGCTTTTCATACACACATAGCTGGCTGCATACATTCATACATTTATCTTTCTTAGCCGCGCTCTCGTTCAACCTTTTTTCGTGTCAAGAATTTCTTTATATTTCAATTTAACGTGTTTTCTTTGCTAAAACCGGTTTCTTTATTTTCTTTTAAACCCTCCACAATAAACGAAATTAGTTGTTGTTGTAAATATTAATGGCATTTCTGCACTAAAGAAAAAGCACTTCATGATCGGCAAGATGGTTTTTAGGTCTCATTTGTCGTAGCAAACAAACAACAAGAAACCACAAGAGAACAAAAAATAAAGCATCCATTCTTTAAGTTTAAGTCAACTTGTTTTCAAATTTTATTCCTCAAGTTTTGAATGTTAACTTTTGAATATTGGCAGGGCAGGGCAGGGCTTATTGCACTATCCAGCTATAACTATTCGTGGATACATTCCTGCATACACAGGCAGGTACATGTACTTTTAATGCGCATGCGTCACAGCGTCATGGCTTAGGAATGTTTCTTAGTTACTTTTATGTTTTCTTTTTAATGGTTTCTCTCTTTTCAATGAAGTATGAGGGGGGAAAAAGCATTTTTAACCGGGATGGTTTGCATTTGTTAAAAAGTTATAAAAACAATTCTCACACTTCTTGCTGTTTCTGTAAATCCAACAAGTTGTCAAAGACGAGACTGAAAGCAATGAAACATGTAAACAACAATGTTGCCAGCATTGCAATAGTGAAACGAAGCAAAAGTTTGGAGGTTTTTAAAATTATCATTATTAAAATTATCTCCGTGTTGTTTTGCATCTTCTATGCGGCAAATCGCTTTGCATCCTGGCGGAAAATCGAAATTATTTCCTAAATAAATATATAATACCATTCCAATTCGATAATATTCGTTTCAGTTATCAGATATCATTCCACGATAAAGCCAATTAAAATTATATATATATATTTTTAATATATTTGCAATCTATTTACAATCAAATAATAAGCATATATTGACAGTCAAATATAAAATATTACAAATACTTTATATTTCAGAGAATTTAGTCAAACACATATATATTTCCATCGGAACTGCATAATTCTTTAAATTAATTTCACTAAAATAGAGAAATCGGGGAGAAAATCTAGCCCCTGCTGTCTTTTTAAACGTCTTTTTTAATCACTGTCATCAATGAAAAATTTATATAGAAGAGTTTTAGAAATTTAAAAGTATTCCACATTTTTCATTTAATAAAAAAAATTATTTCGTAAAAATTAGATAGAACTACAGACTACATAAATAATTATTATTAATAATTTAGTTTTTTAATGAAGGGACTAAAGTACAGTTTAGGAAGGAAAGCCTTTTGAACTACTGCCGTTCTCAAATGTGGTATTTTTATATATTTTGACGAGTAATTGGTTGGACAGCCGACAGGGTTCAAAGCCAACTCGGGTAGCAGTGAAAATTTCGACCACTTTATAAATTTTAGTCTTCTTCAATATGGTCGCTCGTGGATGTGGTAACATTATCGAGCAAAAATTCCTTTCTTATTATTTTAAAATTTCTGGCAACTCTCTTGTGGCATTTAATGTGTTTATGCCATCTTGTGGTTTTGTTTTGATTTTTCTGCTTTTTAAAGTTCAGTTTCACGTCAACGCCAACTTTTGCTACATTTTAATTTCAATTCGAGCTCTTATTTCCCTTCAATTTCGCGGCTTTTTATAAAGCCTTAAGTCATGCCAGAACTGGTTAATTAAAAAAAAATAATTAAATAACAAATGACAAACTAGACATCGGATGAAATTACCAAACAAACAGACAAAGAAATCTCCCGTTACTAAATGGTTTAATATGGTCTAGTAGATTTTGAAATCTAAGACTATAGTTAGATTCCGTAACCAAAAAAACATATAAATGACTTTTTGTTTATTTTCTTTTCTCTTCCGTAGCGTGCGATGCAAGATGTTATATATATAGTTTATCAAAGCAGGTACACTTCCTAATAAAATCAAAAAACAGAAAAAAAAAATTCTTTTATTTTTGAGTTGGAGGTTGGAAGATCTTTCATTGAATTTACTTTACTTTAAATATATGTGTTTTATTTAAGATAATTTCACTATATTCTTCAAAGGCTCGTATAGTAAACAAAGGGAAAAATAATTTTAAATCTGTAAACACATTCACCACAACATTCTAATGACTACAATCGGCTACGCAGCTACCCGACCGCAGTTGCAGCTGTGCACAACTACCGTTTTCAAGGGGGGAAAGTAATAAAAACAGGGCAGGGAGTATAATAATAAAGCGAAATATAAGTTTTTCAAAATTATATTGTTTTATCTAAAAATTGTTAATTGGTTGATATCTAAAATCTAATTATTGATTTCCAAATGCATCATTATGTGGCTTCATTAAAATATGCGACATCAACTCTGAATATTTTCGAGGCTTGTTTCAAAATAATTGTTTTGCATATGCAAGCCAGCTGCATTTGTAGTCATGTATTTGTTTAGCTTATTGTGGCGACTGTGTTCAATGTCTAAGCTTTATTTCCTTTACTACAAAGCTACAATGCCAAGCCAGCTGCATTTGTAGTCATATATTTGTTTAGCCTATTGTGGCGAATATGTGTGCTTTATTCCCTTTACTACAAAGCTACAATGTCAAGCCAGCTGCATTTGTAGTCATGTATTTGTTTAGCCTGTTGTGGCGAATATGTGTGCTTTATTCCTTTTGCTACAAAGCTACAATGCCAAGCCAGCTGCATTTGTAGTCATGTATTTATTTAGTCTCCTATGTTGAATGGATAGGATGTTTAAGCTTTATTCTCTTTGCTAAAAGGGCAAGCCAGCGGCAATTGTAGACCTGTAGGGTTATTCTAAATTGCGAAGCAATAGTCAGTGCGATGCGAAAACATGCAAATGCAAACAATTGGTATTCACTATTGCGATTTTCGCATAGTACTCTTTTCTATTCGCATTTCAAATGCGAAAATGTTGTAAGTCGGTATTCTGTATTGCGAAAGCTAATGTCAGATACATGCGATAATCGCAAAATTTATTCGGCAGTATAACAGCAACCGCAAAGTACAAAAATGTAGGTAAAAAATTATAATTTTGTTCATTTATTTAAATTATTTTTTTTTTTAAGTTTTTCTTTTGAGCAAATATATAATCAAAGAAGTGCCTTTAAGTTTCTAAATAAAAAGAAGACAGTTGGTTTTTAAATTATATTGTTTTTTATTTCATCTCCTATATTTCTAGCAATGTTTGTGTAATTGTTTTTACTAGTACTATTATTGTAGCTGGTTGATTTCAATTCGGATCAAATATTATTTAAAACGTAAAAAATGCCTCTTGGGGCAATCTATAATTTTTTACAAAACTGGAATAGAAATGTTTTTTATAATTAATTGTTTTAATGCTACAAAATAAATTACCTTTTTACATTCATTTTACCTTAGAATATACGATTTGCTTCTAAGCATTCTTCTCTGCACCCTTTCATTTTGGTCATGCTCCTCTTCATCATAAAACCATAGAGCAACAAAATCCATTTTTGGTAAATTACACAATTACACAAATATTAAATAAATTTATTTTATTTTGTAACCACAATTGCAAATTTCTTTTTCTTTTGTAAGATTAAATTTGACGTTTACTGGTACCAGCGTTGTTAATTTTGGCCGGTGATGCCGCGATTTAAAATAAAATGCGATTGCGATAGCGAAAGTGTTGCAGAATACTAATATTGCATCGCAATTCAGAATAAGCCTACTGTATTCGTTAAGCCTACTCTGGTGAATGTATTTAATGCTTAAGCTTTATTTCCTTAGCTACCAGGCTGGAATGGAAGGACAGCGGTATTGGTACTCAGGTACTTGGTTAGCTTGTTGTGGCGACTATAGCAAGCCACTGAAGATTATTTCATTAGATCAATTAAAATGGGATGGGATGACAAATAAATGCAATCGCTTAAACTATTTTGTAGTCATGAATTTGCTTAGCCTGCGAATTTATTCAATGTTTGAGCTTTATTCCCTAAAAGTATGCTTTAAATTGAAATTTGGTAACAAATTTCCTCAATTTCATTTAATACATTCTTCCCAAGCTCTTGTCTAAGACAGCAATTTTTTTTTTTTTTTTTGTTTGTTCATATCTAATTGCATAGTGAGCAAAAACAACGAAACTTAAGCAGCAAAAAATTTACATATTTTCCCATAATTATTGCCAACAATTTAAAGAGAAACATCGTTGCGAACTGACTACACGCTCATAACCACTTAATTACAATATTAACACACACACACTCACACACATACACATAGCAATAAATAAATAAATAAGAAAACAAATTTAGGAATTTTCATAACTTCTTTCTTAATTCACTTTTTGTAAATTTCTTGTTCCCAAACTTTTAAATGATGAGAAAATGCATTCGAGTGTTGCCAAAAGCCGTCTTAAAGTTTTTCTAACTTTTTATGTTTTTATGCACTATAATGAAGAATGAAATAAATGGAGTAGATTTCACACCTCTATTTAAACTCCTCAAAAAAAAAAAAAAAAAAATGAGAAAACAATGCAATTTTTCTTTGGTGATGGAAGGGGAATTCTTGAAGCTCATTTTATTATACGTAAAAGCAAACGTTGTTCTTAAGAACGTCATAAACTTTACAAAAATATATGTATATATTTCCCTGCTTTTCTTCCCCTTAAAACTTAATTACACACATGACTAAATTAACAGCTCGCTGTTCCCTCCCGACTGCTTAATCTCAATCCAATTGCAAGGTTTGATGTTATCAGGGCTCCTGAGACAAAGATGCTGCATTTGCTTCCTACTCATACTTCAATTGTTACGTTTAAAACTGTGTTGATACATTCCAGTCACGTTTCTAGTTTTCCTAAATTTTTTTTCTCGTTTTATCAGCCCAAATACAAATAAAAGAAAATAAATCTTAAAAACATGATGATGTCCTTTATTTAGTTTAAGAACACACCCAAAATTATTTCAAAAATACAATAAAGTCTGTAAAAGTTGCTGCAGTTTACTTTGGAACAACTTTCAACCTCATCGAACATGTTCCAAGCCAGAGGTGTGAAGTTCAGTAGTATAAGAATTTTTTTTTTTTTTTTTTTTGAAGAATATCAGCATACATGAATTAAAATGGAAAGTATGAAGGTGGAAAGAAATATTTCTCTGTAATGACAATTAAATTCAATCGATTAATCTGTTTAGTGGAAAGTTCAGGAGGACCTCTTGTTCATACAACAACATCCTGTACAAAGAGTATCATATTACACAGAATAGGCAAGTTTTTAGGCTATGAGCAAATTGTGATTGCCAAGTCCTGGAATGTAGAAAATGAAGTAAAAATTTTGTCAACCTTATGGGGATTCCCCATGACCTCTAATGGTTTAAATAAAATCGAAAACTTTTTATTATTAAAGATCAAAAAAAAAAAAACCGATTTTATAGTGTTCGCTACTGAATCCACAACCTTTATAAAGACTTTTAAAAGCAAGGTATCGTGTTATTACAGTCAACTCTTAGAACTGTGAACATGCAGTAACACGGACAGTAAATTAACAGTAAATTTTTTTTTATGTTGACTACTCCAAATTGTAAGCCCACAATGAAGGCTTTAAGACCTGAACTTTTTTACGAAAGTTTTGATTTAATTTTGTAAGCCTATTAAAAAATGTATAAATTTATTTTTGAAGTTCTAAAGTTAAGGTCAAGGCTGTTTGATACCATAGATATACTGTTGTAAGATAGACTGTTATAAGATATACTGTATTAAGATAGATTGTTATAAGATATACTGTATTAAGATAGACTGATAGAGACCGACAGCAAAGATGTAGAAAGTCTGTATTAAAGATAACTCTGTATTACAAATGCTCAAACAAAATCAATGCCAACAGGAGATCGCTGATTTATTTTTGTTTAGGTGGTCCACTGAATATCCAATCATAAAAATCATTCCTGGATTTCTATACAAAATCTTTGAAAGAAATAAAATAACTATTGTTTTAACGTCAAAAGGATTATATTTGAAATTAATAAAAGTAATTAAAATTAAAAATAACACATTAGACCACAAAACCGTTCTAAAAGTAGAGGTAATGTTTACGAAAATTTGGGGAAAAGCTATAAAAACATGAAGTTTTAATTTTAAAAAATTTCAAAATCTCATTAAAAAGTGGGCAAATAAACGAATGAGAAAATTAGTAACTGGCAATCCCTTTGAAAACTAGAGTAGCCTGACGCGATAACAGCAGTGTCTTCGAACATCTGATTGTAAGGCCCTGCCCTCGAGAATATCTCATAGATGAAAAGCGACGTGCTTTATTTTTAAATCGAAAGAGAGTTAAAACAGTGTTGTGTCAAAACCTTTACGTAGTTATTTAAGTATTTTCTTTATTGTTGTATTTTTGAATTTTCATGAATTAATTATTTTAAATACCTGTTTGCTCTGGATTTCTTTTGCTTAAGTTAATTTTGTTTTTGTTTTTGTTATTGAAATAATTTGACATGGTAACTGTACAAACATTCCTTTGCCTTTATTTATTTAAATAAAAGTCGAACCAACAAAGATCATTTTTATTCCAAAAAAAAAAAAAAAAAAAAAAATAAATAAAGAAATCTTATGTTTCAACAATGAGATTAAAATATGTTATAAAAAATACAAAAAAGAAAAATTAACGTTTTTAAGAATTTACTGTATGTTTGAGGTCACTGTTCTTCGTCGCCTCATAAGTAAGTTTTGGTCTAATCTTTTAGCTTTTTATTCTTCATATGGAATTGTACGAAATGCAGGTATAAAAGGAGGGAGAATCCAATATTTTGCATCATTTGCACAAAACTGCATGCATCTGTTTGAATAAATACTTTATTTTTCTAAAGAATCACAATAGTACTAAATTTTCCATACCTGGTTAATACTATTGCACGTTTTCTCTTTTAGAGTTTTGTTTTTTGATTCGCTCTCTCTCTCTCTCTTTTGATGCTCTTTATTAAACTAATTACATGGTGTGCATAGTTTTTGTTGGCTTTAATAAGAATTTGCGAAAGAAGGCCCCGGTATTTTTGTGCCCATTTCAGTTGCTTCAAACACTTTGTCGGTGGAGGTCTGTTTCGTTCTTAAAGTGCGCTTAATTTCGGTTTGGCTTGCATTTTGCCGTTTTTAACGTGTATTTTGTTTAATTAACATTTAACTGGTCGTTGTTGCATGCCTTGAAATTGTGTTTTAAATTACATAAAATAATTTATTTTGGCAGATTAAATTTAATAAGCCGATTAAGTTGGGCTTTATTACTGCTTTTAAATAACAAACCAAGCAAAATTTCTCATCAAAGGTTAAAGTACGTCTTAAATAATTATTGTTTTAAAATGTAATTAAAGTTAATTTAATTAAGTTCTTAATTAGAAATGTTTGATTTTAGCCAGTTTTATTGAATTTTGTTTTTCATTGTACGGCTTCTTGGTGTAAAATTAAACAGGTTTTATTCTGTTTTATTGTGTTTTAGTGAAAAAAGATAACAAATAAATTTTTAACAAGAAGAGGAAAAATGTAAATCTATAAAACGGAAACTGATTTTGTAACGTTTTAAAACAAAAATATGTATGTGACCTAAATTTTCAAAGCAAGCTGTGAGCTTTGGCAACACAAACAAAAGACGGTAAAAGTGGTTAAAATATTTGAAAAGTTTTAAAAGTAATAAATTTAGAGCGGATTGCATTAAAATAGCATTTGATTTTGGAAATACAGGAGGGGGTTTTTGGAATTCGGCGGCCTAACTTTGATATAGTAGAAAACAAGATTATGCAACCTTTTGCAATAACATTTGAAGTTATTGCTTTTCAACGAGCAATCCAACAAAAGCACGATTTCTAATCATCATCGATATATGGTTATAAAAATTTGGTTTTTAAAAACAGTTATCATTTACAGTTTCTTTAAACTTTTTGTATATCTCATGAGCTTTCACACTCCTTTGAGTAATTCTCTTTTGTTCTTTTTGCTAATTGTTATAAATAATTTACATCGATGGCATAATATAAAAAAGGATTATCTTATTTTATTTCAAATTTTTTACAAGGCGGCTCTGTAAGACTTAACGGAAATATTTAAAAGAAAAAAAAAAATTCTCCAATAACAACTACATATGCATTTTCTATAACTTTAACAAGCGATCGTCATACACAAATAAATTCTTTTCTTATATAAATATCTACTAAATATATTTAAAAAAATTATCTTCAATTATAATTATATCAGCTGTAAATGAAATATAAGAAATAAAAACGTTAGAAAAAATGTATTCATTTTGTCTCGGCTCACATATCAAAATTTTCTATAATACAATCTCAGTTTATAGATGAGCTGAAAGAAGATAAATGAGAGGTAGAAAAAACTTTTATATTCTTCTCAGTTTTCTTTCTGTAGTTCTTTATGCTATTCATTTTCTTCTGTTTTACTTGATTTTTTGCTTAAATAAACGGCGAAAAGTATTAAAGCAATAAATAAATGCCAATAGATACAAGTAATGATAATTTCGTAGTGTAAACCTAGACTTTATAAATGGCAAATGTTGTGTTTATTTCTCATAATTCTTTTGTTTGAAATTTATAAATTAATTTGTTTAAATTTGAATTTGTTTTTTAATTTGTTTTAAAAAAAATAATAATTTTTCTTGCCAGTTGCATTGCAATTCCAAAACCTCCCTCGCATTTTTGAGGTTTTGGCTGCTGTCACGCTTTAATAACTTTGAAAGTGTAAACTTAAATTTTTATTGTTTTTTTTTTCGCAAAATATTCTCAATTTTTTTCAAAACATTTACAGCAACACACAATGAAATTTAGACAACTTGAAATAATTTCGTTTAAAACAGAAAAAACAAATATATATATTTTTCAATAAAATTATAAAAATTTATAGAGCTTTTCATACGTCTAACTGATCACTAATTGGACAAAAGTATGAATGAAACTTACAAAAAGTTGCCTTTTATTTTTCATTAAAATAAAAGTTACTAATATTTTTATATAAAAGAGTTTTTATTATAAAACTCTGTTTGAGTGTGTGTGTGGCTGCTGATAATGTTTCAAACTTTCATTGTGAAAATTTCGAATAACACACGCATACACACATGAAATGAAAAAAGCAAAAGATAAATAATTTAAAAAATTGTTTCGTACAACAATGATGAAAATTGTTAAAAAGTGCATAATGAAAACGCACATTTATTTATTTTTTATAACAATAAAACAATTAAATTTTTTTGTATGTAACAAATATTACACTTAAATTGGGAAAGTTATATTAAAGCAAATTAACTTAAATGTTGTATAGAGAAAAAGCTACACCGATTTTGAATTTCAATAACATATAAAAATGTTTAATATAATTATAGATTTAAAGCTAAAGCTTTAAAACGCTTACAAGTAACAGGACTAAACTAGACTAAAATCGAGTTCTTCACGCGTCATTGTCTATTTTATAAAATTGAAGTGGTAAATGGTTGGCGTATGGCGCCAAATCGCCGACTTTTCCATGAATTCAGACAAGGATCTGGCCATTTTTTGCAAAAACATCATAAATAGTTTAACCTAACGAGTGAAAATTTTTCCTAAAATCCATTTGTAGAGTTCGTGGAGTTTTTATCCATTTCATTCGTCGAGTAATTCACAAGTTATGCAGCATTTTCTAAATTCTAATCCTGCCTACTAAATAGAACGAGCCATCAATATTTCACGGCGGCCGTTTAAGTGCATACAAGTAGCGTTTATAGAAAACGCGAAATGTTGCGAGCTATAACTAGTTTGGGAATTTGTGTCCTTCAGCCACAAAAAATTATTTCCCAGCAAAAAACATTTCTAAACGCAAAATTTCATTCCAGCAGAGAAAAGCGCTTAATTGCATGTTTTACAATTCGGTTACTCGAAACCCATACTATATCTGAATAATATATAATATAATAATATATAATATAATAATATAATATAATATATTCTGAAACCCTCTAGAGCTCTACTTATAATCCTACTTGTGCGCATTTCGGCAGCATGTACTTTTTGCCACATTTTTTTTACTCTAAAAAAATCCTTATTTACAATATGAAAATGTTGAAAATCAGATTTCTTAAAATTCAATTACTAAAAACTTCTTCCGATTTTGAATAAAAGTAAAACTGTTCTGAAATCTTCTAGAGTTCTACTTATGAGCCTACTAGTGCGCATTTCCGCAGAATGTGTTTTTTGCCACATTTTTTTACTTTAAAAAAATCCTTATTTACAACATGAAAATGTTAAAAATCAGTTTTTTTAAAATTCAATTACTAAAAACTTCGCCCGATTTTGAATAAAAGTAAGGCTGTTCTGAAATCTTCTAGAGTTCTACTTATGAGCCTACTAGTGCGCATTTCCGCAGAATGTGTTTTTGCCACATTTTTTTACTTTAAAAAAAATCCTTATTTACAACATGAAAATGTTAAAAATCAGTTTTTTTAAAATTCAATTACTAAAAACTTCGCCCGATTTTGAATAAAAGTAAGGCTGTTCTGAAATTCTCTAGGGTTCTACTTTCTAACTTACCAGTCCGCATTCTCCCACCATTTGAATTTTTCCTACTTTTTTTTATGCGTAAAATGCCCTCAAATATTAATTCTGTTAAATTAACAGTCTGTTAAAGAAAAATGTTTGAAGTTCACAGTCTCCGAGCGAGAAGAATGTTAAAAACTGAAGGACGTGAAGTGTATGAAGTTTCTATGCTTGAGCAATTTTTGGTTTCTTTAAAATATATGCACCTTCTTATTTCAATAGGCTTTTTCAAATTGACTTTTTATTAGAGAAACTCAAGGTAACGTTACTACAAGTATTTCTTCACCATTAAACACATTCATCACTGCCGACCACGCGCTGTAAAATGTCTTTATGGGCAATATTATTGTGATGTGTCTCTAAGCGATCTACTTGTAGCCACATAGAAATAATGCATAGAAGTCGGGGCATTTTTCACTATCCTAGACGAATAGTGATACTCTTTTATTTTAAAAAAATTCCCTCAAAATGACTTTGCTGGTGCCACACTATCGTACAAAAATGATGCAAATAATTTTTTCTTTGCTGATTGAAGTAAAAGCAACTCTAAATCGCTTGTAAAAATTTGAATGAAAATTTTTTCATTTTATTTTAATTTTCCTAAAGGATTTTGCTTGTCATAAAAATCTGAAACCAGAGATGCCATATTTAACAAATGATACGACTGACTGTGTAGGATAGTGTTTTTCAATTTTTTATATGTTGCAAGTGTATTCTGAATAAATAATTTTATTTCCTCAAATGTAAAATACGAGTATATGAATGTAGCAGCATTAAAGCATACATTGCCAACTTTTGAAGTTGTTGCTAAAGCTTTCAAAATAATTATTTAACTCTCTACATGGCGACAATTAAGTAACTATAGTGTTGTATGAAAAGTCTGAACACAAATCTTGTATAAAATTATATAATCTGGTATAGCATATTGTCAATCCCTTTTGTGTAATCTTATTTAATCTGATATAGTATACTGGTACTTCCTTGTAAAGTAAAATAGGCCAAGTTAAGGCCATTCTTGTTTAAGCTGACCATATACAGATAAAACACATGTTGATTTAAAATTTTTTTTATTTTTTTGTGTTTCATTTAGACCGCAATTGTATAATCTGATAAAAGATTTCGCCTTTAAAGATAATGTTAAAAGCTCTCTCCAAAGCATAATACCTGCTTTATTGGTGTAGCGCAGCAACTAATTAGCAAGTGCTGAAATGACGCAGCGTAAATCCATCCATCTCAAATTTTATACTTTTTATTTGCACTTTTTTTTATTCCAACGAGAAGAAAGTATAACAAATTAGACTTTGTATGAAAAGACGTATTTATTTCCCAAAACACTTGTTAACATAAAAAAAAGCTTTTGAGTTTACCACTACACACACATTTACGTGTTTCTGGCCATTTCCAGATAAAGACAGAATCTTATCTTGAAGAAATAAACTTGAATTTTGAAAACAATTTTTAAATATGCTGCTACTTGAAGATAAAAATAATTTCAATCGCTGCAGGTGTAAAATTGGAAGGTGAATTGGTCTGTAGAGGAAATGTCAGTTCCACGTACTTCTATTAATTCTATTACGTTGGCTTAATTAACTTTTGCTTTTCTTAAATCTGTTTTTTTTAAAGTAATTTTTTTTCGATTTTGTTCCATATTAAATTGTAAATGAATTGTTGTTATTGAGGCCGTGTTTGACGGCCAAATTGTATAATGAAAATGAGAGCAGTAATTCGTAATTCTATTCGACATCCAGTGTGAACCAGCATACAAATTCGAACCGTTTTCTGTTCGAATCTAATTATGGAGTAACTCGATTAAAAACCACAGCCGTTTTGATACAATTTTTTCACTCAAAAGTTTAGAGACTTTGATGTAACATATCGTGAGAAGCAGCTCTTTAGGATGAATTAAAATCTGATATGATTGTCTGGTTTTCTGCATAACTCAAAGAAACTAATACTCGCCTCGACGTTGTGAATTTGCATTTACAAATCAAATATTATAAATTTTTTTTTTCATAAATAAAATTAAAAAATTAATTCGAATATTTTTCTTAGCGTACTCTCCATTGAAAGGATATAATTTTTAATAAATATTTTTATAAGAAATTTATAATAGAGTTTTTATTCGAATAAATTAATCATAACCATAAGAACTTTTGTTTTTGTTTTTAAATAAAAATGTTATTTATAAAATAATTTTTGAAATTAATAAATAACTTGATGCAAATCGCAAATAAAATAACTTATTCGAATAATTATTCGAATAATATATATATAATGTTTATAAAAAGAAAGAATGAATGGAGAATGTTTTTCTTCTTAAATTTTCTTATAATTTATTCGAATAATATTTATCATTGTGTTCAACTAAGTTTTATTCGATTATTCAAGAAATTTTTATTTTGGTTGCAACAAGCTCAAGTTCTGTATTAATAATTTTCATTATATTTAATTTAATTATATACAAAATATTTTATTTTAATTTAATTATTTATAAAATATTTTACTTTAATTTAATTATTTATAAAAATGTATATTCTATTTTTCTAAATTTTAATATTTTTTTTCTAAAAATAGAAGAAAATATTTTATTTAATGTAATTATTTATAAAATATTTTATTTAATGTAATTATTTATAAAATATTTTATTTTAATTTAATTATTTATAAAATATTTTATTTTAATTTAATTATTTATAAAAATGTATATTCTATTTTTCTAAACTTTAATATCTATTTTGTAAAAGTAAAATAAAAATATTTTGTTTAATATAATTATTTATAAAATATTTTATTTTAATTTAATTATTTATAAAATATTTTACTTTAATTTAATTATTTATAAAAATTTTTATTCTATTTTTCTAAATTTTAATATTTTTTTTCTAAAAATAGAAGAAAATATTTTATTTAATGTATTATTTATAAAATATTTTATTTTAATTTAATTATTTATAAAATATTTTATTTTAATTTAATTATTTATAAAATATTCTATTTTAATTTAATTATTTATAAAAATTTATATTTTCTTTTTCTAATATTTATTATTGTTATCCTGCGGCCAAGCCGAAAGCTTTGCAGGTTAAGTTAGTTTAAATATATATATATACATCTTAAAATATTTATTTTCTTTTAATAATAATTTTCAAATCGTAAACTACAACAAAAAGTTATAAAAATCGCTAATACAACTTTATTTTAAATAATTTTCTTTGAGCACTCAAGTTAGCATAAAATAAAATTATTCGAATAAAAAATTCAAATAATTTTTATTCGATTAATAATATGTAAAAACAAGTAAAGAAAGTGCAATTCCTATTTCGTAATAGACAAATAATTATCTCTTCCATGCAGAATAAAACCTACTCCCTGCAGACCTCTGGTACAAATCGTATCTTGAAATGTGCAGGTTGTAACTGCCGCCTGAACATTATTTGTCATTGTTTGCGCATTTTTTCCACACATTTTTCTGCTTCCAGAGACTTTTATCTTTTTCAGCTCTGATAACGTTTTTTATTTAACTGCAGTTTTTTCCAGCTACTTGTATTTGTAACTGGAAGTGTGAAAATGCTTGAGATGGAAATTGTGCAGCTTCTTCATGTCTTTGCACAATTTTTCTTTGCTTTGCTTCTTCTACATTTTTAAATATCTTGATTATCTTTTGCGGCTTGTTCAACAGCAATAAAACCGCAATTTGCTGTTTACTCGCATGCACATACAACAAAAATCGTATTTTTTTTCTCATTGTGACTAATTTGTTGTTGTATGTTTTCCGCAACAAATGATTTAGTTTTTTTTTCAGTGGAAAGTTCGTTGCAAATTAGTAAAAAAAAGTTTTTTTTTATTGTAATTGTTTATGCCAGTTTTTTCTTCTTGACTTTTGAGTAAAGACCGTTTCAATACAATGGCCGGAATGTGAAGAGGAACAGCCTCGGTAAAGGATCTTGGCAAGATGATGCCTGTCAAAAGTATGTCGGTTATTTGCTGAAAGGCCTATTGAGCTTTTTTTACAAAGTTTAATTTTACAAGGTATTTTAAAAAGGATTGATTATTAAGAGATATTAAATCCTCTAACAAAAAGCGAAATAAAAACGTCGGAACATAAAAGCGCTACATTTTAAAACAAAAAACGCTACAATGAATATATAGCTTTATTAATTTTAAATTTATTTTTTTTTTTTTATATTCTAACTGAAGCCGTGGAATAGTATTATAATTTATGACTTCTAAAATTTTTTCTCATCAGAATTTAGTTGCGCCATAAAGCTCTAGTCACATAGCATACGTCATACGTATACTTTACACTCTCTCAACTTACAACTAAGTAACTAAAATATATATGTATGTATATTCATATCTCTTATTTGTAAGCCGTACGTTTCCGCTAAGTAAAAGTAGCAAAGTTGGAGAGCTTTTAACTTTTTGCATACGTTCTGTACTTTGAGAAGTGCCATTTGGCTTTTTAAAGACTATACTTGGATTGTTGATGATTAAATATCTGTTAACAAATTATTTGTTGCGAAGGCAAATAGGCCTTTTTTTTATTTGTAATATCCTCTCTTTATTTCAGAATAAATTTAATAAGATCCGAATTATTGTTATTGGCATCTGTTGAGACCGCAGGTAATCCGCAACTGGTGGTTTCTATTGGATTTTGAAAAAACAAATCTGGTTTATTAAAATACTTTTTTGTCTAGAAACCACCGTTAAATTAAGGAAATTGCATGCTGGTGTCTTTTTTTTACTTTTTCTTTTATCTATTGTCTGAAAAAATGGCGCAGCAGAAGTCACGCTACTTGACAGCTATCATAAACTGACAACCAAAGTAATCGGTAACGATTAAACAAAGTAATCGGTAACGATTAACCAAAGTAATCGGTAACTATTAACCAAAGTAATCGGTAACGATTAATTTGGTTGCCAGATACCTCAAACAAGCATGGGGATTTTGTGGCGCGTTAACGGTATTCATTGTGATAAACTTTGCCACCGCCAACTGTACGCCAGTTGAGGGAGTACAAAGTACACGTATGAAGTATTGTAAGTGACTAGGCCTTATAGCTGACGGTGCTATTTTACGTACATACTATTCATAATATTTTCTTAAGCTGTTTTAAACAGATAAACTAAAAATTAATATTTTTTATAATTTTTAATATTTGTACAGCTCAGTCTCGCTAAAAAGAATAAATGAAATATTGCAATATTCTGCTACCTTTTGTTCTTTGGTAAATACGAGTATTTTATTCTGTTTCCTCTGTCTGATTAAAAAACTTGTGCGAATATTAATTTCTGAGTGATTTTGTCTCGAAACCAGTCAAATTTTGAAAATTTTTAAAAATGAAACAGTTTGTTACGCTTGAGTTTTTGCAATTACTTTTTTGTGTAAATAAAAAAAATTAAAAACAAAAAAAAAATTACGAAAAGCTTGAAAAAGCTGCCCTTAAGTGTGGCACAGAAATAGAATTGAAGGTAATGAAATATATAAATTTTTTCAAAGTTTGTTGCTGTTTCAGTACCGATTATTTAAGGCAAAGACTTTTAAGCTTTTTATGCATGCACATGCATGCATACAATAAGTAAGTAGTAAGTAAGTGGTGTTGGAGAGACTTAAAAGTCATGCTTACAGTTCACCTTTAATTTTAACATTTTTCATGCTTAACAATTCAATGAAGTGCATCGGTGGGCTTACAAGTATTTTTGGGTGTTACTTTTTCTTGCGTTACTTTTTTAAATCAAATTAAGAACATGTTTGTTTTCCAACTAATTTAAATGGAAATTTATTTTTACAATTAAATCTGGGCCAACTAAATACATGCAACACACTCTACATTGTACTTTGTGGATTATTTATTATTATTTTCGTAATACTAAATTATTTTGTTAAATTAAATAAACTACTCGTATTTTAATTTAAAATTGCGTCGAAATGTTGCGTTACAGCTGAGTGACTTTCAATAAAAATTATTAAATAATATTTAATTACAGGGCTGAAAATTAATACTAAAAAAAAAATGTTATGAAAATATTGAACTGAGATTGTGTGTGTGTTCAGAACAATTTGAAAAATTGAAAAATTATAAAAATTCGTTTGACGTTCAGTTTTAGGTGTCAGGAAAAGGTTGCACACTGTACGACAGTCTTTCAGTTAGTCAGTCAGTTAGTTGTTTCTCATCGATATTAAAATCAAAGTATTTTAAATCCATAATTGTTTATTAAATATTTGAAAATTACCAACCCAAATTATTCAGTACACACGCATACACACATATACACACATGTACTGTGTTGTACACAACCGTGCATACTAAATTTGGCAAATTTTCAAATTAATTTAAGCCATTATCGATTTAAACGAAAATATAAATTTGAATTCAAGTTGTGGAAATTAACAAAATGTGTTCAGATTAAAAAAACCAATTAACAAATTAAAAATGACGTCATTGAGTAAGCTACAATAATACAGTTGAACCTCGATTATGGAGCTAACATGGGCTGGTAACACACGCTTCACGCAAGTTATATTGAAACGAATAAATTCGGTTCTAACCGGTTTTTAAATGTGATACACTTTAGAAACCGTCTAAGGAAACGCTTTTGCTACCATATGGCAAAGTAGCTTTTGCTACTTGGATTTTCCTAAGGCTTTAACCGGAATTTTGTTAAACTTGCTGTTATCTTAAACACAGTTTAAAACTTAACTTGTGGTTATCATAAACACAGTTTAAACTTTGTATCTATACATCGGTACTCGTTTAAACTATTCGTAATAAAAATAAGTTAATATGGCAACACTGTATTAATATCAGCTGTCTTCCAGTTGACCACGCTATCAGGCACATATAAAAAAAACACCTTATGGCCGCGAAATAATGCACGCTTTGAAATTGGTGTATAAAAGCATGTGGTTTGTGTCCGGGGTGATAAATTTCGAAATTTATCTTCACACAGAAAAAAATTGATGTACTTTTCTATAGTTGAAAATGGCAGAAGAAAAGTGTTGCCAATATCTGGAACTAAAAACAGCTGGTTTATTTTTTATTAACTATCAAATCGGGAGCGTTAATGAAATGCTAACAGTTCTTCTACGCTTAATCGAACCACTAATCTTAGTCTTATGCCAAGACGGATTGCTCGAAGAAGTCGGTATAGTTAGACTGACGAGCCTTGTATTACGGCGCTTGTTGTGGATCATTGTGAATTATTTACAGACCCTTCAGCTTGAGTTCCTGCTACCTAAAGCCTTACTGGTTCTTGTGCATGTGGTAATAATGATCTATTATTAGATCATTATTACCGTCATAATAATAGATCATTATAATGATCCAAATGATCATTATAATGATCATTTGTATCAGAAGAGCTAGGTTCGCTACACAAATATTGCAACTTCTTGACGAGTTTTTGTTAAATTACCCAAATATGTATTCCACACACACATCCACACCCAATTACAGATTTCGTACGCAGGTATGCGTGCATACTCAAAATATGTGTCTGTGAATCAGTTTGTTTCCTTTCGAGTTTATTTTAATTTTCACTTTATTAATAGAATAAAAAAACTTTTATTAAGAAATAAGTTTAAGTAAAAAAAGCTTGTTTAATTATAGATTATTCTGTGCCAGCGAATGTTTATTATGTCAGTGAAGCTCAAAAATAACACAAAAATACGAAAAGTGAGTCAAATATTAATTTATTTGATGTCATTATTTTCATATTTATTTATGGACAGTGTAAGCACAAATGCAAGAAACGGAAGGCATCTCACACCTAAAATCGCGCTAAAACGTAATCAACATTTTTTTGTCTTTTACTCAATTTTATATTTGTGGAATTATGAATTTTTCTTATGAAAAGCTGCGATTTTAAAACGAAATTAATAATCAGCGCGTACGAGTATCTGGATAATAGAAGTTGGTTTCTTGATCTTCTAATTTGAATATTGAATAAAAAAAATAATAAAAAAAAGCTCTAAATATATAAAAATTGGCACAGTTAAAAACTAGCAAGAAAATCGTCAAAATAAGAATTTAAATTGCGCAAGATAAGATAAACAAATTGAGCAAAAAGAGAAGAAAACTGTAAAACTCGCCTAAAAAGTAAAATAAAATCGTTGTTACAAATAATAAAAGTACAAACGGCAAGAAGGAATCAATAAGCAAAATGAAATCGTTAAAACTAAAAAAAAATCGTTAAAATGGAAACTATAATTATGCGTGATAAAATTCGTGAAGAAACAAGAAAATCGTCGAAATGAAACTGAAAAGCCCGAAGCAAGATAGAAAAATGAAAAAAGAAAATTAAATCGTTAATAACAAGACCAAATGAAAAAAAGTCGTAAAAGTTGCAAAAAAAATTAAAAAGCAAATTAAAAAATCGCTCGCCAAATAGAAGAAATTAAAACATCACGAAAACAAAATTAAAAGTGCACAAGGCAAAATATTTTGACAAATAAAAAAATCGCAAAAAAATTAAAAAGCAAATTAAAAAATCGCCGAAATAAAAAGTAAAAGAACGCGAGATTGGAAAGAAAAAATTAAAAAATCTGGAAAACAACACTGAAAGTGCAGAAGGCAAGACGGAATATTTTGCCAAATAAAAAAGTCCTAAAAATCGCAAAAATATTAGAAAGCAAATTAAAAAATCGCCGAAATAATAAGTAAAGGAAGGCAAGACTAGAAAGAAAAAATTAAAAAAAGAGAAAATTAAGGCAAGACATAATAGTGGGCCAAATAAAAAAATGGTTAAAAATAAAAAAGATTTAAAAACCAAATTAAGAAAATCGCCAAAATAAGAAATAAAAGTGTGGAAGGCATAAAGGGAAGAATGGGGAAATAGGGAATTGGTAAAATTTTCCAAAAACCAATCACTGTCAGTTTAAAATACGTATTAAATAGAAAAAGAAGAAACAGAATGAAATTTTTGCTAAAAAATTAAATAAAATGAAAAAATCGCAATAAAAATTAGAAAAATTGCATTAATTGAAAAAACGTTAAATATGAAAAAAGTCGTTGAAATGAACAAAAAAAAAATTTATTTATAAATGATTTTCTAGTGAAAACCAAGAACTATCAACTCTAACAATTATTTAGATAATTTTAATACTGTCGTAGGGTGCACGGCTCACTCTACAAGCATGTGTTTACTAATGACCACTGCCTTTTCAAGAGCAATTCAGAATTAATGAGAATCCATTAAAGAGGCATTTATTTCACACCTCCTCCTCTATTGACATCAGCTCAGTTTGTACTCTTCTAGAGAACTCTTTACAGCAATTATTTTGCACGGAATCATTTCTTACGTCCACACACTTCTTGTTGCTCTTCTTGCAAGTTATAGGGGCGTTTGGGGTAGGTAAGGATTGGTTATGATTTGCATATTGATAACGCATGAAAATTAATTGGAAATGAGTCTTAAGATTTTTTTAGAACATGTTTGTTTCTGTTTTAGTTGGCAGCGTATGTTTTCTTTCAATTTGTTGTGGGCTAAATTGGGTTAAATAATTTCAAAGTTTTAAGCAAAAAAAAAAAAAAAAAGAGACGCGCCGTGTTGTGTTGTTATTAGTTATGCATAAAGTTTCTTTTTTATACATAAATTAGAACAGTAGAAGACTGTCGTAGCTTAAATTTCATGCCGTTCCAAATAACTAACAAGCTCTGCATATTGTTCCTCTTTACACCTCTTAAACATTTAGCGAGTTTATTTGCCACTTATTTGCAAAATTTATCGTCTATTTGTGGTTAAATAAAAAGAAAACTTGTATAAAAATCACTTAACACGGTGACAAAGTGTTTTCGGTTTTAGTTCTCCTACTCAAAAATACTGACAACGTTTTCAGCCAACCTGAAATCGAAAACTTAAATTTTTGACATTTTAGCTGGAGGTTAACCGCTGATTCATAATATTAAAGCCCCTCCCTCCTCTGAAACCAACAGATTTCTGCTTTTATCATGTTGAGTGAAGTATTAATAAATTAACAGCAAACAAAAAGAATTGTTTGTGCACAAAAAAAAAAAAAAAAAAAAAACGCAAAAAAAAAAAAAATGTTTTAAATGAATAAAATTTATTTACAAGTAGAAATAGAAATGAAAAAATATTCACACATTGTAATTTCTGTAAAAAAATCAAATGTTAATTGTTTACTATTCTCACTTGCAGTGAAAACAGTACAACTCTAGATGTAACATTTCTAGTATAGGAACATTTTTGCTCCCATACACACACCCACACACACACACACATTCATATACAATACAAACAATTACGTAACAGAGTTCTTATCAACTTTTACTCCTAAACTGTTCTAAAAATATATATTTATTTAATACTAAAAGTTATAAAGTCACAGTAAATCTTCCAATGTTAGAAAACTTTTTAGTTTTAAAATTTGACTAAAAATCTTAAATAATTTCGAAATATTCTAACTTAAATTTTTAGTACTAAAGTTTGATTTCCTTTTAGTTATATAAAACTTAGATAAGCATACATATTTATTGGAATAAAATTGGTGTCAAGAATTTCAGTGAAAAAATTTAGCACTAAAAAATTGTCGAATTTTAGTACTAATTTTTAGTACTAAATTTGTAGTACTAAAATTTTATACACTTTAAATCGTATATAAGATAGAAACTTTAATATTTTTATTTTTAGTACTAAGTTTTTATTGATTTTATTCATATAAAATAATGAAATACATATACACATCCATACATACATAAAAAATTGTATACAATTGGCTGTAAATTCTTAGTACTAAAATTCATAAAATTATTATACAATTATAGAAACATATAAACATTTTTTAAGCGTTTTTCATATTTAGAATAATTATTGAAAGTTATTTACGAGTATGTTGGGGAATTTTTAGTACTAAAATTTTATAAATTAAATCATATACGTTTTAAAAGCATATGTTCTTTATTTTGGTAATTCACATTTCAACTTTCTATGAATTAAACTTTTCTATAATATGCCTAAAATATTCTAAAAAAAACTTAGTACTAAAATTAGACAATTTTTTTTTTTTTTTGCAATACTTATTTATACACATATTTTAAAGTAAAATAAATTTTTTTCAAATTTAAACTGCAAAGGTATTTAGTACTGAGATTTAACTTTGAAAAAATTATATATATACAATTTTTTTTTTAAATTAAATGCAAATTTCTTTGCATTTAATAATTTATAAAATTTTATTTTGATTTTTTTAGAACTCAATACTCAAAAAAATAATTTAAATCTTATTTGCAGTTTTGCAGCTTAATGTATTCTTAAAAAATAATTTCTAGTTTTATATTAAGCATTTATTATTTCCTATGAATTATTTTCAACTGAAAAAAAAACTAATTGCTAATTAAAAAAAAAGAATTAATATGTATGGAATACATATAATACAATATAAATTTGAAAATATATATTTTTTTATTGAGTATCTCAAAATTTCATTTGCAATTACATAAAAAAAAAACAAAATTGACAATCAATAACCATTAATATTTTTTATTAGCTTTTTAGGATTAATAATTTATTTATTTATTATGTTTTAAAATATTCAATATAATAATTTTTATATCTTAAAGTTTTTTTTAAAAAAAGTTTCATGTTAAATATTTTGTATTTTCCTTACTTTTGCAGCTCCGGGCGACGGCATATGGTGGGTTCCAATGCTTTAGCCAAGTAAGTAATATTTATATTTCAAACTTAATTATATAAAAATTATCTACATTTAAATTCACAATTTAAAATTTATCATACTTTGAATAATATTTCTTATTCAATAGAATACTTTGCTTTTTACACTTAAATGTAAATTACGTTACAAGAAAAAAGATAATTTTATAGCTAGAATGTAAACAAATTAAAGTGATTTTTTTTATTACTCCATATGTCTAAAATTATTTACATGACAGGGCTTAGTGAATACCCCTTTTGTTTTTATTTCTCTGTGGATGTGCTGCTGTTTGCCATCTGTTTTCAATTTTTACATTATTTGGCTGTTCATCATCATGGTTTTTTATTAATCAGCAAAAAAGTAAATAATACAACAACTCTCTTCAAAATAAAAACCATGAATAAATTAGTGAAATAATTATTTTATTAGAAATATTTTTTAAAGTAAAACTAGATAATTGAAATAAAAATTTTAAATGAAATTGTGTACAAGATATGGTTTGCAGCTTGGCTGGTTATCCGTGTTTATCCGAACAAAGTCTTTGCTTCAGTGAGTTTAAATTTATATATATTTTTATGGAGGAGGATAAAGTTTATCACAGACTACAACAAATACATATTTAAGTTTGAGCATACACCTTTTGGTAATATGGGGGTTTTGTACACACTTGCAAATGAACGTAATCATTCACAATAAATTCAAGATAACCCAGCAAGAACTTTTTTGCGCTTTTGCAAATTATATTTAATTGATTGTATTAAAGTATTATTTAACTTTTTATATATAATTTTTTTTTTTATTTTTAAATGTACAAAGAAAAAGAAAGTAAATTATTTATTTTAAGCAAATAAAGTTTGCTTTGCGATACGCTATTAGAATTGAAGTAGTTTTATATTTTATTAAAAATTTTTTTTTTTTATCTTGTGAAATATTTTAAATTCTGTTATTCTCTATGAATTTTAAGATTTTGTAAATTATTTTCATTTTCATTTCAGCCAACTATATCGTTCTTCCAGCTTTAATTCATCAGGTCGTAGCTCCAACTGTGATAATTCAGAATCTGATATGTATCCTGACATGGAGGATGTTCAAAATATTAATTATAAGGTGAGTTTAAAAATGTATTAATACGTATCAATATTAAATTTTAAAATTTTATTGAGAAAATTCAAAAAATTTTTCTGATTTTGAGACATTTGTTTCTAATTCTAAGGGCACTACATTGTTGGAAATTTAGGGGAAAAGTAATATAACTTAAAGAATCCCTTTCGAGTAACGGTTTCCTTTTACCGTAATTGTTTTTCTATTTTCGTTTTTAAAAAAATATAATGTAATGTAATGTAAGATAAGTTTTGGATTCTGTTCAGTTTCAATGCGAGAATTCTGTTTGTTGACTTAGATATTGGGAATGGTAATAGGCATCGTCGGTGAATATTTTTCATAGGTCAAATGGATCTTAAAAACTCTTAAATGAAGCCTTGCAAAATGTTAATGGTTTTGGATCTTCTACAACTCTTATACTCGCAGCTTCTATATTCCCGCTTGAACGGTGAAAAATGCTGTTTGTAATATGTAGACAGTTCAATCAAATCGTGTTTGATGGCATGATTTATTGAAGCCTTTTCTCTATCCAATTTTTTTTTTTAAATTTCCTTTTTACATCTTCGAAACTTTTGCGATTTTAACAAAAAAATAAACTGGTATGTATTCAGAAGCTTAAAATAAAAATTTAGAGAAAGAATTGCAAGCTGAAAGAGAAATGTAGGAAAAATTAAAACTCTGCCTCAATTTTGGACACCCTTTACAAAGAAAATACATTTTTTAATTATTTCAAACCCAAATTGTAGGCGGTCGGTCGCATGATTCTGTTGTACTTTTTATTCATAAAATCCTTTTTACAAATTAAAGAAGTGAAATCAATTATTATTTTTATTTTTTTTTTTTTTTTGCTATTTTTTTGTCGTTAAGCATTCCAACATTCCTTTTCAAATTGATAAACCAGCCAGCCACTGTTTAGAAACGAAAGTGTGTAATTTGCAATATTTTCCAGTTTGTTTGCTAATTCAGACAGTTTTCTGTGGCATTTCTTTCCTGAAACTAAATAAGAAAAAAAAAAATAAAAAATAACTCCCACTCACTGTTTTCCTTAATTTTCTTTCCATACATTGTTAAATAAATTATAACTGCTGCTGGTTGGAAAGTCCGTTTAAGTTTGTATATTAAAAAAAAGATTTTTTTTCACTCACAAGGTCATTGTTACTGTGTTTGAAATGACTTTAAGTGGCGCTCTTTGCCGTCTGACTGACAATAAGTTTTTCCCTCAATTGAAAATTGCTGATTTGGAGGCGATATTTTAAACGATTGCATTGGCGATAAAAATAATTGTTTATTTTATTGCTTGTTAAATAAAGTGGAAGAAGAAGAAGATATTCGTGGCAATTATTTTTATTATTTAATTGAGTAATTTTTTATTATCTCTTATTATTGTATACATTTCGGTGCAGCCGCAAAACTTTTACACTGTGAGAAATGTTCAATGGAACATGATTTCAATTTCTTGCATAAGCAAAAAGAATTTATTTTAATTTTTTTTTTATAATTATGTCTTTATTTCGCTATCTCTTTCTCTCTCTGTCTCTCGCTCTTTATATCTCCTTCTCTCCGTATCGCCGGCAAAACTGTTAGAAGACATTAAAAAAAATCATAAATTTAAAAATTCTGGAAAATGAACACTTTTTCTTTCTTTTTTATTTACCGAAATTATTATAAATAATGTTAAAGATGTTTTTGGTTGTTTATTTAGACCTAAAGGATTCCTGAGGATCTGCATGAGCAATCGGTAAAATGTGCTTAGGAATCAGCTGATAGCCTAAAATAATCAATTTCAATGCATTTTTTATATTCTGCTCAATATTAATTTTTAATATTAATTTTTCTAAAAAGAAAAACTGCCGAAACTGCTTTTTTATTGCAGTAAATTTTTAAATTTTTCTTTATAACTATGTAAAATAAATTTTGGACATATATTTGAAAATATATTTCTTTAATTTATTGACAGATTTTGTTGATTTTCATACTGAATAATTTTGAGAAACGCCTGAAGTATTTGATTTGAAGCAAAATTTAAGCCCCATTTATGTCGCAGCAGAAATAACACACACACGTAGACAGACGGACAAATTTCAATCAGTTCCCTCCCTTCAGTGCTTTAAAAACTCCTTTAATACACTTAATTTAATTTTTAGTATTTCAGGGATAAATAACTTTATAGAACAAACTTACGAGTATTTATTAGATCTGTTTTAATTCCCGACTCAAAATAGTTTGACTTGCTGAGCTTTAATCCATCTTTGCATCATAGAACTTCTTCTAAGGGTTTCTAATTTTGTTGTTGTTTAAATTTTAGTTGCTCTAGAAAACAAAGCATATTTATATATTTTCCACCCTCCAAAAACTGCATTAAATTCTTTCATCATTTGCAAAAATGCATTAAAAGTCCAAGAATTTTATTTTTATTAATTCACAAAGTGTTTTGTTTAAAATGCGAAAGTTTTTTGTTTCTACTTTTAAAATAAAATTATAATTATTTTACTTTTTATATAAATAAAATTTTTTTTTTTTAAAAAAATTACAATATATTTTTTTTTTTTTTATAGAGAGCAAAACAGTTTTGAAACTTGATAAAATAGAATAAAAATACTATAAAAATATTAAAAAAAAAAAACTAAGAGGAGATAATTTTTATTCATGACAATATCAGGGCATCTTAAGCAACAACTTTTAAAATTATTTAAAAAGTAATTTGATTTAAAAATTTCCAGCCCACTTTATATCAACGTTCTTTATATCAGAATGTATGGCAACCATCTATATTTTTTATTGTTTTCAATGTTACTCAGTTTTGATATCAAAAACCGAGAAGTCTCGCTGTAGTTGACTCACAAGAATAATTTTTCAAAAAGTTGCCACACTATTACAGAAAAATCGTCACTTTCAAAATAATAAAGCTCTACTCGTCTATTCGGTAGTTTGCCAAATCTGGCAGCTTGGCTTGTGGCTTCTACTTGCATTAAATTTCTTATTTTTCAAGGCTGTCTTTAGTGAGCTTTTTTCTTCTCTATTTCAGTTTTACTTATTCTAGTTTATTGTGACAGTTAATAATTACTTTTGCGATTAGAATTACCATTTTCCTACTTGTTATTTGAAAACAATCTTGTACTGCACATGCAAATACCGTCTTGAGTTCACTAAAAGTTGCACAAGAAGCGATTTGCATTCGCACACAATCAAACGAGAAGTCAAACTAAAATTCATTTTTAAGTCTTAAATTATTCAAAAGCATTAACAGTTTATTTTTTTCTAAATTATTACTAAATGATTTATTGTCAATTTGCGGTTTTGGATTTAAACAAAATTGTGTAGGTTGTTAAATAAAATTACTCCTACAATAATTAAAACTAGAAAAATATTATTGTTTAGAGTATTTTGGATATGGTGGAAAAGCATTCAAGAATTATGGTTTCTTTTTTTCTAAGTTTAAGCTGCAACGACTTGTGCTAACAGCTACACAAAAACAAACAATATTTAATATTTTTAATTACTTAAATTTAATTACTTCAACTACTTCCGTTTTACTATTTTTCCTTCTTCCATTCAACTACATCGCCTTTTTTCAACTTTATAAAGTTTCTCATTTATTTTTATTTTTCTAATGTTTTGTTTTTTTTATTAATTATTAAAAGTATTAACTTCTGAAATTAATTAAAAACTTTTTAAGCTGAGAAAAGAAATTAAATAACTCATTAAACATTTAAAGTTTTGAAAATTAACTTCAAATGATTATTGACCTTCACGGCGTCTTATTTGACTGCTCTGCCCTCCTTTTTTTGGGTGTTTTTAAAATTAATAAAATATGAAATAAAATTAATTTTTTCCAGCTTCATAAACGATGAAATCGTTTTTTGAACTATTTTTGTTGGGAAAAGAAATTAATTATATTAACTTGAAATGATATTTTTTTTGACAAGTAAATCGGACTAATCAAAATGTGAAATGAAAGGATAAAAATTTTAAATTTGTTTCACTTATTACTTTTGCATAAACGTTATTTTATTGTCTGCTTTCGTTAACTGCAATAAACTAAGAGGCAGCTGTTTCCTTTCTAAACTCAAAAGTTTATTTAAATAAGCTTAATACGAAAATTTTAATCACATTAAAATTCAACACTGTTGTTGATCATGTTGTCGATGGTCTTATTAATAATTCACACTCAAACAACGATTTCCGCAATTTCCGCTACTTATTCAATGATGGCATTTCCTCCACGGACTGCAACTCGCATAATGTCGCTGCTTGTCACTAGAAGAATTTTCTCATTTTAATATCCGGAAATATCCGGTGTAAACCTTTAATTTACATTTCATCAACAAAACTATGCAAAATACTTACATCTGGCAATGCCATGTACAGTTACAGTTTATATGCCATTGATTAATTACAATGAAAATAACAAAAACAACAGCAAACAATACGATTAATAAAATTCTTGCGAGATACAAAAACAATAATTAACAGGATGCCGTTTCTAAGCAATGAATCACAATAACACCAATAACAACTGCTATAGAATTTTGAAGAAATACAAGCTCACAATAACGATAATTGCCAGGTGAGCAGCAATATTTTTAATAACAATTATGTTAATATTTTTTTTATTTATTTTTAAATTTTTTTTTAATTTTTTATTTTTAAATTTTTTGTTTTTTAATTTTTAGCTTAAGTTAAAAAGAAAAAGCCTTTGAATATCGGACACTGAATATAAGCCCAAATCTTATCAGATTTTGATTAAAACCATTTTATTTAAAAAAGCAAAAAAAAATTAAATAAATAAATAAAAGCCCCTGTAGGGTATTTATTTATTTGGCAAACAAATAAAACACTGGCGAATTTATTCAGAAAAACAAAAAGTTTGCAAACCAATTTGTTGTAGTTGTTGGTGGAATACTTAATTATTTATTGCCTTTAATATACGAGAGTATATTATTTTATTTCTTTGATTCTGTTTAACACAATTTTGCAACGGATATTTACATTCAAATTAAACACGTGTTCACCATTTTTTTTAATATTTAACATTTTAAGCTCCCTTTTAAATAAACAGACAGACAGACGAGAGGACAGACAACACACACATTCAGTTTGTACACACCTCGTAACAGAGCTTAAAATAAAACAACAACTGTGCTTTCTTACTTGCTTATATTGTCTTACTTTGTCTGCAAAGTATTTCGTAGTGGTTTCGACTCCCCAACACAAGAATGCTTACCAAGTATTTGACTGTCTGCTAGACTTCCACATATACAAGTTTTGTATGTGGTTTTCTTGTGTATACATATTTTTTTTTTTAAAGAATATTCGTATCAAGCCAAAAGCAATTGCATAATTGATTGAAAAATTGTAGAAATAATATTTATGTACTGAAACCCAATCAGCTAACAAATGTATTTACTATAAAGAGGGGGAGATGAAAAAAAATGGGCGGAAAGACGGCCGCATGACCATAGAAAATTTTAAAAGAAGTTTTATGCAAATTTTCTTATTGCAATGGCAAAACTTTTAACATGCAAGAAACACAATTTTATATTATTTTTTTTTTCTAACTTTATTAATAAGAAATAAATGAAGAAGAAAAAATTAACTAAAAGACAATGTTAATAAAGAAACAAAAATCACGTAATTATTAATTTTTTTTTGTTTTTGGGAACACAAGTAAACGGGAAACGGAAGTACTTGACTTAATGCAAGAATACACAGTGTTTTATAAAAGAAATATTTCTCTAGGGAATTTCTAATTGCATAAGCATTTCAAATGCCCAGAACTGTAATATGTAAACCAAAACTGCAATTGTGCATTAGATTTTTCTGGCAAGTGGCACGATGGCATACGCACATGCGCTTCATTTACTCGCAGTTACTTCTCCAAAGCATTATTTAATTTTCGTTATTACTCCATTTATAATTCAGAGCAACGCAGGAGAAGACAGCCAATCTTAACTCTAACAAATGTTGTATGTTTCTCTACAAAAGCACTTGCTGGAAACATGTTTTCCTTTCAACAGATTGCAATTCTGCAAACAATTGCAAAAGTTAAAAAAAAAAACACTTTAAATAATTTTTGTAGAAAAGAAAAAAAAACATGAAAAATCTTTTAAAAATTGTTTCATATATTTTTTAAATGCAGACAAGCCTTGCAAACTTTACAAAAAATGATTTGTTTTTATTGTTTTTTGTGTGGGAAATATTCTCCATTGGTGTGTGTGTGAGAGAGAGAGCGTATTTCTTGTGTACCAAAATTCATATTGTGGCAACTCTGATAGAGACAATAAATTTGAATACAAAAACAATTACCGTTATAAACTGTTGACAATTAAAAACGTATTTTTTGTTTTTGTTATGATTTTGTTGTTTTCGCTACGATTTATTTAAGAAGGTTTTTGTTTTTGTTTTTGTATTTGTATTTGTTTATTTTTGTTGAGAAAAGATAGGATTTTTTAAAGATATTTCCCCCTCCTCTCACTATGTTTTGTTGTTGTTGTTGTTGTTGTTATAACAAGTTGAGTAATTTTTTATTGTTGCTTCTTATTTATTCAACAAGTTACCGTATTCAGTCTGCCGTCTTTAATAGCTTCTGTTTTTTGCTTTAATTTTTAATGTTGCAGAAAATTTGTTTTATTAGAGGTTGGGAATCTGGTTGTTAGAAATTTCAATATGTTTGCTTGTTTTTGTTTTTTTTTTTTTGTGAATTTTTTCTGTATTTTTTGTTTTTGTATTTTGTACGTGATATTAATTTTATTTTTGCTTCTAAATTACTTTATGCTTGTTTTAGCATAATTATTCAGCAAATACGGTTGTCGGCATAAATAGAAAAAAGAAAGAAAATATATCGTATATATGGAAATTTGTTTATTAAAAAAAATGCACACACACACATACACACACATACACACCTTAATTATGCTCATTTGTACAAAAGGAAAAATTAAAATGTGGCATACATGAGTGATTTCGTGCCGGCCATATTTGGCTGTAAATTTTGATATTTTTAAGAAAAGCTTAAAGCTGAAAAAAATAGAAATAATTTAAAAGTAGGCTAACTTTTTCTCAAGATAATGCCTAATGAAACAGTCAGTTCGAAACAGCAGCAGAAGCTAAGAGAAATTCATCATAAGACCAATATGATGCAAGCTTAGGTATCGAAGCCTAAAGGAAGGTATTACAAATTGAGAGGGTTTTAGGGATCTTAGAGTAAAAATTGCGTATAACTTCCGTTGGGCTCCTAACATCTTACAGGGTTCAGAAAAAGGCCTTAAAGAGTTTCTGTTTTTTAAAATGAAATACTATAACATAATTGAAATCAATTTGCAGTGGTTTATTTTTTTTAAGGGGGTTTTTTTTTGTTGAATTTGTACAGGCCTTTTTGATATAAGATGATCTCTGATGGAAAGGCTATACATACAGCTCTTCTCATATTGAAAAAAACTCAAAAAAAATCGGCCAACACCGAGTTATTTTGTTTAACTATTGTCTGTTAATAAAATATCATTTAAACTTCTATCGCTTAACCAAAGACAGGAGAGGCAAAGAAGATTATCGGTGATAGGAGTTTAAGCTAGTCCATGTTGGTATAATTGGATGGTGTTGCGCTGTGTTATCATTATTACAAAGCCCGTGTTTTAATAATATAAAACAGCAAGAATGGAAGTACCATAAAAAATATAATTTTTCGTAAGTGCAATGACTCTGGAGGCGTAATTGGGGTTTTAATCACAGACTTAAACTTGACGGCGGCCATTAATTTATTATATTTTAATAAAAAAATTTTTAAAAGAAAATTAATCTTCTTTATTTAAATGACTTAATTTTTTTAAAGAAAAAACTTGTTCAGGCACATTTTAAAAAAGGTTCAGTAGTCCTATACGTCTGCCACAGTGTTACATGTGCTTCTAGATCAAAATATTTTGGGACTAGGAAAAAAAGAATAACAAATAAGAATATTAGCCAAATTCCAAAGATAAAAAGCTTTCATTTTCCTCATATGGAATACCCCACATACTCGTAGTTATTCTATTCATTCCCTTAAAATTAAGCTAAAATTTTAACCTTTAATGAGTTTCTGCGTATAAACTTTTAGCTTTTGAAGACTACATGTTAAAAAATCATTTAACAAATTAATCGCAATTTATATACCCTTCCATTTCTCTTTTCTTTCAGGTAAATCTATTATTACAAAAAAGAACAGAAAAGTTTATTTAAAGCAGAAAAGAAAACACCTCTAACAAGTGAGTAGAAAAAAAAGAAAAAAAAGCTTATTTTCTAACACTAATAAAAACGCATATTGAATAATTTTTACTTAATTTTGCCAACACTAGACAATTATTTGCTTTTTAAGTTGCCTTCGGTTGTATAAGGAACGCACTGCCTTCATGTGCGCTTTACACATTTATCCACTTACATGTGTCGGTTGCCATGACAAAGTTTTGTACAGTGCGAAAACCCACCTTTAACTAACTACGGCTGTTTATCTTCCTATTATTGACATTCTAGAAAAATAAAACGACAACAATATGCCAGCAAATATAAAATAATGTCAGCAACGCTACAGCTGCAGCAAACGTACTACCAAAACAAAATAAAAGAGGACACTAGAGCAAAATGAAACCAGCGTTAGTCTTGAGTGTCTAACCTGCTGGAGTACATTTTTTTAATGTTCTTTAGTGTCGCTGTTACTGCTGGTCTGACGATGTTAAGTTGGGTTTCCACAAGCCAGGCGTTCCACTTAAGTGTACGATTTGTTCGAATAACATTCAGTCGTTTATTACAGTGATTCTTTTGGAAACTTGCTAGTCGAGTCGACTGCCTGCCTTATGGAAATAGCACATGTAAATTTCTGCAAAGAAAATCTGTCCATAAAATGTGGCCTCTTGCTATTTTTAACTGAAAACAGCAAAACGGGTGTTCAACATTGAGGATGTTGTGGTTTTCGTCTCATTTTCTTTTATAGAGGGAAGTATGCGAATCTTCGTTACTTTTGTATTAAATGTTTTTGCTTAAGAAAACCAAATCGCTTATCATAAATTTCAATTGGTTGTTTGGAAAAAGAAAAAGATTTTTAAAACTTTTATATACAGTTCGACCTCGATAAGCGAAATGTTAAATATAATACAAACTGCATTCCGAAACAAATAAAGTCAGAATGAAAATTGCTTTAAATTTCATTAAATAGAAAAAGTTAAAGTTATCGAGAATAGTTTTTGAAAAAAGTTGCACTTCTAAAGAACCAAAAAAATGATTGCTGTATTAATCGGGGTTTTACAGTAAACGCTAATTGCTTACATCAATCCCACTCGTTATTTTGATTATTTGAAATGTGGCTTATATAATTTTAGAAGTTTAAGATATATTTTTTTTTTCTTTATTATAAATTAGAAAAGGATCTTAAACTCTATAAAATAATAGAAGGATAATATAAAAACATTGAAAAATCTAAAACATACACGAGGGCTTCCATACAAATTACCTAACGGGGAAAAATTTTATAAACAGTTCAGCAGCTGATAATTGCTTTTTGTTTGCTGTGGTTTGACAGTTCATTATAGGCAGAGATACAGCAGAGCAAAGCTGGCGGATAAAACAGAAAAGAGTATCATTATTAGAGTACATTTTCCCCCGGCCTACTTCATTTCCCAAACTTTTAGAAGCTTATGTAACGTTAACTTAAATTTAAGTCAACGGCAAGGAAAAGTGTTCTCAAATTGCGTTACATATTCGCATTACATATACTTGTAAATACAGATGGTACTGATGTAGCCTTCCCTTAAAAAAAATCATTCCATTTCAAAATGATGCTTGCAAGGCAAACGACATTTTTTCAGCCGATATCACTTCACTTCAACATATAAAGCTTAACCATGTTTTTCTCTTTAGGTGATACTATTTAGAAGAACGCACTGTTCTACAGACATACTTACAGATACACAAACATACAGCCATACATACATACATACATATGTATGTTTTCATGTAGTGTTTTTTATGATTCTGCTGCTCCTTCCACTTCTTCTAATTTTACTGACTGACTCCTGCACTCATTCATATATATATTTTTTCATTTTTGAAAATCGATTTCAAAATTATGTACGGAAACAAAAATTATTATAAAAAAAAAAAAATTTTTTTTAAAAAAGTCTCTTTTTCAAAGATGGCAAATGCCGGTTCGTTTATTGAAAGTATTTCATTCATTAAATTGCACTAACAATGAATAAACAGTAAATCAATACGTATGTATATACGTGGGCGTGTCCAAAAGTGCTTAAAATATTTTGTAAGATTTCTAAGCATTTAAAAAAATTAAATAATAATAAAATTTTCTATTTTATTTAAATTTTAATAAATTAAAAAATATTTTGCGACCTTGCAAAGCCAGTTAAAAGTGTACCCACGCATTGAACAAAATATTTGGAATATTTTGTTTTAAGACTTTAAAGTACACAATTCCAGTATGAAAATTGTGTTTCCGGCAAGTAAATGATGTTCGTTGGAGTAGTTATTCAATTTTAAATTATAATAAACCAAAGAAATGTGGTTTTAATGTCAATGAAAAGGACTTTATTGGATAAACAGTTTTATGGTTTTTGCCCGAGTGGTCATACAAGACTCAGCCTGAAGCATCACCGTTTACAAACTTAACCAATAATTGTACGAATGTTGACTTCCTGGTCTTCAATTGTCTCTGGCTTATCAAACTAGTCACTTGCCTGAAAATAATTCACACGATCTTGGTGGCCTATTAACGGTACCGGCTGCGTGAAATTATTTTTACAACAAAATTTGGTTTTTATTACATAAAATAAATATATCATTATCTATAAATAGAGGGTACTGTATAGTATACCAACCACCACGGAGGGCAACATTCCGACAATCACTGTTAGACACGTAGCATAGCCTACTGACTCCGCGAATACCTCTAGCGAACTGAACTCAGTTCAATTCATGCCTGTTCAAACCCAAAATGTTCTTCAGCGGAAAGTGCAATTTTGAATGGAAATTCTATATCAATGCCAATTAGTAATTCAGCCTATTCGCACTCTTTGCTTGGCTGTATGTCTGTCTATAATGAAATACCCCCAGGGTAGTACGGTATGCACCTTGGTGAAATTTACATGTTGGTGGGGTGCACTTTGGGGAGACGGTATCCTGCGTTTCCAGACCTTGGCCTTTGGCAGACAGCGGTAAAACTTGTCTGCTACTGACCAATCCATGAAATAACATGGCAACGGATGTGCTTACAAGTAATTAAAAGGCAAAGGCCAAAAAGGTCTGGGATTAGGTCTAGCATAACCTAATCGATTCAGGGTTGAATATTGTAGGAGAGTTCTCTCCGAAAGCACCCCCAGTGGCTATATACTGGTTCCACGAGTACCGACAGCCCCACAATGAATTTCTATCTCGTAGGTTTATGGGTGATTTTGGTTTGCACAATACCTGAACCGATCTTTTATCGAGGACGGACTTAGTTCACACTCCACGGAGTTAATTGATTATGCTCGTGGATAAATTGTGCGGCTTTAGTGACTTTGTCCATAGACCAAGTGCGCTACGGCCTAACAACATAGAATGAAGTTGTGGCCGGTTTTTGGTTAGGCCTCTTCGGAGATCACGTGGTGGCATGTGGTTGATAGCAAAAGTTGCTTGGGAGATTTCTGTTGAGTGGCTGGTATCGCATTGATGCTAATGCTCGATACCATCCAGTCAAGCGATTAGTTATCTAGGTGCTGTTGCCATTCAACAGACGCTAGTAGGCAGCAGATGGTTCTCCCCTCTGAGGGCGGCCTCTCTGCAATTTCTTGGAGTGACTATGATTTCTTGCATACATGAATTGAATAGACAGATGTGGTTAACCCCGAAGATGGCGGGAGAGTTATTCTTGCGAAGTGCCTATTGGCAAGGCTTGGATAGTGCCGAACGTCTTAGCAAGGCGCTTGGTTAGAACTGAATCTTTTAATCAAGATTTGCCACCTGTGCTTGCACAAGGGGCTTAGTAAATGCATTAATTTACTCAGTGCTAAGTGCATCGCGAAGTTAAGCAGGTATTCACGTAAACTGTTGCACACTGTCTATAATGAAATGTCAAACCAAAGTAAACATACCGAAATTATCAGCTGTTGAATGATTTATCAAATTTTTCCCCCGTTAGGTAATTTCTATAGAAGCCCTCGTATATGAGAAAGAACATTAAGTGAAGAAAAAACTAAAACATGTTTCTCTTTCTCCAAAAAACCCCAATACAACCCACTCTCTCCCTCTTTATGATTGCCTTGTTTTTATTTTTATTGTTGTTGGTAATAAAAAAATTGCATTTTCCGCTGTGAATTTTTTAGTCTGATTTTGTTGCGACTTGCACACATTGGCTGGCTGCATGACTGGTTGTAATTGTTGTTTCTCTTTCATTTATATATTTTTGCCTTCTGTTTGCCAAGCATATGAAAACCATAGATTTTCATGTTGCTTTTTTTCCTTTTTTTATTCACAGTGTTATTTTTATGGTTTTAATTTGTTACCCTGCCTTTAGATCGCTTTAGACGTTTGACGAGTTAACAACTCGCTCACTAAACTTACGCAAAATACCACTTTGTTTGTAGTTTTAAGCTTTTGTTTAAACTTGTTGGGAAATTGCTGAACAAATATTTCCCTTTCGAATGCGTAAGATTATACGTGCGTTTATTTAATTGTTATATTCGTTAACGTTACGTTTCGGTTTAAATTTAATATACAGAATGCAGCCGTTGTTGCACTTTATTGACTTTATTGTGCCGTTTGTGTATTTAATTTATTTATTTCGGCTGCGCCACAACAAAGCCAACAATATGAATAAAAATGCATTATTTGTGGATACGAAATGAGTCGTTCGTAACGGAGAGAAAGTGAATCGGTGGATTTTGTTGCTTGTCGAAGGACTAAGAGAGTCCTGCAAAATGTCTGCACTTGTGTACGAGTACTTCAATATATAAAATGGTGTGTGTTGAAAAATTAACGGAAATTATAGTGAATAAATGTGTTTGATTTAATTGAGAAGTTTAAGGCAAAAAAAAAAAAAACGAGTCCTCTTTCATGAACAAGAAAATGCAAATAAATAAAAATAAATTTTATTTTCCTTAACCAAATGCAATTAATTACTATTTACAAAACGATCGGGAGGCTCGCTTAAAATTTATGTGTGGAGTGGAAAATAAAAAATTAAAAAAAAAAAATTAAAAACATTTTCGTTTAACATATATATATATATATATATGATTTGCCTGAATAATTAACATATAAATTTTTTTTTCAAAATAGTCTTCTAATTCCGATTGAGTTGAAATGTCTGCTCATTATTTGTTGTTTCGTTTATTTCCTTTATTTCTCAAATAATTCTCATTTATTACTCGCAAGTTTTCAATTAAGTATGTACATATGTGCAAAATACAAGTAAATATTTATTAAGGTTTAAAATTTGCATAAGCAAAATAAATGTAATTCGTATATAATTTTATATAAATTTCCTTGTTATTCAGAGAATTGTAAAAAGTTTCTTTAATATATTAAAAAAAAGCAAAAAAAAAAAATTTCTTATCCATCAATTTCTTATTTGCATTAAATCTTACGTTTACTAAATATTTTTGCCTCATAGTGCTTGTCTAGTCATGTAAAAATTACCAACTACGGCATAAATTGTATGCATTCAAATATTTTATTAGTAATTCTCGTTTAGTTATTCATTTTTGTGTAAAAGCGTGAAGGTGACTAATTAACTTTAACAGTTAAAATAAAAATAGTTTTTATAAATCTGACAAAATGATATATTTTGCAGTAAGTCTAGCAAAATGTTTATGGTTTATTATGAATTTTTATTAATAAAATATTATCAATAGAATATTAAGCAAAAAAAAGCCATGTGAAATTTCATTAATTTGGAAAAATCCAGTAAATCTTATGTCTTCTTTCGCGTAATTATTTCTCGTTTATTCTGGTTTCCTCATTCGACTAAAACGTTTTTAAGTTTTCACTTTTTTTTTAAATTTTTTTTTTATATCACAAAAAAATTAATTTTTGTACTTCACTGTATATTTGGATCAACTATACATGCACACATGCAGCCATACACCTGTAGGCTTTACTTTTAATACTCATATTATTATTTATTTGTTGTTTATTTAACACCCTCTAATGGAATTAAAAATTTGTCCAAGTTTACGGACTCGTACATACACATTTCATACCAACAATATTTATATGTGCAATGGAAAGAAGTAATTGGAAAACGTTTAAAGGTGTATATGCATAACTGTATGCATGCGTGTTTGCAGTATATGTACTTGCGTAAAGCTTATATAGTATGGACTTGTAAATCCAAGTGTGCAAATGTATGTATATATATATATATATTTTTATTTTCGTTCTATGAGCCTCTAATTTGTTATTTTAAAAGAAATATTTCTTATGCAAACGATACAATTCCAATACTTTTCACTTTTGATATTGTGCAATAATATTGCACAATGTATGTGGATTTCTGCTTTGGCATACTTGTGTTTGAAAATGGCAACAATTAAAATCGATTGAATTTTCACTGTACAACAAAGAAAATTGTGACTAAAAGATCTTATAGAGGTCTGCATTGAAACAACTTTTCTTTTATTTTTTAAATAAAACTGTTAAATTATATCTCAGTGCCAAGCCCGTTCTATGGCCTTAAATACAATCAAATTTCTCATCAATGCATAAATGTTGGAAAATTCTTTGCTGTACAGAGGCTCAACATTGCATCCAGTTTGAATTCATATGCAACCTTCTCACGTTTAGGCTTGATAGTGAATATCAAGCGAAAATAGAATAACATATCAAGAGTTTCAGCTTATGTCTATTGGATTTTGACGGAATAAATTAGGTCGCGCTTTATTGTTAAAAACGAAAGGTTGTTAAAAACTTAAGTTTAAGTGAGCCAAAAGAAAACTATCATTTTATTTTCTCTTATTGTGTGTTTTAATAAAAAGCATAAATAAATTGATATACCGGAGACGGTACAATAATATTAGGAAAACTTTCAATCTCCTCTATATCTTCGAAATGAAATGTAGGCATAAAAACTATTTTAGACCTGCAATAAATCAATAATTAATAATGAATAAATGTTGGGAGGTGTCTCTATTGTTATTATACTATTAAATACTACATTATTCTATTATATGCTATTGAGTAAATAGTAAATAAAATAAATTTTTTTTTAATATACATTAATAAATGCAGAATGCGGAACTTTCTTATTTTATTTTGGAAATTTTTTTTTTAAGACCTAATGCGTTTGCATACAATGAAATTTTTTGTTTTACAATTTTAGTAGTTTTATGCCATCCCACTAGCTTCTTCTCATATTCCAAAATAAAAAGCAATTTAAAGAAAAGCTTCATTTACACTTTAGCATTGAGCCAAAACAGTTATGGAAATGTGTACATCTGTATGTATGTATGTATGTACATGTTTTCGCTTCCATTTAGAGAATCAAAGGTTGCATGATAAAAGTTACATACAAAGAATTGAAAGAAGTGGCACCGTGCAGGCCTCTGCAGTGCTATACATACATACATATGTTGCACATCTTATTATTTGCCGTGCTTACTTATTCTTTAAGATTAAATATTGTTGAAGCATATTTTGCCTCATATATTGTGCCACTTAATGATTAAAATGTCTTTAAAGCAACAATAATATCAATAATATTGTATAAAGTATGTTATGCTTTGGGACAATTTTATTTCTAGTGTTTCTTGTCATATGCATTCTGTTATTTCTGTATTTTCATGAAATAGTTTTTTTCTTATATTCTTTGTATTCCAAATAAGAGCGTTACTAAATACATTATGCGTGTATGCATACTCTGCCTGCCAGAATGCATGCATGCATTGCAAAAACGTCAAGTAACAAAAAAAACGATACCAAACGAATAGCCCGACATATTGCGTCGTGCTGTTTTTGTTGTTTCTGTAATAAATGTAAACATATCAAAATTTAATCAAACATATGGCGAAAATGTTGTTGGTGTAGTTGTTATTTACACGGCCGAGTTCATTTGGTTGATTGGGTGCTTTCGAGTATGTATATGTGGGTATGGGTGTATTGTTTATCAATTATAGCAAACAATGTACAGTTAAGGGATTTTTGAAAGAGGAATTATTTTAAGAAGAGATATTCAAAAACCAGAGAGAGTTGTTTAAAACGGCGTTGCCATTGTAATTGTTTTTAATACCATTTTTGTAGATTTTTTTATTCCTTATTTTAATATTCTGCAATTTATGTTTTTAGTGTGTGTTGAGTTTTCCTTCTGTGAATTTATAATATTTTATATTTGCAAAGCGATTTTTTCATTATTATTATTTTTTATGGACTTAAATTTCGTTTGTTGTTAAAACCTCCAATCAAAAAGTTTTTAAATTTCAACCTTGCTATGTTATGCCCATATTCCCAAACACCAATTGAGAATTATGAAAACACAAAAATAACAAGCCTTGAATAAGTTTTATTCGTTAAAAAACTATTTTATTAAAATAAACTTATCAGCAACAAATAAATGCAAAACCATCTTTAAAAATAAATCTTTTAAATAAATTAAAACATTTTACATTAAAATTACAAAACTACGGCAGTTGATTATTAGTTAACATTTCTGCACATCGTTAGGAAAGACTTAAAAATTTTACTTATTGCATGTTGGAATAATTGTATTTATTAGAAGATTAATTCCTTTCGCACATATTAAATAGAGAAGATTTTTGGATTAATTTGTTTCATATAACTAAGCTGCGTTTCGCTGGACATAAACTCGATAATAATGTGCTGAACCACAAACAGCAGAGTTTTTTGTGAAGTGTTTCGTATTCCTTAACTCGGAAACAAGGCTGAGGAATACAAGTTGTGAAGTAAAAAGATTCGATCGGCCCACTATGTGTGCAATTAATTTCGCATTGATTTTAGTTAATTTAATTTTTTTAACTTCGTTGAAAATGTTAACTTTATTTAGTGGAAACCATTTCTTGAATGTTTTTAAGGAATATATTAAAAGTTGAATTTTATAATTAAAGAAATTGATTTGATTATAATAATAATTTTAAACAACAAAAACAAATGATATATATGTACATATGTAAAAAAAAGTTAAAACGTTTACATTTTTCTATACACGTAGAACTTGTGAAAGAAATTTTAAAAAATTTTAATTTAATTCCTCCAATATCTGCAAGATTAAAAATATATATTTTTCATTACATATTTTTATAACTTGTTTTTGTTTTGGTTAATTTTAAATAATTTATTTTTTTAATTTCCCAAAAAAAAATTCTCTAAAGTATTGTGTTTTTTTTTCGTTTGTGGCAACACAGATTGAAAATTGTGCTGGTAATGAAATTGTGATTAAATAATTGCTCAGCTCTATTGAATTGTTTTTGCTTTATTATCTTGAGGAATTATAAAATTTGAATTTTTGTTTAAACTTTGGATTTTCGGTGGGGAAGTCATCTAAACATTTGTTCCAGCACTACATTCTTCTGGTGTAATTTTTGACTTAAGAAAACTCCCACAAAACAATTAATCTCTTGAGAGCTATTTATATAAATATGTATACGTACTATGTATATATGTATGTACAAACATATGTATGTGCATAGATGTGTGTATGTATGTATGTACATTTAAGAGGATGTTTGCGACACAAAACCAGTTATTTAAAAGTACCAAAACAATTTTCATTTCAAGAAAAATTGTATCTTAAATATGCATAAATCAATTCTTTTGGTACATCAGTTGCTTGTAGAGATATAAATACGTATGTACATATGTATGTATGTAAATCTCAAATCTTGGTAAATCTCTCAGATCTTTTATCTTCTGCGACAGCCTTTTTAAGTCCTGATCTAATCGCGTTCTCAATTTCTACTGCTTTCCGTTTTATATTCATTCTTATTTAAGTCTGCACTTATTAATTTTATTGGGCTTTTTACACACAAACCATACATATACATATCTATGTACATATATGTACATCCATATGTACATGCATATGCAGATCTGAATGTACGTATGATTATTATTCGTAGTGGGACTTTAAGCATTTGTGTGCTGGTTTTATGTGATCATTCTTTTCTATTTCGTGTGTTTGTGTGAGTGTGTGTGTGTGTTTTTTTTTTGGTGAGAATATTTTTCCTCCATTTTTTCATTTGTTTTGTTGCTTTTTTTTGTTTTTTTTTTCTTTGCACTCGTAGGGGGCTTGTGAGTAGCTGTGCTGTTGTCCGTGAATTTAGTTTGCGAGATCGCATTTTCATTAATTAAACGTGACCAGTGTGTTAAGATAAATGTAAAATTTTATAAAATAATTTATTTAAATAATAATAAAATTAAAAGAAATTAATTAACATTTTCCGACTGTTATTTAAAGAAGAGAATTATTTTTCTTTCATATAAAGAATATAAAAAATTAACTTTTTTTAAAATAATAAAATAAGATTTTACTATCAAATAAAACCATAAATCTGCAAAAATCAATAACCGAAAAATATATATGTAAATGTAAGAAATCTTTATGAAAGCAGAAAATTAGAGTGAAAAATAAATAATAAAATAATAAGTTAATGAATCATAATCCATAAATCTTACATATGTACATATGTATGTATGTACTCTTAAGAGAACACAAGCAAGAACCGAAAAAAAATTATAAGAAAATTCCTTAAAAAAAACTAACAATTTTATATAAAGAAGTGAGAAACATTAATTACACTTTAATAAGTTTTTTCTGATATTGATTTTTGATATTTCTTATCGTACAGAATTTAAGTGGTATTTTTTAAAATCAAATAAAGTAACAAACTCATGAAATTTAAAAGCTTTTATATTCTACAATTTTTATCAGCTTGGGAAATTGACGGTGCAACGTTCGTGCATAACATTTTTACATTTTAAACTATTTTTTTTTGGCTCCACTTAATATGCTTTACAACAAAAACAATAGAAAAATTTATTTATTTATTTCAGTGTAAATTTCATTGATTTGCCTTAAATATTCATCTCTTAAATATCGTAAATAAATTTCTTATCCGGTTTTTTCCAACTATAATAGAAAATGTTTATTGCAAATGTTAACGACAACATATTTCTTATATGTGAATTCACCTCATATAATAAATGCTGCACAACATTACACAATTTTTCAATTTCGTAAAAAAAAAAATTATTTTTATAAATTTTTTATATAACACATTTTTTATATTCACTTTGTAGATGTTTAAAATATTAATGTTGAGTTTTTCAATATCGTAAAAATGCTATAACTTTATTTTTATATACAAATTAATCGCAAGCAGATCATAAAAAATTTGTAAAAACTTTAATACGAAAATTTAAAGTGAAATAATTGGTATAATTTTTAAAATTAAGGAGATTTAGCAGCTTATAAAATATCGTTCAAAATTTAAAGTTATAAATATCGTAAATGATTTGTAATGATAAAAATGTTATATTTTTAAATTTATGAATGTATAATAAATTTTTTGTTGGTAATATACGAGGTGGGGTCAACTGTTATTTGCACTTTTTCTCAAAAGTATTTATTTCTGCTTATATAATATCGTATTTTTTAATATCGTAAAAAAATTCAATATCGTAAAATGTTTAAAACTTTATATTAAAAAAATAAAAGATAAATCCTTACTTTTATATAACTTGGTGGCAAATTTTTGGCATATCGTAAATACTTTTTAATATCGTAAGATTTTTGTTAACAAATTTTTAATAAAAATAGTGGACTTCTGGCAACTAAAAAAAATTTTAATTGTATTTTTTATTAGAGTTTTTCTCAGTTGTTTTTCTTTTTTTGTCTTTTTATAGTCTTTGGCGTTTTATAGACCATAAAGACTGCCCTCTTAAGACTTTTAATCTTTAACTAACTGTAGCAAATAAAAAAACCAAACGAAGGAACGTTTATTTGAAACACAACTTTGAAATCTTAATTAGAAAATATAACATTTTTGAAAATATATTATTTTTAATAGTTTAATATAAGAGTTTTTAGCCAAATCTGAGAATTTATTAACTTTAATAGAATAAATTGTGGTTTTTATAATTTAAGCCCCTCTTCGTATGCCACAAGCATTAAATTTAATTTTTCTGAAATTATGAAAGAAATTATTTTTAATTGCAAATCCACGTGACTACAGCATACAATGCAAAAATCATATTATTCCGTACCGGCAACTGATCTGCCGCTTTGTCTGCTTTTAATGTTCAACTCATGACTTCCGCCTTTTGCATTAGAAAGTTCTTTCATTAATTCTTTCAAATTGGCCAAGTATAAAGAAATATATGTATAAAGCAGAAGGCATTTAAAGAATAAGAAAAGAACATTCTATAGTGAGGAATATTATGAAAAACAAAGAAAAGACGAGGAAGGAGTATTAAAATACAATTTTGAGTCTTATTACACTTTTAAAATTGTTGCCGACTGGCTGAAAGAGGAGGGTACGTCCACTGGACAGACTTAAAATAGAGTGCACATATTTTAAATTGCTTTACTTGATGCCAACATGTTTTTAGGTTTTCTTGTCCAAAAGCCGTGAAGCGTTAAATTATGAATTTTTGTTTTCAACAAAAAATATGAAAAAAAAATATTACCTTCTTCTTTTGTTTAAACTTTTCTTAATAAGAAAACAAAAAGTGTTTTAAAGGCATTTGCCAGTATTTTTCTATTATTGCACTCGTACCCTTAAGTTTATTATTACTTGAACATGATTTTATTCTAGTTTTTCTTTTAAGCCAACCAACCAGACAACAACTAACAAGTTTTATGCAGCTTAAATGCAATATACTTAAAAGCCTGGCATGCGCTCTTACAAAACCACTACTGGCATTGCCAGCTTTACGCTTTGACTCGTCTTTGCAATTTTTTGTGCTTTTGTTTTGTTTGGTTGCAGCAAAGAGAGGAGCAACGCCAGAACAAAATCTTGTGTCGATCATCTAATTGTTTTTGCGTTTAGTTGGGCATGCAATGTTGTCTTGAATGAAAAAAAACCTTAAATTAAACAAAAAACCGGCATTAAATTCAAAAACCTCTAAATTATTATAACAAAGCAAACGTGGTCATTAAGAACTATTCTATTGTTCTCTTAAGCAAATATTCTCATGTTCTTCTTTGTGGAATAATTTCAAGTTTATAAGAAATCAGCTATTTAGCTTTTGATTAGAAACTGAATAGAAGATTGCAATCAAACATTTGACTTGTCTGACACAAGTCAGTTTAATTTCAGCTTTATATAAATACGAATTAAAGGAAATTAAATGCAATGACGGGAGGAAGGAGGAAACAACAATGACTTGATATGCCATACATTTTCGCTATGAATTGTATTTAATTTCTGCTTCTAAGGAATCAATTGGTGCAACAAAAGTATAAATTAGAGCTTTTCTAAATCCTTTAAATAAAACCAGTTTTAATAAAAAGTATTTTCAAGGAAATTAGCACGCATGTAAAAAAATATATGTTTTAAGCTTTAATAAGCTTTTTCAAAATTATATGCAATATATAATTTATGGTCCCAAAAAAATATGAATTGGAGGAATATTTAAATATTTTAATTCTATATTTATTTAGCTTTTAGTTTTTTACTTTTTTTATTATCTTCTCTTAAGCCCAGCAATAGCTTAGTATTATAGTGAGCCTGGCAATACTTCACAAACCTTAGCTAAGCTTCTTCGCTTCATTTAGATAAAATAAAACTGATTAAAACTTAGAAATGTATTTAGATTTTATTGAAAATGTTTTAATTCATTTTTTTTTAATAAATGTTGAACATATTTGAAATGTTCTAATTATATCCCGCTCCACATTCTCTTTTTTTATATATTTAAAATTGGAAATATATAATTTTATATCTCGAAATTTCGCTACTTTTTTGTATAGCATCATCAGGAAAAATATTAATTATTATTAATTAATATTTATTTTTGGAAGCAGGCCAGAAAAGTATAAGTATTTGTTAAAAATATATTTAGCTTAAAATTAGTTTGAATTTGGGAAAACTATTGACCGTCACTGTTCATTTCATTTGAATAAATTTATCAGCTTTTAGTTAAAACCCCGCGTGAAAGAAAAATGGCTGTTATGTTATGCCGCAGTAAATGAAATGCCCGGACGTCGGCCGCCACAAGATATTAAAGAAAAGAAAAAATAATTAATTTTCCAATACTATTTCAAAAATTATTTATGCTCAATACTTTTATATATAGTTTGACAACATTTTAATTTTCCAATACCATTTCAGAAATATTTTATGCTCAATACTTTTATATATAGTTTGACAACATTTTGCACGTCATTTTGAACACCATACTCAAATGTCCGGCAATAAAACTTTATTTCTTTCTCATTTTTTTCTATCGATGAAATGATTGTGGCTTATTTTAAGCAATAGATTCTTATTTATTTCATTTCTTTATTTCAATATTTCTCTTGCTTGTGGTTAATTAATAAAAAAAAAAACGTTTGGGAACCTCTTACATATACAGTGGAACCTCGATAATTATCTGTCCTGGACAGCATACTATATAATCAATTTACCACTTTTGAATAACTTTCTGTAAAACATATTTTTCAAATAATTAGCAAAATTTTTTAAAAGCTTTATGTTAGCAAAAAAAAGGGGAAAGTGTAAATTTGGCAAAATTCGCTAAATTTTTCTTTGTTATTTTTTTTAACAAGGATAAAAACAAAAGCGATAGTTACTAATATTTAATATCAATAGAAAATATCTTTGGTCTTTCATTAAATTTCAATAAGAAAACACCCTTGTATTTGCAACTGTTATATTAGAACAGCTGACCTTTGTCAGCAATAAATTAATACTTTCCAAATAAATAGTAATACTAATATTGTTTTAATATTATTTTTCGCACATCGTGGTATTTACATACACATTAAAAATCATTGCATAGTTGCATGACAAAATTGTTGCATACTTAATAAAAATTGCAGCAAATGTTGAATACCCCTACTGTACAAATAAGCAATAATAATCCCAACTGATTAAATTTTTAATCGTGCATTATAGCGGTAATCGCTGCAGTGGCAATCACTTTCATAATGCATTTATCTTACCCGCATAATTGCTACCCCACTGTAAATGTTTTTATAAATTTTGCTTTGCTTGTTAATGACTCACTACCCCATTCCATGCCACATGTTGTATGAATCTTAATTAAAGTCTTGTGTCAGGACAGTGACGGCTGTTTTGTTTAATGTTCGGTTTTTAAATAAAATTTTTATTTGTAATTGAAATAAATGAGCTTTCAGAGCGGGGGGTTCTACTATAAGAAAGATGCGTCAATTTTAAACTGATTCATTTAATTTGTATGAGCAAATTCAATCTTTACACATAATTTTTCCTTGAATTTGAATAATTTTTCTTAATATTTTTTTTTTAATTTGTTGTTTTCATTGTTGCTCTTGACATCAGTGTCTCTTTGTAATATTGAATCATTAAAACTGAATCGCTTCAATTTTATCAGTGTACGTACGCATGCAAAATATTCTTTAGAAAATTCAAATAAGAGAGCGAACAGTAAAAAAGGAAAAAAATATTACATCACTTTTCATAATTAAATATTCTTGTGGCCGAGGCAATTTATTTAGTCATGCTCCTACACTGCATTCAAATAGTAATGGCACTTATTTCTACTGTTTGTTGGTAACGAGCTCTGTTTAGACTATGCAGTGTAAACAGCATTTCCTTTGAAATATGTAAATTTTATCAGAGGGAGGGAGCGCTTGAAAAACAAGAATTAAAACTTGTAAAACCTCTAGAAATTGATAAAGTTGTTGAATTTAATTAATAATTTTAATAAGAAATGCATGGCAGGAAAGATTTGCTGATGATGTGCATTAGCCTGTAATGCGATGTGCATTGGAGCCGACAGGAAAATGTTGTCTGATAAAAACGAGTGTTTCCAAATACTTTGTACGCCCTGTACAAGTTACATTTCAGATTTGATCAGAATAAAGTATAAATTGTGTTAAAGTGACAACAGCTGGCAATAAAATTTGGTTGTGTAAATGAGGATGTGCTCATATAATATATAAATATAATATAATAGATGCATATACTTCTATCTCCATCTTAAGGGAAAGTGGCTCTCCGTTCAACAGCTGACAATAAAATTTTTTTCGTTAAATGAGAACGTCTCCATATAATATATAAATATGATATAATGGATGCATATAGTCTATTTCTATCTTAAGGGATAGTGGCTCTCTGTTTAACAGCTGACAGTAAAAATTTTTTCGTTAAATGAGAACGTCTCCATATAATATATAAATATGATATAATGGATGCACATACTTCTATCTCTATCTTAAGGGAAGGTGGCTCTCCGTTCAACAGCTGGCAATAAAATTTTTTTCGTTAAATGAGAACGTCTCCATATAATATATAAATATAATATAATGGATGCATATAGTCTATCTCTATCTTAAGGGAAGGTGGCTCTCCGTTCAACACTTGACAATAAAATTTTGTTGTGTAAATGAGAACGTCTCCATATAATATATAAATATAATATAATGGATGCATATAGTCTATCTCTATCTTAAGGGAAAGTGGCTCTTTGTTCAACACTTGACAATAAAATATTGTTGTGTAAATGGGGAACGGTCTTTATTATATATAAATATAATATAATATAATGGATGGATAATATATATACTTTCTATCGATCAGTAACTTGTGTCAAATAGACAAAAAAAAAATTGAAATAACTTAAGGCAGCATAATTTAAATTAAACTTCTTTCAATTCTACTAAAAGTTACAATTCATCTTTTTTTAAATTTTTTTAAAAAATAAACTATAATTAAAATTATTTTTTTTTATACAATATCTTAACCATAAAATACACAACATAATTGTTTTTAATTAAATATATAAAATAAAAACCAAATTAATAAATAAAATTTATTCAATTTAAATTGATTTACCAGCTGATTTTCTGACTCCTGATACGAAGTTTTTTTTTAATATCGTCTGGCAACGCCATGCAGAAAAAAACATCTGTTTTACAAGGCATTTTCAATGCTGCAGTTGGGTATATGGGAAAAAGTATAATTATTCCTGTCATCCTTAGGAAGCCTCTGTTACGATGGCCACGGTGGTTCGTACTCTGAATTCGATAAGGATGCCTGGTGTTCACACCTATTTCATTTCTCTTAACTGCTCAGCATGGCAACTTTGAATACAGTCTGCTAGTCTTTAAAACCTTCCTCGAAGTTTTTTCTTTTTTTTTTAATTATTTTTATATGTAGAATATATATATATATATTCTCTTTTTGTGGCATTAGTTCAGATAAACAAGCGATAATTTGGTTATCGAAATTGGAGTTGAGAGTAAATTATGCGGGCCCGCAACAAGAGTCATAATAAACCATGTATAGGGAAACATGTAGTTTCAGTCAAGGAGTTTTGTTCTCTCATTAGAGCAAACCCCTCTAATGGGAGAGCAAACCTCTCTAATGAGAGAGCACACATCGATATTTGCTATTGGTGTGAATATGGTGTTTCCTCTTTTTGAGGGGAAAACATTTTGGAAAAACACACAAAAAAATTTAGTTTTTAATTAGAAATCAATTTACTTTTACCCAGTAAAGTACAGTAAAGGATAATAACAATTAACAGGGAAATAATTTCTTTAACTGAGAAAAAGTAAATGTTTGACGGTGTTGCCCATCAAGCGTTTTTTTTTTAAGCAAACACTTTTGATTGGCTCCGCAAAATATTTCATTTATTCATTTTGTGGAAAATCGATTGCGGTTAAATTTGAAAATCTCGTGCATTGCAAGCAAATATTAAATACATACAAAAATTAATTTTGATTAAATTTATTATATTTTAAATGTCTGTTGTAGGCGTTGAAATGTCTTTAAACTCTCACAAATTTTAATTGATTTCGTTTTTCTTTGAAATCTTAAAAATGTTTAACATTCTTTCGTGCTTTTATATTGCAGGAGAAATTTTTAAATCTATAAGCAATTAATGTAAAGCTTTCAATTTGGTTTTGCTTTAAAAAAAAAAAAATATTGTATTGTATTTAAATTTTTCTAACTAGTTTTGCATTATTATAATTTTTTTATTTTTTTATTTGTTTATTTGTTTTTTGTTGTTGGCAATGAAAAATTACTTTTTCTTTTGCTGCCTGCCATTGCAATTAATAATTTCTATAATTAAATCAAAAAAGTAAAATAATAAGAAATGAAAAAAAAAAATTAAATATTGTCTTGAACAGTGGCAGCAGCATTAATTAAGTTATAAAAATATAAAAGTGAAATTTTATTTTAATTTTATAAAGGGAAATGATGTCTTAAAGAAAAATTATAACCCCAAAGAAAAATAATAATAAATTTTTTAAACAGACTTTTAACTCGAAAACACAATAAAAAGAAGGAAATATTAATTAAAAATAATTTTTTTTTTCACAAAATAAAGATTTAATTGGACATAAATTGTTGTTAATTTCCATGGTCTATTTGTCAGTCTAAACGAGGACTGGCATCATAATAAATATTTTCTACTATACCTTGAACTTAGAACGAATAAAAATATTAAGTAATTAAAATTAGTTTACAAATGTTTGTTTGTATTGTAAATATATAATCAATTTGTTTTTAAACAAATAAACCGGTATACAGCCAAGGCTCGCTAAAACGAATAATTTTATGTCAGCTTTATAACACTTTTAATTAATTAATTTTAATTAAATTTTTTCTTGTAAAATAGTTTTGAAATTTAAAAAATATTGGCAGAGTTTCAATTCTGAGCGATTTGCCGAACCTTTTGTTCGATTTCGTAAAATTTCGTATTTATTTGATCATTAGATGGCCGAAATAAATACTCAGTGTTATACCGGCTGTCAAAATATTGTATTGGTTCCTATTTGGCTGTTGTGTTTTCATATAAAAATATATGTAATGTCACACTGCAAATGTGCTATTCAGTCAGCTGGCTTTTGTTTTTAATGTCAAATCAATGCGATAAGCTTTTTTACAGCAATGCAATATAAACTTCGCACAAATAAAATTTTTATTATTAAAAAAAATTCGTTATTGCGAGCTTTAACTGTATCTAAATAAAAATATGTATAATTCCACACAACAAATTCCATAATAATAAAACTGAAATGAAACTTATGCTTTTTTTAAAAAAATCAAATAAAAAAGTTTTTGCGTCATGAAAACTGCTAAAATATGCCGTTCCTAATAGAAATAATTGAATAAAAAAAAAAATTGCTGTCACTTAAAATAAAAAAAAATTCAGTTCGTATTACGAAACTTGTATTTGAATTAACCCAGAAATTTTGTTAATTAATTTTGAAATAGTCAAATATGTGCCACCCATTTTTACAGTTTATAAATTAAATATTAAAGAAAATTTATTAAATCTTTCTGCTTTCGTTCGAATTATGTTGTAATAAATACAAATATGCTAAAATATGTTTTTTAAAGACCAGCTTTGCCAGCTGTGTTGTCACAGATGGCAGTGTGTCAACAACAGTGCTTTAAAAGTATTAATTAACACATCAATATTTGAATTTTCACATACAAACGCTAAGACATTTTTGGATGGAATTGTTAAATATTTTGCATATATTGCATATTGCGCTTATAAAGCATAAAAAAATAATTGTTTAAAGTCACAGCATTAAATTAGTAACTGTATTGTAAAATATTGAATGCATATTTTAGCATATTTTGGCATATTTTGGCATATTTAAATAATATTTAATTTAAATGCATATTTTAAATAAAATATTAATATTTTAAATAAACCGATTTGCTTAAAATTTTTGTAAATAAAAATGCATTATTTCTCTGCTTGTATGCTTATAAGGTTTTGCGAGTTCAAAGCATATTTTGTGTAAAATATAAATTTGATATGTTAAAGTCATTCTAAATATTAAAGTCTGTCCTAAACAATTTTTTCTTTGTAAATAAAAAATGACAGGCACATATGATTTCGTTATTTATTAAAAGCATATTTTGCATATTTTTGCATATATTGCATAGTTTTGCATATTTTGCATATTTTGCATATTTTTGCATATATTTGCATATTTTGCATATATTTGCATATTTTGCATATTTTGCATATTTTTGCCTATTAATATGTACAAAGTTAGGCTCGCCTAAAGAATTTTTCTAGAATAGAAAGTCTAGGAAATGCAATATTTTCTGGCTTTCGTAAAGTATTTCAAGGATATTTAAATATTAGAATTGAAATGAATTTTAAATTTTAAAGTATTCGCAATCAGACTATTTTAAAGAAGTTTCTGTTGCAAGCAAAAATTGCAATATTTCTCTGTATGAATGCAGATCAGCTTTCCCGACTGGAATTGTTCCCGTCTTAGTAACATACTCGGGTGGATTTTTCTTTTGAATTTACGTAAAGGAAAATCCCAACGCTGTTAGATTATCATGGCCATTGGACTTCTCGCGCAAAAGAGCAAATGTTACTATCCTGTTGATATAATATCCTCAACTTTGGCTTATTAGAATTGGCCGACATTATTTTAGAAAAAGTACGGCCCCAAAACAAAGTGAATCCATAAAACGCAATTAATAGTCACTGAGTCTTTTTGGGTACATCGACTTTTTCATACTCAGACTGCTTGTTAACAAATCTTTTTACGTGAAAGTCCATGACAATTAATATTGTGCTTTATGGGCTTGGACCACCCCTTAGTTTCGTATGACAATTTAATGTTGCGTTCAATAGTGGTTAATTTTTTGAACTCTCTAAACTTTTCAAATGGATTCAAGTTATTTGAGATAGTAAATTCAAATGAAATAATTTCAAAAAGGAAACAAAATATGTAACATATTATCAGCATTTATTGAATTGCGCTCGGCTTCATTAAACCGCACAAATTATTTCCAATTACATTTCATTTTCATTATAAACTGTCATGTCATGCGGTGAGAAAAAGTCTTATGAAAGCATTGAAAGTAAAACAAACTTAAAAGCCAAACGGCCTTCAATAATTAAAGAGACCACAAAGTATTTTATAAGTCCGCAACGAACATAAGCTGCGGGCATGCGTGCCTGCATGATAATGACTATTCAATTCACAATTATATTGGAAAGAAGAAAAAAGCGAAGCAAATAAACATTATTATGATTTTACCACAATTTTCAAAATGGCATGGCATTGTCATTGCATCCAATACCATCAACCTACAACTTTCACTTGCCTCATGCACACCGTGTGCATGCGAGTACTCACAAATAATTCAATATGTTGAATGCTGTTTTCTTTTGTTTTTGTTTTTGTGTTTGTTTTTGTTTTTGGCAATAAGTTGTTGGCTGGAAGAAAAGCTGGCCGAAAAACTAGCTTTTGCCGAATTGTCATCAACTGCTACAGTGCAATAAAATATTTTTTTTAAAAAATTATTTTAAAACATTTTTTGCAACAAAAAAAAAAAAAAAAAAAAAGAAAGAAAGAAGAAAATTTGAAATGTTTTCTTTTGCATACGAGTGCATGTCACTGCCAACGTTCCTTATAATCATTTAATAGGAAAAATGATGGAGGAGAAAAAACCTTCCTCGTTGTTTACCAAACATCACGTGCCACTGGTAACTCGCTTTTGGTATCCCCACTTCAAGGCAACCAAGCAGAAATGTTAATTATTTATATTATCAAACCATTCAAGCCAACTGCAATTGAATTCCCTCCACATCTTTCGCTGTTAGCTTGGCAAAGTGCAGCTGCTTTGCTTATTATTGCCAAATAAACTAAAGTCTTGCACAAGAAAAGGGTTGGGGGAGTGGGGTTAAAAAAATAAACAAGATATTGTAGACCGCCTACAATGATGATGTCTTGCAATGCAATCGTAATAATGGCCAATATTTTCTTATTACATGTCGCATTAAACAAATACATATAATATTTTGTAAACTCAATAATTTGAACGCAATCAGAAATGATAAAATCAAATAACAATTTGTTAATATGAAATATGAAATTTTATTTAATAATTATGTCACGTTTCTCCGTTTCAAGCTACTTAAATAACCGCTTGCACTATTCAAAAGAAAATAATTATGAAAACGGAGTTTCGTAATGCACATGAAACGGCAACAAATCAAATCGCCTTTCAAATTGATAAAAGAAATTTTATATTTGTATGAAATAAGCCAAATAAGCCAAATAAGCTAAATAAGCATAAATATGTTTTTAACATTTCAATTTGTTGGTAACCGAATCCTTACAAATGCATTTAAATTATGATTCTTTCAACATTATTTTAATATTATTGTCAATCAGTAAGAGAATAATCGTCTAATCGAATAAAAGTTGTTGCTTGTATTGCTTACAAAATTTTTGTAATTCTCGATTGATTAGTGAGATTAATCGCACAAGATAAGAAAGTTTGGTATTATATTTCAAGATCAATGAAATGCAGGCATCTGGACCAGCATAATCATCTAACAAATTAAGGGAATGCCAGCCAAAAAATTGTAATAAATTTTATTAAATATATTAATAACAAATACAAAAAAAATTGAAATGAAAAAGTTAAAGTCGGAAAAGCCACAGTAAAAATTTGAGCCCAAGTGAAATTAGTTGACTTCAATTGACAAGTCAATATATGGCTTTGAAATATATAAGCAAATATGCTAAAAAAAATATATTTTGTCAATAGATGTAGTCATAGTCGTGGTCGTATATCTCCAGTGCTGCCAATCACATTGTGTCATGTCATATACTGTTATCATTTAGCAAAAGAAAAAAATTAAATTCCATTCACAAATCATTCTAAAGCGATAGATTGTGATAATCTACTAGTTAGGACTAAATGGCTTGGCCGTGACCCTCTGTAATATTGGCTTATAAATAGTTATTGTATTGATGTGATTTTGTAAACAAAAAACAGCTGGCTGAATAGCATACTGATAAAAGACTGTCAGATATATAGTATATTATTGTTTTGTATGGCGGTCATAAAATTTTATCCAATAAAGCAAAACTGATCAATTTCTTATATAAAAATATATATATATATGTATGTATATGTTATATATTTGCTTATTTAATTTTCATTGATGCTTGATAAAACTTTCCATTGAGACAGCAAAAAAATATATTTCGTGTAAACAAACAAAATAAGTTTTAAAAAACCAAATGCAATTTTTTTATGTAATTGCGATTTATAGTTCTGAATTACTTTAAAAAAAATTAATAAGAAGAGTTTTCGACAGATCCAGATTCGGCAGATAATCATACGCAGTAAATATAGTTCTGAAAATCTGAAAAAATTTGTTTTAGTTTTTTTTAAACATCTTTTATTATTTCTATTTTGTTTTAGCGACCATAAAAAAACATTTTTTTTAAAAATAAAAAAATGATATTAAACTCAATAAAATAAAATAAGATAATTTTTTTAAAAAATTAAAATTTTTATATATTTTTGCAATTGGAATTTCTTGTTTGATTTTTTTTATACAATTTAATTATCAATTTAATTGTTTAATAATTTGTTAAAATAAAATTTAAATTTTTACGAAAATTTTTTTAACAATTATAAAATACTAAAAATAAAAAATAAAATTAAAACAAAAAAAAAAAATTTTGCCTTAAAAATTCTCAATTGAATACAAGAATAAATTAAGTGAGTCCAGAGAAACTGATTTCGAAATTGAAATTATTTCTTTTAAGAAAATTTCCAGAAAATTTAAAAGTTCCGTCAAAAATGTAAAACAATTCTAAAAAAAAAAAAAAAAAAAAAAAAAAAAAAAGTCTTCCATATTAAAAAGTTAAGTGCCTTAAAACTCATTAAAAAAAAAATACTCAAAAAGTACATCCACCAAAAAGTCTCTTTTAAATCATGAGTAGTCCACCCGCCAGTCAACCGGATAGTATCGATTTGGCCTATGATATGTGGGCTGGGCAATTTGAATTTGTCGGTCCAACAACATCTGCATCATCAGCATCTTCAACCACAACAAATAATAAAAAGTCAGCCTTAAATAATACTCTGCAATTCGGCGATCGCTCCTCTAGTCACAAACAATCGAATGAAAGTCTAGAAGATTTGAACTTGAATTTTGGTAATACAAACGCCATCAGCAACTCGGCGTATTCGCTGGGCTGCGGCTACGATACAAATTACAGCAAACAGCCCATACTAATCGATCAGGAAACATTTCTTAGCTTGAATCCGGGCGATTTCGATGATATTGTGCCATCGGGTCCCAATTCATTAATATTTATCGATAACAAATTAGTGGACACGGAGTGCAATAATAATAAAATTATTAATTACGAAAGTTTAACAAATAAATGTAATAATAAAATAAATAATACAAATACAAACGGTTTTAAATTGGAGAATTTGAAAAATTTTAAAAATAAATTGATCTGTGATTACGAAGAGAAGACAGCGGCTTTAAGTGAGAATAATAATAATAACAACAACAACAACAAAATGAATGGCATCAGTTTGGAGATGTGTGAGAACTTGAATGAACAAGTAAGCAAATATTTTTTGGAAATATAGTTTTTAAAAAAGGTTTAAAGGAACAAAATGGTACTTTTGGAAGGATATGCTTTTAAGGCAAAATAGGCTTTATAAGCAAAATATTCTTGTTTGTGCAAGATATCCTTTTGAAGAAAAAAGAAAAATATGCCTCCTAAACAAAATACGTACGATATGCTTTTAAGCAAATATGCCTTGTAAACCAGATATGTTTTTAAGCAAGATATGCTTTTTAAGTAAAATAATTTTTAAAACTTAAGGAAATATGTTTCTTAAACGAAATAGTTTTTTAGAGCTCTATATGCTTTTTAAACAAATATGCTTTTAAAGCAAAATAGGCTTTATAAGGAAAAAAATTCTTGTTTGGGCAAGATATCCTTTTCAAGAAAAAAGAAAATATGCCTCTTAAACAAAATACGTACGATAGGCTTTTAAGCAAATATGCCTTGTAAGCCAAATATGCTTTTAAGCAAGATATGCTTTTTAAGCAAAATATGGATTTTAGGCAAGATATGCTTTTTAAGCGAAATATTTTTTTTAAGCAAAATATGTTTTTTAAGCAAAATATACTTTTTAAGCAAACTACGCTTTTTAAATAAAATAAGATTTTTAAAACTTACTTTTTAACTTTTGTTATTTTGTTAAAATAAAGTCGAATTTACAACAAAAAAAATTTAAGTATTCTCAGTAAACTTAAAGGCCATCTTTAAAGCTTTTTGCGAGCAAAAAAGCACAAGAACCGAATGAACTAAAAGTTCTTTACATCCTGCTACAACTACGACAAATACGCTTTATTCTAAAATATTAAAAGCAGATAATTTATTAAATAAATTTGTGAATTTGCATTTTTGGGCAAAAATCGTCATTCTTTGAAAACGTCCGTTGGTCTATTTTTGAATGAAAATCTTGCGTTTTTATTGCTCTGGTATGTTTATTTTATGTTTTTAAGTGTTTAAAATATATTTTTGTTAAAAATAAAGCAAAAAAAAATTTTTCGATTTTTGGAAAAATTTTCGATTTTTGATAAGGGGGTACCCTTTGCATTTTTGGGCAAAAATCGTCATTCTTTGAAAACGTCCGTTGGTCTATTTTTGAATGAAAATCTTGCGTTTTTATTGCTCTGGTATGTTTATTTTATGTTTTTAAATGTTTAAAATGTTTAAAATATCGTTAAATGTTGCTACTTGGATATTTTTCTGGGTTAAAAATAATTCCTTTTTTTTATAAAAAAAGGATTTATTTGATGAATTATGTTACCAGACCAAAATACACCTACATATATATTTTTTTAATTTTTTTTTATTTTTATATTTTAGATATTTAGTTTTTTTTAATTATTAAATTTTCTGTATATTTTTAATTTAATTTTTAACCTTAAAGTTTTTATATATTTTCTATTTTTTTAAATTTGTTTTTAATATTTTCTAATTAAAGTTCTCTATTTATAAATAATATTATATACTAAAATTAAAGTTTAATTTTTTAGAATTATTAACAAAGTATTAAGGAAATATATTTTATATTAAAAATTACCAAAAAAAAAAAAAAAAAATTAATGGTAAATACAAAAAAAATTATAAATAAAAACTAATAAGTATAAATAGTAATAAAAAAATATTTAATAAAGTATACATAAATAAATAAATAAACATTACAATAAACATTCTTAGGCTTAAAAATTAAATTAAAAACTTACACAGTGATGTCAATTAATATTGAATATTTATTTTAGCACTAAAATATTTTGCTTTGCCGTTTTTTTTTCACAATTTAAATGGTTCAAATGTCATATTGATTAGAATATTTATTTGTATGTATATATATTTGTACTATTCATGTCATGTCATATCGCTTTGAATATGAACACCCCAGTCGTAAATGATTAATAATAATAATAAGTGGAAACGAGCCACTAATTGCTGTTTAAAATCCATTACAGTAAACGGTGGGAAACAAGTCATATACAGAAATATTTGTATACCCTTTTCCATAAAGCGGCACTATATTATAGATTTGTATATATATTTGTATATATATATTTTTTTTTGTATATATATTTTTATTTGTATATATATTTATATATATTTTATTATATATTTGTGTATATATTTTGTATCCACATGTTTGAGTTATATCCATATATCTATCTAACTGTCTGTCTGTCTTGCGTATTTCTTGCCATTTTTGTTGCTTAAAATCAAACATTTAAAAACTCATCTGCATAGACTTTTCTTAAAATTATCCATCATGAAAACAGCTAAAATCGGACGATGAATAAAAGAAATATAGTCAAAAATTGCAAAATTATTATAATTTGGTGTACACTTTCCACAAACTATTTATTGCATATTTATTAAATAAAAATTATTAAATTAAAATTAATCATTTAATAATTAAAAATATAAATTTATACAATAATAAGTAATATAAATAATTTAAACTAGTAAAAAATATAATATAATATATAAAAGTAATTAATAATTATAATTTGCTAATACCGTCGTATAAAATAAATAATATAATCAATTATTAAATTTAAATCGATAACTTAATAATAAAAAATATAAATTTAAAAAATAAATTTATATAAAAATAATTAAATAAAATAATTTAAATAAGTAAAAAAATATAATATAGTAAATAAAATAAATAATAATTGTAATTAGGTTACATATCCTTATAAAATAAATATTGGCTTTTATGATATAATAAATTATTAAATTACAATTAATTATTTAATAATTAAAAATATAAATTGAAAAAATTAATTTATATAAAAATAAATACAATAAATAGTTTAAATTAGTAAAAAATATAATATAATATAAAAAATAATTAATTATTACAATTAGGTTATATCTCCCTATAAAATAAATATTAGCTCTTATAATATAATAAATTATTGAATTAAAATCGATAACTAATAAAATAAGTAATAATAATAAAAAAAAAAATACAAAAAAATATAATTTATAAAAAAGTAAATACAATAAATAGTTTAAATTAGTAAAAAATATAATATAATAAAAAAGTAATTAATTATTATAATTAGTTTATATCTCCTTATAAAATAAATATTGTCTTTTATAATATAAAAAATTATTAAATTACAATTAATAATTTAATAATTAAAAATATAAATTGAAAAAAAAGTTTTAAAAAATAAATAAATAAACTGGTTTAAATAAGTAAAAAATATAATAAAAATATATAAAAGTAATTAGTTATTATAATTAGTTTATATCTCCTTATAAAATAACCATTAACTCTTATATTATAATAAATTAAATTAAAATCGATAACCAGATAATTAAAAATATAAATTGAAAAAATTAATTTATATAAAAATAAATAATTTAAAGTAGTAAAAAATATAATATAATATATAAAAGCAATTAATAATTATAATTAGGTTGCATCTCCCTATAAAATAAATATTACCTGTTATAATATAATAAGTTATAAAATTAAAATCGATAACTAATAAAATAAGTAATAATAATAAAAAATACAAAAAAAAATATATATAATTTATATAAAAATAAATACAATAAATAGTTTAAATTGGTAAAAAATATGATATAATAAAAAAGTAATTAATTATTATAATTAGTTTATATCTCCTTATAAAATAAATATTACCTCTTATAACACAATAAATTATTGAACTAAAATCGATAACTTAACAATAAAAAATATAAATTAAAAACATAAATAAAATAAATAATTTATATTAGTAAAAAATATAATATATAAAAGTAAATAATAATTATAATTAGTTTACAACTCCCTATAAAATAAATATTGCCTCTTATAACACAATAAATTATTAAATTAAAATCGAAAATTGAATAGTTAAAATATAAATTTAATATATATCATTTAAAAATATAGTATAGTTGTAGCGTACAAAAATAGCTTCGCAACACAATCTTGCAGAAGGGTGTACCAACTTCGGTGCAGCTGACTAGAGCACATTTACTGCTTTTAGAATTTATACGGTTCTCACTACTTAATAAAACGTTCCTTCTCTTTCGTATAATTTAAAATGTTGCAGCAAATAAAAAACGAAAATATTTTTGTTAATAATTATTGGCATATTTTTTCAACACATGAATACTTTTATATATAAAATGGGTTTTAGCAGTTCGCCTCTTGAACAGCGTATAACAACGCATACATGGGGGCCTATTTCGTTAATTTGCTTGTTAAGGGGCGGCGGATGGATGCATGTGTATTGGATTTTCACTTGGTTGGAATTATTATTGTGTAGACTTAACAGACTGATACGATAAAAAATAAACATTTGAAATATTGACATATAAAATGTTATGGTCACATTTCCTTACATTTAGTTACCGACAAGAATTTGCATGTGCATTATCGTAAAATTTGCTAAAAAAAATTGAATAAAATTCAAAAATTGTTTTTATTGTTATTGATTTAATAAAAATCTTAAAGCACAATATTTATATTAATATGCATAATACTTCTACCGAAGAAGATAATGACGTGAGTATGGTTGCGCAATAATTAGTGTCTGCAGTTTCAATCAATATTTATTGATTTTTGTTTACATGCGATTGTGTAAAACATAGAGAAATTGTGCTTGTGTTACCTGAAATAATAACATTTTAAATTATTTATAATTTTAATATTTTTTTTTAATTTTTTTTAAATTGACAGTCGCCAAAAAAAATTTAAATAATTTAAAATTTTTGCATTAAAAAAACATGTTGCTGGGCATATTAATGGCTGTATTATATTAAAATTATTTTAAATTTAAAGCTAAAAAGAATCTTTTATACCTCTTAAAAACTTAAATTAAAACTTTGCAAAAATGTTGAGCAACATTCCGTTTGTGCTTGAAACATCTGATATATAGACGTATAAAGTAAGACTCCTAACTCGGGTTTTTACTTTTGTATTGTCAAAAAATTAATTTTAAATTGTAGGAATTGTTTTAAAAAAATATAAACCAAAAAAATTCATCAGCTGTTAAATGCAACTATCATGTGAAAGTAGCAGCTTTGCTAACTTGTTGACAGCAACATTTTATACGTTTTTATTCATGTTTTATTTTACCTAACTTGTATGCAGCGAAACATATTTTATATTGAACACCGAGTGTAGTAGAAAATTTTGCATCATTTATCTATTTAATTTAAGCCATTTAATTAAAATCGTTGAAAATGTTGGTGATCCAAGAAATTGGATAAAGATCTTACTTCTGCAACATTTGTAAGGAAATGTTTTTAAAAATGTTTAGAAACATATATATATATTTCTATATGCTGCTATCAGCATTTCGCTGGTAATGTGCAGTGTTTTCTTATTATTATAATTTTTTTATTTTATTTTGTTAATAAAGATAATTTTGATTAAATGTAGTAGCAGATGGCCTCAACAATTGATGCTTTTAGCCATATTAAATAAATGAATAAGTAATGAAATATATCTGCAACATTTCAAGGCAATATGCAATATAAAAGGAGCGTACGTACATTAGGAAAAATTTTAGATACAAACTGCTTGGTTTTGTGTTTATTTTTATATAAATTGCAGGTGTAATTCTAAAACTGCCTACTCTAATACCATTTTCAAATGATTATGAAATTCATATATTTTTGCAAAATCGCTAACTTGAAATTAAATGTAAAGTTTTTTAAAACTTCTTGAAAGTTCTATGCGACTTAACAATGCTAACCGAAGAGAAAGCGCTACCTGATTAATGAAAACAAATTGTTGTCTTTATATGCATTTATATTTCCAGGACTGACTTAATTGAAATTTACATGTTGCATAAATTGAAAGATAAGAATATATAGTATAACAACATTTTTTTCTTAAAGTATTAAATATTTTAAATAAGTTTGATGTTTATATGTGTATAATGTGTATGATCAATTCTGCAACTTGTTGCTTGTGCCGAAAGTTGCTTCCATTTATTTTTTACAAAAATATGTTTATAAACATGTTTGTTTCGGTAACTATAATAAAAACAAAATAAGAATTGTTACAGCTTCTGGTGTTAAAATAAAAAAAAGATAAAATATATATTAAGTAAAATATATTTTATTTTAATTAAACTTTATATTTATTTAAAACAATTTATTAATAAGAACTTTATTACAAAATTATCACATCTATTAAAGTTAACGTTGCTCAACAACATTTAAGTAATTTTATTTGTAGTTTCACAAATTGTTTATGGTAAAAATATTTTTCTTGAATCTGGCCGATAAGTTCTACTTGTTCTCCAATTTCAATCAAGGAATTAAAACTTTTCCTTTTGTGTATTTCCGAAATGGAAAATTTTATCAGCCGCAGAAAAGCGTCAGCAGAATAATGAGTTACGTTTTTACAATTTTTTCTAAAATTATTTTTATTATTTTCTTAAAGTCTGTTTATATTGCAGTAAAAGCAAATATATACTTTTTAATTGAATTTTGTCTGTATATATTTCTTATTAACACTTTATTTATTTTTAATTAACATTTATTTATTTCCCATCTGCTCACGTATACGTTACAAAAATTATTGCTCACTTGGCAGTTTGATTTCTCACTTAGCAGTACAAGGCCGATTGATTAAAGTGACAAACGCCTTTTTCGTAATAATTTTTTATTTGGAGAACGTATCATATTTGCCTACACAAACATTGTATTGTTTTTATAATATTTAGTCACCGTTCACACTTTGCAATTCTTATGGTACAATGAGAATAAGCAAACCTTTCTTTACACTCTGTAATTATCTTTTGTTTTGTTATTTTGCATGCTTTTTTCCTACTAGGGGAAGGCAACAAAGAGAAGACGAAATATAAGAAAGAGACAAATATATGGAAAATTCTTTGTTTGGCTACAAAATGCAATTTATAAAGAATTGAAAACAATTGCTGGGACTACAATTGGGCGAGGGAATAATTTGAGTATGTAGTGTGTTTTTAGGCACGTCTGTTTGCAATCAATTTTTAAATTATTTTCTATAAAAATTAGTTCACTATAATAATTTTATATCTTCTTGTCAGTAGTTGCTGCTGCTTATTGTGCCATTAAATTTCAGTCTTTATTTGCTTTTCGTAACGATACAGCTCGATATTTAGTCTTTAGCCACATGTTGCCATGTTCAGCCACATGTTGCCATGTTCAGCTACATGTTGCCATTTTTAGACACATGTTGCCATGTTCAGCCACATGTTGCCATAATTCTAAGGTAATTTCTTCTGTCAAAGATCATCCCTTTTTGGCTCTAAGCACTCGTAGATAGAAGTATAAAGTATAGATAAAACATAAGAAAAATTAGACTGATGTGCTAACGCTTAAGTTGCCATTTTGGCGGTTTTAAGGCCCAATCTTTCAGGAAATTAAAGTACAGATTTGTTTGTGAGCTTTCCGCAATTCGTACGAAAATCATTACAGTTCGCTTCTACTTTTTATGATGGCAAAAATAAAAACATACCAAGAAATCAGCTGATTTAATAACCGGCCAAGCAAGTATCAGCCTTTTCTCCAACCTTAAATTAAATGTCATCACATCAGTGCCGTCTGATAGATTTGATATGCCTCAGACTCTATAAAAAGAGGCTCCCCTTTTGCTTTAATTTATAATTTTTATCACACTCTGCAGCGGAAAGTTTAAGAAAAATAGTGCTTTCCATATGAAGTAAAACATTTTGATAATAAATTTCTTATAATAATACGAGTTTCACTTTTTTTCTTTTATTTACTTTTGATTATTTTGAAGACCATAATGACCTCCTTTCCTTATTTTCTTTAAATTTTTTTTTTCATTATTTTTCCCCGCTCAGATATTTATAATGAAACAAAGTTTCTAAAACAATTTTCTATATAATTTTCTAATTTGATTCTTCTGCTCTTGATTGCTGGCAAGCAATGAAGGCAAATAATATGGAAACTGCTGCATTGCCAGCTGCGTTCAATGAATTAGTTTGTCGTTTTTTGCTTCTAAACAGAAAATCAATTTTCTTTAGGAGCGTAAGCAAGTTAACACTGCATTATTGATTTTCCTGCAAGTGCTAACAATGTTAAAGAGTCTTAACCTTAATAAATTAGAATAAGACCGAAAGAAAACAAAAGTTTTATTTTAAAAAGTTTGTATTTATTTTGTCTTATGAGCAAATTTAATTTCAGCCGGAAACTAAACATTTACGTACGTTGCATTTCAATCATGCCGTTTATTTTTTTTTTCAGTTCCTCTTTAGAATGTTTATTTATCCTCTTTCATTTTTACCCTGAACGAGGGTAATCGTATTTACGTTAAATTGTATTTAAGTTTTTTTTTTTTGTTTTTAAATAGAAAATAACATAAATGAAATATAACATTAGCCGGGCTCAAGAGCTTTTAAGTTGAATTTTTTATAAAATATTGCTTGAAAGCATGAACAGTTGAACAATTGATGACATGAATAAATGTTGCGTACAAGTATTGCTTTTAAGCAATTCGATAAAAATATTTTTTATCAATTTAAATAAAAAGGAAGAATAAGATCGTCTCTTGGTGTTCTAACAAGCACTAAAGCTTATTGGGAAACGTTTGTCTTTATTATTGTTACAATGTATATGTGGAGCAGCTTTAGTTTCTAGTTAAAAGACGAAATTAACAAGACTGGCAATTAACACTTAAGGCTCACTGCTCCGCTAAAAGCCTATATTTGGTTCATTATTTCTGAAGAATACCTTCCCATAAAATATTTTCGTATAAAACATGTTATTCGCTACAAAATTTACTTTGAAACATTGCTTAGCATCACGAAGCTTGGCAACAATATTGCAAAAGTCAGGAAATGCTTCTGGCAGCATATTCTGTCAGTTGCAACATGTCGGAGTAGTTTTTTAATCATAACCCTCTGCATTGTATAATCTTAAAAACCATTTGAGTATGTCAGCTGGTAGCAAAACGTATTTAACTGCCATGTAACATATGCTAAATACCCTCGTATGGCCGTGTTCATGTAAAAAGGAGATCCAATCATTACACTTGAATTGTTCGAGCTTTTCCTTTTTATTATGGCAGTTGAGGAGGATTTATACACTAACCTTTCTCGATAATTAAATCGCTAAAATGAATACAAAGATAATTTATCGAATTTGCTGTTCAGTGAAATTTTTAACGATTTTCGTAGTCGAAAACAATCAGCTGCTGCTGTTTAATTTTTCTTTTAGCGATAGTCAATTGGTAATAATTTCTAAGTTGTTACTTTTAACGATAAAAAAGCGTTTTAAACATAAACTTTCAACAAATTGTCGTTAAATATTTTCTCTTGAAGAGCTACAATTATTTTTAATTATATTTAATTTGATTAAATTTGAAAAAAAATAATACTTATGTATACATATATATTCATATTTATATATATACTATTATTTATTATAAAATTTCTGCGATATTATTATAAAATAAGCGATACTCTATAATAAAGAAAGTTATTTTTTAAATAAAATAAAACACAATAACAAAATAAAATAAATATAAATTCCAAAAAAACTTTTCTGAAAATCTGTTTTTGCCTGCAGTGTTTTCCCTATATTTGAGAGTGTTGCCATATAATGTAAAATTATAACAATTTTGATAACTATTAATTACAGAATTACAAAATCGTTACTGCTAACCAGTATAATAAATATCGTTAAATGTTGCTATTTGCCTATTGTTAAAAGCTAGTGAAACGCACTACTTAACCCTTTGAAGGGCGCGAATGCCCTTTCATACCCATTCATCTGCATAGTGATGAAAAATGACGTGAATGCTATATCAATAAAATGTTAAAGTCAATTTTCATCCATTTCACGTCATTCCAGTTGAAAAATATTATCTATATCGTCTATATTGATGCTATAGCCCTGATTGTATATAAGAGCTAAAATGCGATATTCTGATTATTCTAATAGTAATAGACTAATCAGATATCAAATATTTCAACTAGTTTTAAAGATAATGGCTTGTAGATTTTTAGCGTCCCCGAATGTGTTAAAACGATACCGTTTTTATGAAATCAGCCTGCTGGCGTTTCACACAAGCTGTGCAAATAAAGCAGCGAACAGTGTTGTGCATTTGTCGGATAAATGATTATATCAGGACGGTTTCTTTGAATTTGCCATTCAATGTTGAGCAACATTTGTTGCAAAACATTTATCTGCCGTTGGCTAATATGTCGTGCGAAAAGAGTGTGGCAGATGTTAGTGGGCAGTTGCAAATGACTGGCAACAGAAAAATTCTGCAACTGAAAATGTGATGCTTTTTGCAACGTTATTTCACAAATATGTTGTTGTTAAAATTTCTCACTTACTTTAAAAATGTTTCGCATATGTATTACAAAATTCAAATTACAGAATTAAATTCAATTCTGTTGTTAATGAATTTGTACCGCCTTAATTGTGCTAAAGTGTTTAAATAAAAATTTCGTCTCCCATGTATTCGTCGTACATTTCACACTGAACTTTATTAAAAATTTCTGTGTTTATTTTAAATTTCAATTAAATTTTAAATTTCTGTTGGCTGCAAAAATGCATTCAATTTTATGTCTCATAATAAACTAAAATATTGATTTTCGCATAAAATAATAAAAAAATAAAAAAAATAAAATAAAAAAAAAAATTAAAAATTAAATTATATTTTATAATAATATTTCTCCATATTTTCTTATAAAAAATTTTGTAAAAAAAAATTTTTTTAATTCGATATTTCGTTACCACTATGGGTAACTTCTTAGCTATAATAAAACCTAATAACAATTTATTATAATAAATTTTGTTAAAAACTAAAACAAAAAATATTTTCTCTTTAGAATAATGTTGAGCTTTCACTTTATTTAAAATATATTTTGCTTTTTCATATTTTTTACAGATGTAGGGTAAATTTTGCAATTCTCCTCTTTATTGTTTATGAAAGATAATTGAAAATAAATATTTAAATTGTGCCAACATTAACTGCCATACCTGGAAGGCACTTTGAAAATGAAATTTAAAAGCTCTTTAAATACAAAGTTGCTGTGAAATGGCAATCAAAAACATTAATAATATAATGCCTTTATTTTGTTTATTTAAATGAACAAAAATTTAAAAAATGCGCTTTCAAAACAGTGATACACTGTCCTACACAGTCGTACGATTGTTTAAATATGGCATATCAGCTAAAAAAAATAGTATTTTGTGGCCTAAAAATGTAAGATTTTTATTCTCATAAAAACACAATTCTTAATGTGATCAGAGTTGCATTTTTTTGGTATGATAGTGTGGCACTAGCAAGGCGATATTGATGCGGGTTTTTAAAATAGAAGTGTATCACTGTCCGATTTTTGTACTACCATATGCAGTAGTGAAGCACTCACTCAAATAATGGACGGCATAAGTTTAAAAAACCAGTGTAACTGGAAAGGCATTTGTAATTCTTAATTTACTTAAATGTCAAATGACAGTTAAAAACTTAGTCTTCCTTCAAGAGCTACTTAGAATATGGCTGTATCTGATTGGTTGCACAATGATATGCCATAACATATAATTTCAATTTATTTTAAGGTAGAAATTCATATTCAGTGGATATTAATTTAATGTTTTAATATATAAAAACCCTATTAAACCCGCTTTGAGTTAATATAAAGACATTTTCCGCCTAAATAAAATAAAGTATAATTTTTACAAATATTTGTTATCTTTTGCCTAAAAATAAATATTCTATTTGAAAATAGTTAGAAAAACTAAATAATTAATTAATAAATTTTATTAGGTACTCTACTTAGTTTCAAAATAGCATCGCTTAACGCTTTTGTTGTGTTTGTGCTAGAACATATGTAAACCTATAAGAATATTCATCAATATTTTTTAATAATTTTTTTTTTAATATTTTTAATTATTTTGTTTAATTTATTGAATTGTTTGTTTTAAATAAATATTTAAATAAATATGTTGCAATTCCAAATTTCAGCTTTATTTCTTCAAATTTGTATCATATCTTTTCTTACACAATCTTTGAGCTGACAATACTGTTAGCATAAGTTCATTGTAATTTTAACTATAATAAATAGGAAGTAACTAAATAAATAATATCCGTTATTAATAAAGTTCTTAACTAAAAGTATTTATTCCATTTCCTGTCAGATAACTATCGCTTAACGCTTCTTTTGTGTTTCTTCCTGTATAAACATATATGTGTATGTAAAGTTGTACTAGATGCATTAGTTGTCGATAATTCTTAAATATTCGTTGAGTCATATATATATATTTACTGAATACTCTAATATTTTAAGTTTCACTTAAATATTAAAATATTAAAATATTAAAAATTGTTTGCCCCCATTTTATTTGGTCTAATTTTTAATGGCAATAATTATATTACATTCTTCTAAATTTATGTCGTAGCATATCATTGTTGTATTAGATATTAGATGGCTATCGCGCAGCGCTAATATTCTGTTTCTGTTTGCCCAGACATGGAATGATTTAAAAAATTTGAAAAAAGCCAAATTTGCCTAAAAATTTTAAAGAAGAATACCAAAGTTTGAAATTTTTTCCCTGTTATTTGAGCCGGTTTTCATTCTTAACATAAATAAATTTTATTAAACGAAGTTTATGGAAGAGCAAATTCTTTAGGAGGCAGAGGAACCAGTCAGTGCCTTCACTTAAGGTAACCTTCCGGGTTTGGCTGACCTTCAATTGTGTTATCGCTATATCACACGCATGCCGCTTAACGTTTGTATTGTGTTTCATGTTCAAAATCTAAATCTAATAAATTTTAAATATTTTCTTTTTTAATTTTATTTATAGTGTTCTATTATCACAAAATTTTTTTATTTCTTAACTAAACAATATATTCATTTGCGTGTTCATTTTCAAAATTTGATTTGTGTTTCCACATGCCATTTTTTTTTCTTTTTTTTTCTTAAATATTTGGCTCATTGGCCGTTTGTAGGCCGCACTAAATATGTGGTATAAGAATATCTGTATAGATGTATGTAGGCATGTGTGCATGGACGTGTACATACATACATATCTATGTATGAAGAATGTTGTTCTAAATATTAACAAAAAGAAGACACTAAACGTGCCGCATTTGCTTTGGGTATCCAACAGCTTTTTAGTATATTCTGTAAAGACAGAGTACAAATACCTTTGGGGCCTTTAACTAATCCAACAAGAATTTGGAGACATTAGGGGTGTATGCAAAGGAAAATCTTCAATTAATGTCATAATAATTAATTTTTTTATTTAGAAGCACAATTTTATTTTCGTCTTGAACTGGGCCTCATTATATGAGAGCGTTCCTTAAATACATTAAATTTTAAACCAGTAGTTTTTTCCAGGGTTTTTAAATGATCCTCGTATAATTTAATTAAAAAATTGCCTAAGTTTATATGTAATGAGTTTATTAATTAATTTATTAAATTTTGCAAATGACGCCCGCATATGTGTTATATATAATTATAACGTTTAATTTTTTGTAATTTTTAAAAAAGTTTTTTCGTAACTAGCGTGAAAATATGTCAAATATTTCTAAAAGCGCTCGCCATCGTCCCTCGCATATGTGTGAAATATAATTCTAATTATATAATTCATGTATTTTAATTGTTTTAGAAGCTTTTTGTGTGTAACCTTATTTTTGTAATTTTTAACAACTTTTACTCACAAATAAATATTTATCTTAAAATTTTTAAAAAATTTATAGTACTTTTTTTAATTTATAGTAATAGTATAGTACTTTTCTTAAAATTTATAGTACTCGTCCTCGGTCCTTGCATGTAACAAATTGAGGTATTAAGTACATAATTTCACATAATTTGATCCTTGTGGTAGTTTTCAATCGCAACAATACTCATAATATTAACGGTCGGAAATGTGAACTGTTTTTGTCGGCATGTGGCAGGCGAAGTGTTTAACTCTGTCGAACGATTCAGCTTTTTGCGAGCTCATTTTTGCGAGAGAAAATATATTTTTGCCAGATTTACTAATTTACATTAAAACTATTTTCAATTAAAAATAATTTATTTTCTCTTCTGACCACATTTACTGTACATACTGTATGTGTGCATGTATGAGTGCTTTTGTACATTTTTATTACATGTTTCCTAAATTTTGACTGGTGGTGTTGTGATGAGACCATGTTTCTGCATGCTAAATTTCATTCTATTTTAAAATGTTTTCGGCTTTTGAGGGCATTTAGTTTAATTTTATTTCTGTCTTGTCAGTGTTGTAAATTGTGTTTATTTTTTATCTTCTTGTTGTATTACGCCACCCGTTCGTTAACATCTAAACACAACAACTTAAATAAACAAAACGAGCTGCAACTAAAACAACTACCCAACCACCCAAAAAAAAGAAAAAAAGAGAACGAGAAACGGCAGAAAGACAAAACTCGGCGTGCTTAAATCATTTTATTTAATGCTTTCAGTTGTGCCCGGTTCGAGGAAGTGTTTGCCGATGACGTTCGCGATCGATCGTTCTTTCTTCTCGATTTATTTGTTAATAATTGTCTATTATTTCTTAAGTACTTCGTTACAATTCGTCTTGTCGTTTTCATATTGATTGATAAACAAATATTTTCTTAAGTGTCTTTTTTGTTTCGTCAACATTCAATTATTTTTTTTTTTTTGCCGCAAATTAATGAAATTGTTGTTTTGATTTTTGTTATTGTCGGTTTAAACACGGCAACGAAGTGGAAGTCGAAGTCAATAAAAGCAAACTACCGAACATGTTCAAATTATGATTGTTGTTTTTATTTTTGCAAACAAAATTTGTTTTTTTTTTGTAATTTCTATTTGTTTTTTGATGGTGGGAAATTTCAACTGCCACCTGTCTCTCTCTAACTCTCTGTGAGATTATAACAAACACACTGATTATCTTCACTCATCTGTGGTTTTTGTTGGTGTTTTCTGGTTGTTATTTTGTAATTTTCAAATGACAAAAAATAAGTAAAAATATCGTTTAAAAACATTTTTGATGACGTTTTCTTTCAAATGGTATTTATTGTTTTTGTATTAAAAATAAGTGATATGAATCGGTAAATATGAATTCGGAATAGAAGTGCAAGTTGTCATAAAAATTGAAATAAACAGCAAACAAAATAAAAAAGAAAATTATACAGAAAATTATCTACATGAAATAAGGAAAAAGTGAACGATCTTTTTACATTTAAATTTAATTATATAAAAATATCACCATTCATAACTACTACATAGATCTGTTTACCCGTATGTATGTATATACATATGTATGGTTGTAAGCACTATTTACATGTATATTAAATTGAATTATAAAATTAAACGCAGCTGGGAAATGAAAACATAAAACTCTATTAAGAAAAAGCTTTTAAATTACATGAATGTAAACGAATACATAAACTGTAGTACAATGATTAACTTGAACTCTACTGAACGACATACATACATGTGTATAATTTCATCATTTGGAAGAGTTTAATTCCCCCTAAGACCAGTGACTCTCATTGGAAGGACAGTGTTGATGGAAATATTCAACACATTGTCAAAAAATTATTGTATACGATTGTACATTTCTTAAGGTTTCTGTGACAAAGCTTTTCGGAAACTATTGTGTACTTGTAAACCAATGTTCCCACTCTTTATAACTTTCTTCCAACTCTGATTTCCAAAATTCCGTAATGCTTAAATATTTTTTGTTTACTATTTTATTTATATATTTATTTTTTGTTATCTAAGCAAAAACTTTCCTAAAGAAGCTCCCCAAAAAGATTCCAAAATATATTTTAAGCTTTTCTTGTCTTGTAAAGTTGAGCCCATAACTTTCAACTAAAGTAAATTTGACAATATTACAAAACAGTGTCTGTTAAATCAGCAGCAGTGTTTTTTTTTCTCAAAAGATATTTTATAACAAATAAAAAGAAACGGAATTAACATATTAGTAGATTTCTTATTTATTCAATTTAAAAAAAAGCTTTTGCTTTTGTACTATTATTTACATATTAAGTTATTTCTCCATTCTTAGTTAATAAATTAATTCATTCCGCCCACACAACTTTCCGTAATAAAATAGAAAAATAATGGTTTTATGCAAAACGAGTTTTGCAAATGAAACGAGAAATCGGATTAATTCAGAATTTTTATTACGCCAACTAAAATTTCACTTTTATAAGAATAGCGGTACTAGATAGTAAAAAAAATGTTTTTAACATTTTTAATATATTTAAGTGCATATGAAAATAGAGTTTAAATACATGACATATTCGTGAAAACCTTTCGGAAACACTTCCACGGAGCTTAAAAAAATTTAAATGGAGCTTTGGAAAAGCAAAATAAATTAACAGTCTTTACGGCTTGTTATTTTAATACGTTTCAAAAGCTTTCCAAAGCTTAGAGGTTAACAAATAAAATGAATATATGAATATATTAATTTTATATTTCCGCAATAAATTAATTCATAAGTTTTGTCATGCAGAAAAGGTTTTTTTTTGTTTCTACAAAATTATTTCACTTAGATCATGCAAATAAAGCTTTTATAAAATATCGTTAGATATTTTGGCAAAAGAAACTTTTTTCGAAAGCATTATCATTTTGGTGTCACCAAAAAGGCTTAGCCAAGAGATAACTAAACTGTCTATAGTAGCTTTCCATATCTTTTAAGATTTCCATAAAGGATTTTTTTTATTTTTTTGAATAATTATGTGCTTTTAATTAATTGCAATATATTTTTTAATAACTTTTTCTTCTATAAGCTTTTAAATTTCAAAGAGTATATTATTTACATTAAATTGCAGGTTTTTTTTTAAAGAAGTCTGGACTTTTACGAGCTTGATACATAATCAAAAGCTTTTCCTAAGCTTTTGCACAGAATACCTTAGTAGTTAAATTGAGTGTTTTTAATTCCAATTTTATATAAATTTAAAAAAATTATTTTCATTCATCTTGAAAAGCTTTGTAAGCTTTACATTTTAAAGCATGCTTCAAAGCTCAAACATAAAATAATTGTGATATTCATAGGCTAAAAGCTCTTTTATCGTTTCGGCGAAGAAAAAATAAATAAATTTAAAGCATTGAAATACAAAATTCTTTATGCAAATATAAAGGTTTTTTTTTTTTTTTTGAAAAAAGCTTTATTAAAATCTTTTCAAGTGACCTTGAGCATTTTTAAAATATAGCTTTCTAGTCATAAAAGTTATTTTAAATTTATTAAATGGCCTGTCTTCAATCTTTTCTTTGAATTGTACTTGTGGCCCTGTACTAAGTAATTTTCCTTATCACTGTAGTACTCGTATTCACTTTATTTGTTCTGCTAAGAGAGGAGAAAGAGACGCAGTTATTTTTTTTTATTATTATGTTTCATTTAATTTCAACATTAAGAGAGTTAACAGAATGAGTTGTTAATGGAATTTTTGAACCGATAAAAAAACTTTAGATTTGAATGTACTACTTGAAGGCAGGCAAAAACAATGGAAAACAACAAAGTGCATTTAAAAGATGCACTTAATGCAAACACCACCAAAACTTCAAGGAAGAGATGCAAATAATTACCGCCTTCGTTTGAATATTTTTGCTTCCAACTTGCTCCTCAGACTTTTTTCACACTTGCACGAAAACGAGTGTAATAAACTGACTAACGCCTTGATAATTTGAGTGTTTCGAAATGGAACGTTTTCAATCAAGTGGCAAATGGCATGAACATGTTAACTCTGCCACACATACTGAGATAAAAGTGCTTAAATAAAAATATTTTTTAATTTTGAACGAATTTCCAGTAAGAAAAATAATTGATTTGAATTTTCGGTTCGATCACTTGAATAAAAACGAACAAATGTTTGTGAAAAGCTCCATGGCTGACAGTGTTGTGGATGATGTATTAGAAGACATATTTTATTTGAAAAGTAATTGTGTTAGTATTACGGACTTATAAGAGTTTTAAACAAAAAATAATTTTATTAATGTTAATTATTAATTTTTATTAAATTTATTTGCAGCTGGAATTGCTACAGCGTCAAGTTACAGACTTAACGGATACAAAATCTACGGTCGAAGATTTGACTTCACGCACAAAAACCGAATATGCAGTTTTGCAGGCTCGCTATCACATGCTGGAGGAACAGTTTAGAGAAGTAAGATTGTTTAGGTTTGTTTTTAAGAGATTGATCTTTTAATAATGTTACGTTTTTACTCTTTTCCAGGCTGAGTTTCGGGCCGAGGATCGTTTGGCTGAGGAACAAAAGCGTCATCGAGAGCTTTTGGCACGTGTTGAACGAGAGGCTTCACTGCAGAATGAAAATTGTCAAATAAAAATCAAAACAATTGAAATCGAGGTGAATGCGTTACGTGAAGAGAATCAGCGTTTGCGTGTTTTGTGCGACAAGCAAGCGAATGATTTGCATCGCACTGAAGAGAAATTTGAATTGGCCAGAGATCAGCTGGTGGGACTACAACAGGACCTTGATGAGGCATTACAAAAAGAGCGTAAATATGAAAAAGATAAAAAGACTTCGGAAGAGCTTATGCTAGAGTTGAGCAAAGAGCTGGAGCGCTTAAGGGCTGAAACAGGCCCAGCTTTGCCCACAACATCACCCGAATCTATAAGACTGGAAGAGCTGCATCAAGAACTTGAAGAAATGCGACAAAAAAACAGAGGTTTGTGCTTTTCATTTAAGAAAAATGTTACAAACTTATTTACAAATACATTTTTATTTTTTACAGCTTTGGAAGAACAAAATGAGGAACTCCAAGCAGCTGTTTTAACGCGTGGCGTGGAGGAGGGCCGCCATTTATTAAATGGCACTTTAAACAGCTTAGCTCAAGAATTAGAAGAAATGTCACAAGCTCAGGTGAGTTTTATTTTGAAAATTTAATTTTTATAGAGAACTTTTTAGAGAGCACTCTTCACTTTTTTATTATTATGTATTCTATAACACAAATATATACTTTCATATTATTTTCTTTCAAATCAGATAAACTACTTTAAAAGCTTCTTTATGAAAGAAACAAATCACAGGATGTTATTTTACTATGAAAAGTTTGCATGTTTATCTCAAAGCCTAAGAATTTTTATTTTTTAAAAAAAGCTTTCTTCATTGGTCTTTGTTTATGTCTTTAACATTTGTATGGACTTGTTTTCCTTTAATTTTTATAGAGTTAAAAAAATTTTTTAAGATTTTAGGTTTAAAGCTATAAGGGCAAAAATTTTATACTGCATTTTCTTAAAAGCATTATGTAACCTCTACATTTGGAACTTTTATATTATATGTAACTTTTATATTAAATTATATTATTACTTCTTGAAAATACATTTAAAATATAGAAGCACATATACCAGTACGATTCTGTCCAAACTTATCAAAAGCTTTTTCAAAAATAATCAAAAAGTTTTCGCGAATGCAAATTATTGCGCTGGAAAATGCTTTTGGATAAGTCCACATTATATTGGGCAGGAAACATCATAAATATTTTATTTATATTGCATGCTTTTTTCCATTAACATTTGCAGCTTTAAGCTTTCTGTACTAATCAGTATTCATTACGTTATAAAAAAAATTCACATACAGATTATTTTTCATTTGAATGTATTCATTTGTGGCTGGCCTTTATGCTGTGATAATTTATTTAAATTAAAAAGAATTTTCACAAAAGCTACCAGAAAGAAAGATTAATTTTTTAATAGCTTGTTTAACTTTATTAAAAGCTTTGTTAAAGTGATTTCATTAAATTCCCAATACTGATCGTACATAAAAGATGTGCCATTTTGCCTTATAAAGTTGAGTGTAAAATATTTTTAATTATAATAAATATTTAAAATAATTCCATTTTGAATAAAAGGAGTGGCCAAAGATGTATAAAAAAACATTTCAAAAGCTCTTCAAAGCGTTGCTTAATTTATTAACAGCTCTTAAGTGTAAGAAGTTAAATAGTAACTTGCAAAAGAATTTTTTGTTAAGATTGAATGACAGGAATGGTGATATATAAAGAAACAAATCGAATGATCTTCAAAGCTTTTCTTAAGCTTTATAGAAAACTGTATATTAATAGTGTAAAGAGTTGAATTGAATTAGCCAGAAAAATTATCAGTGGAATAATAATATATTGTATTTTTAACCATTACACTTTAAATGATTTTAAATTTTGTGAAAGTTTTATAAAACTTTAATTAAATTTTTAAGAAACTCAGGTGTTTGTAAATAATTGCAATTAACGCTTAAAATAAAGAATATCGTCCAAGGATTTTTGATAAACTGCCTTTTAAAATAGATTTTTTATTAATACGCATGTGACTAAATTATAATTTTTGTTAAAAGCTTTATAGGTAAAAAAATTTTTGTATCTAAAAGTTTTCTTAGCAATGCGAAAAGACTTTTATTATAAATATAACTTTTCCTTTGGCTTCCGAAAGGTTTTAAGAGCTTAATGTTGAACGAAAGCTTTTTGTTTTTGATAATTATATTTTTTTACTTTTTAAATAGGATTTGTTTTCAAAATTTTTTTTAAATTGTTTACATTTGTGTGTACATAAATGTGAAAATAATTGCAAGGAATTAAAAATTTGTATTTGTATTTATTTCAGCTGGTATATTTTTGTGTAAAAGCTTTTTATGTATGAAAAAGAAGAAAAAATATTTGTTCTTTTTAATCTGTGTTCTGTATGTTCATTCAATATTCATGAAATGTTTATTATTTTTTTCTTTCTATGTAAAATTTATAACAGGATTCTGTGGATTCAGCCACATTAGCATCCTTAAGTCAGGTAATACAAAAAGCAAATATATTAAATTATGACTCATAATTTTTTAATTGGTGTTTTTGGCCGCTTTTAAGTTTGTTAAACATTTTTTGAGTTCTCCCACAACAATTAACTTATATAACACTTTCACAATCATAAGCCACAGTCCTTGAAAAAGAAACACTAATCTGTATTTTGTTTTTTTTTCCTCTAATTTCAAAACATTTAAGTTTGAAGGGTGGAAGCTTTCTTATATAATCTTAAATATCTTTATCTAATACAATGAAATGGTTAATTAATTTTTTGTTTTTTATTCTCGTTTTTTCCTCGTTTTTTTTTTGTTTGTTTTTTCTTCATATTATAGTTACAACAAGCCTTCCAGGAAAAAGAGGAAGAAAACACCCGCCTTAAACATTATATTGATACAATATTATTAAATATTGTTGAAAAGTGTCCCCAATTATTGGAAGTTAAAGCCATAAATAATAATAAATAATACTTATTACTATAACTTTTAAACTATAAAACTAATTTAATTTTATAAGGCCAACTAATTATTAAACAAAAAAAATAATCATACACTAAAACTAATAGCAAACTCAAATAATATCCATTAAATATTTTTTTTAGATTTTTCTATGTATTAAGATTTAGTTACAAATTAAACAGTTATTTAATTTAAATAACACTTAACTGCATGTTAAAGAAAATGTGTAATTTTATAAGAGCTTTAACAGCTGGTTTTCAGCGTTGTAACCAACTCAATTAAAAGTTTAATTGAGCTTATGGTTTGTTTGTCTATGTGGTTTCAAATTGTTTAAAATTAAATTTAAAATGAATTTATTATATGTTAAGCAAAAAAGTTTATCAAGATCCGTTAATAAGTTTTACACAAACAACCAGCTGTTTGCAAAAGTTTCATGATCTGCTCTCATCTGTTTAATCTTACATTTTGCATTTTATTTTTAAGTGTCACGTAATTTCTTTTTTTTTTTAAATTCGGCTTAAAAAGATCTTCTTAATGGTTCCTGGCTAAAACATATTCGGGCCCAAAAGCCCACTTATGTTAAAACTAAAACCATGTGCAAAAACTTTATTTGTTCTAAATGTATTTAGCTTTTAGATAAACAATAATGCCTACTTTAGTTAAAAAAAAAGCAAAATTTATTATAAAGGAAAACTAACTAAATTGTTATTGTAATTAAATTATTAGTGAAAAACTAAATACAACATTGATTACAAATTCTAATTGGTTAATATTTCTCAAGTTTTTTCCTTATTTTTTCAAAATACATTTTATTTTAACCAAACTCTCTACTGTAAAATAGTAAATAGTCTATGTATTAAAATCTTTTTAAATTAATTTAGTCATAAACATAATTTTTATTTTGTAAAAACCAAAATGATGAAAATGAAATGAAAATATAAATGATTAAGAAAAGTGTAATTTTTATTAATAAAGTGTATTTTATTATAATTTTTTTTTTGTTATTTCTTTTTTTTTTTAGTTTGTTTATGTTTTGTTGCAAAGCTTTCGAAAGCTTTACCAACTATTTTGAAATTTTATTGTTTTAAAATTTCTTTTTTTTTTTTTTATCATATTACTTATTTTGCTTTGAAAGCTTACATTTTTCGAAGTTAGAAGGAAAAGTGAAGGTCTACAAAATAAAATATGACAAAATTATGGTTCTAACATCAGTTTTAAATTCACTATCCTTGCAATTTCTAGCAATTTCTGAAATTAGTGGAACATTTTATCAAAAGCTTTGTTTTATTTTTAGTGCAATTAGTATAATATTTTTGAAAATCAATAATTAAGCTTTCTTAAATAAAAAGTTTATTAGCAAATATGTATAAATGTTCTTAGACAGAAAGCTTATATTACAGTGTCTTAATGGCCTTAGAGTCCGAAAATAATTTATGTTTAGCACAGAACAAAAGTTTCATATAGCAATCACATAACGTGATTGAAAATAACATTTTACCGAATAAGCCCAGACAAAAGTGCTTTAGTAAATTCTAGTTTATTGTTTGTGTGAATAAACAGGAATTTTAATCCCTTCAGTTTAAATTGAAATTATTATTTTATATTTGCTTTTTCCTCCCTTTTTAATTTTATGTACGAAAAATATTTCATTTATTACTATACACGTAAAAGCTACTAAAAGCTTTATATAAAAAACAATTCTTTCATTGGTTTTTATTTATTTTTTCATTCGATTTCAATATTTTATAAATTATTGAAAACTTTATTAAAAGCTTTGAATTTTGTATAAAAACTGTTTGCTTTTTTATAAATTATACAAATTTTAGTGAAATATTGAAAGAATAAAAAAAATCATTTTTATAAATGATCTAAACCTTTTACCTAAAGCCTATAATATTTTTCTTTAATTTTTATAAAAAGCTTTTTTCAGTTAACACTCATGCAGTGTAGTTTTTATTTAAAGTTAAAAAAAAATGTGCCAGCAGAACTTCTCTTGAAAAATTTTATAGAATTTCATACATTTCTTTTTCAAATTTCATAATCAAACAACATCTTGCTTATTATTAAAATAGTTTTTGTCGAAAGCTTTACAGAAGCTTCTTAAATTTGCGATCTCAAGGCTTTTACCGATTCCTGCAACATTTGCTGCTATTAAAAACCACCGAAATGTTTTAAAAAAGAAATTTATCTAAACTGTTTTTATTTCAAATTCTGGTATGTGTTGTAAAAAATTTATACGAAAAAAATTAATTTTTTTTTGCTATTATTTTTGTATAATTTTATTTAAAAGTATATTTTTGTTGTTTTTTATAATAGAAGAAATTTTTAATTCTCAATTTTACTTTAAATTTTATAACATTTTTACTATTAAGAAACTTTATAAAATATTTATCTAATATTTTCCATTAAAGTTTCCAAGAGAAGCAATACATGTTAGCTTTAAATCTTCAAAATCTAACTTGCAAATGAATGGTATGAAGTGAAATTTTTACAAATTTTTAAAGAGTTTTCATTTTCTCACTTTCTTTTTTAAAAAAAGATTTTATTTTCTGTTCTCAACAAAAATTTGCGTTAACAGAAGGACAATCGAAGTTGATATTTTTTCGAAAAGAAAAAAACGGCATTTCCTACAATTAAATTTATTTTTCTTAATTTAAATATTTCTAGTAATTAAGTGTTGTTAAATGAAAAAAAAAATTTAATATAAAATTTTCCATGAAATAATTTTTATATTTATAATAATTATAAAAGCCTTAAAATTGGCCTTTTAATTTTTAATGAATTGTAGTTTTTAGTCAGAAATAATTAAAACATATTTTAAGGGGCATTTAATTAAAAAAAAATTTAAAAAGCACACACACTAATTAACATAAAGGCAAATTAAAAAAAAATATAAAAAAAATACAAAACTAAAAATAAACATTTTATAAAAATTAAGACACAAGCAGAATTTATGAATAAATTTATTAAATGATTTTAAGTGAAAAGTGGTTCTTATTTGAAAGAAACATTACCAGCAGCAGGATGGCAATAAACATTGACGTAATTTTAAACAGATAACTCGGGGGTCAGTCATAACTTAATAATATCTTTGTCATTTAGTGTTGTTGGCTAAAAACGCATCTCTTTCCTTAAAAAAAAAGTATAAAAACCTTTAAGCTTTGTGCTTAAAGCACACAGTAAGTTTTCAGTTTTCTCACCATTAGCATCATGATAAAGTCCTTGATGATATTTGCGACAGGTAAGTGATTTTAAATAAAAATTTTCAATAGGATTTTAATTAATTTTTTTTTTTTTGCAAGTTATGCTGTTTTGCCAAGCAGCTAAAGTGCCGGAAAAAGTTACTCAAGCAGTTGTGGTGCCAGTAACCAGCAATGTTTTATCTGTAACCACGCCCCTAGTATCGGGCTCGAAGCCGACAGTAAAGACAGAAACTGCGGCACAGGTAGTAGAAGTTGTTACGGATCATGTACAGAAAGCAGTTGTTAAAGAAGAGGTCATGACCACAATGCAACCCGGTAAATTAAAAATGATGCCCACTCTAGTGGAGATGAACAATATGGATCCGATGAAGGAAACAATGCGCAAAACCCGTGCTGTGCCCCATAGGGACAGCGGAAGTGTCAAACATCACACAGCCAAACACACCAACATGCAAGTGATGCAAAACATGTGGCACCAAACGAAACCACACACTGGAGTACATAAAGTGAGTTCACATCGTCACATGAGATCTGTAAAGATGGAAATGCCAACAGGTGTTACACAAGTAGCTACTGTTGAGCCAGTTGAAAAAAAGGACCAGCCATTGCCCACTGTTAAATCTTCAGTCCCTTCTTCAACATCATCCGTCTTATCAACCGATATGCAGCCCATGGAAGAAATGATGCGTAAGACCCGTGCTGTGCCCCACAGGGACAGTGGAAGTGTCAAACATCACACAGTCAAACATACCAACATGCATGTGATGAAAAACGTGTGGCACCAAAGAAACCCACATACTGGAGCACATAAAATGAGTCTACATCGTCACATGAGATCCGTTGAGATGGAAATGCCAAAAACTGCCACACAACCAGCTACCGTTAAACCAGTTGTAGGTATGGACCAGCCATCTCTCAAATCGTCCGACTCTTCTACACAATCTTCTGCCATGTCAACTATTGATCCATGTGATTTGTTGTGCACTAAATTTGAATTTGAACCTATTTGTGCCACTAACGGCTTGTGCTTGCACGAATTCCCAAATCAGTGCATTTTAGAGACCTACAACTGCAAACACCCCAAAGGCAAATTTGCCGCCACAAAAGATGACAGATGCCAAATGAACTGGCTCACCAAATGTGATGAAAGCGAAATGATTTAAAAATGTATTCAATAATAAAAATTGAAATTTTGTAAGCAATACTTTTTTTTTAATAAAAAACTTAATCCACTTAAACATTCGATTTTAATTGAACGATTTTGTCAAAGTCCTCTTAATGGAATTGAAAGGAGTCAAAGCTTTAGAACTCTGTAGATTCTACAGAAAAGCCAAAATCAGGTCAAAGCAAGTAAAAAAGAATTTACCAAAAAGAAATTTATTTAATTTTATTTCAATAAATTTTAAATAAAAAAAAAGACATATGCTGCCATTAAATACAGCTGCGGTCACGCCTTTTAGCGGGTCTGATTATACCTTAGCGGCCCAAAAATTATTATATTATTAGTTATTTTTAATGTAGTGTGAGAAGAAGCTTTTCAAATTTCAGCTGTTTCAAAAATAATCAGCTGTTCTTGACATATAATCTGCTCTGAGCCATTTTGAATTCATTCATTCGTAGCAAAATAGTGACTTACAAAATTGCATTTCACTGCAAAGAAGTTTTTTTAAATTTATTTTCTTTTTATAAAAATATTTTTATAATACAAATACAAACTAATAAAAAGTACAATTTAAAAAAAAAATATATTATAAATAATTTTATTGAAATCCATATTTTATTACTTTCTTCAGTATCTTCTTCAGGACATTTTTTAAAAAATGTTTAGCCACATAAATAATTAATTCCATACAGTAGTGGCGCAGAGAATCCTTTCAAATACTATATAATTTTTTTAATTTAAATTATTTTCATTGAAACATCTTTTTTAATAAAGACTTTTTGTATAAGGAAAAATGAAATAGTTTGATGCCGAATTTTTGTTATTTTTTCTATTGTTGTGTTATTTTGTACAGATATTTAACTCTAGTAATTCTCATTTGGTTTTTGAAAATTCATTTATAATGCATTTTCCAAAATTAATTAAAAGTTGACTAACGAACGAAGTAGAGGGATTTATTTCGTATACCTTAACAGAAAACTATTGAAGTAACTTTTCGAGTTTTATTAATTTCCAAACTTTCGAAAATGTTGTAAAATTTTTAGTAATTTTTTAGGCAAATCTATATTAAACAAATTAGAATCAAATCATTATAATCAAGTGAGACATTAAAAATGTATTTTATGAAAAATTAATTTTTAAATATTTTTTTCTGCTCAGCTCTTTTTTTGTTGTTGTTTTCTGTTTCTAAATGAATAATTTCAAGTCAGATAATTTAAAATTTTTTAAAATATGGAATTTTCAACAACATTTTTATAATTTTTTTTTATAAAATAAAAAAAAATTGTTTTTAAGTTTCTAAAGTTAAAATCCCTTAAAAGTGATTTTGTAATCTAATTATTGTATTTCAACTGGCATATAAACCGAAGGCTTGTTTGTAATAATCGCAATCGCTTAACAAGGATATGTGCCAGGACTCGTAGGGATAATATAAGTAAACTTTTTAGACCCCATAAATGAAGTGCTTAATGAAGATGAGATTTACATCTCGCATTCTTTCTTGAGAAAAATATTAAATCAGTGATGTCAATTCGAATCCGACCTTTTCTGTAGCATACAAATTTCCCTTAAAAAAAAAGATTTATCTCTTAACTTTTTTTTTGGTAGAAAATCATTACATGGCCAGAATTTTGATTTATTTAATATTTATTTATTGTTATTTTTCAAATAAGATATAAAATGTATTGAATTAAATGTTACTTATAATGCGCTATAAGTTGTTTCTGGCTCTTGCTGTTCTACAAATCGCCGCGATAGCATTTTGGCTGGGAAACATCCTGGCATTTGGCAAAGTCCACAACTTCGAAAACTGTCAGGAGAAAGAAAATTTTTATTAGTTAAAGAAATGATAAGAATGGCCAGGAGGGAATATACTTTTATCTGTATGTAAGCAATTGTAAGTGCTAAGATCACATTGGCTTTCGAATTCCCAGTAACAGCGGCCGTTATGCCCACATACTGACACATCCTCTTGACGGCATATAAATTCACATTTAGCGGGCTTATCATTAACATTCACTTGCAATGTTTGCCAAGCCTGACGATTACTGACCGAACGGACCACGCGTTTTTTGCTGGCAATATGATGAGAAATGACTTGCGGTATGTGATGTGAGACTTGCTTGACAATATGTTGGACTTTAGTCGGTACTTTTACATTAGAATGATGGGAACCATGATGACTTTTAACATCGGCCGTGTGGTGATGTGCAACATGTTGGCTTTCACTGGCAACATGTTGTTCCTTATCGGCAAGTTGATTTGGATGGGGTGGAGCCTGGTGTTGGCTGGGCTTGCTAACGTGTTGTCCTTGATTATGTTGATGCAATTTATGGCCATCTTCATTTGCCTGGCCGGCAATGGTTTGCAGGAAACACAAAACAGCTGAAACATATTAATATGTTTTATTGAAACCAAACAATTGTTTGTTAGAAAAAATCTTACTTAAAGTGACAAAAACTTTCATATTGACAAAGTCTTAACAGTTGTAATACTATACCTGATCACTGGCAAGTCAAGAGTTTTTATACTCTTCAGAACACTAACGGCTTAAATTTCCGCCATTTACGTGGCCCATTAATGACATTATTTGTTTCAAGATTATGCAATTTTAACTTAAAATTTCTCAAGCAGCAATTCAAATGACTTTATGGCACATTTCCTTACACACTTTGGATCCAGTTTTAATAAAAGAAAAATTAAAAAATATTAATAAAAAGTATTTATGGAAAGCAATTTAGCAGAATAAAATATTGAGTGCTCAATGAGTGACAACAATTATATTTAGCTCAATACGCAAATGATGCAGAATTATTTAGCAATTACGAGTATTTTTAAACAAACATTAAGACCCACATTTAATGACCAAGTTTGTGACAAGCAAGCCAATTTAAAAAATTAATTCAATAAAAATAAAATCTTAATAAAACATCTTTAGTTGTCCCACCAAACCATCTTGTTTCATTTGGCGATTATTTGCTTGCCTGGCCGAGATTTTACCTCTAGAACTTTTCTATTAAAAATGAATTAAAAATTTTATTCTTGCAAACAATACTTGCAAAATAAATTCTTCTTTGGGCCAAGAATCAGTGAGATGAAGAAATATTTTATTTGTTATAATGTATTTGTCCATTGTCGTAATTATAAGTCGTAAACTTTTATGTGTTACGTGATATAGCAATAGCTCTTGTGGAACCGGTTTAAAAAGCTGAAATTCTATGGAAAACTCGTTCGCCGCAATATTGAACAAACTTAACGATCGTTTGATCAAATGCAAAAAATATGTATGTATGCATGTGTGTGTGTGTGTGTGTGTGTTTGTGTATGAATAACTTTAAAGTTTATTAAACGTGTTGTTTCAAAATTATGTGAAGGTCTTAAGGTTTGCACAATTATTCTTTAACCGCAACTGCATTACAAATTGCCGGCGCAACACAGCAGCTGTACGTTATAATTAATTGAATATGATACAGCAGGACTTGAATTAAAAGGCCATAAAAATAAATTAAACAACAAAAGCCAAAAAAGTTTATTATTTTTTCAATCATTATTATTTGCTCGTAAAGCCAATGGAACCATTTTAGAGTTGAAAACAAAAAACAAAAAGTTAATAATATTCTTTGATGATTAAAAATATTTTTTTTTTGTCTTGTTTTTGGGCATTTGAACTAATAATGGCAATAGCAACATATGGAGTATCTAGAGAGCTTTCAACGCTCAAAATGTATCTGCATGCTTGTGCATTTTCGGCTCCATGTCCGCTTTGTCAACTCTGCTTGATTTAATCTTTAACTAGATGAGTATTTATTTGATCGTTTCCCATTAGGATTGACAAGCAAAATACACGGTTGCTTATAAGCTATGGGCTGAAAGAAAAGGCTTACCAAGATGTGTCTCTTGCATGAGAATTTTTGCCTTCTGCTCGCTTCATGAACGCACCTGTAAATTATATTTCACAGTCGCATTTTTTTTAATCTAACTTAACTTGCAAAGCTTTCGGCTTGACCGCAGCATAACACCCAGGGTCTAGGCAGGAATCGCACCCGCAACTTCTGATATAGTAGACTGCCCATTATTCATTCGCCTATTTATATAAGTATAAATAATTATATTAAAATAAAATATTTTATAAATAATTATATTAAATAAAATATTTTATTTTATTTTTACAAAATAGATAATAAAAAGTAGAAAAATAAAATATAAATTTTTATAAATAATTAAATTAAAATAAAATATTGCATAACAAATTATATTAAATAAAATATTTTATTTTATTATGCAATAGAAAAAAATTAGAAAAATAAAATATACATTTTTATAAATAATTAAATTAAAATCAAATATTTTATAAATAATTAAATTAAAATAAAATATTGCATAAAAAATTATATTAAATAAAAATTAGATAAATAAAATATAAATTTTTATAAATAATTAAATTAAAATCAAATATTTTATAAATAATTAAATTAAAATAAAATATTGCATAAAAAATTATATTAAATAAAATATTTTATTTTATTATTATGCAATAGATAAAAATTAGATAAATAAAATATACATTTTTATAAATAATTAAATTAAAATAAAATATTGCATAAAAAATTATATTAAATAAAATATTTTTTTTATTATTATGCAATAGATAAAAATTAGATAAATAAAATATACATTTTTATAAATAATTAAATTAAAATAAAATATTTTATTAATAATTAAATTAAAATCAAATATTTTATAAATAATTAAATTAAAATAAAATATTTTATAAATAATTAAATTAAAATAAAATATTGCATAAAAAATTATATTAAATAAAATATTTTATTTCATTTTTATGCAATAGATAAAAATTAGAAAAATAAAATATAAATTTTTATAAATAATTAAATTAAAATCAAATATTTTATAAATAATTAAATTAAAATAAAATATTGCATAAAAAAATATATTAAATAAAATATTTTTTTTATTATTATGCAATAGATAAAAATTAGATAAATAAAATATAAATTTTTATAAATAATTAAATTAAAATAAAATATTTTATAAATAATTAAATTAAAATCAAATATTTTATAAATAATTAAATTAAAATAAAATATTTTATAAATAATTAAATTAAATAAAAGATTTTATTTTATTTTTACAAAATAGATAATAAAAATTAGAAAAATAAAATATAAATTTTTTGAAATAATTAAATTAAAATAAAATATATATATATATAATTAAATTGAATATAATGAAAATTATTAATGCTGAGCTTATTGGAATCCGAATAAAAATCTTTTGAAAAATCGAATAAAATTAATTGAACACAATGATAAATATTATTCGAATAAATTATAAGAAAATTTAAGAAGAAAAACAAATCATTTGCATACACTAACGAAAATTATTTTTTTACTTTCCTTCTTTTTATGGCTATTATATATTTTATTCGAATAATTATTCGCAAGAAATTGCATTATATCTCTTCGGTAAATATATTCAACTATTTTCCCACACCGAGATATTTCTATCTCTGTGCTCCTATGCGGTACTTAATATTATGTGTAAATAAAATAATAATAATGTTAATTAATAAAATGGAAATATTTTTTCCTGTTGAAGATTCGGCAACTTTTTCCAACAATATAGACACAACTTAATTAACTCTGGCATTGACTTAATAATTACTGAAACTATATAAAATAACAATAATTTGGCTCAATAATTGCTTGAATTTAAATTCTTCACATCAGCCTTCCAATTAATAAAAAAAAAAAATTATAATAAAAAATTTTAATTTTCCTTTTTTTTTTGAATTGAAAAAATTTTGTTTTCGCATTTGGGATTGCCTACTTTTAATTGTGTGGCCATTTATCAAATCTAAGAAAATGCCTGGTGTTAATTACATTTCCGCTTAAGATTGCACAAGTCTCAAATGCTATTTCTATTGCTTCCACACACGCCCATTCTAAAGGCTGCTCCAGAGCAATCAACTATTTAAACGCATTTTCATACTAAACTTGTATAATTAATTATTTTTAATTTCTTACACCCATTTCGAAAGACCAGAATGCTTTTTGAATGCCAAGCAGGCAGACAGACGTTTGTTAATCTCTGAGGAAATAAAATGAAGTATTAAAATGTCAAGCTGGTGCGTGACCAAAAGTGTTAGAAAATCTCTTAATAATAGTCTTTTCTTTTGCCTTGTTTAGCCCCACTGATCTTAACTGGAATCTAAACTTGCAATTCTCATTAAAATTCTTTAATTTTGTACATTTTCTTTACACAAAGTCTTCTGTGATTCTGAAGAATTTTTAAAATTACCCTGCCCCTCTGAGGACTGCTAATTTTTTAGAAATATAAATTTTGTTTTCATTTTTTTCCCCGCTTAAAAATTAATGTTGGAAAACATCCTTTTCATTTTTTTTACATTTTTTTTTATCAATCTAATCAAAAGCTATTTAAAGGCTTCTAATTAACATTTTTAATGAACTCATTTCATTTTATATGCTGCTTTTGAATTAAAAAAAAAAATTCTAGAAAGAAAAAAAGCTGCGGAATAAACGTGTGTCTTCTGCATGTCCGTCTCTCTCCCAGCTAATAACACTTTTAACATGTTAATTAGCAGTTGTGGCGGTAGAAACTGGTGACTTGTATCTCCATGTACGAGTAATGTAATCAATAAACAGCCAGAGGTACATGCACATAAGAAAGGATACTTCCGCTGTAGTTGCACTCGCCATGGCCTCACTGGAATTGACTGCTTTTTACTGCTCGAAAGTAACTAATTTTTTATATTAAATTCTAATAAATATCACATTTAACTACACTACGTCCTGCTTGCACGGCTTTGCATACTGTATTTGTGTTCTGCTTAGCGGTTTCATACAGGTGTGAAGTGTCTGGTTCAACAATCTGTTGTTCGCTGTTATTTTTATTGTTAAAACAACAGCAAAACAAGCGACAGTGGAGCCCATTAACTTTGCCAGCAATTTACGTTAACTTTGGTTTTATCTTAAATTACAACAATAGTATTCAATACTTGTGGTCGCCTCCTCGTTGATCATTATCAGCAAGAATTTTTATTCCACAGGATGCTCTCCGTTGTTGTACATCATAGAGAAAATGAATTTCTATTGTCAAAGTCAGCTGACTTTTTTTATATTTATTGTATTATATTTATTGTGTTGTCAAAGCCAGCTGACTATTTTATATTTTCTGTATTATGTTTATATTTATTGTATTGTCAAAGTCAGCTGACTTTATTTTAAATTTATTGTATTATATTTATATATATTGTATTGTCAAAGCCAGCTGACTTTATTTTATATTTTCTGTATTATATTTATATATATTGTATTGTCAAAGCCAGCTGACTTTATTTTATATTTTCTGTATTATATTTATATTTATTGTATTGTCAAAGTCAGCTGACTTTATTTTATATTTTCTGTATTATATTTATATATATTGTATTGTCTAAGTCAGCTGACTTTTTTTATATTTATTGTATTATATTTATATTTATTGTGTTGTCAAAGTGAGCTGATTTTGACAATACAAATTCATTTCCTCTCTGTAGTACAACTGAGCGCATTCTGTAACATAAAAATTCTTACAGATAATGATCAACAAGGAGCGCTCAGCTGGCGAAAAGTAAGTCCACCCATAAAAAAAATGGTTTGCCTTTTGAAAAATCATTTTTGCAGATAAAGTGAATTTTTATTTCTCCCAAAGCATCGAAATCAAGTAGATGCTTTTGCCCTTCTGGAAATTTTCTTGCCTGCTGAACGTATCAGCTGTCCTTTAAGTGTGATTTAGCAATTTTCCTTTTTGAAAATTTACTAGAAATACAGTTGCATTGAAACATTGAGCGGGAGAAATAATATTTCCTCGATTACAAAGATCAGCTGTTAATTGGCTATGACACATATACATATGTGATGTAACAATTTTGCTTAATTTTTTTTTGTGGCAGGCTTTCCTAAGGAAGTTTCTGTGGAAACTACAAAATTGGTGTCCTTTTCCAAAAATAGAATAGAAATTTTCATAAAAAGAATGAGAATAGCAAGTGTTTTTTTTACAATTGCTAATAATATAAAATTTTTTTTTTGCAATATTATTTAATTTATAAAAATAAATATATAATAATAAAAAAAAATTTCTCTAGTAAATTTTAAATTTTTAAAATTAAATTTCTAAAATTATTTTTTTCTAAAACGTAAAATTTTATTTACATATACAAATTTACACGAATCTTACAGATGCAATTTAGTTAAGCAATTTGACACATGCAACATGATCAGCTGGTGAGAAAGAGAAATAATGACATTGTTGAACTGCTGCCACCTTCAGTGAAGCGGGCTGGTGGTATAGTGTCTGCCATTTCATGTTCATACATGTTTAAGGTAGTCAGTCCTCACTATCTGTGTAATTTAGCAGCAATTTCTCAAAGACCATAATTGCATAATTTTAAACTTGTTGGCAACTTAATTGCGTAAAACGTTGTCTTAAATGTAATCGGAGCTTTTAACTGCCAATCACCGGCCTTTATGCAGCAGCAATGCAAAACTCTGTTAAAGTTTCTCGCTGGCTTGGCTGTACTGAGGAAGTTTCCTCCGAATGAATTTTATAAGAATGAATTTGTAGGCTGTTCTCTTTGTTTTCTTTTTTTTTGTTTTTGTATTTTTTTTGTTTTGTTTTTCTTTTTTGTTCTGTGTGATTGTTTAAGGAACTGGTCTAAATGTTCGCTGGTGATTTTTAGTTGTTTAAGCGACACAAGTGCAGTCTTTTGATATGGTATCAAGTTGGCCGCCTTAAGGTAGCCGAAAGGCGTTGCAGTTACTTAAATTGCTGCAGCAAAGATAAATGTGAAAATAGGCTGGGTTTTACAGTGGGCGTTTAAGAGTTAAGTTGTAGTATAATTGACCAAATATTGGTTGTATGCACTACAAGCAGTGTTTAGAGCAGCCTGTGCAAACCTCAAGGCGCAACTAGTTTACTTTCAACTGCTTTAGATTTTAGCCCGTCAGAAGGAATTTTATCAAATAAACATCTCTGAAACCGTTTTCTTGAAATGCATTTCGTATCCCTGCAAAGAATACAAGACCGAAATAAAGCTCATTCTAAATGCTTGTCAAGTTTGCTACCGTATACTTAAGTATTTGAGAGCTTTAAAGCCTCTGACTGAAATTATATTACATACACATTTCTTATGTTTTTTGTTTTTGTTTTAGTTTAATTTTTTTTTTGTTTTGTTAAAAGAGTTTGAAGTTTTCCTTTTGTTTCTTGTCCAACTATAAGTTTAACAACTTGTCCAACACATGTTATCTTCACAACTCCAAACAACAATCCCCATTTAGCTGTTTGATCATTTTGCTGCCTTTTCACTTCATACAAAGCAAGGAAAAGAGGAAAGTTGAATGTTATTTAGACAACTTGTTAAATTACATTAATAGACCATTTTGTGTTGTAGACAAATAATTTAATATGCAGCTCTTTTTATTTCATCATCGCCATCATTCAGCCTTTTCATGTTCCTTTTTCGGACAAAAGTTTTGAGTTGAGTTTTTTTTTTCTTTTGTGTTATAATTTAGGTTTGTGGAAAGTTCGCCCAGAGTTTAGAATGAAATCGCATTAAATTTAAATTAAAGCCCGAAGCTTTTTAAATTTTATCTTTGTATTCTACACAAAAATCATGAACTTTTTTGTTTTTCATTTTATTTGTCAGCGCAAGTTTGCTAGGAAATGTTTTCCTTGTTTTATATTTTAGAAACTATAGCTTTAGGTGGGAAATATAGTATACTCTTTTATAATTGGCATCAGAGCATAAATAGTAAAAAAAAGAAAAGAACATTTCAAAACTTATTAAATAGTATGATAAGCCCGCATAAATAACCCAAAAAAAAAAAAAAATGTGTGAAATTTTTGCATTTGAAATTTTATTAAGAACTTAAGAAAATTATAAATCTTATAGGAAATTTCGAAAACCTAGTAGTTTTGTATCGAATAATTAGTTTTTAGACAGTACAAATTAGTTCTAAGGATTCTGTTAAAAATTTCGTACACCGAATATATATTCGAAAAATTCGAAAAAAAATTCGAAATTGTTTCTGAAAATTCGAAATATTTTGTGAAAGTATTACATGAGTTATTAAATTTGTTTTTGTTGTAAACTTATTCCGAACTTTCGCAATTAATTTCAGCTATTCTAGCCAATTCTGGGAATACGAAATTATTTCCAAAAATGGAAGGCTGTTTCCAAAAATAGATAGTAAAAAGATCAAAAAGATATTAAAAAAGATAAAAATTAATTGTTCGAAAAGTTCTACATTTTTTCCACAAATATTAAATTATTTATGAAAATAGTTTGAAAAGTTCCAAATTTTTTCCAAACATATTAAATTAATTATAAAATTTTGAAGCTAATTCCGAAATTTCGAGAGTAATCGAAATAATTCTTACAACAATAATTCTTCAACAAATATTAAAAGAAATATGAAAATATTTCGAAAAGTTCTAAATTTTTTCCAAACATATTAAATTATTTATGAAATTTTGAAGCTAATTCCGAAATTTCGCAATTAATCGAAATAGTTCTTACCAATTCTGCTAATACGAAATTGATTCGAAAATTTAAAACTATTTCTGGAAATATTATCTATTTGTTATTTATTTTGTTCTATATTATTTAACTTCCAAATACTTAAAATTAGTTCGAAAAGTTCTACATTATTTCTAATTATTTATTTTGAAACTAATTCCGAAATGAATTCTAAAAGTTCAACATACGGAATTAATTCCGAAAATTTAAGGCTACTTGTGAAAATACAACAGTAATTTCAAAATAACAAAATTAGTAACGAAAATTCTAAATTATTTGACAAAGTTTTTAAACTAAAAAAAAAAGTTTTAAACTAATTGAAAATTAATTCTAAAAAATATTTTTCGAAAATTGCAAGTTAGATACGAAGGATTCAAATTTATTCCAAACATTTAATACTAATTACGAATATACAAAATTAGTTTCGAAAATGCAAAATTGCTACCAAAAAATTTGCTAAAAAAATTTTTAAAAAAAACAATTTAAATAATTTTCGAAAATGCAAACAAATTTCAAAAATAATTCCGAAAATTCAAAACTAATTATGCATATATAAAATTAAATATGAAAATGAAAAATTTCTTTCAAAAATTTTTATAATTTTTGCAAGAATTTTAAATGAGCTGCGTAGTTTTTAAACTAGACTAGTTGAATATGTTCCGAAAATTCGAAATTATTTCCAGAAGTTTTAAACTAATTGAATTGAAAGTTAATTCTAAAAAGAAAGATTTTCGTAAATTCGAAGTTAAGTAAGAATATTTCAAATAAATTCCACAAATTCAATACCACTAGGATAATAAAAAATTAATTCCGAATATGCAAAATTGGTAGAAAAAAATTCGGAATTATTTCCAAAAAAATTTTTAATTAGTAACGAAATTTTGAAAAGAATTCTAAATGTTCGAAATTAAATCTAAATGATTTAGTTGGGAAAAAAACAAAATTAAGTTCGAAGATTCGATATCATTTTCATAAAACCAAAAACTCAGTAAACTTAGAAAAATTTAAGGTTATAAATAATTTCTCTACAATAAGTTCATTATAAAACAGTTTACATGTTCGAAATTCGATATTTTTTAAATGCTAAATGGCTTTTAGCGAGGGGTGTAATGCTGTAATAACTGTCGTCGCAATTATTTAAACATTGTTTAAAATGCTTAAGAATATTTCTGAAATTGTTGCCATATTTCCAAAAGAAAATTTTATTAAATTCAGTGCAAGCCTAATTTGTTTACGTTTAAGTAACTTTCATTTAAACTCATAATCTTTTTCAAAACATCTTCAACTTCCTTTTACAATCTTTTATTCATTATTCAATTGAATTCAGTTTTTATTTCCTTAAAGATATGAAGAGAAACCCCCCTCGTCTCCAATAACTAAATTCTATTCAATTGCATATTTGTGTTTAGATCAGCTACTTAACATTTTATAAGGAAATAAATCATGCTCGTTCCAACACCAACAACAACTCATTGTAAAGTCAAATGGTTTATAAAAAAAATAAAAAAAAATAAATTTCTTTAGCTTCCACATGTTGGTGCAATTATTGCATGCAACGCAACACACTCACAAACAGCAATAATGTCGTCATAATGAAACACATGATGAATATGCTCTTACAGCAAAGGAAAAAAACGGCAACAACAAAAAGCATGTAAGCATGTAGCAACATGTTGTTGATCTTCAGAGTTACCAGCAGCGAAAATTCCTAATTACATCTAGCATGAAGCAAAATGACTAGATTTAACTGAAATAACAGCTGATCACAAATTAACATTTTATTTGTTAAAAAGAAACATTTTTTTTAAAATGGTAACTAAAATGAAAATAAATTTTAAATTTTAATGTATAAAAATAATAAAAATTTGAAAATAGATAAAACTTTAAAAATAAAATGATAAGAAAAATAATAAATAAAAGCGGAAGTTATTTTCATAACATAAAATTATTTAAATATCTGCCAGCGATTAACTTAATTTCTACGATATTCGGCAACATCTAATGCTAAAAGCTTAAATCATGAAAGACTTTTTTAAGCCAGTTTTATACGAATAGGATTTTTCAAAAAAATATTTGTTATTGAGCAGAAGATGATTTTCAAAATATTTTGCTTTAAATTTTTAGTTACAAATCAAAATATTGTTTTTATTTTTTATTTTTTATTTATTATTTATATTTTTTTTCATTTTTTTTTTATTTTTTTTACGAATAACAGTTTTGTGTTTGATCTTTAAAATATTCGTCATATAAAATGTCTGCTTTGAAGCTTCAAGTTAACTTTCCCTCTTTACAAAAGAGGACATGTTTTATGGGAAAAAAACCGGCTATTTTTTTAAATTACAAATAAATGAAAAATATTAAGAAATTGCGTAGGAAAAACATAACTATTTGGCTGGAAAATATGAAATTACTGTCTTTCAAGTTGTTGATAAGAGAGAGCAAGAGAGCAATAGATGCCTTGCTGTGCAACTCCTGAAGGATTAAAAATCGACTAGGACTATTTTGGTGCCAATATTCGAACCGTCATAGATTTATACTTATTGTAATAGAAATAGTTGCTATAAAAAATTTTATTAAATGAATTTATATTGGGGCACTGCCTCTGCTTCCAATATAGAAAAAATACAAAGACGTCAAAACAAAATCCTCCGCATGATCACTGCTGCTCCCTGGTATGTAAAAAATTCGCGAATTCATAGTGATTTAAACGTACCGATTGTAAAGACAGAATTCTTGAAATATGCAACAAAATATATTAAAAAGCTTGTATCACACCCAAATCCTTTAGCACGCAACATTTTAAATCACAGAAGTCACACTAGGCTGAAAAGTAGAGACACTCTTGCCCTCTGCGGAACGTAAGAGTCCGTATCATCAACAGCAGTGCAATTGAAACTGGCTTGTTTGGCATTGGCTGGATTTGGCATAATAAATTAGATTAAGATTTGATATACTTATTGTTAGTTCCGTGCGGAAAATTCAATAAATAAAAAATGTATAAAAAAAAAAATGAATTTATATTAGAGGACGACAAGCTGGATTTTTTTATTTATTATTATTTTTTTTATTTATTCATTCGGTAGATTTTTTTTTATTTATTTGCCATTTAAATATCATATTCATGATAAAAATAATTAATTTTAAATTTTTTAATAAATCGGAGCACTAAAGTGTACGAGCAAGTGTTGAATTTGTAACAAAAAAAATGGCGTATAAAAATTATATAAAGATCCTGCCTACTTTACTTTGAATAATACGAAACAGATTTTTTTTATTTGTTTGTCATTTAAATATCATATTCATAATAAAAATAATTAATTTTAAATTTTTCAATAAATCGGAGCACTAAAATCGCAAGTTCTATGTAGTGTTGCAAATAACTATAATATTATAAAAATAATATTTGTAATATTTGAAAGAAAATGCGAATTGCGTTTCCCATGCGATACTAAAGTCATAAAAATTATTTTTCATTAGAATCCGTTAAATTTACGAAATTCCTTCCAAAAAAAAAACACCCTCTAAAAATGATCTCACTGTAAAAGAAATAATTGAACAGCGAGAGTAAAAAATAAAGATCATTTCTGTTAATTAGTTCTACAATGGCAACACTGGTGATTGTGATAGCACTGCTTGCCAGCGACTGGCAATTGTAGGCATATACTCAAATGCTGTGTGGTGTGTGCGAGTGTTGTGCAACTCAAATACTTTATGCAACCAGATAAATAGATTCAAATGCATCTTCAATAGCTGTTGTTGCATTTCAACAATCTAATTGTCAGTAAGTGAGTTTGCGGTTGTGTGTGCAATTCCTTGAAGTGCTACAACATTGACGGCCTGTTAGATATTTATGTTTTGGACATGCAAAGTAAATTGATTTTAAATTGAAAACTGAAAATAAAAAGAATTCAAACTAAAGAGAACAGCAACGTACAAACGCTTTTAGTTGCAACTGTGTACGCTTTCATTGTATCCGGTTATTGGTGGTTAACTCTACTCCCTTCTCTTTCCTCTCTATTCAGTATCTTCAGTATTTATGTTTATGTTGAAATGTGCAATATGTAGTTGCAATCGTATTTATGATAAAGTGGCAAGACAACAATGCTGGTCACATCATCTGGGCTGCCCAGTGAAACTGATGTTGTAGAAATGAATGTAGTGTGCGGATGTTGTTGTTATTCTTCACTATCATCATCTCCAACATTCTCATCATCATTCCACCAGGCTTGCTTTTCATGCTCATTCTTCATTCAGTGCTTGATGACGATGACAATGCTTACGTGCATGTATGAAAACAAGTGTCAACTTGAATCAAATTCATTTTCTTGGCTGTGGGCTATAAATGTTACGACTCGGCTTAATTTGGTGGGCAACATGAGGCACAAAGTTATTTGTATGCTCAAAATCCAATAGCAGTTTAAGTCTTAAAATTGTTATTGATCCCGGCCGTACTCCAAAACAACTGTAAATAAAAAAAATTTACACTTCTTCCATTTACCATACCGCTAGTCGGCTGGCCCCTTAGCCGAATATCCGTATCCCATTCTTGCTAGAAAATTTGTGCACATTATTTTTAAAGGCTGATGCCATTCATTTAAATCAGCTCGATTTTATAATGCTGACAAAAAATATACATGAGGATCCAATTCATTGAAATTGAAAGATTATTCAGTAATTGCTTATGAGCGTATGAGCAAAAAATGGAGCATAAAAATACGCATAAAGGAAACCAGAGTGAGCCAAAAGAAAAATTCATGAGATAAAATAAAAATGCAAGAATTTTAATAAAGCAAAACGTCAATTAGTAATTCTTATTGGAAACATTCTGTTGGCAGCGAAACGTTCATATCAAAAAGGAAAGGAATTAAATACAAATGGAAAAGAATCTGCAGAAGAAGCACATCTCATGGTTAATAATAGGATTTTGGTCATAAGAAGCAAATTAAATATGATTGATATAAATAATTTTTTAGCAGAGGCAATGATTTACATTTAAAAGTCTTACGAGGCCCTACCCCAAATGTTATTCAAAATCAGTAACTAACATTTTTTTCGAACAAATGAAATGTCTCAATCCATATGACAAATAAAGACTTCTTAAATATTTACGCATTATTGCTTATAAATTTATATCTATGTTTATGTAAATGCGAATTTCGAAATTAAGTCTTGAATTCCAGCAGATAAATAATTTATGTCTTAAAATGGTCTAACATAAAATATTGATTAGCCTTATGCAAAATAGTTTTAAAAAGCAAGATTTTCCTGTTAAAGAGCAAGTTTTCGAAGCAAAGAAAAAAATTCGAAATTAATTTCGAATATTCGAGTAAGTGCAAAAGACTTAGTTTGCTACATAGGACTTGATACTTAATAAAAATTATCAAGCAAAATTTTTTTCAAACCCTCAATCGTACAAGTTCGAAGTTTCGAAAATGCCAAAAATATCAAATAAACACTTTATACGAAATTTCTTAATTTGCTGAACTTTTCCAGGTTATATTTTGATAAAAATATTAATATAATATAGCATTTAATCATTTGAAAAAATTATTAAAATATTTAAATTATTTTAAAAAAATTATTTGAGAATTAGTGGGCTCAAGTCACAATAGTCTATTGAAGACATTAGTTAATAATTTTTTATTATTCCTTAATGGTTTAAAAAATAATAACGAAAGGAAAGGAAATTCGTAAATTTAAAAAAAAAATTTTTTAAATTTTATTTTTATTAAAACCATCCACTTTTTTTTCTAACTTGAATTTAAGGTAAATAAATTTATTTTCTTTTATTTGTAAGCATTTCAAATAATTATGTCTCATTGTAAGAAAATTTTTTCAAATAAAAATAATTTCGAAATTATTTTCGAACTTCCGTCCATTCAAGCACAGTAGGAATGATAATCGGAAATTTGGGCCACTTTTAAAAACACTTTTAAAAGAAATCTTGATTTGAGTAAAAGTCTTGACTCCGACTTGTCATTTTCGAAAATTTTCAATTTTTATAATAAAACAAAAATTTAATAAAATAAAATAAAATTTAAACCTGTTCGTGAATAGAAAATAGACGATTAAACCCCACTTAACAGTCGCTTATTATTTTTCTACTCAGCATGAGCATGCAAAATTTCAAAGGCTTCTTCATTTGATGCGCTTTTCTAATATCGAAACAAATTTTGATAAATGTCTTCATATCAATAGCAATATGGCCGTATTGAATAAAATGCTAATTTTTTTTTTGTCAGTCTAGTCAATTTGTCAATATATATTTAATGCCATACACATGATACACAGACAGTTACTAATAATATTGGATACAAGTAAAAAGAAAAAAGTATCTAAATACAAGACAATGCCTTGAGATATTTTGTAGAATCAACAAGTACTGTTATGCAACGTGCCGTCGTAGATACACAGAATGAGTAATGAGCTTTAAAAGTGAATTATTTTAGTCAAGCAGTATGGAAACGTGTCAACTACACAGGAGCGCACAGAGTTAAATGGCTGGTAAGAACACGATAGAAACAAATTAATTACAACTACAGCGATGAACGATAACAGCTGAAATGAAGTTTTTAATATTTAGAATATGTGATGACAGATTACATAGCGCTTTTATAAAACATATTCGGGTTTCGTTTACACACGGGAGTGAAGAAAGTTCGCAAAAAACTCCTTAAATTTTGAAAAGCAAAAGTCAAGAGAAATGGAAGGAAATTGGAAGGGAAGCGTTTTGTTGTAAAAGAATTATAAGTTGTAGAACTTTGAGTTGGCCACACTTCCTTATGTGGCAACCCAACTTAACAGCTGAGAGCCACACTTTTTTCAAATTAGCTTGAAATTTTATTAAAGCTAGATTCACCGTAGATCCACACTTTTAAATGCTAAGCCAAATTCAGGATTCAAGATTTTGTAGTTCTGCGAAACCCATTACAATAAAGAAGCAGATTTGTCATATTTGGAGCAACACGAAATTTCGTATTTTTTTATGGGTTTTATAGGGTCTTGAGGTCATTGGTTCATATGCCTTCAACTTCATTTATGGTATAGAGTTTCGGGATTCATCGAAGGTATTTAAAAACTATTTTTTTTATTATATTTTATTATAAAGCTTTTTAACATCATAGCTCGTTTCGATTTTGTTGCCCTCAAAAGCGGTGAAACCAACTCATTGTGCAGACTTCCCAGTATGCATCAAAAAAAACCTTACCTAAATTTCCATTTTCGCCAACTAAAATAATGTAATAGCAGAAAGTGGGCTAAAAGTTTGTCATTTAATATGGTAGTGACAAGTCACAGCTGATTATTAGGATCAGAAATAAAAACAAACAAATCCTATAGAAAGCTTTATTAAAAATAATTAATTGAAATTAAAGATAAATTAATTTTTAGGCACTGTTACAACTAAATACATTAAAACAAAACTAAAGCCTTTGTAGCAAAAAACAAAAAAAAAAATATATGGGGCGACAAATAGGCATTTGAATAAAAATTTTCCGCCCTCCGTAAGCGTATGAATAATGAACCGCCTATTAAAACGGAGGTGATTCCTCTTTAGACCCCGAAATCTTTGCAGATTAAATTATTAAGGCCGCGAAAACAATCTACCGAACTCGCTTGCTGCTTAACGTCTTCATTCTGTTTACAGCTTCTTGTGCCATCAATTTAATTTATCATGTACTCGTACGCTCATAAGACCAGCCATACTTATGTTGATCTCCTCTTGTAGCATGAATTATGCGTATGATTAAAACGTCACAGTAGCTTGTCACGTACACACAAGAAGGAAATACTAGTCAGCCTCTAGTACAGCAGGTACACACATGCAGCCACAAATCTAAAAACGTGAACACCTGACTTCGACTCAGCTACTGGGTGGAAAACAAAAAGAACAAAAAAAAAAACAAAAACTAAAAAAAACACCGTGTATAAGCAAGCAACCTTTTAAAATGCCAATAAAGGATGTTCTTAAGTATACGTTTTCTTGCCGTGGTCGCTGCTTGTACTCGTATGAGTAATGTGTTAGCCTAACAATTAGTAAGCGATTGTGTTTCGTAGTTTTTGAAATTTATCATCAGCTTCTGCCGTAACTTCTTAAGTTCTTAATTTTTGTTCGCAAAGGAAGTTGCAACACAACAACTTTCGAAGTTTAGAAACAAAAAAACCAACAATGTTGCTGATGTCATAAAGAAGTCTAGTTAAGTTTAAGCATAAAAAACCAATTAAAGCCATAAACACACACATACACACACACACAAACACATGCATGCAGACAATCTCCTGCAGACAATCTTAGTTGTCTATAAGGAGGCGCTGAAGTACATGTTGATGGTTTTTAATCAATTTACAGTATTGGGTTTTATTAAGACAAGTTTCTGTTGGCTTTAGTTGAAATTGATATTTAACATATTTTATGATAACATTAATATCAATTTTCAAAGCGAAGTGTCTTAACAAGTCCAATAGAACGTTTACATTCCATCAAGGCTCCTACAGAATTATGGAAAACTTTTCAAAACTGTTAATTACCAACATTGTTGCAAAACGCTAAACGACGTTGGACCAATTTTTATTTTCTTCTGTTGGTTTATGATCTTAACGAGATCAGCCAACCCAAAACTGTTGTAGAAGCTTGTGGAGTTGTTAAGACGACTATTTCTTATTCTTGGAGAAATTTCAATGGCAATAAATGTCAAGTTAGTATTTAAATTATAGACATGCATCGCTACGTGGTTGTTAAATGGAAGTGGAAGTGGATTTTTCCCCCCTTTTTTTCAATCATTCATTTTTGATAGAGTTGCGCAAGAGATGGAACATATTTTTATGGCCTTTCAGTTGTAAAGCACAATATTTAACATTTAAAAATGCCAACGCAAAGACCCATAATTTATAACCTTGAACCCCCAATACAGGATTAAAAGTCAAAAGTTTGTCGTGTGAAGTGTGTGGTAATGAATCAAAGTAGCGTGTTTGACTTCACATATGCCTATTCCAAGAACAGGCTTGTAGCAAGAATCATATCCACATTAGTTATTAATCATTTTTTAACTCGCCAGCCAGTCATAAGGCACCCAATGCCTTAATGTTTAATGGAATTCAATTAGCAATTTTTTTTTTATATTTTTTTCTTTAATGTTGGCAACACTCTGCTAGATATATTTTGGTTTTTACTTTTGAGAACATCACCTCTTTACATTGAGATTTATAGAAAGGTATTTTACAAGAAGTAAGATAAAGTAAGTGTACCCCTATATTTATAGGAACGTGTTGGAAAAAGTACGTGATTTCAATTCCCGTGATTTCAAGTCATGTGTTTTCAAATCACGCGTTTTCAAGTCAGTTGCGATTTGATTGAAACTTTAGTTTTCGTTGAAACCACAAAAAAACCGATGACTTTTTTTTTGATTTTAAATTTTTTTTAATTTTAAGTTTGATTTTATAAAAATTAATAATAAATTGATATTTCAAATCAGTGGCGATTTTAAATCACCTGGGATTTTAAATCATGGGATTTCAAATCACGGGATTTCAAATCACGGGATTCCAAATCACTTGGGATTTCAAATCACTTGGGATTTCAAACCTTTTTTGGGCCCAAATTAGTTGTGATTTCAAATCAGTTGCGATTTTAAATCACCTGGGATTTCAAATCATTTGTGATTTCAAATTAAATGGGATTTCAAATCATTTGTGAGCCCAAATTAGTTGTGATTTCAAATCAGTGGCGATTTTAAATCACCTGGGATGTCAAATCACGGGATTTCAAATCACTGTATTTCGAGTCACGGGATTTCAAATTACTTGGGATTTTAAACCACTTGGGATTTCAAACCCCTTTTTATTTTAAATAAAGAGATCAGATGTTCGATTAGTTTTATTACTTTTTTTTTGAATTATTGAAAAAAATTATAGTTTTTCGTCAAAATGAAAAGAGAAAAATGCAAATGCTTTGCAAATTGTGCTATATTTTTGGAAAATTTGCTTTACGAATTAATTGCTGGCAGTAATTCTTTCTTGTGAAATTTAAAAATATTTGAATAAATTTTTAATTGAAAAATTATTGCAATATTTTTGCTTGAATTTTTAGATTTACTTCCAGCAAATATCTACTCGCATTTATCAATTTCCTTTTTATATATTTATTGTGCATTTCATCACTCATGACGGTTTTTCTCTGTTGAAAAACCGTCTCTACTTGAATTTCCAATTTGAATTTGCTTGCAGGCAAAAGAGGAAAATGCCCACCGAGTGAAAAATTTTTTCTTTATTAATTTTGCCAACACAGTGGGCCCATTATTCTATTTAAATTTTTCTTACAAAATATTTTTATGACTTTTCATTTTGCTTAATGTTCGTTTTACTATTTGTCTGTCCCTCGGTCCCTCTGTCCAGAATTTAAAGCTTTTTGCGAATCAACTACAAAAAAAAAGCTCAGCAGGATTTCATTATACGTTTGCCAGTAACAGTTACTCAAAATTTGCCGGGGCGCAAAAGAATTATGTTGGTTGATCTTTAACATCCTTCTATTTTTTTATTTTTTATTTATTTTTTTTTTGTTGTCCTTTTTTGATAGTGTGTTAAAATCATTAACAGCAAAGATGCAACTTGTTAACTTTGTATTCGGTCTACGGCAAGCTTTTCTTATGTATGTTGCTGTTGGATGGAAAGAAACAAATCTTCCGTATTGTATCTAATTATTACAACATAATTCTACTTCAAAGCAATAAAAGTGGAAAATAAAAAGAAAAATTATAGTTGTAGTTGGACACAAACAAGGTTCTCTTTTATGTGCACACTTCCTAGATGTTTAATTGAAGTTGTAACGACCAAATATGCAGGCTTTAATGCTGGGAATTGCGGAGGTTAAACCCAGAGACATTTTTCATTGCACAGCCAGCTTCTCCCAGCTTAATAATTATTGGGCAAAAGCAGAGAGGAGATTGATTGAACATTACTTGTGGCACGGCGCCAATGCAAACAGGTTTCAATCATAATTGATACTGAATGTCTGATCTTTAAAAGAAGAGCACAAAACAGCGCTCGACCAGTTCCAATTTCAGTCGTTTAAAGTGATCTAATTCAAGTAGGTTGGTATTGTTGCGAAAGATCTGGCAAAGAGCAAATCTTTCATCAGAGATTCTCAGATTGATAACTTCGTTGGTGTCAGCCGTTCACCTGGCAAAAATCTATTGAATAAAAATCTCCTGTAATTGTCACAGGGCGCACTGGCTAACTGGGCTTACATCGGCAGCAGGAAAACCAATCAGATACTGAATGAGAATTGACTAAAAGCGGAAATTTACTAGTAGCAGTTCTCTAAGCCTTCGAAACAAATGCGTCTCCTTAACAGTGAGTACTTTTTCAAAGGCAATTATCCCCACGAAGAGGAAAGTATTTGTCATCTTCTCTCCTGGTGATCCTCCTTAGAAGATAATTTTCTAGGCAAAGAATGATTTGCTAGTCATAATATCAACCAATTTATAATCTAGGGAAAAGTATCTATTGTTTACCTTCATTAAAGATTAAGACATGAGATCAACACTTTCAGCTTCTGGGCAAAGGATTATTTGTTAATCTCTCTCCGATATAGAAAACCCGCTTGATCTTGAAGGCAAAAAATGTTTCGTTAGCCTCTCCGAAGTATGAAGCTAGCACGTATCTATTGTTTATCTTCTTCAAAGATTCAGACATGAGATCAACACTTTCAGCTTCTAGGCAAAGGATTTTTTGTTAATCTCTCTCCGATATAGAAAACCCGTTTCATCTTGAAGGCAAAAAATGTTTCGTTAGCCTCTCCGAAGTATGATTCTACCAGGGTGATGCTAGCAGTAATACTCATTCTCTTAAGGCCGGACCTTCCTTTTTTGCTGTCAATGCTCTGACTTTCTTGTCATCGCCTTCTCTCCCGTTTTCCCTTTATAATCCGTCTTATATCTTCTCGGACGTCACAAGGGTACCATAAATGTTGCAACCAAAAAAGCCCCAATTCTTCCCTACCCGATACACTAACCTAAACTACGATCACCGCTAGGAGAGCTGCATTATACACATTGGCGTAAGATCATCACCCTCTCAAAAGCATCTATTTTATATTCCTCTCTCGCAATACTGCTTAACATTTTTAAAGCTTTTATGTTAAAACATTTCGCTGGGTCATGCAGATACTTCAGTTTTAGTGATTCAAAATAACCAACATTTTCTTGTACTCATATATAATATTATAAAGTATATACTGGTATTCATGTATTTAAATCTTCTACATCCACATTATTACATGTTAAAGGAAAACTATAATAAGAAGTAAAAAAATTACTAAATACTCACACATGTAAAGAACACATACTGACAGTGTTTAAAATCGCCACTCGAAGATGTCATGCACCGGACTTTAATGTCTCTATTAAGGCAAGAATGAAGAGAAAAATCTACAAGCATTAGAAAATGATTTTGGCGCGCCAACATGCATTGGAAGCAGCTATTAGAGAAAGCACTGGGCCGGCCGTAAACTAAATGAATAGAAGGAAAATGCCATCATACTTTTTCAGTTTCATGCAATCGCAATAATTTAGGAATTAAATACTTTGCCACTTTAATAATAGTTTCCATACGTTTCAGGTCTCTCCTCCTTCAGTGCATCTTGTCCATTGTGGTGATCTTAAAGCTCTGGTTCGTAGTCTTTGAGATGATTGCTGATTTGAAGAGTTTAAATGCAAATGTAACATATTTATTTTAATTTTTTTCGCTTATCTATTTTACTAATTGTTAAATTATAAAAAAAGACATTTAAAATTCCATTTCCAGCTTGATTGGTTAGGAAATTTGGCAGGACTTTAAATGTAAGAAATAATGATGACATCTTGCCGATTCAGCAGAGCATAATCAATTAAAAGTAAAGTTATTAAGTGCGAAATTGTTGTTCCCATTTTTTATTTAGTCGCTAATTTTAATCCTTAGATTGAATTGTAAAATTTAATCGTTAAATTTATTCGCTAAATTTAATCGTTAAAAATAATTGTTAAAAATAATTATATTGATAACATTTCTATTAAAAATTTTTGGTTTACTCTACTAGATTTTTTAGATTCATGAATATCTTTACGTTATCGATAAATTTACTTGTCTAGCGAAAATTGGGCAGTAACATTTAAACACCTAATTTTTGGCAAAGACATATTCTTCAAATGTTTTCATAAGCATAAATCTTGTGGAAATTTAAATTTTTTTCATCTTCCTATAAATAAAAAGTAATCGATAACTTTACTTATGTGAAGAAAATTTTTCAGTAACTTTTCACAGTGAATTGCAAGTTTTTCCATCTTTGCTTTTAGCTAATGCGCATAAAAATATATATTAATCGATAACTTTGTCTTCCTAACAAAAAAAATTTATCGATAATTGTATTTGTTTGAAAACTTTTAAAAGTCTATTTGTTGTTAAATATCAAAATTTATAAAGTGCAGCAATAAAAATATAAATCCAATATTTGGCATTTATAGCTCTTATAAGAAAGAAGAAATTGATAACTTCGATAACTTTGGCTCAGGAAAAGTTTTTAGTAGTAAATTGAAAATTGTCAAAGTCCTTTAAATCAATATAAAGTAATCTGTAATTTTGTATTGTTATCGATATGGTTTAATTTCAAAATAAAATTTGTCGATAACGTTTAAGTTTCAGTTCCTTAGCAAATGTCGGAATAATGTTTTTATAGCGATATAAAAATATTATTTATCGTTAGGTTTTTTAAAAGGAAAATAATCGATTTCTCTAATAAAAGTTATCGTTAAATACATACATACATACATACATATATATTACTTATATACCAAGGTAAATTGAATCCTTATAAATATTGCAAAAAAAATATGTCTTTGAGTTTTCCATATGGAAAATCAAAATAATCGTTTATATTTCCACCACAAATGTAAGAAACGATAGACAAATCCTTTAAATAATTAAAAAAAAAAATGCAGAATAAATTTTTTTATTGGAATATTTTATTTCATCGTTCAGGTCTGTGTGTGTTAGTTGTACAAATTATCTATTTAATCAAGCAATTAATTTGAAAATCTTCATTCTCCATGCCTGATTTAAATCCTCCACCGTACACTTGCTTCGGTCGGTTGCGACTAATTTTAACTATTTGAATATTGCACGCTTTTTAAAACAGCCAACAGCCACAAAAATGTACAATAAGAAATAACGTCCGATAAAATTAAAGGCACATCAAAATTCAAACGAAAATTCAAGAAAACATGAAGAAAAAAATGAATTTAAAATGGAATTGCCACACTGGCAGGACGACTGCCAACTTCCATTTACATGGTGCGAATACGCCATTCAGAATAATTAAGTAATCTTGCAATGGTTTTCACTTTAGCATTCGCACAAAACTTATGTATATGTGTGCGTGTGCACCAGGGGAAGGATTAGGCAAAGTTGTAATACCGTCAAGATGACAACCACTGACGAAAAGAGCGCTTTACTGCTCTAAGTAACCACCAACTAACACATTTTCAACAACCGAAAACTGAAATTGCAAATAAAAACTGGTCTTGACTTTATTTAAGCCAAAACAACATGCTGACAAGCAAACGGACAAACCGACAGACATCCAGACAGACAGCAAGTTATGTAGCATTCAGCTTATTGCAAAATTGCAAGCAATTTGTGAGAAAAAAGTAATTTCTTTTGCCTGGTGAAGAAATGCAAAATGCGCCATATATCAGCATCGCTTCATGGTCATGGCTTAGGCAGATTTGAAAATGTCGAAAGTATTGTAGAGCTTGCAACAGGCTGTTGGGCCACTGCACATCTACATGCATGTTATACATGTGAGCGGATGTCTGCGTTTCTTTGTCATCTGTGGCAGCAAAAGTTTTATTGCATATTCAATAAATATTAGAATAATTTCGAACAGAAGTACTTTCAAAGCCACAAATGTGAACAACTTGAAGTGCGAAGAAGATGCTGAAAAGAAAATTGTTTAGTTGGTCCCATTACACCACGGCCGACTTGATTCGTATTTTTGAAAAAAGCAAATTTTTACTTCTCTTTTGCTTTTAGTAAAAATTTAAATAACCTTTTTAAAAATTTTCTAGGACAAAGATGTTTCTGAAAAGAAAATTCTTTAGTTGGTCCCATTATACCAACCACAACTTTATTCGTATTTTTGAAAAAAAGCCAATTTTTACGCTTGTAGTCAACATTTAAATAAAATTATTAGAAATTTTCCAGGGCAAAGAAGATCCTGAAAAGAAAATTCTTTAGTTGGTCCCATTACACCACGGTCGACTTTATTCGTATTTTTGAAAAAAAAGCAAATTTTTTCGTCTCTTTTGCTTTTAGTTAAAATTTAAATAACCTTTTTAAAAATTTTCTAGGACAATGATGTTCCCGAAAAGAAAATTGTTTAGTTGGTCCCGTTATACCAACAACAACTTGATTCGTATTTTTGAAAAAGAGCCAATTTTTACTACTCCTTTTGCTTGTAGTCAACATTTAAATAAAATTATTAGAAATTTTCCAGGACAAAGAAAGTCATAAAAAGAAAAGTGTTTAGTTGGTCCCATTATACCAACAACAACTTGATTCGTATTTTTGAAAAAAAGCCAATTTTTACTACTCCTTTTGCACATTTAAATAAAATTATTAGAAATTTTCCAGGGCAAAGAAATTCATGAAAAGAAAATTGTTTAGTTGGTCCCATTATGCCACGGCCGACTTGATTCGTATTTTTGAAAAAAAAACATTTTTTACTACTCCTTTTGCTTGTAGTTAACATTTAAATAACCTTATTAAAATTTTTCCAGCCCAAAGAAGATCCTAAAAAAAAAATTGTTTAGTTGGTCCCATTATGCCATGGCCGACTTGATTCGTATTTTTGAAAAAAGCAAATTTTTATTTCTCCTTTGCTTTTAGTTAAAATTTAAATAACTTTTTTAAACATTTTCTAGGACAAAGATGTTCCTGAAAAGAAAATTGTTTAGTTGGTCCCATTATGCCACGGCCGATTTGATTCGTATATTTGAAAAAAAGCCAATTTTTCCTTCTCCTTCTGCTTGTAGTCAACATTTAAATAACATTGGAAATTCTCCAGGGCAAAGAAGATCCTGAAGAGAAAACTGTTTAGTTGGTCCCGTTAGTTTCAGCATTTTCTTTTATTGAACTAAATATTAAATTTTGTTGTACGTCTGTACATAAATTTTGTTGCAGTTTCCACTCCCGGTGTTATTTGTGTATGACTTGGTACACCCTTTCAGAATGAGCGCTTCTGCATCTCATGACTTTATGGACTTTTACGATATAAAAAATCCTCAGTTTTATTCATGACAACGTTTACATGTCTCTCCTCTAGCGGGAGCACTTGTATTAAGCGGTTTATTTGACATTGACATACGGCGATGAGCAACTTGAGTGTGTGGTTTGTCGTTTAAATGCACTGAAACTATAAGATTACAGAAAATAGAAATAGAATGCAAGAACATTCTACAGCAGAGAAGAAAAATATATTCGTGCCTGAGTGAGACACCAGCCAGTTATTGTGACTGGCTGTGAATTTGCTTTGCCACCTGCCTCCTCCTGGTAGCTGGTACCTGTCCGTTATTGTACTTGCGTCATGTGTGTAAATTTTCAAAACTTTAAACTTTTGACTTTTAAAGAAAAAGCAGTAGAAAAGCTGATGAAAATTAAAACAAAATTTTAATTAAATTCAAATTTTTTTAAAAGTGTTAAAATGTATTGACAAGCAAACAAACATTTTAGTTTACTGTTAAAGTGGTCACGTTGTAAAACAAAAAAAAAAAAAAAAACAATATATTAAATTATATTCGTATAATAAAGGCGTGAAATGTAAAAAATATTATTTATAAAACGTTTCACAAACAAACAATTATTTTAACTGTTTACACAGAAGTTTTGCATATTAAATTAAATTTTAAATATTTATTTAAAAAAAAAAACTTCTGGACGGCAGTGGGGTTTTAAGATAAAAAAGTTTGACGGCATCTTTCATAGAGAGAAATAACAATGATATCGATAAAGAACAATGAGCCACAATTTTACATAAGGAAAACATGCCGATGACAAAGTGGTTCGTTATCATCATCGTCAAAAATTAAAATAAATATTTATAAACAAAACATAATTATTGTTTATATGTATCATTAACTTTATTCTATATCAGGTATCCCTCTGTGTTCTTGTAGATAATTTTGCTTTATCACAGTTATACCAAATTGTATTGTCTTAGACAAATTTATCGATATCATAATTTGTTTCTCTATGAATGATGTCGTTAAATACGTTCATCATGAAAGTTATATTGTGTTGTTTCTAATGTTAATAGCTTTATTGTTGTATTTATTTTGTTTATTACATAAAAAATATCTCTAATTTCCGAATGACCAATTATCGATAACTTCAATTTTCTACTGTTTTTGTATAGAGTTCTGTATGACTTGATCTTATATGCTATACATGCTATTAATAATTTATACCTTTTATAGTTTTTTAGAAAAATTATCGATAACGCAATTTTTATATATGAAAATTATTATACTTTTGAAAATTTTTAATATTAAAAATGATCGATATTTGCAACAAATTTATTGATAGATTTTCCTAGAAGAAAAATAATAACATTAAATTTAATAGTAATTAATATGTTCAGTATTCCAAAAAAAAGCTATCGATAACTTACTACGTCCACATCAAAATCGTTGGCAATTTTATTTCATCTATTTTGAAAAAAAACTGTAATTATTTTTATTTTTATATATAAAATTGTGGGATTCTTTGATTTCGAATAAAAAAAATATCGATAGCTTTGCTTTTTTACATCACATTTATCGATAACTAGTTTTAATCATCGCAAAGTTTATTTTATCTGTTTTGCGAATGAAACTGTAATTGATTTTATTTTTATGTATAAAACTTTACTTTTTGAAAGAAAATTTATCGATATCTTTAATTTTCTATGTTATATTTATTAATAACTTATTTAAATATTAGAAAACTTTATTTTATATGTGCGAGTGTATTAAATGGAATTCTGTTTAATTTTATTTTCATCTATAAAATGTTGGTATTACATTTATTTTTGATATAAAATTTTTCGATAACTTTAATTTTCTATATAAAATTTATCAGAAACCGATTTTAATTTTCCTCACTAATTTTGTGCTTATATTTATATTTCTACAGAAAATTTAGTTTTATGAAAATTAGCGATAATTTTTTTTTAAATGGTTATCGATAACTTATATTATTTTAACGTCTTTTTTTTTAAATAAAACTGTAGTTAAAGTAATTTCCTCCTCGAAAAGGATTGATTATTTAAATTTTCCATGACAGTTATCGATAACTACTTATTTTATTGAAAAAGTTTATATATAAAGCTTGTATATATTGCTTTAGAATTTTAAATTTTCCATTTACAGTTATCGATAACTACTTATTTTGTTGAAAAAGTTTATATATAAAGCTTTTTTATATTGATTTGAAAGTTAAGTATTTGCTTTATTGTAGTTTTTAGTGAGATTTCATCAACTGTATTGCTTTTCGAAAGAAAAGTTACATTTCGCTTTAGTTGGCAATGAAGGAAACTTCGTCAGGATATTCTTCTATAATTTTATCTTCTTACAGAAGACATAAAAGAAGGTATAACAAATAGGCAAAAATTCCCCATAGACTAAAAGTGAAAGATTTGGCAAGTACGGCTCCAACTCCGATGATTAGCTTTTTCCAGAGAGAATTCACACTTTGTATTTGTAAAACAAATATTTTTTAAGAAATATTTTTACCTCAAACAATTAATTAAACTTATCGAAAACTAATTGAGAATATTTCATCCTTACATGAAATTTATCGCTCACATGTTAAGTATTGTCGCTAAATTTTATTATATCAATGATTTTATAAATAGTTTACATTGTAAATCCATCTGACATTTTTAAATCTTAAGCAATAAAATGTCGATAACACATTGCAACATTGATAATTTTATCAATCCCCGAACACTACTTTCTCTTTATCTTAATAAAGTACTCATGCGGCAATAAAATAAAAATGACATTTGCGAGAAGGAACTTGCAAGCTTGCAAGCTTGCAAGCTGCAGATTCGTCTCGTTTTCTCCCTTATAATTCCTTCGCATTAAACACGTTCCTAAAGATGGTCCACAGCAGTGTTAAGAAAACTTTGTGGACAAGTTGCAGCGCTGTGGCAGCTGTGTGAAAACATATGTGGCAGGAATTGAGCAACAGCAGCATAAGCAACGAGAACAATCACGGCAGATCACATTGAAACCTTAATCGGTGCCATTTTTTAACAGCTTCATCTCAAAGAATTATTGAATGGGAAAAAGTTAATAGTCTGCCGGTCAGACACATACTAAATGACACCACAAAGAACCGACGGAGCTCACTCTTGTCCCTTGTATCTTAAACGTATGTGAACCAAATTAACTGCCGCGAAAATAAAAGCTGCAAAGCACTCGTATACAAACTCAGTTAATAAAGATTAAAATGATGATTAGATGGCTTAATGGAATAAAAAAGCTAAATGTAATGACGAAAATGATGATGACAATAAACGGAGAGAAAACGAGGCTGTAAAGAGTGCAAAAGCCAATTAATTTTTAAGACACTGCCACATTAAAGTGCAATAGACTTTTGATTAAATATTTTTACGGTGCGACGTGCGTCCGAACTACATTCTCATATGTAACTGCAAAAAGATTCCCTTAAAAAATTACATTTAAAATCAGTTCAAGAGCATTTCCCTTACGGAGCTTATATTAGGAAACCTTTGTGTGGGTGCCTGCCCACTGATTGGTGTACAACAAATTATTTAGTACAAGGAAAAAGCGATATGATGAAGTGCGATTTTCTGAAGTACTTCACACGCTGCAGTAAAATTCTTATATGAATATATTCATCTCAATATTAAAGCAAAAAAAATATACCCATGAATAATTTTCATACGAATAGTTTGAACTGTAATTAAATGACACTTTGTAACAAATTATCCTTTATCCTTCAGATGTTCTGACATATCAGTGGTTTATGCATAAAACTATAGACAATTTAATAACTTTTATTTAAAGAATGAAGGGCTTCGGGTGAATAGAGAGAGTAGAATAAAAACATAATATAATATAATATAATATAATATAATATAATTTAATATAATATAATATAATAAAATATAATATAATATAATATAATATAATATAATATAATATAATATAATATAATATAATATAATATAATATAATATAATATAATATAATATAATATAATATAATATAATATAATATAATATAATATAATATAATATAATATAATATAATATAATATAATATAATATAATATAATATAATATAATATAATATAATATAATATAATATAATATAATATAATATAATATAATATAATATAATATAATATAATATAATATAATATAATATAATATAATATAATATAATATAATATAATATAATATAATATAATATAATATAATATAATATAATATAATATAATATAATATAATATAATATAATATAATATAATATAATATAATATAATATAATATAATATAATATAATATAATATAATATAATATAATATAATATAATATAATATAATATAATATAATATAATATAATATAATATAATATAATATAATATAATATAATATAATATAATATAATATAATATAATATAATATAATATAATATAATATAATATAATATAATATAATATAATATAATATAATATAATATAATATAATATAATATAATATAATATAATATAATATAATATAATATAATATAATATAATATAATATAATATAATATAATATAATATAATATAATATAATATAATATAATATAATATAATATAATATAATATAATATAATATAATATAATATAATATAATATAATATAATATAATATAATATAATATAATATAATATAATATAATATAATATAATATAATATAATATAATATAATATAATATAATATAATATAATATAATATAATATAATATAATATAATATAATATAATATAATATAATATAATATAATATAATATAATATAATATAATATAATATAATATAATATAATATAATATAATATAATATAATATAATATAATATAATATAATATAATATAATATAATATAATATAATATAATATAATATAATATAATATAATATAATATAATATAATATAATATAATATAATATAATATAATATAATATAATATAATGAAGGATAATACGACTATAATATAATGCTTTGGAAGAAAATAAATCGCATTATGGGAGATTATTAAAGAATAGAATATAGGCCATTATGTTAACCCCAACACAGATTACAGTATAATAGAATAGAATTGAATAGAGTAGAGAATAAATTAGTGTAATAAACTCTAGAAGAATACAATAGAAAAGAAAGGAAGATAATTTTGCAATGCTTCTGGAAACGAGTCAATATTACGTGCCTGTGAATCTTAAGAACTCGATTACTTAACGCTTCCCTATCAGTTTTTATGGGTTTGTGGTGTTTCTGAAGAATTTTCTTAATTGTAGTGTTTATTGTTGTTGGTGGGCTCTAAAGATTTTAGATATGACCTTGCCAGCTGTACATAATTTGTTATTCGCTTTACCAATATTTAAATGTGATGAAAGGAAAGAACATATTGATTGTGCTTTTGAGCGAAATGCTTGTTGTTGATAGAATTATGATGAAGAAAATCAATTAATGTACTGCCAAACATGTCCTGTACAACTTAAGCTCCTGCAACGATATTTTTATTCAACTTTAATGACTGAATGTAGTTCGTTTCTTCTTTCCCCGGGGCTTAAGGCTGAAAAAATACTGTCTCATCAATTTTTAAATGTATTTACACTTGTTTCAATGTTTATTTTTTGTTTGTTTTGGTTCTTAAAAAAAAATTGTTTCAATCAGGCGTTGTATTCAATGAAAAGGAAAATTTATAATATGAACTATTTTTTGTTTATTTTATTTTTTGCTTTTATTATTTTATTTTTTACATGTTGAGCTTTCGAATCCCCATAAAACAAAAGGCTGCGTGTTTTCCGAAATACACTTTAAAATTCATTTCGCGCTCGTTTTTTTTTTTTATTGCTGTCGGGGAAAATGAATGAATTTTTTCTGAGTGCATGTATGTATGTGTGTGTGTGTGTGTGTGTGTGTGTGTGTGTGGTCGAATGTGATATACTGTGTCTATAATTTATGCGTCTATGGTGAATTGAGAGAGAAACATTTATTTTCGTTTTTTCGTTAGGACATGCCTTCATCTGCCATTTAACCGGTAACAACAATCTCATCCTGAAGTGAATTTATAAAACAAAGTGAAAATTCCAAAACATGCACACACAGTTTAAGTGTATGGCTGGCTAACTAGTTCGTCCGTCCGTCCGCTTACTATTTGGAATTGTCCAATATCCACAAAATTACATTTTCGTATCCGCCACCCAGAGGGCAAAATGCAAACAAGAGGTTACATTTTACAGCAAACACCTGCTGCATAGAGCTGCCAGACTATTTCGAAAACTGGCAAATGGAAATCCATATACACATGCATGCGGACATGTATACGCGTACATGCCTGGCCATGGAACATGCATAAATAAGCCACGTGCACACATGCTCATGTGCTTAAACCACCATTTCCTGAGCTGCTTGGCACAAACCTCTATTGCGAGTTAGTTTACCATAAATTACAGTTAAACTCTGGATTTTTTCTTTTTCGATTTTTCCTGCCGTCGTTGTCTGTTTGCAGATGATTTCAGCTTTGCTTTTGGCTTTGGGGTTGTACGAGTATGTGATGGGCAGTTTAAAATCTAATAAGTTGTTCTTCATGCAACAATTGTTGTTACTGCTTGCTCGCAATGCATTGTTATGTTGCCATTCTAAAGTTGCACTTTTCGCCATTGTTGTTGTTCTTGTTCTTGTTGTTGTTTGTTGTTGTGCTTTTCGATTGCAAGTACTCACTGCAATTGATTGATAGTCTTAAGAGACAATATGAGGGGCAGAGAATTTGAAGTAAAAATAAAAGGGGAGTTACAAACAGCCAACAGAAAGATCAGTGGCCTTGCAAATATTTATAAATTTTGTTCGCATTTATAAAAAGAAAACATTATAATAATAAGTTTTATCTGACAACCGATTTGCTATGCTTTGTCTTGTTGCAGTCTAATATTGTTAATAATTTTATTTAATTTTGTTTTTTATTTACAGAATAATTCTACTCACTTGCCAAGGCACAGGTGTACTCTTTTGTTCTCAGTGCGGGCTCTTGAATGTTTCCATGTGGGAAATTGTGTGCATTGCTGCGTATGTGTGTGTGTGTTTTACTTTTTCTATCGTGCAACAGAAAAGAAAAAATGAAAAAATTAATTGCCGGTATGTAAATAATGCATAAATTATGAACAGTATTTTTATCTTGAGGGAAATTAAAATGAACAAAAAACTCCCCCCACAACCCACAAACATTAACAGCAGAAACAAGGAGAAAGAAACCAAAAAAAAAAAATAAATTATTATAAATTATTAAATTGTATTTAAATTGTGTATCGAAGCCGAATCTTATCATTTCATTTATGAAGTTAAACGAATTTTTGCGATTTGCAACGCTAAAGGCGAATTTAAGATGAATTCAATTCAATGAAAATATAAAAGCTAATTAATTTCATGCAATTCGAACAACAAATGAACTGCTGCCGTGACAAGCAGAACTTTTTTTTTAATTTACATTTTTAAAAAAAAACACACTTTTATAGTTACTGATTTTTGTGTACTAGAAGCGTAAGATTTTCTTTAAATTTTGATAAGAAATTTGAAAACTTTGAAATCTTTCGCTAAGCAAATAATGTTGTTGACTCTTTCCAATCGAACAGTAGGAGTCATCAAGCACAGTGTAGTCGTGCGATCATTTAGAAGCAAAACACTCTCCAACACACCATCCATCATATAACAAATTAGTTAAACACAATGCAAATTTAATTTGTATTTTTATCAGCAAAAAGTCTCTTCTTACAGTTGGCTTATTTATAGAGAAAGTCATCATTCAACGATTGCTTGATACGTGGTGTGATCGTCTAATAGCAAAACATTCTCCGTCACACCATCCATCATATAACAAATTAGTCAAACGCAATGCAAATTTAATTTGTGTTTTTATCAGCAAAGAGTAGTAGAGTAGTTGGTTTTAGTTACCAAAAATTATCGATTAAACATTCTTCTTTAAGAAAGTTATCAAATTATCGATAAGTTTCAATAACTTTATATACTTCAAGAATTTCTTGAATATCTTGATATCTTAAACAATACTTTATTTTATCGCTTTTTATAGAAGGTATTCCATTAAAATTTTATAGAGCGCATATAGAGCGCTTAAGTAAAAAAAAATAAAATTTTTTTTGTTATCGATAAAGTTTTCATAGAAAATCTTGCTATCGATAAGTTTCCTTTGGAAATTTTTATTCTCAGTAGATTTTCTATAGAAAACACTTATCATCGCTTTGTGTTTTTGTGGCAAATTGTTGTTATCGATAACTTTTCTGCATAAAATATTTGTTTATTTCTGATTTTGTATTGAATTTTTCTTATCGCCAGATTTTTCATAACATTTTTTTTGCGCTCGATTTTTATTAATAACTTTTGTTCTTCATGTACCTTCTACAGAAAAACTTTGTTATCGTTGAGATATTATAGATATTATAGATATAGATATTTTTCAATCCGTGTTCTGTTGGAAATATTTATTATTCATGGATTTTCTGTAGAAAAGTTTGCTTGTAGACAAATTTTTTTATAGAACATTTTTGCTATCGATAGATATTTAGTAGAAATTTTTGGTATCAGTAGATTTTTTTTTTATTATCGACGATTTTTTTTGTAATCTTTTTTACTGAAATTTCGGTTTCTTAAACCAGTTATCGAAAGAAACAAAATCTATATGTAGTTTAATAATTTAATCGATACATTTTATTTTCTTTGGGAAATTTAGCATTATGTTTTATCGATAATGTTAATATTTTTTTAAAAGCGTAATTATCTATTTATTTATTTATTTACGTAATATTACAATTATATGAATATATTCATGTAATGAATATGTGTACAAGCACTGGCTATTGGGGCCATCGGCTTATGCATCGTTTATAAAATATATCGATAACAAATTTTACTTTGCAACAGGGTTAACGATATTTTTTTATTTCAAACATTTTCCCGATATCTCCATTTGAGAATCTAGAATACCTTTCGATAAATACACACCACCCAACGATTCTGCGTTTCATTACTCTGCTCCATTCGGTTATGCTTTAATTCGAAAAAAAAAAAGATTTTGTGAAAAAGATAGCTGAATCGCAAGAAAAAATCCTTTTTATCTCTATTTTTTGTGTTTTACTTTTAACTTTTCGTATTATTCTTCTTAATCTTTACGTTGCTCATGTGCCAATTACACAAAACATTTCCATAAATATTTCTTGTATTAATTGCCAGGTATCAGCAATTTTCTTTTCCAAAGAAAAACTCTTTTCATATATTGTATTTAGTCTTTTACTTACTTTCATCTTCAGTTGATGACATGACATAAAACAATTGAAATGTCACACACTTTAATAACGAAAACACGTTTCTCCGAATGACACATTTGCCTTCTTCGAATTGCTTACTGGCACGGAATTGCTTGTTGGTATGAGTGTCGAGCAATAAATTTGTTTTGCTACGCACGCCTTTTCCCAGCAAAACAAAATAAACTGCAAATGTTTTCAACAATTTAATACTTTCATTTCTCTTTTCTCGCTCAGTTTCCTCTTTAAATTGCCACTCATTGAGGATGAGACTTCTACGAGTATAAGAAAAATGTTAACAACTAAAAAGGGATTTAAAATGGAAACATGAGACAGTGCGGAGTAAACCGGTGATACGGCACGTGGGACTTAAAAATTCAAGAAAACTTTATGTGAGACAATAAATTTTTTATTACTTCAAACCTTTTTCATAACAAGTATGAATTTTTTAACATAATTTATCTAAAAGGAAAATCTTGCAATTTTCAGCAATGACTTGACACTCTCCTTTCTATTGCCCCGCCTGCCTAAAGTGACAACATAATTTTTTAATTTTATACATGACCGATTTACCTTTTCCTTAAAGCAAAATATTTTAATTTCTTAACAAAAAACCATCTTTTGCATCAACATATTTTGTTTGGCAAACATATTGAATAAAAAAAAAGGTGCGGCGGGGAAAAAAAGTCCTTAACGGAAGTTAGAATTGTTTTTAAACACCCATATGTATGCACGGTTGAAGTTTTTTCATGTGTAAAATTTTCTTCTTTTTCCTTTTTGATCTAAAAAGAGAAAAAAAGTCACAAAAAGTTAACAAAACTTTTCTCCCACAACAAAAAATTTACATAAAAATCATAAAGGAAACGTGCAAGGACTATGAAATTTGCTCCCTCTCCCTCCCCCTCTAAGGAAATGACAAACGAAATATATTTCGTACAAACGCCGCTGCTCCACACTTTTAAAGTGAAAGTTAAAGAAAAGATTTTTATACGAAGGTATTTTAAAAAGCAGGGCAAGGGGGTTTTAATAAAGCAAATGAAAGGGCACTTTTTATTTTACTTGGTTTCAAAACGTAAAAGGATTTGACTCCAACTGTTGCCTCAACTTCTAATACTTTGCTTCAAACAGCTGCCCGCCAGCGACAACTTCTGTCTGTCAGGCCACCGTTGCTACTCCTTCTTTAAACAGGATTTAATGAAGTTTTGTTTATCCTTTTCGCGATAACTGTTTAGGAAACCTAAAAGGCTAATTATTAACAGGAATTAAAAATATCTGAAAGTTTACTAACGATTAATAATCGCCAGAAATTTGTAAGGAAAATTTGTTTACATTTTGTTTCAAATTTTTTTTTTCTCATTTAAATTATTTACTTTAAGTTAAGCAAATGTACTTATGGGTATTTCCATAAAAATTCTCTCTTCTTGCTCGTGCCCTTGAACAGGCTTTATTTGACTTTAATTGTTTATTATATAATTTATTGACACTTATAAATGTTTTACGTCAAGAATTTATTAAAATTAATAAACCGAATAAATTTTATTGGATTTTTAAATAATTATTTTTAATATTTAAAATTTTTTTTCGGCTGATTTTCTGTTCATTTTTTATCAAAAAATTCTGCATAACATATTTGTTATCGATAGCTTTAGTATCGAAATTTTTTTTTCCGATAGATTTTCTATAGGAAATGTGGAATAGTAGAAAATTTGTGTTGCCGATAGATTTTTTGCAGGAAATTTTTTTGTTATCGATAAATTACAGGAAAACCACAAAAATGGAATAGTAGAAAACTTATCTGCCCGATAGATTTTTTGCAGGAAATTTCTCTGTTATCGATAAATGACAGAAATACTACAGAAGTGGAATTCTAGAAAAATTGTGTTGCCAATATATTTTCTGTAGCAGGTTTTTTTAATATCGATAAATTATAGAAATATCACATAAGTGGATTTTGTGTTGCCGATAGATTTTCTAAAGAAAATTTTTGTTACCGATTAATTATAGAAATACCATAAAAATAGAATAGTAAAAAATTTATGTGGTAGATAGATTTTCTAAATATCATTACTATTATCGATAAATTATATAAATATCACAAAAGTGGAATACTAGAAAAATTGTGTTACCAAAAAATTTTTTGCAGGAAATTTTTTTGTTATCGATAAATTATAGAAATAACACAGAAATGGTGTAGTAGAAAATTTGTGTGACCTATAGATTTTCTATGGAAAATTTTGGTTATCGATAAATTACAGAAATGGTACGAAAATGAAATAGTAAAAAATGTATGTGGCTGATAGATTTTTTGCAAAAATTTTGTTTGTTATCGATAAATTATTGAAATGCCACAAAAGCGGAATAGTAGAAAATTTGCGTTGCCGATAGATTTTTTGCAGAAACATTTTTATTATCGATAGATAATTATAGAAATATCACAAAAGTGGAATAGTAGAAAATTTGTATTGCCGATATATTTTTTTATCGATAAATTATATATTCCACAAAAGTGGAATACTAGAAAAATTGTGTTACCAATAGATTTTTTGCAGGAAATTTTTTTACTATCGATAAATTGTATAAATACCACATAAGTGGAATAGTAGAAAATTTGTGTTGCCGATTAATTATAGAAATACCACAAAAATAGAATAGTAAAAAATTTATGTGGTAGATAGATTTTCTAAATATCATTACCTATATCGATAAATTATATAAATATCGCAAAAGTGAAATACTAGAAAAATTTAGTTACCAATAGATTTTTTGCAGGAAATCTTTTTGTTATCGATAAATTATAGAAATAACACAGAAATGGAGTAGTAGAAAATTTGTGTGACCTATAGATTTTCTATGGAAAATTTTGGTTATCGATAAATTACAGAAATGGTACGAAAATGAAATAGTAAAAAATTTATGTGGCTGATAGATTTTTTGCAAAAATTTTGTTTGTTATCGATAAATTATTGAAATGCCACAAAAGCGGAATAGTAGAAAATTTGCGTTGCCGATAGATTTTTTGCAGAAAATTTTTTATTATCGATAGATAATTATAGAAATATCACAAAAGTGGAATAGTAGAAAATTTGTATTGCCGATATATTTTTTTATCGATAAATTATATATTCCACAAAAGTGGAATACCAGAAAAATTGTGTTACCAATAGATTTTTTGCAGGAAATTTTTTTACTATCGATAAATTGTATAAATACCATAAAAATGGAATAGTAGAAAACTTATGTGGCCGATTGATTTTTTGCAGGAAATTTTTTTGTTATCGATAAATTATAGAAATGCCACAAAAGTGCCATAGTAGAAAATTTATATTGCCTGCAGATTTTCTATAGACAAGTTCTGTTATCGGTTCGTCATTTGTAGGCAATATTTCTTCCTTAGAAAACTTTTGTTATCGTTAGAAATTTTTTTAAAGTATTTATCTATATAAAATCGTACTCTTGCATATAAAAGTCTTGCAAAAATATTTTGTTTGTTTTTAAATTCACTTTTTTTTATCGAAATCTGCCGCAAGGAAAAATTTTTGTATTTATTTCGTGCTCCTTCTGATTATGTCTAGAAATCTCTAATTTTGTCTGAATTTGGCAAGGAGAAATTGCCATATTTTGTGTATGAATTAGTGAAGCATGTTTTTTCTGCCGAAATTGCCAACCAACGTTTGCTAGGAAATTTTATAGCCTGGTAGAGTTAAATCTACATGTACTACAGGGCGCGTTTATGTTTCGTTACTCCCCCAACCTTGCTTGATGGTTTAGATTAAAGTTCTTTTAGCTGTACGCCAGAGAGCAGAGGCAACGGCAACGGCAACGGTAATGCCATTTTAAACGTGTATGTGTGTAGAGATTTTACGTTTGGGGTGACTTTTTGCTTTGGTCTCATTTTATATGCAATTCGTAAAAGGATTTTCGCATTGAAGGCACATAAAGCTCTGGTGGGCTTCAAGAAATTTTTCAATACAAAAATAACTTTACACTCAAGCTTTAAGCAAATATTTGTACTGCCGAAGGTGGAGGTATGAGTGCGTGTATGCTTAACTGAACTCGAGTTATACAGACCATTTTACAATTATGAGTATCGATTCTGTTTTTTTCCACTTCGTAGAAGCTTTTTAACTTTAAGGACGTCAATGTTTAGGGGAGATTTTGTTGTCCTTTTTGCCTTTCAAATTATTAAATTATTTTCATTTACAAATTTGACCTTTTTTGTCTTGTGTGTTGTTTTAATATAGACACACATTGACCATTTACAAAGTGAGTGCTGAGCAAGGATAATAAGGATTTCAAAATATTAAATTAATTTTCTGTTTTCGTGTTAACTCTTGCCTGCTTATTGTCTAGTTATTGAGTAAATTTATTAAAGTATTTGCCGGCATGAATCTTGAACGAAGAAAAAAAAAATTGTTTAATAATTTCGTTTAGCGTTAACACAACATGTGCTCCTTGATGAGTGCCAGGATAGTTGCGAAAGTTTTTTTTTGAAACAAAAGCAATACATGTCAACTGACGGTTTATCAGATAATAAGGATCTTTTGACAAGCCGACTAAAATTGTGAAAGCTTATTAGTTTCACTGTTTGTTAAATCAGCTAAGCGTTTGGCTGTGGCACAATGTCAGTCTAATAACTTACCAAGTAATCAATGTAAAAGTAAAATGCCAGCAAATTGTAATTTATCTAAATGGCGTTTTCGTGTGAATGTTTCAAATGAAGTAAAAAGGATTAGACGCGCTGCAAATTGTTGTATACTGAACTCGTAAAAATAGTTTTCTATCGCAACTCTTAACGTTTAAACACGCATGTACGAGTAGTTTTATGATCGGTAAGGAGGCAAGCTGGTTTGCGTTAATAGTAAAGATAAATCAGAATTAGTAACTATTTTATTCCTGCTTATGTGTGGAGGAATTAGTAACGCCTCTGTACGCACAAGTTTTTCGTTAATACACTCGAAGAATTTCGCCAGTCGTCGTCTACTAATGAAAAATATGTGAGAAGATATCGGCCTGGCCGGTGGTCTCAGCAACTAATGCATGTAATTATAAAAATAAAAAATAAATAAAAAAGGAATTATATAATTCTCATTTAGTTTTGATAAAAATAAACAGTTTTGCTTAAAGTTTAGTTGCTCCCTAAAGTTCTCTTTTATCCTGTTTTCTTTCTTCCTATATTTAAAGCATTGCTTATTAAGCGATATTTTCATTAATGATTTTATTTCAAAACATCTGGCCACACTAATTTTTGTTAGGCAAATCAAAATCCGTGTAATCATTTTATTTATAAAATAATTTATATTTATATTTATTGATAAAAAATTTTACTATTTTTATAAAATAAATTTGTGCTTTATAATTTTAAATAGAAATGGGACAAATTATTAAATTACAAGCTTTATTATTAAATAATTTATTAATTATTTTCATAAAATGTGGGAAAATTTTAAAAATCTAAAAAAATTTTAAATAATCGCCATCATTATTGCCTTTTAAGGAATTGAGTGCTTGGAAAAAAATGATAATAAAATTCTTTAGACCCGTTTGGTAATAAGATGTTTAAATATTTAAATATTCATGTGCCCTGTTTAGACATTTTTTTTTTTGTAATTTACTTAACATGTAAAGGTGCTTTCTCGAGAAGCACGTCTAGCATGTCTAGAATTGTGCAATTAAGTGTTATATATATGTATATATATTTTTTAAACTAAGTTAACCTGCAAAGCTTTCGGCTTTTCCGCAAGAAAACACTCACGTTCTAGGGAGGAATCGAACCTCTGCTCTGCGACCTCTGCTTCAGTAGTCTACGCATTAATCATTCGCCTAGAATTTAAATTGGGCCAATTTATTGGAAACAATTCATACCTGACATTCTTGACTTCGCTTTTGGTCAATTATCCTTTTCACAACATGAAAGCAACTGCTGCTGCCATGTTTGGCATGCTGACGTTGTGTTTTGAATGGGGATCTCCTCTGCAAAGCGCCAACCAACCTTTACAAGGGTTGCGTGACCCATTTCTCATGAGCTGATAGACTCATTTGATATAATTTTAATTAAATTTTATAAATTTTAAAAAATGTTAAATTGCACAATTCTGCTGTGTGTCTGAACGGGGTACAAAACAGGCCTTTTACTTACACAAATCCCCCAATTCCGTGCAGAAGAAAAATTTACGAAAATTTTTCTTTGGTCTACTAAAGTTTTTTTCTTTTTTTTTTATTAAAATATTCTATAGTTTAAAGTATTCGTGTCTGTTGGTGTCTTTTGCGGTAGTAGTCAAAATTTTAAGCTCTTTAACATTTTTCAAGTTTTTAAAAACTGTCATAAATTATGGCTTTAGAAAAAAGCTCTGGAGAACTTTGAGAATTTTTACCTTTTGCCTCACTGTTGGCAAATGGAAGATTTTCATTTAGAATACCACAATAAATGGATTTAGTATTAAATCAAAATAATAAAGAGTATAAAGAACTTTTCTTTGCGGTGATTTATAGAGAGAGAAATGCAACTTGACACGTGTGTGTGTGTGTGTGTGTGTGTGACATAAAGCTGCTTCTAGCCACGAAATTTATGTAAAAACCAAACGAGTGTTTTAAATGTAGTAGGTTTTGCTGTGTTTGTGGTGTACATGGTTAGTTTTTATTTACTTATTTTGTTGTTGGTGTTGTTTCTGTTGTTGTTGTTGTCATTGTTGGTATTTTCAAGTAAAGAACGACTGTTATTGATTTATATTGACTGCTATGAATCAAATTTAGTGACACTTGATGTCATAAAAAATCAAAGTTTCATTTTAATTCGAAAGGAAAATATTTCCAATGAAAATCTAACAGACTAAAGTAATTCAAAGCCCACTAAATATGCAAATTATTATACAGGGTCTGCCAGCAAGAGGTTTCGTTTTAATATTTTCAAATTATTTTTGATCGATAGGCATGAGTTCTTAAATTTACACGGCTTAAGGCGAAAGTCTTCAAAGAAAATAAAATGTATCTCTCATTCACATAACGAGAAGAAAACAATAAAAATGGGCTTTCCTCAAAAATTTTGGGTAGTAGCAGCAATGCGCCCTGCTCTCTGTACTAACAGCTAAAATTTCTCAGTCGTTTTCCTATTGTTGATCTAAAACTATTTCAGATTTGCGAACTGCAACCGCGAAATTCTTAAAGTCTTTAGAAATAATTTCACTATGTGAAATGGCAAAGTTTTTACTTGTGATCTCTCACTTTTGGAAATCTAATAAATATATTACCTCTTATTGTGGCACCCTGTGTTGTAAACAGCCAACAGCTTTTTGCAACGTCTTAAATTCCAAAATTAAAAATTTATTTGAAACGGATGTCTGGATGTTATTATGCCAGTCAAACATGATAATAGATACCCTTAAGCATATCCTTAATCATATCCTGGCGATAATGTGCAGTAATTAACGCCCGATTGTAAATGAAGAGACACAAACATGAGACAAATTGTATGAGAGGCACACACATTAAACATTCAACTGGCCTGGTTTAAGCTCACGCCAGCCAACATTGTCATCCCCTCCAGCCTTTAAGCTTTTCAGACACACAAGCTTAACTGCACTGCTTTGATGTATAGGAGAAGTGAGCTGATATGTGGAAATCCTTATGGAGTTGAATCAACAGCCAAAATAATTTAGCGTGAATATTAAGAAAATAAAATAGAAAAAATAAACGAATAGAACTCCACTCCCTATTTATTAGGGAAATGAAAGGAAACTGATGTAGTATTTACAGCAAATGTTTGTGTACTGCGATTAATATTTAATTGGTGTGTATGTTTGACAGGGTGTGTGTGTGAGTGTGCTTGGTGGCTTGTGTGCGAGGGAGTAACAGCATTAAGTCTAATCATGAATATAAATACGAAATTAATGCAGCACAATAATTGAAAAAGTTTAGCGTTACCAAATGAAATTGAACTGGAAAAGATGCCGAACTCAAGCTGGCGAAATAACAAACTCTTAGGCATATAAATATACTTTCAAAGTTTCTATTAAATAATAAAGAGGAAAATGTACTAAATAGTCGGCCACAAATAAATAATGTAAACACACAAAATAAATATTAACCAAGTGCCATTAAGAGGCTCCACAAAATGAAGTTTAATAAAATATAAATGAACCGAAAGATAAAAACCTTAAGTAGGCTGCTTTAATAAATCCCAAGAAATCTGAATATAATAAATATTTGGAGATTTTAAACTAAAAATATTAAATATTAAATCTAAAGGGGAATCACACGATGATCACACGCATGATGGCATCTGAGAGTTGTATTTGGCTGATTTGCCGCAATCAAATGGAGATCAGATATGTCAACTACGAGCTAATACAACGGTTGAAAATAACCCAATATTTATTATGCTCCCTCCCTTCGCTACAATTAAAGTAACCATTACTCGAGAATTTTTTAAATTCACTTTCTTTCCAACAGCTGTTTAGCGTAAAAGTACTCCAACAGCTGTTTGCTATATTCTCGCAAGTTGGAACAGTCCTGTGACTTTGTTGCAGGAAAAATAAAATATTTTGTAAATTTAGCAATCATATGACTTTGGCCAATTTGATTAAGAAAATTTTGTTTTTATTTATCTATTGAGTTCGATAAAGATTGAATCAGATTTCTGTATCGGAGTCAATCGTATAATCATGTCTTAAAATTTTCCTAGATAACATGATTTGTTAATTTTAATCGTTTTGATACCGTAAACACAGCAAGTTGGTTGTAAAATATTCCCTATAAAAAATAATTATTACGTATTGATTTGGTAATTCTCGTTTACTTTTTAAGAGTTTATGTAAAGGTTGGTTAAATTTTAAGGGTCAAAATATCGGCCAGGTTGGGGCGCATGAATCCTCTATCTGATGCTCCAAATTTTCCATGGCGATGAGGCTTAATGTGAAGCATTACTTCATCATTTAACTCTTGAATTATTGCTAATTTATCAACGTGCACCCTTTCCTTGAAAAGAAGAAATCCAAAGGTGTCAAATCACATAATCTTGGCGGCCAATTGGCATCGCCACCACTTGAGATAACATTGCCATTGGATTTGTCGCGCAAAAGAGTTGCAACTCAGTTTTTTTTAGTCAAAAATTTGTTTTTATACAGTGCAATATAAAAAGAAAACAAATCTGAAAATGTGTTCTTAACTATTTCTTTAATCTACTTAATAAACAAAATTATTTTCTTTGTATATTAAACTTTTACTTAATACATAAGTCGCGTTGTATCATTCACTTTCAAATAAAATAAATTTTGTATATTAAAATGGTTTTTGCTTTGCCAAATTGTGTTTGAAAAGGTCTTTTCAACTCAGCCTGTTAATTATAAAAATGTAAACAATTTTTAAAAATTATACCGGCTACATTTTTTTATATTAAAAACATCTAAGGTTTATCGTTATCGTTACACTGTAACGTGAGGGTATATTGTCAGGGTCACGTCTCAAACTGAACCACAAACATATTTGTATTTACATGTTTGCTTAAACTATTAGTTAAATATTTGTCAACCAACAACAGCGTATTTTCGCAAAATCCTGTTAAGTCTGTTAACAGTTCTGTTAATTATCTTCGTTACAGATAGTTTTTCTAAGAGAGTCAGTCGGCCGTTAGCGGGCAAAATACAATTTCTGTTATCTATTGACCTTGGTTGCACAAATTTACAGGCACACAATACACACATCCACACACATCGCATTTTGAGTATGTATTTTACTTTTAACTAAATTTGTCCACGTTTTAAATATTTATTTTATGTTTCATGGAGAGCTCGAGTTAATGAGCAGATAAATTCCATCTTAAACAAGACTAAAATTTTTTCTTTGTCATATGGGATTATAAAAGTCTCGGTTCATATAGTGTTACTCTACTAAAGTACTTCGGCCGATTTTTAGGTGCATAGCAGTATGTATATAAGTGGGCACCTCTATGATGGATTTGTTTTCTATATTTTCAGGGTCAGCTTATTTTTGTAGATTTGGTATTTTGGTAGATTTGCCGACAATGTTAAATTTTTCACGCTCCCTCTTCTTGCCGTCATTAAGTAGGAACATCATAAATGCATCAAATTTTATTATTGTATTGTACTTTGATACTTCTGGTCTTTCTCATCAAATTTGTCTCGCAGAATTTAGCTTACTAATGTGTGAACAAATTTAAAAAATCTGCTGCTTTAGATAACCTTTCACTTTGGTACTATTTCACCTGATTATTGTACTACATACATTCATATGTATGTATGTATGCATATGCACATATGTGGCATATGCATGTATTATACCGTCGACGTCGCACGCAGATGCTGGTTTTAATGTAAACTTCCAACAAATTAGCTGCAGTCCCCAATTACAATTTTAAAGTTTCGCGTTGTAATTGTTTAATTATTATGTACTTTCGTCTTCTTTCCTCCGTTTCTAATTACATATTACGTTCGGTAAAAACTCTCATAATGAAGTTTGATTAGTTTTATTATTTCATTATCCCCATGGTCTATTCTTAGGTCTTCATTATCTTGTAAATGTACACACGACAAAAAAAAAGAGAAAACAAATAAAAGAAAAAGTAAACATATATAAAAACAAATGCAGAGGCCCATAATAAACAACACCGTCCATATGTTGTTGTTTCCTCTTTGTTTTGTGTTACAAAGAGAAAACAATACGAAGAGGAAAATAAAACGTAGAATAAAAACTGTTTTTGTTTGGTTTTGTTTTAAAAAAATCAAGTAAAAACAAAAGCCGGCAAAACAAGATGTTCAAGTTTTTTTACGCTTTCTAACAGAACTGCTGAATAAACAAATGTTCTCTCTGCTAACTGATTACATTTAACAGTGTATGTTAATGTTAAATTAAATTCATGTTGCCACATGAATACAAAAAAAAAATTCAAATCAAATGAAAATGTAAGCTTAATTAATGCCCCATAAGTTTTTGAAGAACAGTGTGTATAATCGAGCTCGATCTGAAATAAAAAGTTTTGTGATATTTTTAATATACATATATATTTCATTATATTTTTAAATATTTCTGTTTGTTTGTACCTACAGATTAATTCACGAACATACGCGGAACCAATGCCAATTTGTAATCTGTATATAATTATATATAAAAATTGGTATTTCTGTATGAAACTGCACTCTAAATATAATTAAATTTTAGATCTCGTTATTGCATTTCTTGAAATATTATTTTTTTTATTTAATATATCCTTTCAAATATTTTTAAGGATTTTTTTTAAATCTTTGAAATTTCCCTGTGAATTTCCCTTTAATTATAAATTTAAACGATATAAAGGTTCAGCTTTAGTGGACATTTTTTTAACCTCGTACTTTCATGTCATTTCTTATTTAAGTCTTGAATAAATCAAAACATATAAATTTTACCTCATTATTTAAATCATATTTAAAAGAAAAATCTTGAATATTAAAATGCTATTTTAAGGCAATCCTTAACTATCATATACAGACATGTGATGTGATTCCATCTTATTTTAGAAATTCTGAAATAAAAGGGTTGTGGGTGCCATATTATATTACAAAAATGATGCAAACCAATTTGCGCAATCGTCACACAGATGCATTGGATAGTGAATCATGGCTTTAAGTTGAAATTCCTTCATATTTTTGGCTATTTAATAAACTGTTGTTAATGATTGGTTTTTGGTATTTTCTTGAGCAAATTCTATTTATAGTTTAAATTTTAATTACAATTACTAGTGAAATTAAGCAATCAAATACGAAGATAAGATCTTATCACACAATAACAATTATTCCTTCTGTTATTAACTAAACTGTCCAATAACATTAGCCGCTTGATGTTATTTGCATGTCAACAATGTTATTTTAACATTGAAATACCCATGCCACAACATGATATTAACATGTATATCTCCATTCCACATCCCTCTCTCTCTCACTTAGTTACGTTTGAACTTCTGTGTGAGCTCTTTATTCAGCCTTGCAAATTTTAGTAAACAAATATGAAACACCATCGCTTTTGCATAGCGAAGGTGGTGTGTGTTTAAAAAACACATGGCGTTTACAATATGCTGCTGGTGTGTTTGTTGCTATTTTTCTTGTTGTATTTAGCAAGCAGTAAATTTTGTGTGAGTGTAGTTTCGTGTTGAAACTTGTTTTCTGTTGCTTATGAGAACGTTGTTTTCAGTTTGTCAGCGGGTTTCTTTGTGTGCGGATGTTTGGAGAATTTGAGCGGTTGAAAATTTATTTAAATTGGAAATAAAACTCACAACGAATTTGCTCTGCGGTCGTTATTTTCCTACGCTTAGTGGATTACGGTGCTTGTATTAAGTGAACAACAAAGAAAAATTATAAAAATATCATTTAAAGTAATAAAGTAGTGCCGTTGGTATTAATCTAATGTAATTAATATAATAAAAAAATTAAAATAAATAATAATTAATTTTGTGTACGACAATTATAAGAAATAATATCTGTGTTTAATAAAAAATTAACAAGTGTAAATAAGCGAAAAGCAAAGAAGATTCATGAAAGGAAGAAAAAGAGGGAGAGAATAAAGGAAAATCAGAAAAGAAAATATCAGAAAGTGAAATGGCCAACATGAAGCCTTTGCTTTAAATCTAACAAGTGTAAAATTGAAAAGTTATAAAAAATATTATTAAACAAAAACTAAAAGTGTGTATAATGGCTGCATTTATTAAAATTACCTGCCCACTAATTTTTCAACTTTGTGCCATAATAATGTTATTAAATTTGTGTTTGGCTGTTCATCGCTATGATCAGTCAACCTCTTTAGAAACTAGTAAGCCCAACTATCGCACTTCCAGCTCTGGAGAGCTTTCAGGTCCATACGCAACAATGTTGAATGATGCTTTTCCGCATCACAATCGCTGTGAAGCCATAACAATTTCTATATGCAAAAATTTACCGTACAATATGACCATTATGCCCAATCTATTGGGTCATACTAAACAAGAAGAAGCTGGACTGGAGGTTCATCAATTTGCGCCGCTGGTCAAGATTGGTTGTTCACCAGACTTACAGCTTTTCTTATGCTCTTTGTATGTTCCCGTGTGCACCATTTTAGAACAACCCATACCACCGTGTCGCTCTTTGTGTGAATCTGCACGGATTTGTGAAACTCTAATGAAAACTTATAATTTTAATTGGCCTGAAAACTTAGAATGCTCGAAATTTCCGATTCATGGAAGTGACTCCTTGTGTGTGGCAGAAGAGAATACAACATCGACCTCGTCGCCGGCGCGTGTCGCTCCAAAAACGACAACGCGTAAGAACTATACGGGGCTTGGTAATCCACATCGGGATATCGGTTTCGTCTGTCCGGTACATTTGAAAGCACCCCAGGGTATGGGCTATAAGCTGAAGATTGGCGGCAAGGTCAGTCTTACAAATATATACTCATTCATACATAATTTAAAGTATTTAAGAATGAAGACAAATATTTCATTCTACAATAAAAATTCTCAAATTTCCTGTTCAAAAATTCTATGAAAGATATACACCACAGATGCTTTCTTTTGCACGAACACTTGAGTATTGAATCTCCTAGGAATTTATGAAAATAAATTAAATAAAAATGAAAATAATTTAAACCAGATGTTTGCAATTAATGAAATACATATTTTTCGTTATATTTATACGTTTCTTTGACGGCACTTCTTAAGCACTATTTTTAATAAATCTTTTAATATTATTGCGGTTTTGAAATTTCTATAAAAATAGTAATTCTTGGGAAAATTTATTAAAAACAAATTTTAACTTTTTGGTTCAAAGAAGAAAAATACAATTATTAATTAATTACAGTTTGTCAAGAAATTTGTGGCAAAATTATCACTAATGCACAGCACAGCTTTGCCTTGCCGTCGGCAGTGAGCAAGCACATTCCAGAGGCTTGTGTTTATTATTGTATACTTCCCCTGTTACTTATTTACGTTTACGTTTGTGAGAAGACAAGAAATTTAATTAAAATTTTTCAAGGCTTTGTAGTAAAAGAGGGATTTTTCTGCTTACAGTTTGTCAATAAATACTTTGCAAGATGATTACTTTAATGCACTGTACCGCTTTATTTTGCCGTAGGCAGTGAGCAAGCACATTCTAGAGGCCTGCGCTTATCGCTGTATATTGCCACTAATTTTGGTTTATATTAGCAACAAGACAACAAACTTTATTAAAATTTTTCAAGCGTTTTTGGTAGAAAATTTAATTTACAATCCCTGACTTGCTTCATACTACTGACTTGTATTGAAATATTTTTCAATGGAATTGGAAAAAAATTTAAGTTTATTAAGCAATACTTTGTAGTCTGTTAAGCTTTAAGGACCCTGGGTAAAAATATAACCTGTTTCAAAACTATCCGTCAAGAAAAAAGAGATCAAATTATTACTTAATTCGAAAAGTGAGAACTTTGAAATAAATTAAATAGAAATGAAATGAATGAGAAGTACAGTTGATGTATTTACACTAGACAGTAAAAATGACTGTGGAAAGTTTATACAACTGAATATAATAAAATGTGTGATCCTTTTTGAAGGTACACATTAATATGAATTTTTTATTCGAATAACTTAGTCGACATTATAATGTGAAATTCTCTTTAATTCTTTGTCAAATTCTCATTGGCTTTAATTAATAATTTTGTTTTCAATATTTAAAAGTAAAAATTTAAAAAATGATTGTTTTTTGGAATGAGAATCTCTTTCAAGACTCTTCTTTTAATTCTTAAAAAAAAAAAAAAAAAAAATTCAATGAAGTTTATCGCTCTATTTCGCCAAGGAGAATAGAGAGATCTAAAGGGATCTAAAGCGATGTGGCGGTGTTGTGGAAACCTTCTTTTCCTTGGAGTCAGTCCATTTACTGTAACCGTATACAAAGGATTTCAAGGAATTTTCCTAGGATTTTCTCAAGGTCATTTACAACCAATAGGCTGTGGTTTTTAGAGTATCGGTTAAAGGATAAGCAGTTTTACTTGCTGCACCAGTTGCTCTTTATTCAAAATTCGTTGCGTGATTTCCTAAAATCTTTTTTTAAATTTTTTTCTTTCTTTTTTTAAATTTTTTTCTAAAGCCTTACTGGCAATGATATTGCCTAGACGTTTTATTTAACAAAAAAGAAAAAAAAAAATTGACTATTTAGGGACCAAAACTAAAGATGTTATCGGCCAGGAAAGTTTTCAAATTTTTTAACAGCCCCCTTAAAAATTCGTTTACGAATTCTATTTTTATTGTCAATGTATTGCCTTTTGTTGGACAATTTTTTTTATGTTAGATAAGTCATTTTAAAATTATGGAAACAAAATACACATTTCAAACTTTTTGTTTTATAATCACTGAAAAAGGATTTATATCTGGTGTTTATAATTCCAACTTGTAACTCCTTATTCAACACATGACTACGTGTATAATTCATTTGAGAATTTAAAAATATTCCTTTTAGAAGCATTGAGGTCCTGCGTGCAATATCATAAAACAGACAGAAATGAATATTTTTGGCACCTCTTGTTACACACACGTCTTTCCACCCCTAATCCATCTGCAAATAAATGCCAAACGTTTTCAAATCGGATCTCTGCATTGTGAATGTCATGGAAGTGTTTATTCAAAGATTATTTCTGTCTAAACCAAGTGAGGGAGGGGAAGGAAACACATTTACATTTTGGGTTACAATATCAAATACATTAACGAATATTATAAAGGTTACAAACATACGCAACTTATCGTTAAGCAACATGTTTTTTTTGGCTTTAATTTTTTTTTAAGCGAAAAAGGAAATATTATGAAAAGGATATTAATTCCGTACATGTCTGAGCAACTGTTGCCAGGTTAAATTAAAATATCAAAACAACAATAAACGCTGTATAATTTTTATTGGTTTGGAAAAAATTTTCTAGGCTACATTTTTGCTTTTTTTCAATTTATTTTTTCCATTTTCCTTTTACTAGTGAAATAACAAAAATTCATTATAAATCCTGCTTTTATTTGCGCTTAATAAGCTTTGTGTGAATGTAACAAATTTATTCATATTGGGACCTGCTGAAACCATTCATCTGATCATTCCGAATCTCATTTATGAACGTGTTGCATCCATTCACATAATCCTTTAATGGTTTGCAGATTACAGTTTAGTTGCAATTTCTTTTCTGCTATCAATTAAATTCGTATTTGATTTGCCACTAAAACGAACGAACGTCTGGCTGACTATTCCTGCCCATCACCGGCAAAGTGCCGGAATTATGTTATTTGTTAAACCATTGATTGTTAATACATATATGAATTTTATTCATGCAGCTTTTAATTAGTTGAAATAAATGCAAATCCAGCCCTCTTTCTATTTAATTTCAATAATAAAATCTATTCCTGTCACGTTTGCAAAAAAAAAACATTTATTTATAGAATATAATTAGCAGAGATTAAATAAATTATCAGAATAAATTATTCCCTTAAATTTTTTGCGTAAAACCTTTTGTTACTAAAGAAATTTCGAAAAGCAGAAAGTTCCACGCAAATTTTTATTAAATATAAAAGAAACTGCTCTCAACTTTAGAATATCATTTAGGTGCCTACCCTCGTATTTTTATGTATATTACTTTTTTTGGAATAAAAATATTCATATAAAAAGATTCCTATTTTACACAATATAATAAATATTTATTTTTTCGAAATATTATCATATTACTATTTATTTATTCACCAAAAAAAGCCTTATTAGTTTTCTAAAAGAAATAAATAATAAATATAAATAAATTAATTAATTTTCGAAATAAATTATTGCATTAAATTTTTTATGTAACATTTTTAGCTACTAGATAAGTTTCATATGGCGGAAAGTTTCACTTAAAATTTCTGTTAAATGTAAAACAAACTGCTTTCCACTTTAGAACATCATCTATGGGCCTACCCTCGCATTTTTACGGATATCTGATTTTTTGAAATAAAAAGATTGCTATTAAAAGATTGCTACTTCTCGAAATATAATAAATATTTATTTTTTCGAAATATTGTCACACTACTATTTATTTATTCACCAAATAAGTTTTATATGTTGCCTAAAAGATCATAATAAATCTACTTTGAATAACATCTCAATACCGATCTGGCAGATTTTTATATATCAGTGTCTTTTTATGAAAGTTATGGAAGATGTAACAGTGGAAATAAATATATCAGTTCTTGGCATAAATATATGCAGGCAATAGTAAGATTAGTCTTCTCCAGATTTCCGCATGACAAATATTTCATAGCGAGCAGTCTTTCTTACTTTTTGTACAGCTTTTATCAACTGACACTTAACATAACGATTCGATTCGTGGCCTCTTTTAATATGACTACTAAATATTACACACAATCAGATGATGTCCTTAAATGTCCTTTTTTGCTCACTTGTAACAACCACAAAAAATGGTTAAGAGTGCAGAGAACGAGAAGTGTAATAAGAAAGAGAAAAATTACCAGGGGTGTAATTTTCTTGATTACAATTTTATGGATTCATTTCGGGGACGTTAAAAATTCATCTGATATATTCTTGTTTAAGCGTGTTTTAAGTTAATTGGCTTATTATAAAAGGCTTAAGGATTAAAAAATTACATCAGAAGTAAATAATAAATAGGATATATTTCAAAGGTTGTAAAATAAACTATATAACATTATTATTTATATAAATGATTTGTATTTTATGTGGAAAGAAAGTGATTTTTACTTTGCTGATTAGGCAATCCAAGTCCTTTCAAAGTTTGTCTGATGCATATTTATATAGATTGGCGTTTATTATATAGAAATATGTAGCAGCACTAATTGTCAGGTGGAAGTCTATTGAAAACAAATTTTTATGACTACACTATTTGTTGAAAGGCTGGTGTAGCAGATGACCACGCCCACAGGTTTCCAGTCTATTGCATACTGACTACAAAATATATTTACTGGTTTCTTCTCTTTTCACATAGTTAAAACTGTCACTAAAAAATTAACAAATAAATCCTTTAAATCTCTATTCAACCAGTTAATATCTTCTTTTATCTCGTTATGTAACAACATTTTAATTGAGATTGTTTGGAAATGAATTTATTTAAATTAAAATAAATTGAAATTCTTGAGTCAAAAGGTCCTTTCAGTTGCCTAAACGTTTAACAACATTTAAATCCTTAATTTCAATTTAATTTTCTTTTCACAAAAAACCAATTTTACAGTTCAGTAAAATTTACAATTTACATTCCATGTAAGAGCGAAGTGATGACTCCCTTTCTTACATATATTACAAAAAAAAAAAAAAAAATCCAAATAAAAAGATATTTTTCTTGTAATAAAAAAATTTTTTTTTATGCAGGAATCGAACCAGCGACTTCTGCTTTAGTAGGCTCTGCATTATTCATTCGCCTTCGGAGGCACAAGTGTAAGCAATATTTATACATGCTCATACAAAAACTACCAATAACAACAAGGACATCATAAATTGCCTGTGTTTGAAAATTTTTGCAATACAAATGAATCCCTTAAGAAACGAGGTACTTTGGAAATGGCTGCAAAAATTGTAAGGAATTTGCCCATACCGGCAACACCGTCTCTCAGAAAAACACTGCAAATTTATGACACTATACAGATTGAAAAAGAGGGCTTTTAAAAAAGTACTTGATAGTGTAGCGCCCCCTCTAGTAAAATGCTCTGTTCATAAAATCATTAAAATAGCCGCTGTTCTAAGGTTTTTGGCTATCGGATTGTACCAGGGAGTTGTCGCGGATGATATGAGTATTAGTATTGGACCTAAAACCTTTAATTTTTTGCCAAATAAAAAAATTTTTCTTTAAAAGCGAGGGATGTTTTCAATACTCAATCAGTTTTTTTTTATTAAGTTTAAAGCAAAATAATTATAAAAAATGCGAGAGCGATTTTGTGATTTCAAATCACTTGGGCGAAAACTGATTTCCAGGACACCCCCGTATATACCATGAATTTAAAAATCCGTTGGAAAAACTTTAGAAAATCTGAAATGCTGCCACGTTTTTGGTTAAGCAATTAATAAAATGGCTTAAACAAAGTTTTTATGGATTCAAACAAAATGTTTGTTTGATTAGAGTAGCAGAAATTTTTATTTGGTTTTCATAAATCTTAAAAAAATATTTAACTAATTGCAGGGAATTTAGGAAAATTTTCATTTAAATGAAATATTTTTTGATTTTGTGAAAATTATTTTCTTCGATTTAGAAATTTTCAGAAATTTCTTTTTTTAATAAATTATTTTATGAATTTAAAGAAAAACCTTGAAAAATTAAAATTAATTTAAATTCTTTTAGTTCAGCTTATTTTTAAAAACAAAATTATTATAAATATATTATAAAAATTATTTTAAAAATTATAAAAATTATAAATTATATTATATAATTATTAAAATTAATATAAATTATTATTATAATTATATATAAGTTTTAATAATTAGTAATTTTAAATAAAAAAAGCATTTAATTATAAACAGGAGGTCAATAGAAATTTTAAAGATGGGCGCAGGCTTAGTGGTCCCGGCTTTTTAAAAATGTTTAATAAAATAAACCGGATTGGTTACTGTTGCCCTGCAATTATTTATTTTTAAGGATTTGGAATCGCGAAGTTTAATTTATTAATGAATTCATTATTTCGTAATCTGTCGTTATTAATATGATGCTTAAAGCTCTCCACTATTTTACTAAAAATCACTTCCTGGATTTAAATCCTGGATTTGCAATTATGCACAGACATGTAAAAATTCATCTTTCAATAATTAATAATTTTAAATTAGAATCCATTTTAATTACAAAAAGGAGATCAATAGCAATTTTAAAGCCGGGCGCTTGCGCAACAGTTTCATGCTATTTAAAACTGTTTAATAAACACACACAGGATCGATTTACTGTTGCTTCTCTTTGCCACCAAATCATAATAAACTTCAACTATTCAACATGACTAAGTATAATTTATGGCTTCATCTTTTCCTGTCTTCAGTGTATTGCCCACATATGTAACAGCAGACAAGTCTTAATTTGGAATTAATACGAGAGTATTCTTTTTTAAGGAAAAGCAAAAAAAAAAAAAAACAAAAACAAAAAAAAAGGAGTGCAAAACATGGCAGAATAGTATGCTAAACATGAAAGAAATATAAAGAGAAAACAAAGTCTGTCAAGACGGGGCCTTTTTTTTTTGTTTGCAATTTCCAGATACGAATGATAAAAGTAAAAACGAAATGAAAATAAAATAAATAACTTGTTCCCTTTTGCGAAGAACACAGTCATAAATACTAAATAAGGAGTTTTCGACTTAAACCAGAGTATAACAAGTACAGCTTTGCCTTGCCCAGCCCAGCACAGCCCAGCTCATCCAGGCCAATACTTAGCCGGCCACTCAAGTCAGCTAATGTGTGTCTTAAGTATGTTTAACATTGAAGTTCTCTTTTGGAAAAGGGTTTATGCTCTGAATACTCACTTATGAACTACTTATATTTAAATATAAACATGTTTTGAAATTTCGCAAGAAAAGAATGCCAGCGAGTGTGCAAACTACTGCACGCATGCGCAGAGTGTGTGTGTGCTATATTGCTATCTCTCCTACTTGCACACATACGAGTATTTTAATTTATTTTCTGCTTTTTAATAAATTGTCGTCATTTGCTGTTCTACGTTGGATTACTTTGTTCCTCCTTTTTTTGTTTTTTTTTTGTGTTTTTTTTGTTTTTTGTGTTTTTTTTTTGCCTTTTTTTTTTTGTGTTTTTGCGAGTAAGAAAAGGTTTTAACAAGACTTTTAAGCATGTTTTCTGTTCAGAAAAATTTAAATTTTAATTAATATTGTTCGCTTTACTTTGTTGTTTACACGCAGACTTTGAAGAAAATTTATGAGTTTATGACAAAATTTTATTAGCTTTTCTTTTATTTGCTTTTATTAATTTCTCTTTAAGGCTTTTAAAGTTGGAAAAAAAGTCCGAAATATGTACATGCGGTAGCCAGAGTTCGGAAAGTTTTTTTTTTCCTAACAAGTTGTTTGAGTTTTATTAGCGTTTTAGCATTCCACTTTATTCAGCTTAGAGTCTCCTAAACAATGTTTATGATTTTATTCTGTTTTTATTATTTTATCTTCCATTGTAATATTTTTCTAAATGGAGAGGAAAGTATAAAACAGTAAATATTTTTTCAAAATTCTTTAAACTTTATGAAAATTTATTACGAAATATATTTCTTTTCGAAAGTTTAAGGCTCTCAGGCAGTAACATTAGAAAATAAATTCGGGCATCTGAAAATAATATGAAAATAGCGGCTTTCCTAGAAGAAGGCCTTTTTACTAACAACAAAAAAATAAGAAAATAATCTGATAAAGATCCCCTACTATTTTAAAAAATCTTATCAAAATGTCATTGCTGGTACCACACTAGCATACAAAAGTGATGCAAACAGTTTTTTCTTTACTGATTAAAAAAAGCAACCGTGTTTGGCAGGAAAATTTTAATTTTATGAAAATTTTCATAAACTTTTGCTTGTCATAAAAATCTGACATTTTTAGGCCACACTATCCTACGATGAAACGTGGCCTGAAACGTTTAATTCTAAGATACTTTGCCGAACAAGCATTGCTGGCCGCACGACAAGAATAACACGAACAACATTGCCGGCCGAGGCATTACCATAAATCAACGGCGCAAAAGAAGTCATAGCACACCGAGTGGTTGTTCCGTTTTTTAGGATTCATATAAATATATATATATATATCGGTAGTCGATTGAAAAGGAAATGCCTTCGGATCACTGTCAGCCATATTTCCAAATAAATGTAACTAGAACTTCCCCTTACTTTTTCAAGAAATTAATGGCAAAAAGGTTAGCAGCATGTAAGCAGCACCCACCTGCTTACTAATAATCCTAATAATATAATAATGTGCTAATAATCCTCTCAAGGCAAAAGTAGATCTCGCTAAGCACAATTTTGCGTTAAAACGTCGCCTTCAGTTCCAATCGTGGCCGCTGCGTGATAGTAAATAAAACATAATTAACCAACTATGGCAGTTTGGTGTATAACTACTCCTCTACCCAGCTGGCTCCACATTTGCCTAAAGTATTGTGATCTTGAACTGAAAATTGTCTGTAGCGGCAGTTGTCGTGATATAACTTTCGTAAGTGTTTCGGCTGGTAGCCCATATTATTTATATCGTTGTTATTCTTTATAAATTAAATTCATATAATATGGAAGCCATAATCACTATTTTTCCTACAACTGAAAAATTAACTCCATATCCTTGAGAATTACTATAGCAAATTTTCTTAATATCGGGAATAATTTCTCTTAGTAACAATCCATTAACAAAATTCTAAATCTCTAATATTTTCAAGGAGAAATTTCTAAAATTCGTATTTTTTAACTAACCTAACCTTTAAAGCTTTCGGCTTGTCCGCAATAAAATATCCAGGTTCTAGGCAGGAATCGATGCCGCGACCTCTGCTTTAGTAGGCTATGCGTTATTCACTCTCTTACGGAAGCAAATCATAACTTTTCGATTTAGGTTTTTATATACATTTTTATTTCAATTATTTTTGAAATTCTATAATTGAAACATGTAATTCTCAAAAGCAAATATGTTTAATTTCCTTGCAATTATGAACTTTTTGAATGGTGGTAATATTGGTAGTATGAAAATTTTCATGTATTCTATGAAAAAAGTTTTTATATATTTTTTTTGTGAAATTTTTAATTAGGGTGGGCCCGTATAATTTACGATTTCCATTTTAAACATCATAAAACTCTTCTAATATATTCAAATGCTCGTTACTCATGGAAGTTGATCGTTTTATAGGTTTTCGACTTCCTTTTATCTGAAAAGAATAAATAGTTTTATCACACTTTTACCTCAAGCGTAGGTTTATTGCCGGTCATAAATTATTAAAACAAATACGGCAGCCCAACTTACTGACAAGTTTTCATTAATATATAAAACATAATTATCAACTATTTAGTGTCATTTATATTTAGAAAAAAACATTTTTTTTCTTTATATTTAAAAATTTGACTGGCAGCAAAAAAGAAAAACTCTAAAAAGCTGCACCCCAAAACTTTAAATGTTAAATTCAGCATACCAGTAGTCTTATGCATTCTGATACAAAATTTTTTCTTAATGCACTCTGCGATACGAACGACTCTTTATAAAGTGTTGCAAATTGTCACAGTAATCGATAGTGGGTATAAATTTTATTTTATTTTATTTTTATTTATTTTTTCTGCCCAGTGAACTATGAGAGGGGAAAATCACTTAAATGCACTGAATGCAGAACTATAAAAAATAAGAAGTCAAACAAACCAACAAACCAACAAACCAACAAACGAACCAACAGATATACAAGACATATCGATATTTTAAATAGCAAACTTGTAGACATTTATCAAGCAGCTACTTAAGCATTTAAACAGGAATGGGATGGGGAGGGGGAAACGAATAAAACAAAATAAAATACAAATTTGGCGAAACGAAATCGAAGGCAATGTTTTGAAATAAAGTTGTCACAATTACAATATTTGCAAATGTCTGCTAAAAAGTTGGCAAAGGAGGGGAACTTAAAAGGCTTAAAAGGCTTGTATTACCAATTAAATAAATTGAGAGGAATTAAGCACTTGACTACCGCGACAACACGCTTAAGTTCTAAACAATAAGCTTAAATGTAAAATGTGAATAAATATTGGAAGTAACAAGTCTAGAATAGAGATTTACATAATACAAAGTTCTGTTCATGAACTTTTTCCCGGATACTAAATTTAGCGACAAACTAATAAGCCAATTTTTAATCCACTTTGCTCTCCCTTTAAAATACTTTTGAACTACAAAATCTACCGCGAACACTAAATTATCGGTAACAAGAAATATTTTATTAAATTATACAGTTTTTATATCATAAAAAAGTTATGGCATAAAAAACAAATTCTCATTTTATTGCCTCTCATTTAAATATTGATGAATTGCTAAAGTGTTACTAAATTATTAATAAAATCGTATAAATATAAAATGCATAAATATTAAAAACCCAATAACATATGCTAATAAACATATACGTCGAACATGTAAAACATATCGAAAAAAATACGTCTATTTTGCTCGAATACTTTAAAAGTTATTAAATTAATTTAGATTTTAAAAAACATATATATCATTCACAATATTAGTCTTAATAAGCATAATCGTTGGCTTTATTGTTTTGCAAAAAGGTTATCGTTTAGTTAACTACACAATAAACAGAGAAATATAAAAAATTATTCACATTATTAGTCTTAATAAGCATAATCGTTGGATTTATCGTTTACTAAAAAAGTTATCGTTTAGTTAACTAGACAATAAACAGAGAAATATATAAAATTATTCATATTATTAGTCTTAATAAGCATAATCGTTGTATTTATCGTTTTGCAAAAAAGCTATCGTTTAGTTAACTACACAATAAATCGACAAAAATATATACAAACATTAACATTATTAGACCTAATAACTGTAATCGTTGGATTTATCGTTTGCTAAAAAATTTATCGTTTAGTTAAGTAGACAATAAATCCACAAAAATATATACAATCATTCTCGTTATTGGACTTAATAAGCATAATCGTTGACTTTATCGTTTGCTAAAAAAGTTATCGTTTATTTAACTAGATAATAAACAGAGAAATATATAAAATTACCCACATTATTAGACTTAATAAGCGTAATCGTTAACTTTATCGTTTTTCTATAAAGTTATCGTTTAGTTATAGAAACATAATCGCTACTTTTGTCTGCTTTAGAAATAGTTAACAATAGTTTTAGCGTTCCTGCAAAATGTAATGGCAGTTTTAGTATTTTAAACAAATTTATATTTTTGTTGCGAAAAGTTATTGACAACTTAAATTTTAGGCAAAAAATAATATGAAACCTATTTATCTATAATTATATTTGCCTTAAAACGTTTATATATTTTTTTATTACAAATTATCGCCAATTTTAATCGTTTATTATTATATTATTAACAAAAAAAAATATATATATAAAAAAACATTTCTACCTTTATGAATTTAAAAAAAATATTAACGATTTTTTTTGTGTAATATTGTAATATTTTTCGATAATTTTTCGATAATTTTTATTTGCTTTATAATTTGAGTGTTTATTTTTAAAAAGCGGCGACGAGAGTTTTAATATTTACAGTATAAATAATTGAGAAAAATTGTGTAAAATGTCTACAACAGCGTTATTCTATACAAAGTTGTCGATAACTTTTTTTAAAGAGTCAATGATAATTTTAGTATAAATTTAATTTTTAATAACATACTACTCTGAATGTTGTAATATTTAAAAAAAAAATTTTGTGCAATAATTTTTAAAAACTTTCTCAAAACGTTTTTGATATGTTAATAATATGTAGTTTCGAAAAAAATTCGTATGACTTTATTATTATTTTTGTGAAAATTTTTCGATAGAGTTATTTTTGTATAAAATGGCAATTGAAATGCATACTTTTCTAAAAAAAAAGAATTATCGATAACTGTTACTGCCAATTAAAAAGGTAAATTGTTGGGCTGGATATTTATTACAAGTATAAACCCCCAACAAGGGGTTAAAGAAGCATTACGAGCTATTAAACAAGCCTAACGATAATTTTAGATTTGTTAAAAAGCGTAGAGACTTTGCTTGGCCATTATACAAATTTTTGATGACTTCCTCTCTGTGGGGAAGAATTTTGAATCATTTCTTTATTGGGACAAAAATTATTAATAACTTTATTTATCTACTGAAAACATTTTTGATAAAATTACTCGTCTTATTCGATAGTTTAAACGTAATAATTAGAAGAAGAGTTATCGATTTTTATTCAGGAGAATATACATATTTTTTATTTAAAAAAAAATCGAAATTGATTTTCTAGAGGCATTGCTGGCCTATACGAAATTTTGTCCACATTTTTCTAAAATAGCTCATCATTAAATTTAACTTGGGAATTAACAGGGAGCGGAGCAAAATTAAGGATGAGACTTTTATCGCCATGCTTACAACTTTTAATTGTTCGATAACTGTTAACAACAGCTTCATTATCTATAAAAAATTGATTGATGACTTTTCACTTAAATTCAAAACAATTAAAATTTTAGTTATTAAAGCGAAGAAGTTTGTGGGAAGTATATAATTCTTTACAATGCACTTTTTAAAGAAAACTGCTTTAATAATTTTTATATGGAATTTTTCTATAAAAATGCAGTAATTCAGTTTTAATTTCCTTTCTAAAATTGTGAAATATAAAGCTTTCTTTGCATGCCATTTTGCTTATTTTAATGACCGCTTAAACGCTCTTAATGTCGTTAACTGCGGTATAGAGATACATTAAGTTGTTAACAAATTGGTTTGTTTGGATGTGTGTGTTTGTATGTGTGTGTTTAGCCATTTCCTTTCTCTCTCTCTCTCAAAGAGAAAAAATAGAATTTTTCTTAAAAACGTTTAATGTCGAAATGTTAAAGGCTTTACAAATTAATTATCAGTGTTTAAATGTTATTTATAAAGAAATTCTTGAAAGCTTTTTGTTTTGAGATTACAGTAGTGTTAGTGTGAATGGTTTTAGTGTTAATTTAGATGCAACGAAAACATGTGTATGAACAACAAAGCTAAGCGACGGCGTTAACTTCAAACGCATTGTATTTATTTGATATATTTGTATCTATACGATAACAACTCGATTGTTGGTTATATTATATTGAAAACACTATTTTAAAAGAAATAATTTTTAATACGGCAAAAAACCTACTTGATTTGTAATTCCAACTTGTCACATTCAATCACGTCTCCCTTCAAGCTTAAAGACGGTTAAAGACTTTGAAACAACCGATTTTTCCTTTTTTTCCAATACCTTCTCATATCGTTTGCATCGCCAATACTTGAGATTGTGCGATGATCGTCTTTCTAGTTCGTCGCTTTAAGTAAATAAAATAGTTTTCACACCTTGTTTTCGGCAATTCACTTCTACTAGACAAAGCAAATGTCACAGCCGTCAGCATTTAACTTCATTAGAAAATTTAAAAAAAAAATTATGCATGTACGTGCTTTGCATGAATTGATGAAAATGTGTACGAGCTGGTCGCAGCGTTCTAAGCTGGAAGATCATTTATTTGGCTACAAAGGAAAATGTGGAATAAATCAAGTTGTTCATAATTATAATGAACAGTTGCTGCAGCATTTCAACAGCATTTTATTTTTATGCTCCTCATTTTGAATTTGTGTTTGTATCAGGAGGTCCTAATAAACGTTGATTTAATGGCTTTAATATTTTTATTTTCCCCTCTCACCTTTTTGATATGTTGTATGGTGCAGCGGTATGGTGTTGTGGTCTATTTAATCACTGGCAAAGGCGTTAATGGCTTAAAAGGAAAATGTCTATGCAAAATGTTTACTTGTTCTGCTTCTAATCTGAAATAGTTTAAACGTACCATTGGACTCTGATCAAATATTAAACTCTTGGCCAATTAATAAAAAAGGTCATGTCACCTTTTCGAGAAGGTCACTAGAAACCATTCCAATTGCAATTTTCCGATGTATATACATGTATACAGGGTGAGGTAAAAAAACTGCAACAAAGTAAAACGGCATAATTTTTTAATTTTTTTTTAAATTTTATTGAATGAAAGCAAAAACTGTCGGAAATAGCATCAAATTTTAGAATAAGTTCAGATTTGTTCGAATTGGTCACCTTTGGCACGAATTATAGCCTTCAAACGGCTAATGAAACCGTCATACGCTGCCCGAATGTTGCTCTGCGGTATTTTGGCCCATTCCCGGCGAAGCGCTTGCTTGAGGTGATCGACACTTTGGTATTTTTTAGTGCCAACCTTGCTTTCCAAAATACTCCAGACACTATAGCCCAACGGATTGGTATCCGTAGATTTTGGTGATTTTTCAAGGCTTCAATACACCCTCCGGAATATTTTCGCGATAATATTGGGCGTTTATTCTGACGCCACGGTCGATTAATACGAGGGGAGAGCGACCATCGGCTGTTATGGCGGCCCACACCATCACCATGGCCGGCGCTGGAGTTCTGGTGGCCAACCGAAGCTGCACATTTTCAGCTGACCTCTTTGGCAAGCAAAAAACGATAATTTTGTTTGTTTACAAACTGCTGGACAACGAATGTTTTCTCATCGGAGAAAACAGCTACCGCGCCTACCATTATCTGCGATCCGCCCGTAAATAAGGAATTTATGAGAGTATAGTTTACCCAGTGGAAAGCAGAACTTCGCCTGTACAGAAATTCCTTATACTGAATTTGTAGTTTCTGAGATCTGAGGTTTTTTCTAAGGCCTGTAACGTCTTCCTTACCAAACCATTAATTTCTTAATTTCCCAGGCGATGAGTAGGAAACTGCCTTAAATCCAATAACAAATGCCAACAGTTGCGTGCACATTTCTATAACCGACTTTCTCTTAAGTGACACTTTAAGTAAAACATTAAAATGCGGAATGATTTTGTCGCACACTCAAAGAAAACTTCTTTGAAAAGAAACAAGAAGATTAAGCAAAATATGTAGACAATTTCTCATGTTTCGCTAAAAGCAGATGACTCAGTCTGAGGCGCAAATATTTCTTACACTTAAATTATGTTCGCTTTGTTTCTGCCACATTTCGCAACCAGCTGTCTCAGGCCATTCTCAGCTTAAGCGTAATTAAACAAGAACGAAAACAAACGGCAATTAGATCGTTAGAACGACGGTAAAAAAAAATTATTTTAAGATTAATAACAATTTAAATTAGATTATCATAAACTGTAAATAACATTAGTGACACCCATCGCTGCCGTCGTGTTGAACATTTAGCCTGATAAAAATAGCGCGCAAGAAGCTTTTTCATTCTTCTTTAAAAAAAGTCATTAGCCGACAGTAAAATGAAAAACAAAAATGTGAAATTAATCAAATGCTGGAAAATAACAGAGTAAACGACGGCCTCCATTTGGTCCTGTTTGAGAACATCAACGATCCATTGAAGGGAAGTATAGCCAATGTAGGCATTTCGGCAATGGCATATAATGTTTTGAAATACTTTTCTAAAATTGAAAATTTAATTATATTAAGGCAGTTCGTTTTTTAAATTTTTCTTTTCTTAGCGATTTAAAGAAAAAAATTTTTTTTATTATTTTAATTGAGGGGAAAATTATAGAAATAATAATAAAAATAAAAAAGTGAATAATATAAAATAATCATGAATAATTTTGCATTAGAAAATTAAAAGTTATCGATAACTTTTTTTGGTTCAAGTAAAGTTATCGATGTTAACGTAAAGTTATCGATGGGTAGAAGTTCCCTTTGACATCAACAGTCTGCTTCTGTATAAAAGGCAACTTAGAAAACATTTTGATACATTAAATATTCGTAACCAAAATTATCGATAACATAGTTATATATCAAAGAACTTCCAATAGCTATTTTATTAAAGTTTATATTTACATATTGTCGTTAAAAATGTATTATTATTAATGTTATTAGAATGTGCTTAGAAAACTTATAAAATTTATCGATAATTTTTTTTTCTTCACGAATCTGGTTATCAAAATAGCTAAAGTTTTCAATATCTCCCTTAATAATGAAAGTTATCGTTTACTCTTATATTAGAAGAATCGGTTTTCAGTATTTCAGAATTTTTTGCAGGAAAGTAAATGTTATATAATATAATAATGATGAAGTTATCGTTAAATTTTTTTATTAGAGTAAAACCAAATTAGCATGACTTTCCTAAAACTAACAAACTTACCGATATACATAGTTTTTTAAAATTAAAAAATATTTCGATATTTTTGGTATCGAATTAAATGAAAGCGTGTGTTAATATTATAATGATAAAGTTAACGATCATTTTTTTTAATTAGATTAAACCAAATTAGCATGACTTTCCTAAAATTAACACTCTAAATGATATACATAGTTTTTTTTTAAAAATAAAAAACCATATCGATATATTTTGTATCGAATTAAATGAAAGCCACCAATATGCTTCTTTAGTAAAGTAATGGCGTCAATATGTTTTTTTTTTAACTTTAATATAGTTAACGATATCTGTGCTTGCTATTGAAAAACAATGTTGTCTTAGAATTGCTAAGTTATCGACAATTCTTGTGTTATTTAAATACTGATGTTATCGTTAATATATTTAACGATAACTGACAACTGTAACGATAACTATTGAAAAACAATGTTGTCTTGGAATTGCTAAGTTATCGACAATTCTTGTGTTATTTAAATAGTGATGTTATCGTTAATATATTTAACGATAACTGACAACTGTAACGATAACTATTGAAAAATAATGCTGTCTTAGAATTGCTAAGTTATCGACAATTCTTGCGATATCGAAATAGTAATGTTGTCGTTAAGAAAAAATATTTCTTAAAGAAACATATCATGTAATCGATATATTTTCTTGGGAGTAGTGAAGTGTAACACATATTTTCGTTTTTTTTCTTTGTTGTGAAGGCCGGCACTGGGCAGACAGTTCCTACTTAGGCAATGCATTGGGTTGGACCTATGAAAAGGTGTGATTGGTTATTGCAGTGTTATCGATTGTATTAAGTGAGAAAGAACTATGCCAACTGAATCCAGGAAAGAATTTCAGAAAACTCATGATGAATTCCATTATTATTTTATGACTTTTGTAGGTAGGGATTGAACTCATGACGTTAGGAGACTGTAATGCACGAACTTATGATTAGGTCAGGCCAATCGTGCCACTATAGAAAACTAAAGTTATCGACATGTTTCCTTAAGAAATGAAAGGTTAATTATGCGGCACGAAGAAAAATGAAGAATGTTTATGCCACCACGATGGCTTCTGGTTCGTTTAAAAGCCCAGAACTATTACACCACTACAAACAGCATTTGAAAGCCACTTCAGATTGAATTTTAAAATGTATGTGTGCATTAATAGAAACGTGTCAGTGTATTGAAAGTTAAAGGTGAAGATTGATCGCTCAACTCCCATGAAAATCATTTGTTAATTATTATTGTGTTGTTTTTTTTTTATTTTTTTTTTTTTTTTTTTGTTTAATTGTAAAATACAAAAGTGTGTTTTAAAAAATAATAAAATGTTTAAGATTTCGTTTCCTGGGCACGCCTTCCCCTCTATTATTTTCAGCATAATCATTCAATGCGTGTTAAAATTGGGAGAAAAAAACAACTTCACGCCATAACGAAATTTATTTAAAATTTTTCAAACTAAATTATATATATTACGACGCATGTCGCACTTTTTGTAGCCTGTCTTGGAAAATTGAAGATTAACAAGGAAAATAAAAAAAGAAACGTCTTTAAGCCACGAAATCTTTTACTTTGTTGCCTCCACGCCTCTTCTTACCAGCGATTTATTTCTTTCGTTCTTTTCGTTTTTGTTGTTGTTGTTTTTTTTTGTGTTTTTCTTATTATGCCTCTGTGCCTGGCTATTACTTCGATAAATCATTTTATGTAAAACCGTAAAAAAACTGAGAATTATTAACGAGTATTTTATAAAGCTAAACGGCTAGAGATACTAGAGAAAGTCATGCAATCAAATTTAAATGTAAAGAATTATGACTATTTAGGTTAGAAATGATATGAACACGAGACGAGGTTGCTTCTAATAAGTAAAAAAAAAAAAAAAACTAAACTCACCAAATAAAGTCCTCCGGTTATGGTAACAACACAACTTGCTGTTGGCCTACTTTTAACTAAAAATTTATAAAAAAAAAAAATTTCTTTCTTTTTCGGTATTTTAATAAAGAAATTTCAAATTAAAAATACGAAACGAAAATTGTCAGTCATACTGATGATGGACAAGCAACCAAATTGCAACTTCTTTTGCCTCTCCGAAAAAAAAACCTTTTCCTAAAACCTGCAACCATCCAGTCAGTCCATTACATGCCAGTTAACTCATGTTTAGCATTTGACATTTTAACAATTTTTTTTCTTGGATGCTGCCATAAAATTGCATACTTTATGAGACATAATAAATATCATTTTGTAGTAAAGCATTCCTATAAAAACAATTTCCAGTCAACTTCGTTCAGTCACTTTAGCTTGGCTTCTAAGGAAATACATACGAAATCTCCAACATCATTGTTGCCAAGAAGTCTTTGTTTTGTGCTTTTATTGTACGTGTAAGAAACAAACAACTCGTAACATTAAAATTAAAGGGGGGGGGGGAATAAAATTGAAATTTTAAGCCGCAACATTCTGTGTAGATGAGTTTTTATAGTTTTGAGAACTCCAGAACTTTGACATTTATGGCGCTGTTCTTATTCGAGAAAACCTTTAAATGTTAAAGCTGATCAGACATAAAAATTAAGTTAAAAATTAGTAAAAAAAAAAATAATAACGAAACAACTTTACGCCTCTGACAATAAAAAAAAACGAAAAGTGAATATTTTAAAACGTGGGTTGCAGTTAATACGAATCGTAAAAAAAAGGTTTTCAACCTCGACGTCGTCATACGTAATTTGAATGTTTATGTGCTGCTTAATTTTCTTTATACATTTTTCCAACAGCCAGAAACAAGGCGAGAAGCGAAAAAAAGAAATTTAAATTCATTTTCATTAAGGAAATTCCAGCATAAGTTTTTCAATAATTCAATTAAAAACAAAAAAAAAAAAAAAAAAAAAATTCTAATATTTTTGCTGGCCAGAATCCGCAATGTTGACTTTGATTTGTGTGTTTGCCACTGTGAGAATAAATTATTGCAACACTAAAAATGCAACTTTTCCATTAAATAAACTGCAGCGGATTTTATTGCTCGCTCAGCAGTTAGTTTGGTAAGCACTTTAGAATTTATCGCTGCGCAATCTGGTTCCAGTTATAAGTTTTCGCAGAAATATTTATTAAATTTCCACAAAGGAAAAATTTTCTAAAATAATATAAAAATAAATTCAATGCACACGTTTCTTTAAATATTAAAAAAATTTTTTTTTCTTAATTAAAAGTAAAAAATTAAACGAAAACTTAAAGTTTTACTTTTTCGCCAAATCAATCCACTCGTAATCAGCCAATCCAAAAAAAAAAAAAAAAAAAAAAAAAAAAAAAAATAAAATAAAACTAAAGAATTAAAATTCAAAATTTAAAAGTAAAAATATACAAACTAAAATCCCTAAACGATTAACAATTAAATTTTGGTACTTATTTGCGGCCCAATTGTTTTTCCAAAATTAATAAAAAGTAAAGAAATTTGTTGCTCTTAATTGAGTAGAAAATTTGATATATTTTAATATATTTTTTTCAAATTTAGGGTATAAAAATGGTACTAATTCTTGGTACTTTGCCAAGCTTTTTTACTATGCTGAAAAGTAAGTTTTTTTTAAGGAATAAAAATTAGTACTAGAAGGCTGAACTAAACCAATTCCATTTTATTGGAAATGATTAGTAATTTTAGTAAAACTTAAATGTTCCTCTAGTCATGTAAACATATAAAAATACTGGCAGTGCCCAAAAAAAGGTAGTATTTAAAAAAAAGGATTTTTTTTTTTTGAAAAAAGTACTTTTTATACTGACAGTGCACAGAAAGAAGTACTTCTTAAAAAGTTTGTTTATTTTTATTATTTTTTGAAAAAAGTACTTTTTACAAGGTATTTGTATTAAAATATATTTCCTGCAGAAACCAATTTTTTTTTAAAAGTAAACTTTGAAACGGTAATAATTTTAATGGGTATTTTTGGAAACTAGTTTGCAATAGTTATTTTTTCAAAGGGCATTTTTTGAAAAGGGATTTTTGAAAAAGCAAACCCATATGTACTTTAATGAAGTCTTGAATTTATAAGAATTAAAAAAAAACACTTTTTCTTTTGCAAGGTATTATTTTTTTGAAAAAAGTACTTTTTTCAAGGGGCACGTTTTTAGCAAGGTATTTGTATAAAAATATACTTCTTGGTGAAACCAATTATTTTAAAAAGTACACTTGGAAACGCTAATTGTTTGAAAATGTAATTTTTGAAAACTTTTCTTTTTCAAAAATGGTTTTTTTTTCTTGAAAGGGAATTTTCGCAAGGGAATTTTTTAAAAAGTAAGTACTAGCCAAAAAATATGTAAGAATTTTAAAAAATTCTCTTTTTGAAAACAGTTTTTTCCCACAAAGATTTATTTTGTGAAAAAGTACATTTTTAAAGCGGCGTATTTTTGAAAAGGTATTTGTATTGAGAGGTACTTTTTGTAAAAAGGAAATTTTCGTAATATTTTAAATAAAAATAATAAAAAAAAAAAAAATTTTTAAATAATAAATAAAAATAATTTTTAAATAAAAACTATTGAAAAATTAATTTATATATTAAGATATCTAATTTTTCCCTAAAAGTTTTTTCTGGATTTTATTTTTGAAATTCTAAGTTTTTTTTTTTTTTTAAATTTTTTACTGGATTTTATTTTTGAAATTCTAAGGGGAAATTGTTTTTATTGGAAATTTAAATTATATTCACTAAAATATTATTTTTTACTTAAAAATAAATTGAAATTGATTTTAAAAAGATTTTTTTATTGAATATTTTTTGGAATGTAAATTTTTCTATGGGGATTTTCGAAAAATATTGTAACAGTACATGGATTTTTTCCGATTTGGTACTTTATAGGCTAATAAAGTACCAAATGGAGTGCTTTACATACATGGATTTTTAGGTAATTTATAGCTTTCAAAGAATATAAATTACCTGCTGAATAGACGACATTGTATCGTTGACATATAAAAGCTTGAGAGGTACTCCTGTGGTGAGCCCAAAACCATTTCCGATGCAAACATTTCAATAATTAATTATTTTTGAAGATAAATCTTTTCTATATTTGCATAAGATTTTTTTTATGATTTAATTTTTATATCTTATTTAATAATTTTCTCTTCTTTCTTAAATAATCGTATTATTTAAATTACCCTTTAGCTCAGAGAAACGCATACATATACAAGACACCATTTCTTGAAAATTTATCTGCTTTAAGCAAGCAAGAAAGAGCTTTTCCTTAAATAATATTTTTAACAATTTTTATCTTCTTGCTTATCTTGCCTTTTTTAAAACCGTTTAGGTTTCTTCTTACTTGATTAAATTAAGACGGCAAAAAAGCTTTTATACAATTTCCTTAATTAGTTTGTTTAACTCAAATTGTGTCATAACGAGCAGAGTCAGGGCGAAGAAATAAAAATGGAAACTACCAACCAAAAAGCAATGTGGAACGCCAGTAGCTGCTCAAGATGCTGTTGCGATATTAACATATTTTTTGTTATTGTTTTGCTTTTGAAAATTTCTACTTTGTTTTTATTAGAAACCTATAAGAGCAAAACTCGCAATCATAATAGGAGTAGTTAATAAGTGCCGCAGGTGAACTACCATTGGAAGATAAGAGAGGGGCAAACAGATGAAATGTTGTTTTGTGAAGTCACTCTTTAAGGCTTGGCAAACTGGCGAAACGGTGTTTCTTACAAGAGACACATGCTGAAAAGTACAAGTTGTATCATTGCTTTTTGTCATGGTTCATTATCTGGCCTTAACCCTTGCACTACCATACTCTTAAGAATAACGTTTCAATATTGTCATTAATACTTTCGTACTAATTTTAGGAGCGATTTATAGAGATTTTTCAACTTTAATAAATTGTAAGGGAATTATAGTGGCCTTCTGGTGAAGAAAAAACCATGACCACAACCCTTTGAAATCGATTGTCAGTGTGTCCTACTGTCAAAACAAACCATTAACTTATAAAATTTATTTAGAAACAATCTCTCTTTACTCTTAGTAATTTTTCAGAAGGCAAATCCCTTTAATACACTGATTCAAAAAGAGGACAAGTGCACTACAAATCCATGTGGCGGAAAAATATTTATAAGAGAAAGCAATACTTACTGAACACACGCGAAGTTAGCTATAAATGATCCTACACAGTCGTACGATTTTTCAAATATGGCATCTCTGGCTAAAGAATAGTATAATGTGAGAGAAAAATGTTACATCTTTATGACAAGCAAAAGTTAATGACAATTTTCATGCGATCAGAGTTGCTTTTGCTGTACTCAGCAAAATTCCAATATGTCTTAAAATTCACATAACAAAACTGCACAGTAGTTGTATTAGATATTTGTATTAGAAATTGCCCTCTCCTGATCTATTAAGATAAATTTCAATATTTTATTTATTTCATTTGGTATGCCTCATTTTTGCATGATAGTACTGCAACAGCAAAGCGATTTTGATGCGATTTCTTAACATAAGAGGGCATAACTATCAGCTTTTTGTGGAAAGGAATTGTATGACTGTGTAGCATAGTGAAACTTGGCTTTAAACGATATGCTTTATAAATTTATTTTGCGCCAAAAAAACCATTTGCATTTCAGGATATCAAAATCCGGCTGCTGGTCAACAGTATCAAAAAAAATTTAAGGACACCATTTTTCCTTTTCTGACTGAAGTTAAAGCGTTATAATTTTTAAAAAAACTTTCAAGTTGATATGTAACTTAAGAAACAATCTGATACAGCATAAAACATTGTTTTACAGATTTGTGACTTTTCCGCAATGCAAAAATCGCTTAAACTAAAAAATCCAGCAGTTGCATCACTGGAAAACACTTGTTTTACTTTTTCACATGTATTTTACATGTGTAAATTACTCCAGCAGTTCTAAGTCAGAAATCTGAGTTCCATTTGTAAATTAACCTTAAATCGTCTGATTATGAATATAAAACCACATAAATCTATTAAAGGGAAGGTTTTCTACATCCATAGAGCACTTATTGTATTCCTTTATTTTATTTACAATTTGGCTGGGGATGCAGTGACCGCATGGCTGCAAAAGGGTTAAGGATTTGTAAAAGCTTTTTAAAGATTGTAGTGTTTATAACTGTTTCTGGTAGTAACTTTCATTATTAACATCTTTCATTTCAACTCAACAGCTAGATAAAAAAGAAGCTGGACTCAAGCAGGTCAATTCCAAATTTTTTCTTTATCTGATTGTAACCATCCAGTGAAACGGTTCATGCTGGTGTGTAATTCAAAGACAAATATTTTTTAAATTCTTATTTGGATTGTAAGCAAGAGAATATATATTGCTTTTGCTTCCCTGGCAAAAGTTTAGAACAAGTTAACAGCTGGAAACTTTTTTATTTGCATTTATTATTCTTTGAAATTTTTTGTTTTTTTTTTTTTATTTATTTATTTATTTAAACTAAAATAATCTTCTTGCACAGTTTCAACAGGAAATCTTTGATAACTTGACAAATGTTTTAAATTAAATAGAGATGTTGAATTTATGGAGTATTTAATTGCTGCAATTTCCTGTCTAAAATTGGAATTTTAATAAATTTATATTCAAGACTTTGAAACTTAAAAAGTTCCTCTTGTATGCACTGATAACAATCCTTTAATTAATTGCAATTTGTTGTTCCTTTCAAAGTTGCAAATGCTGGGAATGATGAAGTTTTCTAAACATTTTCAAATAATTTTATTGATTTTGTGAAATCAACAGCTTTTATAATAATTCTAATAAAGTATCAACTTTTTGCAATTTCTCCTGATTAAATGGGAGATTTTGTTTCTCATCTATTTTGAAAAAATAATTGATTAAAATACACATTTATATTTATATGCTTTTGTTTGTATTAAAATTCATATAGCACATCTCTTCAGTAGGCCCAAACATTGCAGCTCTCTAACTTTTGTATTCGCAATTGCCCAGCCCTGATCTATTAACATTAATTTAAAAAAAATTATTATTTGTGACCTTGAAGTAAATTTAGTTTACTTTTTCTCGAAATGTAAGAAATACTAAAACAATTTTAAAAACCAAATTTTGAATTAAATATAAAAATATATACTATAAACAGAGTTGCTCTTTTTAATCAATACAATCGCCATAATGTAAACAGAGTTGCTCTTTTTAATCAACAGAATCCCCAGATTACAAAGTCCTAAGGTTGCATGCCTTTTCTACACACAGAAAAGGCTAAGTGTCTTATATTACATAACCACAATGCGTCACTTTGTGGATCACTTGTAGAGATTTAATTTACTATCCGAATTTCTAAAAAAAACGAAGACAAAAAAAGTTTAAGTTTAAAAAAAAATTTGGCGCCCTTACCCACCAATCCGTATTTCTTTATAGTCTTGTGATGTTCCTAACAAGATATCTTTTGTTATTTTTTCTTGTTTTTTTTTTTTAAGTCTGAAAGGGGTTTGACAAGTTAGCAGGATTATTTTAAATATTTCTAAAAAAATTTATTGAAGTTTTCAATAATTTTTAAAATTTAATTTTTATTATTTTTTTACGTTCCTTTTAATGAAAAATATATTTCTTTCAAAGTAGATTTAAAGTTTTCCAAACAAAATTATTTATTGAATTAATTAAAAAAAATAATTACAGTAATTAAACGATTTTTTTCAGTTAGTAAAAAATTAATTGAATTTATTGGAAGAATTAATTTTGCTCAATATTAAATTATTTAATTAAATTATATTAAATTAAATATTGTATTTAATATTAAAAATAAAAAAAATAATTGTGTTACTTCACTTAATTAAATTAATTTAAAAATAAGTTGACATATGACGCAATCCAGCCAGGAATGCCCAATCCGAGTTCCTCTTTAGCTTCATTAACTGCCACAGTGATGACACGGCTTATGCGTTGCGTAATTAAAAAATATTTTAAATTAATTAACGCATGCCTACGAAGCGTGACACCGTGCAGTTAAGATTTTATCTATAAACAGTAGGTTCTCGCTAAAATTAACTCGGCAAAAGCTTAATAGCTTACCTAGTTTATAATTTAATTTTTAAAATATTTTAATAAATTTTTTACATAAATTAATGCTTAGGAATTAAAATTTTTATTGCTTTTTACTACCCACATCAAAGAAATTTATTGTATTTTAACTATCAAATGAAATAATTTACATAATTTATAGAAATTTTTAACTGAACTGTCCAGTTAATATCAAAATGTATCTCGTACTAATCGTTGTAAAGAATGCCTCGTTGAAAGCTTAATTCATCGTTACCTTTTTATCTTTAATGGTTTTTTTTTTTTTTTTTTGCTGTCTGAAGGGGTCTTCTGGCTTTAATTTAAAATTATATTTTGTTTAATATTTGCTGTTGGCAGCCAACAGCCTGAAGAATAATTTTTTGTTTTGCCCTTAAATTTCCGCCAGCAAATATAAAAATCTGCTTTCAAATTTAACTACCAACGTACATATTATATATGTATATGTAAGCAAAAATACGATTATTAGGCTTTATCAGCACTAAAATATTGTATAAAATTGCCATATTATTATTTACACTATAAAGCAGACGATTGGCAGCATCAGTTCCTTTTGCCAGGCTCATCATCGCATAACCTCTCATTATCTTGCACTTTTTTAATTTGTGTGAAATTGCATGAATGAAAACGAAACACGGCATTGCTATTTTTATACAACCAACGTAATAATAATAAAAGGAAAACAAGTCGAGATGGCAAAAGAACTAAAAAACTTAATTGTTGATATGGAAAAAATCTTTAATTTAATTAAAATTTTTACAATTGTAAATGATAAAATCGAAGATGGCACATGCACATTTCTGCTGGTACAAGTTTTCAACAGCAGCAAATTGCAACAAAGAAAATAACGAATGTCTACAAAAAAAAAAAAAAAAAAAAAAAAAAAAAAAAAAAAAAAAGCGGTAAAATTGTCTATAAGCAGCATCATCAGCATTTAAACCCCGACTATAATAACAAGCACAAAGAAGCGTCGTCAGACCAACAAATAAACAAGAAATTATAGAAACAAAACAAATAATAATTACTTTGGCAACACGTACACGCATACTTCAGCCAACATTACTCTCCTTTCTATCCTGTCTTCTTCACTGTGGCGCTCTTGCCAGGCATGGGTAATAAAAGCTTTTACGACAGCTTTTAAGGCAAAAAAGATTTTTAATGCAACTAGAAATACGTTGCACTTCAAATACTGAATATACGGATCCAACTCTTGGTAATGCAATTGCGTGTCTGCTATCCATTTCTGTGAAAACTTTTATCTAAAAAATAAAAATATTCTACTGTTTAAAGTTTCCATACCTGCAAAAAGCTTGGTCTGTTTGAGATGCATTTTGACAAACTTATATAATATTGACAGCTGGTTTATACTATACAACATCGATCTGGCAGAGTTTGCCTTACAACAATGAATGTCTGGAAACGGCAGGCCAAACTTGGCCCGACATCCTCTAGGACTAGCTATTTACACATCCTACCATCTCTCCCTCTGTTAATCAGTGTCAAAAATTCCTCCATCAATCACGATTAGCATCTTATTAATAATAATGCTATCTAGTTGCAGAAACTTGATATAGCCTTAGCCTATCCTTTGAGCCATCCAACTTTCGACAGCATATGGTTTCTCCAAACCAGCGACGAAGCATAATGAACTCTGGACGAAAACATTTAGCACATATCAGCTTTCAGCAAGCCTGTTACCGGTTCGGTTTCCATAATACCTTTACTGTCCTTCGTCCACCTTGGCTGCCACTGGTCCATGACCAAACTAAGGATTAGAAGTACGGAATAATTTTGACAGTGACAAAAAATTATTAGAAACACGATACCGTGCAGAAACAGCATATATGTGAAAGCAACGCATATAATCTTGTATATATAAAAAATTATAAACTTTAAGAAAGCGAAATGTAGGCCGCCAAACATGGGGCCATAGAAGTATCTTTTGGTTCTGCACAATAAATATCAGCACCAATTATTCCACTTACATTTGATGTTATTCTAAAAACGCCTAATACTTCTCGTAAAGATGTTTAATAATAAGAATATTTTTTTCTAAGTATTAGTGCTTTATTCTCATTGGAGAATAAGTAAACTGTTGTGTGCAGACAAATAAAATTTATAATTATGGCCTTATAATATGTACGGAATTAGACAACGTATGGTTAAAATGTTTTGCAGTCTGAAGTAATCATCTTGGCAGGAAATCTATAAACGTAACAACTTTTCCATTCCCGGCACATCTAATTTTTTACTACGCTTTCAACTCTGCATTTATTTTATGACTTCGGTATTCCAACAGCCATCTTAAACGTAAATATTTTATTGTACAGACATTAAACGAAGTTGACCAACATTTAGCTTTGCTGCAAAACGAATCATTTGAAAAACAACAACAACCACAACAATATGGCAAAAAGAACCCGAAGCCATCACAAGGGAACACGTCTTATAAAAGGGACAAAAACAAATACCCGTATAAGAAACCTGTAGTTTTTACTAGAATGATTGGATGGCGAGGGGGAAAAACAATAACATGCCCATGGCATGGCAGAGTATGAGGAAATTGACTTGATTACCCAACGATGCACACACATTTGAACATGTTAACTAGAGGAAAAATATTTCTTAAACTATTGACGTTACAAGACGAAAGACAACAGAAACCGACCAACTGCCAGACTGCATGTTCGTTCAGAAGCAAAAAAGAAGAACAAGACAAATCGTTGAGTTGTGCCGATCCAAAAGCCGTCAACATTGAAACATTTACTTTTAATGAGAAGCATGAAAAAGTAAAAACAGAGTGAAAATATACGAGTACGTACTCGTAAACGTACATACTTACAGGGAGACATGCCTAAGCATGTGTCTGTGTACATATGTAATTGCAAATCGAAAGGGAAAATTACAGTTACCATGGCGAAAGGGAATAAGACAAAATGAAGGTTGAAAAATGTTGTTACTGATCGGCTACTGCTTCCATTGATATCAGCCTTTCGATTTGAGCATACCTTGGCCACTCAACAGTCCAACTGATGAATCAGTGGTCAATAGAAATACAGGAGTAGTGCTATAATAAATATGCTGTAATCAAAGATATATACGATTTCAAAATTACATATATTATTTTATTTAATGGCCGAAAATTCCACAAGTTTAGAGTAGTATAATATCTTCTTCTTTTGGCCTTCTTCCAAATTAGAAATATTCACTTGTAACCCTTTCTGAAGTCACGGCTATAAATCATCTGCATCAGTAGACAGCTTCATTCGAAGGTGTGTACCCTGTTGTGGCGAATTTGCCTTATGCTCTTCCCTCTAGAACAATGGAAAATATTAGCTTGTAGATTATAATATTACCTCTCTCTATCTGGCATTCGGTGAAGCTATTAAGTACCATGATGGAGTTATTAATGGAGAGTAAAGCTTTGAAGCAGTAGCCAATAACTTTTTTGCATTGTTCGCTTTGCACTTGATGACTGTAAGTTGGGCTTTCACACATTCATGAATACATACGAGGGCAAGCTGGTGATAGGAAGCACCGAGCAGGCAAACTTTGCTGAAGAGTCCATTCAGGAAAACTATGTTTGGATCAGCTAACTTTATATCGTGTTTTGCATTAAAAATAAAATCTCAAGGCTGTCAAAATGTCAAAGGGGAAGCTTCTTGCTTGTGTGGCAATAGGAGATTTTACTTAGGAAGGAAAGGTAATGCTTCATCAGTTGTAGAATTCTATGAATGGAAAAAAGTTTTCTGTTGTGGAAAGAAAGTAGCCAAATTTGGCAGGCTTTTAAGGCCATTGATCCAACTGTAAAGATGAACTGGCAAGTTCGTTTCCCATATTAAAAAATTAGGTTCTGAACTGCGTTGGTGTATAAGCCAAATTGAGGGTACTTGGGTGTGCCACAACATAACTTTCGAAAACTCTTCGACTTAACCTTAAACAGAGAGCCCATTTATTATTTTATACAACTAATCTTCGCCTTCGGACTTGAGTTTAATTTAAATTTCGCCATTGAAACCTTTAAGCGTATTTCTACTGACTCTAATAGGTCGCAGTAGCTCCTAGACGATTTCAATTACATTTAGCTTACCTATTCATACAATAACTGCAACCCAATTGCAACTTGACTTGAAAGAAGCAATAAAAGCACCAAAAGGGCTCCATGGCAAAGCCACATGCATGTGCTGCTTTCGAAAAGAAAATAATATCAGACCTCATGGTGTGTCTATAAACATCAGATTTCCTGCCCTTTTTCTTCTCTCTTTTCCAGTGACCGCACTTCAAGACATTCTCTATAATTATTTTTATATATTTTTTTTTTCTTTCATTTTAATAAGCTCTAAGCAATTGTGTTGTTGCTACAATTTCATTTAAGTAAAGCTTCTGTGAGATTTCAGTTCAATAGGAGTACTCGTTGTGAAAAAAAGTGTTTCCTTTTCATTTCGGTTTTTTTTTTTTTTTTTTTTTGTTAGTGGGGAGCAGTATTTGGTAACGCCCTTGTTTTTGTTTTTAATATTAAACACATGTATTTTAAATTTAATAAAAAATAAAAAAATAAAAAAAATAATAATAATATCCAGTGGAATGTTGCAATGTGTGAAACGTTTACAGAACACGTTTCAAAGTTGAGAAAAATTTCCAAGCATACACTTCCATTAAGCTTCCAGAGAACTGTTGCATTGAGTAAGTAATTCGAGTAAAAGCGAGAAGAGCATTGCACCTCTACTCCAAATAGAATGAGAAAATCATGAATAAAAACTGTTCTATTTCGTAACAGCTGATAAGTAGTTACTTTTGCTTTGTAATTCTCATTTGATTTTATGTTGGTTCCTATTAATATTAATTTCTTGATTAAAAAAATTGCTACTTTTTTAATCAAGAAACCTTTAAAGGACTCAAAATCGTTGTTGGGTTATACAGTTCTTTATAAGAGAAGATCACATACACAGCCATTATGAGAGTGTGCATTTCTCTGTCTTCGATTACACATGTAAGACAATAAACTTCAAAGTTGTAATAAATATATGGACATATTGTGTATGTATGGTTGTTTTAAAGTTGCTGCCTGTTCCAACATCTCGTAGAATAAGAAAAGTAAACAGAACAAAATCGCAAGATTTCAATTTCGTATGTCGTTACAGTATGAGCTAAATGTTACCATACACTTAACTGCAAGTCTTTGTCTAGATTGTGGCATTTAAGGTCTTCCTATACTATTGTTAAGTGAGTGAGTGAGTGAGTAAGCTAAACTCAATGGCAATGCCTTTGAATCTCTGGCTGGCTCGTACTTTCTGCATTGCGACTGTTGATGTTGCTTCTGGGTATGGAGTTGTAGTTTACTCTGTTGCTTACAAAAGATAATAGATATTTACCAGTTACATGATGTATTAATTAATTTCATTGCTGATTTTAATGTGAAAATCAATTCGATATTTGTGAAACCTAATACCAGACTAATAAAGACACACCACATTTCAACAGACAATTTTCAGTTGCTTTAACGCCAAGAGAAAACTGATTTTCAAAGAAAAATGAAAAACAAAAATGTTTATTTTATACCAATTAAAAAATTTTTCTTAGTATGCGACAGGATTGTGGTGGTATTGGGCCAAAAATAGCGTTGGCCGCTTAAGGAGCTAAAATGCTAATTAATTTTGCTTTCACTATCGCTGCTTTGGCATTTTTCCTAATTACTTTAACGTGGCAAAGTCACTGGCAGCAACTACTTGACACCTTCTCCGTCACATAATAATCAAAAAGTAGAATCAAATTAAATAATAAAAAAATTAAAAAGCAAATATATATATATACTTGTACGAGTATATATATCTGTCCTTTTTGGTACCTGTTCACTTACCGTTCACATTGGTTGTAGTTCTTATTTTTTATATTATATTTTAGCGTTACTTAGTACCTATTCACAATATGAAATTGCAGTCCGTTGAAAGGGATTGTTCACACTGGTTGTAGTTTTAATTTTTTATATTCTATTTTAGCGTCACTTAGTACCTGTTCACAACATGAAATTGTAGTCCATTGAAGGGGATTGTTCACACTGGTTGTAGTTCTTATTTTTTATATTCTATTTTAACGTTACTTAGTACCTATTCACAATATGAAATTGCAGTCCGTTGAAAGGGATTGTTCACACTGGTTGTAGTTTTAATTTTTTATATTCTATTTTAGCATCACTTAGTACCTGTTCACAATATGAAAATTGTGCAGTCCATTGAAGGGGATTGTTCATACCGGTTATAGTTTTTATTTTTAATATTTTACTTTGGCAGCACTTAGTACCTGTTCACAATATGAAAATTGTGAAGTCTGATATAATGGAATTGAATTCTTTCTTCGTCACGATATTTTTGTTATATTTTCCATGGAGTGTGTCTTGCCTAGAACTGAAAAATCAAGATATTTCTTTCATAGAAAAACAAAAATAGTTTAAACTGATTTAAGATTTTAAGACATCAACATTTTAAAACTCAATGCATTACATTTTTGTCCCGGTTTAGTTACAAAATTTTATTACTAAAATTTCTTTTTAAAAGAACAAAAGTGAATTGAATAGTTAATTATTTGGTCTATGACGCCAGTTGGTACTCGGTTACCACATAAGAAAGTCGAAAGGAATAGAAATGTATTTTCATGTGGAATTTGTATCGCTGGTAACATTGACATTTAACTTTACTAGGACGTTTAAAAACTGTATTGTCGTCTAGTAGTTATTCTTTACATATAAAAAAATAGGAAAAGAATTTAGTTGAAAATGGTTTGGCGTCCATGAGTCCTCGTTTACACATACCAAAGACTATAAAGAGGAATTAAATGACAGCTTTTATACTGTTATAATGTTACAAAAGTTTTTAGCATCATTTCTACACCGTTTCCAGTATAAAAAATATGTAAAATGGAGAAGCGATTTATATATTAAGAAAGTTGAAAGAGAAGAAAAATTGCATGAAGGGAATCCTAATAAAACAAACAAAAATCACTTCTGATTTCGCAACCAATGTTGCATATGGTAAACGAAGATTTCATATATAGTTTTCTGCTAGTTGCTTTGCATATAAACATAATTTAGGGGTAACTAAATTTTCCCCCGCACCGTGGTTTTGTATACATGCACGAATTTCCGCCTCTGCAATATTGCTTTTTTCCTCCCCAAATTGAGAAGAAAAAAATTGTATTTTCTTTTGAAATTGATATTAAAGGACATAAAAGCGATTGAAAAAATGGGCGGGCGGGCTTTTCATTAAAAGAATTGTGCACTGGCAATTTTTTTACTCCCACCGCTACTGCCTCCAATACAAACGTAGATTTGACTGTCTGGAACTGCGAAACTTTAAATTCCATTTTTGGCAACTAAGTTTTGTGCAGTGAAGCAGCACGTTTGTTCGTCTCCCCGCATTTACTTTTAGCGACCAAAATAAAAGAAAAATTGTTTCCATCTGTGAAATTCAAAACATAAAATTTAATGGTTTATTTTGTCGTCTCAGCCTTATTTTCAAGCCATTGAGCAGGGGAAAATGTTAAAGCAGTTTGCAAGTAAATCAGAGGAAAAGCTAAGCGAAAATTAATAAAACGTTTAATAAAATTGTTAACGCGTTTGAAGAAAAATTTAAATTAAATTTTCATCACATTCCAGTTTGGGGTCGACTATGGTCCTACGAGCCGATTTCGATAGCCATCTATCGAAATCTATCTAATCTCTTTTCGCTTGCTGTTACTTCTCGCATCGTTTGCTTACTTGTTTCTCGCCGGTTAGTATTTAATTTAAAAACGTACTTCTTTAATTTTATATCGTGCTTTAAATCTTCTTGGCCATTTTAACGGTGTTGAAGAATTTAAAGGAAAGCGCAGTGCAGTTGTGTGAATTACATGCAGCTTTTGTTGGCTTGCAAAATAAAAAATTTCAATAGGCTGTGAGTGCCACTTTCATTTGCCCCAACTAAGCACCACACGAACTAAATATCGCTGATAACAGGCTACTAGAGGCACCAGAAACCACTTTGTAATTTGTTGTTATTTCTTTTTTTTGCTATTATTAAAACTAGTTTGTTAAGTTAATTTGTAAAGGGCCTAAAAGTGGTTTTACTTTTTCAACATTAAAAACATAAAAGTGCAGTTTAATTTGCATATAAAATTTCAACTGCCACTAAAAAAGTTGTGATTTAAAATTAAAGTTGCTTCTCCCTTCTGTTCTTGTTCTTTTTTTTTTTATAAAATTGAAGTTAACTTAATTTTTATTTTTTTGAATTAAAATTAAAATTTTATTAGCTTGCACAACTAAATTAAATTATTTTTATATTTTCTTTTTCTTTTCAGGTATGTTTAAGTGTGCTTTAATATTTACAAAAATTTTTATTAAATTCAGGACGGGTAAGTTCAATAATCAACCAGTTTAAAAAAAGAGGAAGAAGGAAATTAATTTTAAAAGTGATTTAAAAGAAACATGTGATGTAAAATTTGAAAAATTAAAGAAAAAATCCAAAGACTTTCCACAGATTTTGAGGAAAGATATTAATTTTTCCACCGATTAAGAAAAAAAAATTTATATAAAATTTGGTAATTTTAAAAAAATTTTAAATTAATGATTACTTAAACTAGCTTTAGCTTTTGGTCTAAACTAGGTAATGCTTTTATTTCAGAAAAATATAATAATTTTTTCAACTAACACAAAAGTTTTTGGCATAATTTCTACACCGTTTTTAATATGAAAAATATATAGAGACTTGCGATTTTTTTTTCATTTCATTTATTTTAAAGTAAACCTTTTTTCTCTCAGCTGGTTCAATTTCAGCTTTTCCACGATTTTTTTTTAAATTTTTAAAAAATTTTATGTACTAAGCAAATGAGAATTACATGTCTCAATATATGCAATGTTACTATAACTATGAAAATCATTTGTTTACAATTGCTAGTTATGAATGGAAATTATAACGGTTTCCTGCTTATATACCCTCCTTTGATTGCTGCCCTTAAATTTGTAAGGGCATCGGTCGGTTCTCTATTATTATATGTCTTTTCATATAATCAATCAATTTTTTTGATCCCCTTTTCATATTTTATATATACATATATATATTTTTTTTTGTGTCGCTGTTCTTAAATATATTACATTATTATTTTTTGAAAATAATTTTTATATTCGCGATATGAATTTATAATTATTATAAATTCGCAAGTTCCTTGAAATGTTATTCATTCTCCGATACTTTCCGAACAAAAGCATTATGATATTTAGCCTGTTAGATTTCCTATTAGGCCATCAGACCGATAAATTCTTAATACTCGTAAGAGAATTTAATTTTCGAGAATTCTTCTTGTGCCCTAAAAGTTCACACTTGGAACTGGAATAAAATGTTTTACAAGGGCATTGGCAACACTATTCCATGGGCTAGAAAAATTAATATATAAAAATTCCCTTAATTCTTGTACCGCTTCTTTTGGTATAATCCTTCCAGCTTCCGTTGTGCAACAAATAACTGGTAGGAAGCGAGTGCAGCCTTACCGAGCCTGGTGTAAAGGGACTACATAGACATTCATTAACTCTTTCTTGATCACTTTATATATTGGCGTATAAGAATTGGCTTCATATCATGATATTTCTTAAAGTAAAAATATTTTAAATAATAAATTATTTAAATATATTTATATATATTTATATATTTATAATAAATTATTTACTCAGGGCTAAAATGTTCCAATCAAGTCATTTTAATAAATTTATTATTTTAGTGAAACTTTTTATTTTTCTGAAATTTCTTTCATAAATGGCACAGAGTAACATTTTTTTTTTATAAATTTTAAAAAACCCCTAAAAGTTATGTATATGAGATTCATTCCTAAAATGTAAATTTCTTAAGGGAGAAAATATATATATTTTTTGGGGAAATTAAACATTTTTATCTGTGGACTTAAAGTAATTTTGTTAAAACTCGAGTCCAATTCGTTCCCTTTTTGTTATTAATGCAGCCTAGTTCTGAATCACCTTTAGTTTATCAAATTGAAATATTAATAAAGAATATTGGATTAGGGTCGGAGCTGGTAATTGAGATCTCAAACATTTCACAAGTCTAAAGGGAAGTTATTTTTCCGAGCTGTAAACAGTAACATCAGTGTTACAGTTCACAAGCCCAATAATAAACTCCATTTTCCTCAAAAAGCTCTGACTCCGTTTGCTGCCAAAAAGTACACTGAAAGATATTAATAATTAAAAGTTTATATTTTTCGGCTATTCAGCTGATTCCCCTCTGGTATTAAGATAAGCTCTACTATGCTGCTGTTACAGTCAACTAAATTTTTGGGTAAAAATTTTTTTTTTTGGTTGGTATAGGGATTGAACTTGGTACCTTAGACATTTGAGGCTCATATGTTTGCTAGAGTAACGATCAGGTACTTAAATTTTCTGCAACTTTTTGCAAACACTTTAAGGATTTAATGAATGGTTTGACAATCTGCGAACACCCTCAACACTTTTGTGACTGATTATTGGTCGAGAACAATAATTATTTTTGATAACCTCCCTTCTATTAAGTTAGAAGGTTATAATTAAGCAGAGTGGCGTTAAATGTATATAAATTTACCATACTTTTCCGAGCGAGAAAAATTCAATGTCTGCTGAATTCAATTGAGTAGCCAACCCCAAAAAAAAAAAAAAAAATTGAACAGCTGCTTGTGATCAGCTGTTAAGCTTTTTTGCCTTAACATTTCAAAATCAAGCCGAAATGCTTGCAAAAAAAAGAAAACATTATTATCGCACTAAATTTAAATTTTCGTCTAATTTATATTGCGCTGAAAAATATATGCGAAAATTTGACATAACGAGAGAGCAAGGAAACAACTACGACAGATGGCGTATAATAATGCAGCGATCAAGAAGTAATTAAAAAATATTTAACAGTTCGATTGTGCAGTTTTTAAAAATGTCAAATTATTTTCGCTTATTTTTTACTTGTTAGTTGCATTTAACAGTCATCTGAAAAAAAATGCAGTTCGCTTTTTGCCACCTTTTTTATTCTATTTTTTTTTTTGATTTGAAATATGCTCGTGTCAAGTAGTGTAAAATGTAGCTTTTTCGCATTTTCGCGTTTTCACATTTCTCCTGCTCGCTGGACCATATTTTGTTCTATTCCCTAGACTGACAAAAGCCGGCACATTTTCTGTCTTCCTTCCGTGAAATATCTCTGGCTTTAAAGCTGAAAATATTATGTTCGCTCTTACCACGTACAAGAGTTAAATGCAACGATAAATGTTGCATTTGCACTCACAGAACACAACGCAAAAAAATGAAAAAAAAGAGGAAACAAATAACAGACGCAGGAAAACGAAACCCAAAGCATGGATCCAGTCAACCATATTAAGCAGAAGGAAAAAACCACACACACAAAAACCTTTTTGGCTTGAAATTTACAAATGATTTTGCATTTATTACGGCAGAGAAAAAACTTTACGAAAAATTGTTATTATAATGCAAATAAAAATAAATAAACTGTGTGGCACACACAACAGTTTGTTGTATAAAAAAATGAAATAAATGCAAATAAAACTACTGATAATTGCGGCCAATGTGTGCAGAGAGTGCAGGCTCTATAGACTTTTAGTTTTAGTGTTTTATAATTTCAGTTTTATTATTTTTATTTTTCTCAAACGGAGATAAGCTGCAGTCTTCCCCTGCCTTTGCGCCAAAGGAACACTATAAATAAGGTCATTATTTAGAGTTTAATTTTTTTCTTATTTAATTTTTACAAATTACAATATGTTCTTTTAATCTTTTGTTTCCACAAGTCGCTTGGAAAAATAGTGACCGATAACTTATATTTACTTTAGCGTCAAATTTATCAGAGATTAATGTTTTTAATTTAGAGATGTTTCCTTCTTTGTTTTTTTTTCTTTTTTGAAATATTTATGAAAACAATCTAAACTTTATTTTCTTAGTCGTTGCTTGTTTTACGTCTACGTTTTAAATCAGTATTAACAAATTTCCCTCAACTGCTTACGGGGACTTCTCACGTCTGTTTTAAATGTGGTTTTCTCTTGCCATTTTACAATAATCTCTGAAGAATTAATAAAAGTATCATTAATATTAATTTCAAGTGGTGGTTTAAAGCCCTTGTCATTTAATCATGCTCTAGCTGGCACAAATGTGTTATTCCCAAGAGGCCAGCTTGGTCGGTTTCACGATACTCTACTGTTGGATCACTGAAGCACAAACTGTGGTTTCATGCAGTCAATCACATCTATTTGCCTCTCGCATAATTACCCCTTTCGTTTATTTGCCTCTTTTACTGAATTCGCATTTTCATTATTATATATATTTTTAATGATAATTACAAAAATTTCCCCTTTTACATATTTCCCCTTTGGACCTTTTTACAAAGTTTTTCTTACAAAGTGAAATTTGTTTGAGCACTTACGAGACAGACATAGAAACTAATTAGATGCAAATCTGAAGCCATTAAAAAAAACAGTAAAAAAATAGTTCTTCTCTAGTTTGGCTTTTGGTAATGCTTTCTTGATCTTCACTTTATATGTTATGTGGTGTATTATATCCTTCTCTTAAAAGGATGGAGGGGTATTTATGGGTTTGATGAAGTAGATGAAATTTCTATTGTCTTTCTATCTTTCTCCAAAAAGGCTGGAAGGGTATTAATGGGTTTGGTACGGGTGATGATCCCTATATAAAAATCATCCATATAAGTAAGGAATTTGATTGAACTTAGACCTTCTGATGGAGGGGTATTGATGGGTTTGGTGCAGTAGATGAAATTTCTATTACACTTCTATCTTTCTCCAAAAAGGATGGAGGGGTATTAATGGGTTTGGTACGGGTGATGATCCCTATATAAAAAGCATCCATATAAGTAAGGAATTTGATTGAACTTAGTCCTTCTGATGGAGGGGTATTGATGGGTTTGGTGCAGTAGATGAAATTTCTATTATACTTATATCTTTCTCCAAAAAGGATGGAAGGGTATTAATGGGTTTGGTACGGGTGATGATCCCTATATAAAAAGCATCCATATAAGTAAGGAATTTGATTGAACTTATACATTCTGATGGAGGGGTATTGATGGGTTTGCTGCAGTAGATGAAATTTCTATTATACTTCTATCTTTCTCCAAAAAGGCTGGAGGGGTATTAATAGGTTTGTTTATAATAAAGGATCGCTATAAGAAAGGAATTTGTTTGAACTTAGTCCGTCTGTCCGTCGTTGCGAGGCAAATCGAGCTTAAATTTTGTCTAAATTCAAAAATTTTGAAGTTCAATTTTCTTTTAATTTTTCCTATATAAAATCAGCCGTTTTATTAAAGTGAAAAACCCGGTTTTAACTGTAGTGAGATGTTATAGACAAAATCAGGTGTTACTTCTCATCGGCGACAGTATATTTTTCGCCTTCCTTAACTTTTTAAATGCAAAGGGATTGAGTTTGCTCTACTCCTTCGAGGGGTTTCCCGACTATTTGGGGAATATAGTTGACTATAATTTTTAGAATAAAATATATATATATTTATTAAAAATATATTGTTTTGGATATTTTCCATACTTGGGGTATCTAACTTTATCCAGCTTAAGGTCCTTTTTTTTGTTCTTGATAATACTACAGAAAGAAGTAGCGAAATATCGAAAATTAAAATTAATATTTAAAATTTTTCAAAAAAAAAAGACTAGATTGAGCTGGGAAAAATTAGAATACTTCATAATCTACATATTGATAAAAGTTGATATAAGCCGTGATTTCTGGATAAAAATTATTCTACTAATAATTATTCGAATAAAAATTTATTGAAGAAAAATCCTTCATGTGAAACTTTTTGGTACATAAATTATTTCAAAAAATATTCAATTACATTCATCAATATCTTTCAATAATTTTTATATGAATGTTTTCTTCTGAAAATTAATCATATAAACATTAGTCGAATGAAAATTATTCGAAGAAAAGTTGGAATACAAATTATTTGAATAAAAAAATTTCAATAATTTGATAAATATCTTTCAATAAATTTTAATTGAATGTTGTGTACTGAAAATTATTCGAATAAACATTAGTCATATAAAAGTTAGACGAAAAAAAAGTTTTTTAAAAAAAATTCTTAATATAAAACTTTTTGGAATACAAATTATTTCAATAAAAAAATTTCAATAATATTGACTAATATCTAAATAATATTGATAAATTCAATAAACTTTAATTTGTGTAAGTGCAGAAGTCGTTAGGCCGTCTTTGATAAAGCAATTTCATGTTCTCTACTAAAAAAGATGCGAATAAAAATCATTCGAATAAAAATTTATTAAAGAAATATTTTTGAAATTAATTTTTTTTTTTTAATACAAATTATTTCAATAAAAATATTTAATTATATTAATAAATATCTTTCAATAATTTTTATATGAATGTTTTCTACTAATAATTATTGGAATAAAAATTCTTCGAATAAAAATTTATTAAAGAAAAATCATCGTTTTTCTCGACATGTATATAAAAATTCTTCTATTAATTATTTGAATTAAAATAAAAAATTAAAAGAGAATAAAAGAAAATAAAAATTAATAGGTAAAACAATATATTTTAATAGAGTTTTTATATTTTTAAAAATTATAGATAAACAATTTATTTCAATTCGAAATTTTTATGAATTAATAGTCTTTTGTTAAATTCTTGTAAAAAAATTATGGAAAAAATATTTTTTTAATATTAATATTTTTTCTAAAATATTTAAATTCTATATGTTTCTCAACTTCAGTTTAAAAAATGTAATTTTTTCTGTAAGCAATACGATTATTTCTTTTTATATTTTTATGTCTCAATATTTCACTAATCTTTGCTGAGCCTCGTCGGGAAGTTTTTATGAAAATAAAATTGAAAGAACTTTTTATTCTTAAACTAAAAATAATCCTGTTTATTTATTTATTATATTGTTATTCAATAAAATATTTTATATAAAATTATTATGTGAATTAAAAAAAAAATAAATATAAATATTTTATATTTTAATACAGGGATTTTTTTATATTTTGTTCGTTTTTATTATTTTCTAAATTATTTATTTTAATTATTTATTTTATCTTAATTTTTTTTTATCTGTAATAAAAATAATATTTATTTTTATCTATTTATTACAATAATATTTACTAAAATATTTTATATAAAATTATTATATGAATTATTTGCGCCTAAAAAAAATATATATGTATATATTTTATATTTTTATACAAGGATTTTCCATTATATTTTTTTCGTTTTTATTATTTTATAAATTATTTTTTATTATAATATTAATATAATAAAATATAATATATTATCTTAAGTTTTTTTTTATCTGTAATAAAAATAAGTTTTCATTTTTTTTTTATTTAGAAAGAACAATAAAAGAATTAAATGCAAGAAAATATTTTTTAAATATAAATTATTAAAATATAATTTTTTTAAAAATAATTTTTATGCAAATTGTACAAACTAAAGCTTTATTAATATTTTTTTTTTTTTGTTTATAACCAACTTAACATGCAAAATTTTCCCAGAGAACAACCAGGGTCTAAGCAGGAATCGAACCTGTGACCTCCAGTGTAGTAGGCTCTCCATTAGTCATTCGTACATTCGAACTATTAAATTTATTTAGATGCAAATTATGTGAACAAACTTATTTAGCCTTATTTGCTTTCGATAATTTTTTTTTATTTAATCATTATTATTATTTAATTATTTTACAGTTTATTCAAATTATTTCAGCTTATATTTTCCAAAAAGTAGTCAATCTAAAAACAATTAAAATTGACAGGAACGGTGTGCGAAAAGTTCTTCTCAAACCGTCGAAAGTATTTACTTGTATTTTATATTTAAATTCATTTCAAAGGAAAATAGCGTTTCACGTTAATCGAATAAATAATGTTCAAGTAGAAAGAGTAGAACCATACACACTTCCCCCACCACTTTCGCCTTGTTAGAAACTGCTTTAGCTACTCGTATGTGCGTCGGAAGTAAATCCTTGGCATTTTCTCTACTTACCAATCATTGGAACGTTTCAGTTGAAGTCTTACAATACTATGAAGTTTAGATTTGCAAAGTAAAGGAAATAAATCCATGTAATTTATACTTTTGCGGCTTTAAACGAATAGATAATGCCACCCTTCCGTGTAATGCAATAATGTTTTAAATACTCATTGTTTAATGAAATGAAATATTTTCAAAGTGTTTGCAACGTAAAAAAATTTGCGGTTATTTTCCTCGTTTGCCGTATTATATTGAAGCAATAGATTCCAAAGGTTAAACTTAGAACAAATAGAGAACAAAATAGAAAAAAATCTTAAGAAATATAAGAAAAATTATTTACTACCTTGAGCTTTCAAAAAATCGAAATGTTTCTAAATAGGAAATTTACTTAATTTTACAAAAAGCGTTTAAAGCTTACTTTTGTGCAATACTGTACACAAAATTATACTCTTGAAAATTAATTTTAACTGCTTTCAACTCTGGTATTTGGTCAAGTGGTACATTTGCCAACCAATTTCATGACTTTCGGGTCCTCTCAAACAAGTACCTGTAGAAAAAAGTACTTTTCGAAAAAGGTATTTCCAACTTACTCAATTAGTACTTGCAATACATTTGGCTTAAAATTAAGAAGGGAGGCTTCTGCTCCTCTTTTAAAAAAAATGATATACGGATTATTTCTATTATAGAACGAATGGTCGCATCTAAGGCTGTGCTCTTGCATTATGTTCTCTCAGTGTAATTATAAGATAAATTGCTGAGAGCTTTTAAGGGAATATGCGTAATTGTCTCATAGAATTAATTCGGCAAATTCATTACGTTAAATTTAATTACGTTAAAAAATTATTTCGAAATAAAAGTTGTAAAATAAAAATGTTATATTGTAAATATGTTTTCTTGAAAAAATTGAATAACAACCCTTCGAAGCTTTTATTTTATTTTAAAAACGTTAAAGGGATATATGATTTTCAGATATTCGGAGGTATCAGTGGTATGCTCTTATCGCCTGTATAATGACGGGAAATTTGTCGAAAGTTCACTTTAGATCTTTGTGTAGCAGGTTATTTTTATTCTTTGGTCCAGCTTTCAATTTGGCGGTTCGTTATGTAAAGAAATTTCGTTTTGCAGAAAACAACAAAAGAATTTACTTGTAATCTTAGGAGACAAAAGGGCGTTTCCAGCCAATAGATTGAGCGTTTGCCCTGTCTAGTTATAACATACAACTTACCATACGCTGTTTTCCAACTCTGTGCTCTTGCATTATTTTTACTCAGTGTAATTCTGAGAATACGAGTACGTAATTCGCTAGTACGAGCAAGTATTTCCTCTTAAAGAAATCTTAAGGCTTCTAATGTTGGCCAGTTACAGCCAGCTTAAACGACTCTTCAAAGGTCTTATATGGTCATTTCAATACAGTAGCTCAATAAACATTGTGTGCTCTGCTTTATTTCAATTAATATTTCAATATTTCAATTTCACCGTCCTATACAAGTTTTATTGCATGCCACCATTCCAAGACCTTTTGTATTTCGTTGCTCCATATACATATATTTTTAATAGGAATAATAAATATGGAATAAAATGAAATTAAACCCTCTTGGTGGTCACATCAATTTATAGTTTGATATATTTTAAATATGAGTATACGGAAATGCAACATAATTTTACCTCGAAAATAACTTTTTAGAGCCAAAATTTATATTTATGACCAGATATCATGGTCATGGACAATGGACACACAAATATTCTTTATTGAATAGAAAAATACATGTAACAATGCTGGTAGTCTTTTACGGCCACTTACAAATAGAGAGAGAGAGAGAAGAAAATTAATACGATTAAACGAACAAGTTCTAATAGAGGAATAAAGTATAAATTACCAGGAAAATGTGAGTTCGTAACACATGTAGTCGGCTGCTGGTGGCAATTGTATTCGTTTGGTCGTATAGCCGCAGTTGCACTGGAGTTTGTAAACTGTATCTCTGAACATCTTTTACAGATTTGTCTTTTATAGATGACTTTGAAATATTTTCTTCACCGTATTTATTTAACCAGCATGAGGCATTTTTTTCTTTTTTTTACATTTTTAGTTGCTTTTCTTCTTAATTTATTTATAGAGAAGTTGCATGTTGAGTTGCAGAGTCAAAAGCAAGAAAATGTTAATAAAACTTGAGCTTAAAATGCAGCACAAATAATATCTGACAGATCAATATGATCGCAATAATAATTATTATTTCAGAATTACAATTACGAACGAACACGGCTCAGAGAAAATCACATTTTTTGTTGTTCTTTGTTTGTTGTCTCGACTATCACAGTCCACTCGAGTCCATAAAGCATTTAACTATGTTTGCAAATAGGAAAATAATATTTATTTATAATATTTTATTTGTTTTAATTGTAATATGCCATTAAAATTACAATTTTATAAACTTAAGTTGTAGTAACACGTTTTAAAAAACTTATATGCTCCTTAGTAGTATATTTAGTTAAATTCGAACATTCATTCGAAATTCGAAAATCCTAAATATGCTAGAAAAACAACTTTACTTAGTTTTTCATAAAACTTACTTACTTAAAAAACTTTTGTGTTCGAAAATTCGAACTTCATTTCGAACAAACGCAATAATCAAATTTCGCAAGATTTGTTTTCATTTAACTTTTGCGTATTGCCTTCTAGATTAAAAATATTTGTTTTTCTCTAAAATCAAAAATTATTTAAAAAATAACCACACTTGATATTAAAAAATATGTAAATTCCTATAAAAAAATTAAAAAAAATATAACAAAAAAAAATTAAAAAATTTTTAAGCAAACATACATACAGTACGAACTCGGTAATCGCAACGCTCGATGCACGCAAATCCTCGATTTTTGCAACCCTGTGAAATATAGCATTGTAACCTTAATAGCTAGCCTAAAAGTGTCAGCAAGCTCCATACGCTAGTGCTGGAATATTTTAATGAAACCAGATGTTGAGTGGAGTGAAGATGACGATATTCCTCTCAGCGTTATAAAAAGAGAAATTAATAGTGAATAAGGAAAAATTGCATCAATGCTCCAAGAATTTGCACAAAATAATTCCTTCACACTTGATGAGCTGAATGAATGGATGCACGAAAGCGTTGAAAGATCGATGACAGCGTTAAAAGGATCAGTTGCAATTCATGCTTTTAACACACCTGCATTCTGTTTGCTGAGTAAAAGGATATTCCAATAAAAGATATCCTAGTTCTGAAAGAGCTTCTGGAGACGGCTATTATAATAATAAGAAAAAAGTAAAGAAATAAGAAAAAAGTGCTGACAACAATAATCGATATGTTAAAAAAAAAATAATTTTTTAATAAAGAATATACTTTTTGTTTCATCAAATGGTTTTGATATATCATTTTTCTAAATATATATGTATTTTTCCTCGCTGGTTGCAACATCCTCAATAAGTGCAATTGCCTAGATTTCTAGTAGTTGCGATTACCGAGTTTATACTGTATATGCATTTAAATTTATATTTATAAATATTATTTATAAACATTTTGCCGCAAATGAAAATTTTCTCAGAATTCTTACTAACAAAATTTTTCGAGTGTTTTTGGCTATTACTTAAATGCTCCAGCGTCACATATCGAAACACAGGCAGGTGCCAAAACCAAAAAACGTTATCTGTACAAGTTGTTCTTGTTTTCCAATAAATATCAATTTACCTGTTTTCATTATTACTCATTTGAATCTCGAAGATGGCTTCGTTTCCAGAGATTGTATGTTTATGGGAGCATCGATAATTTAAAGATACATAATTGTTACAAATCAATTGGTAGTATGTAAACGCTCTCTAAAATACTCACACATCGGGCAGTGTTTTAAAAATAAGAATTTAATACCGTTTCCTAGAATATGCTTACTTTTCGCTCTTCCTCTCTCTCTCTCTCTATCTCTCTCTGCAATGGATTTTGTTTTCTTTATTAAAAATAAAAATTGCTTGAGAATAAATAAAGTGTTTTACATGCACAGTAACATCCTGTGCTCATTTAAAAACAGCAAACATTCCTTGTTTATATTTGATTAATCGTTTAAGTTTTCCTTTAAGAGAAACTCTTTAATTATATCTGTTGATGGCAAAATGTCTACAATATTTACTAACTTGCTCTACAATTTTATTGTTAAATATTCTTGCAATAAAATTGCCCATACAATGGCAGCTCTATAATTTCTTAATTTTTTTTATCGCTTTTCTCTTCAAACTCTTCTACGCTTCTACGCTTTTGTGGCTTAAATACATGCCTGCGATGCATAAAAGTAGAATTTAAAACATTTATAAAGTGTTGACAGTGTGTTTTAGCGACTGCAAAGAGGAAATATTTCCAAAGAGGGGCGTTTAATTTAGTGATCTATAAATTTTTGAGGGTTTCTGCAAGCATCTGCCAAGTTTTGCAAAAACTAAGAACGACACAAGAACAACTTTTGTATTGCCAGCAATTAAATTGTAATTAAAAAAAAATCAGAATTATAATAATAACGAAAGTTCCGAGAGCTAAAAATTGTCGTAACACGTAAGAATAAAAATGTCATGAGGTTTGATAATCTTTTATGGGAAAGCAATAAAAAAAAGTTCACACTTTGTGGCAACACTTAAAATTTTTGTATTTTTTTTTTTTGATATTTGAAAGCTTTAAAGCTGTTAGAAATAGAAATTAACTTATAGTGTTTTCACACCTAAAGTTAAAACCTGGTTTTAACTTAAAACCTACAAACAGCTGATTTTGTGTTCACATACAATTTTTAAAAAACCAGGTTTTATAATACAGTTTGTCAAATAAATTTGTTAAAGATAAAATAAATTTTTTGTAGAAATAAGTGTGTTTGTTGTAATTATGCTTCCCACATTTATTTGACAAACTGTGCGACAGCTGTTATTGTTTATATAAAAAATAAGAAATTTTAAAAATGTGTTCTAAAAATGAAATGATTTTACATTTTGTGAATGAATATTTGTGAATGTGAATGAATTATCAGCTGTTTTCAATCTTTCTAACTTGGTAGCACTGAATATGTACTGTATAAAACAAGGTTGCATTTCGTAAAATCTACTTTAAACCAATTCAAAAAAGTTTTTAAAATGGTTTTATGAGAATTATTTTGTATGGTAAAACCAGGTTTTAAGGATTGGTTTTAAAGTTAAAACCAAATTTTGTTTTAAAACCAGGTTTTATCCTCAGTGTGAAAACACTATTAGGGTGTTGCTATTTATTTAATAAATTTTCAATATTTGGTGAATTTCCAAACTTCGAACTTAATTTCGAAAATTCCAACTAAATTTCGAATGTTTAATTTTTACTGAAAATAAAGATTCTGCTGTCCAAAATTGCATTGCGGCAAACATTTCCTTTTTTGCTAATTTTTTTTCTTTCAACGAGAATATTTTAAGCTTTGTATTCTTTGAAACTTTTATGGATTTTGTAAAACTTGAAAGTGTTTCTGTCAGGGCCAGTAGCCTGTATTACCATACCATTTTAGTTTTGGCCATATTCAATATTTTTTTTAAACTAACTTAACCAGCAAAGCTTTCGGCTTCTCTGCAAGAAAACACCCAGGCTATAGGCAGGAATCGAACACGCAACCTTTGGTTTAGTAGTAGGGAATTGCGTAACAAACCAACGATATTTTTGGAAAGGATATTGAATCTGAAGTTGGAATTTTGATAAGGACTCATCACAGCTTAAAATGAAAGATACAATAAAAGGATAATTTTTTAATGCTTGTAAGCATATTCGCAGCTTGCCCTTTATATAACCTTTTGAATGCAAGAAAAGGAAATATTTAATGAGCTAATAAGAAATTAAACAATAAAAGAAATAAAGAATTAATTGCTTTTTAATCAATTAAGAAACTTTTAATATTTATTTTTATATTTGATACACCTGGAAGCTTTTAGGGCGTGGCCTACCACACTATATATTTATTAATTCGAATAATATTTATTCGAAATAAAAATTGTATTTAATTTTTTACTTGCCACTTGTGTCGCCAGTAGATTGCCAAACTCGTATCTGTTGCTAACACGCATTTATCGCATTGCAACTGGGAATATTTTCTTAAGCTTTTAAAATTTATTTGCCATAATGTTTTTATTGTTTTCACTACAAAATGGTCTTCTGCCCTCTAGATGCCATTTTAAAGTTTTCTTTTTTTTTTGTTTTTTTTTTGAAAGCTTCATTATTTAATCATTTCATAATTTAAGTACAACCATTAATTTTAGTGCAGCAGTATAAGATGTGAAGGACAGTAAAGCCCAACCTACTATCATCATCATTTGTCGTAAGGCCTTGCGAGCAATGCAACAATACTTAAGAAACTAGACCTCTGCCCTCCTTTCCTTTAGCCACGATACAAGATGCATCTGCTTGCTGAATGCGGTTGTGTTGCTAAGTTGGACCAACCCTAAAGGCAACAATAAAAAACAAAATATTCATGGTTAAAATACAACCCTTAAGAGAGGTTGCAGCCTGTCTGTGCTAGTGGAATTTAACTAGCAAAAAGCAAACTTTCGCTCATGCCTGTCCGTCTGCTTGTCTGTCTATCTGGTTGGCACTTAAAGGCATATCATAAGATTCGTAGTGGCTTTAGCTTGCCTTTGCTGAGATGATAATGATGTAGAGCAACTCCCCCAAGAGAGATAAAGAAGAAACGTTAAAATCAAAAGCCGTTTACAAAGCAAAAGGATCCTGGACAACACTAAAGTTTTATCTTTATTGTATTATACTGCTGATGTTGCTGGCAACAAAAGTCAACCTTGTATTGTATTGTTGTTTGGCTTTTGGAAAAGAGTTTGAAGGTTGGCAGATTTTATGTTTAATAAATTAAATCAGTTTAAAATACATAAATAAACTCTGTTGCCTGCCCCATAAGGAGTAACTGCCGAAATGATTTGAAAACCAAAACTATCATTAAAGCTGAAGATCTTTGTAGGATGCCACACAATGTCGTAACAGCCAACTATGAGTCTATTCCTTCGACTTAACGTTCAGCAATCAATGCGGAAAATCTTTCTTCGCTTGGCGTTCAAGTGTTGGCCTTTCTCTGTATTAAGAATCAGTTTTAAAGTCAATATATTTTAGAGCAGCCTTCTCTGCCCGTCCATCAGTTAGTTATTCATTCATTAATTTAACATTTTGTAGCTGCCACAAAGCAAAAAACGCAACAGAGAAAAAAATCACTCTTTTTCATGTTGTCGGCCTTTGGGCACAATTATTTATCGTTTGGTTTTAATTTTATTTTATTATTTTTTTTTTTTTTTTTTTTTTTTTTGTTCCTTTTCATTCTTCTTGTGGCAACAGAAACAATGGATTTTTATCTTCCATTGATGTGGTTAGAAACAGTCTGTCTTTTATACGGTCTTCTTGCTGAACTGAAATTCTATTGTTTTGTATTCTGAAACTGAAACCAAAAATTCTTGTGCTTCAAACAGAAAAGCCCGCAAAAAAGTCCATCCATAAACAATAAAACAACTACTGGTACATATAAAATATCAAAAAATTATTTAAATGCAGAACGTTTTTTTTTATTTTTATTTTTATTTTTATTTTTTTTAATATTACTTTAGTCTGAAGGATTTTTAAGATGTTTTAAATTAAATCGTAAAAATGAAGCAAACAGCCATAAATGGTTTCGTCTGCGGCAAAAGCAACAAAATATTTGTCTTATCAATTTGATTTATTTAAATGGAAAATTGCAGTTTTGTTTCCAGATTCCTGCCAGCCGCCTCATAAACCACAATAAAGCTCAAGCAGTGCACCTTTAGAAACCGCAACCACATACATATAAATCTGATTTGATTTATTAGTCAAAGACTTTATTCTTAAACTTTAAAAAGATTTTTAAATTCCGCAGGACTATATGAATTTCAAAAATTTATATTTTAATAATTAATATTTTTTCAAATAACTTTTAATTCTCTTATTAGTGGAAAGTTAATTTTTAAAATTTAAAGGATTTTTAATATCGCAAATTTTCAAAGCTTTTTTAAAAAGTTAATTTTTAAGCCATAAAAGCTTTTTAATATCGCAGGATAATTGGAATTTCATAAATTTGTAATTTAATAAATAAAATTTTTTTAAAATATGTTTTAATTCTCTTATTAGTAAAAAGTTAATTTTTAAGCTTTAAAAGCTTTTTAATATCGCATGAGAATTGGAATTTAAAAAATCTATAATTTAGTAATTAATTTTTTTTAAATAAGTTATAATTCTTTTATTAGTAAAAAGTTGATTTTTAGACCATAAAAGCTTTTTAATATCGCAGGACAATTTGAATTTCTTAAATTTTTAATTTAATAAATAAAATTTTTTTAAAATATGTTTTAATTCTCTTATTAGTAAAAAATTAATTTTTAAGCTTTAAAAGCTTTTTAATATCGCATGAGAATTGGAATTTAAAAAATCTATAATTTAGTAATTAATTTTTTTTAAATAAGTTATAATTCTTTTATTAGTAAAAAGTTGATTTTTAGACTATAAAAGCTTTTTAATATCGCAGGAAAATTTGAATTTCATAAATTTATAATTTAATAATTAATATTTTTTTAAATAACTTTCAATTCGCTTATTAGTGGAAAGTTAATTTTTTAAATTTAAAAGATTTTTAATATCGCAGATTTTTAAAGCTTTTTTAAAAAGTTAATTTTTAAGCTATAAAAGATTTTTAATATCGCAGAATAATTGGAATTTCATAAATTTCTAATTTAATAATTAATGTATTTCTCAATAACTTTTAATACTCTTATTAGTAAAAAGCTAATTTCTAAAAGTTAAAAGATTTTTAATATCGCAGATTTTTAAAGCTTTTTTAAAAAGTTAATTTTTAAGCTTTAAAAATTTTTTAATATCGCTGAAGCTGGCTAATCCTATACCCTTGCAGACAGCTAAATAATGTTGTTGAAACGACAGTACAACGACAGTATTTGGTGTCAATTAATTTTTTATGGTAATTTTAATAATTAAATAAAATAATATAATTTTATTATTTAGCAAAAGTAGTTTTGTAGCTGCTAAAATAGAAATTAGCCGAATTTGGATATGTCTACAACTGCGGTTTTGTAGCCATGTAGCCGTGGTGTTGCGAAATTAGTAACTGACAATTGTTAGAATTTTTACAGCTGGTACTCGTTTGCCGGTTATGACGAATTTGTTTACAAACTCATAACTTTGTAAAGCTTGCTCACTAAATTTAAAAAAAAAAATTTAAATTTTATAAATAAATATTTTAATAAAATTATATAAATAATAACATTTTTAAACATCAGAGTCCTCTCAAATTGAATAGAAAAGTTTGCTTTTCGTACGCTAAACTTTAATGGCCTCATAATGACAGTTTACTGGCGGAGTTTGGAAATGAGTAAATTGTTGTGTGTAATATATATTTTTCCTGTTTTTAATACAAGTTGAAAAAAATAATTTTATTAAAAAGAATTTAATTTATAGTGATTTTTTTTTGTTGTCATAAAAATGCCAAATAATCCTCATGTTTAGTACTTTTGTCTGCCACATTGTCATTCTATCGTTGACCTAAATATCAGCGGCCCAAAGTGGTGTTGTCAGTTAAGGATTTTAATGCATCATTTGCTCAAGAAGAAAGAAAAAAGAAACTAAACGAAAATCATTAAAAGCAGAGAAAAGAGGGGCCGAAAAATTGTAATTAAAATTTAAAGATTAAAGTAGATAAGAAAAATGAAACCAGAAACAAAACACAGCACGGATAATTAAAATTAATTTATAAATACTTGACGCTAAGCTTTAAAGCCATTAGAAGCAACGGAGCTGCATAAGACCACGGCCAGAATATGCTAAGAAAGGAGCGCAAATTTTTTAATTCATATTTTTTTTTTTTTTAATTTTTTTACAATCAAATGGAAAACCTACAGACAGTTAAATTGCCAAGAAAAATGTTGACTACTTACAGTTGCTTTGCCCCTGCCTACTTTTCCAATGATTCAGTGATAGAAAAAAAAAAACAAGTGGAAATTTTGTGATTGCCAAGATTTTTCAAACACACGCCTGTCCGTTTGAATTTCGCAAACAACATTTTAATTTTAAGTTTTAAGAAATAAATTGTTCAAACACAAAATCACTGTCTACCAAATTTAGCAAAAAACAAAAACTTTTTCACTCTGCTCCTTTGACTCGCTAGCCTTTTCTGTCTAGAAAAGTTTATTTTATTTTTTTTTTTTTAAATTTGTATGCATTTTTAAAGTTTAAGCCACAACTAGTTTTAACGGTTTTTATGCGATTTTGATAACAACTATAATATGGGTTGGCTACTGCAGAATCTTAAAGATTTGTCGCTGGAAAAATTTAAACCGAAAGAAAGAAAGGAAAAAAAAATACTTTAATAAGCTTTGAATAGCGAAGCTTGGCCACAATTTCGGGGTGTATTCATATGCAAAACTAAGCATGCTTGTCTGGCTTGTCTGGCTTGCAGAATGCAGTACAGCACTACATACATCCATACACCCATGCTTACATTCTCCGCTGGCTTATGTACATCTGTATGCATGCACATGTGTATGCATGCATATATGTGTGTTTAATAGTATTAAAATTGGTAATTAGGTTGATGGCAGATGATCATGATGATGTTGGCTGGTTGCTTGTAACACGATTACAAATGCGGAAACTTTGCGTGTTTTCAAATTAAATAATTTATCATTTGTTAACTTTAGAAAACAATTTGACATAATAATTTTGTATAATTTTTTCTACGTCAAGTTATGCTGGAAGTGAAGAATGCAAACAAACCATAAATTAAGTTCTTTTTTATGCTTGTAAAATTTAAACACGGGAAAATTGTGGTAAAAAAACACGATCTTAAATAGAACAACCAACATAATTTTTAAAACTGCTGCTTTCGTATGTTTGTTTGTAAGTGAGGTGTACAGGGGACTCCATTAACAGGCATTATTTTGATCTACCATTTTAATGTATAGTGGAGTAGGATATGCTATGTCCAATAGAAGCTTCGCACCACTCTTTTCAAGAAATTTTAAAACTCCTTGGCTGTTAGTTAGGCAGTTTGCCAACTACAGATGGCTGAGATCGTGCTTTCTTTCTTTAAAACATGTTTTTCTCAATTGCTTTAAAATCTTTGAGAATGCTTAAGTGACGGAGGCATATGCCCTTAATATTTACCAGCAAACAATTTATATCGATGGTTATGTAAGTAGGTATGTACATCTGAGGACATACATCCTGCTTTGCCCATTTCTTAAAGGACTATTTCAACAACAAAAACCAAAAACCGGCATGACAACTTCTAGTAGCGTCTGCCTACTAAGTATTGGTCTTCAAAAACAAAATATCCTACTACATTTTTATACTTTCACCTATTTTTCTTTGATGAGGTTTCGCTTAGATTGCCAGCCAATTTCGTGTACCCAAAAATCTCCTTCAAAAGAAAGAACTTCAAAGCTTTAAATCCAAGATCTTGGTAGCCTGTTAGAGTTTACACACGATCAATGAAATTGCTTAGCGCCCTCTAACATTGATATCTAGCAATTGCAGCCATACCAAAGCACTGACTGCTTCTAGTTGCATAGCTCAACGCGTTCACTTCATTTATGCATATTTTTAACAAAGTGAGTTCCAAAACCCCCCGGCAAAAAAAGCCAATAACTCTTAGGTCCTTTGTGCAAGAAATAGGATAATTATTCTTACAAAAGCAAGACCCCATATGATACAAGTGACGGCATATAGAATCATTGAAGAGAGGTAATTATTAGGTATGGCATAAATACGTAGGTATGTATGCACTAATAAGTGGTAAGAAAACAGAATGTTAAACTGGAGTCCTTGAATTTCCTACTACATTCCTGGATACGCCACTTTGGTTTCTTGCTACATTGCGTCACCATTTATGGCCCGATCATAACATATAGAATATTGTGGTTGTATACCGCTCTCGTAAAGGGATAACGAAGAGAGATTGGAAAAATAAAAAAAGATCATTATACATGATTAATGCTGCATGCCCTACCGTTTCGGCTCCTTTACGTTTTACTACTGTTGTCAAAAGGATGTTAACCGATTGCATAAGAAGTTATACAGAATATGCAACATTAACGTTCTTTGTCACATGTAATTGGAAAACACATTAATGGCCCTATTAAAGTGAAAGAGATAGTGCAATTGAAATATAATAGCGTGCTATCTCTTTCATATGAACATGGCGAAAAATTTCGTAAATAAATGTGTTTTCGGTAAAAAAAAGTTGATAACAGCTGCAAGAGTTATTTGGATCTTCAAAGATACGTCATGCTTACATGATTATACGTCATGCGGCTGCTAATTCTAATGGAAATACATCAAATAAAGCTCGGAATCGAGACGAATGCAATCAATTCGACTTTTTGCAGCAAATGGTAATGAAAAGAAAATTTTTTCTGTAGGGTATATAAAATTCGCCATTATCCTTCCATTGTTAATTGTAGAAAGTGTCGTAATGTTTTACGGAAACACGTTGCATTAAATTATTATTAGATTCAGATGGAAGATGAACTCTTAAGTAAAAATGTTGGTTAATCTCTTAGCAACGCCATCTGCTTTCCCACATTGCTTAAGAAAAATTTTTGTTACATCAGCTTATTTCACAACAACAAAATATATACTTGTATTTTTACAGAGTTGCAAATTGTAACCACCCTACTGAATTCTCTTTAATCTCAATGGCCGTAATGTTTATACTTTTCAAAAGTCAATTTAATTTTACTTGTTAATATTTTTCGCCTCTATTCTTGTGATCACTTAATTATTTTCTTCTTTGTTTTCTCCAAATAATGAAATCTTATTTATTGAAACTTGTTAAATTGTGCCAAAAGACACATTTGCACACTCGAACAGAAAACCATTTCATATATTTTTATTTTTTAATTCAAATGTGCCAGTAATAAACATCCTTTAGTCACAAACAAAAACTCTTTGTCGTAACCAAACCTGAAATTTGGCAACATGGCGGCTTCAACAATACTATATAGAATATGCCGTTTTGAATGTGTACGTGCAGACGTGTGTGCGTGTGTGCCCTGAGGAAGACAACAAGAATCAACCCCGCTTTAAGGCTTTGACTGTGGCAGTAACAAATTTTTGTGCTTGGCGGCACGCACGTTTAACATTCTGCACATCACAATCGACAGTCATCAAATAAAATAACAGAAAACAACAAGTAAGTCCCTTCGGAGACTTAAGTGCTTCTTCTGGTTGTGCGTCTTGTATTTGTTCCTTAACCCTAGAGAGTCAACCTTTTTTGTTATCGAATTTCAGTAGCAGGTTTATTTTCAAAAATATTTCTAAAACATTTATAGGATGCCATTATTTTAGATAATGGATCGGTGGTTCAACATGAAAATTGCCTCACCATGAGGGGCGTATGGGAGTAGCACGTTTGTTTAGACATTTTTACTCAATATTATAGCGCTGCTGGCAGCGCTCCTTCAAATTTCTTCCCACAATGTAATTGTTCTTTTATATGGGTGTTTATTAAACTTCTCTTATTTTATAGTTAAGAAAACATTAAAGTGAGCTGTTTAACAGCAAAAAGGACATACTAAAAGGACTTTTCTTCCTGTTTACATGGACACATCAGCAACTGCAACTTTTTTGCGAATATCTAAATATAATTCTTTTGCTATTAAAATTTCATTTAGTATTGATGAAATAAGAGAAGGATTTAATACAGTGGACTCTCAATAATATGAGCAGGCTTCCTCTTTAATATAAAATTTTTTTGTAGGTTTTATCTGCAACAGCAAAGCTTTATTAATTTTTTGTATTTAAATTGAAATTGACAAGTTCTGAAACGTGAAATATACATACATATATAAAAATATATATATACATTTTTTGATTCTTGTATTGATTGTATAATATGAAATTAAAGAATCTAGGACATCTGGGGTTAAAACGGTCACGTTAAGCAAACGTAATAACAAGCAGCAAAACAACTTGTCAAATAAAATATATAAGCACTCACTTGTTCTCCGCACGCAAAACTGCCACCACTACTACCACAAATACTCATAATAATAGAGCTTAAAAGGTGGCAAAACAAAAGCTCAAGAAGATGTATCCAACTCCTGAGCTTAGAACAGGTAACAATAACAACAACAATAAAGTGCAAAAACCAGACAACATTTAAGTTTCATCACACATCAACAAACTTGCTTTGTTGAAATCGGTAAGTATACGAGGGTTCCAGCAGTAGCATATTCAGCAGGCAATGCTAATAACAAGACCCGGTTGGATTTGAAAGGCGCTTAACGGTTGTAAGTAATTCCTCTTCTTGGCTTACATGAAAAGCTTTCAAGTGGCTTCATTTAAATGGGAGTGTTTAGCGTATATGAGAATGACCCAAATAATTCGGGAACAGCCTTCCTATCTTGCACTTTGCTTATGCCTGCTCTAGAACACATTTTGCCCCTTTTTTTATTATTCATCTCTTCTTGTTACTTTTTGCTTGATAGTCGCATGAATGACAACAACAGCACGCTTAAATGCATTCATGACACTTTTGAGGTCATTATGCACTCTTGTAAAAAGAAAGTGAATAAAGTAACAACTACTTTTGAAAGAAGAGCAAAAATTGTAAATTGAAACTGGCAAAGTTTGCAAGAAAACACAAACATAAAAATCTTTGCAATTTTCTTATGTGAAAAATATTTTCCTTAACTTTTTTTTTTCGTTGTTCCTTTAACACCTTTTTAATTTAAACGCTGTTGTTAATTGTTTAGGGAATCTCCACTACAAAATGAAAGAATTGAACAGAAGTATAATGGAAACATCAGGCTAATTATTATGCTTTCATTCCTTAGTTTTATTTTTTCACACGTTTCAAATTTTCTTAGAAATTGCTGGGTGTTAATTGTAAAGCGTCATGGCATGTCCTGTGAGCAATATGTGATTTCATAAAGGAGTGTGTAAGTGAAATGACAGAAAAAGTGTTTAAATTATTTCGCAATTATGAAATCATTAAATGCTACCGTAGTCATATATAAAATGTAAATTAAATAATTTTTATTCGAATACAAATCATTCGAATGCAATTATAAATTGCTAATTGCTAATCGAATAAAATTCTGCTAATAATGTTTTTTATAAAAATTGTAATAAAAAAGGCATTAAAAAACTATTCTCAATTTTAGCTAAAAAATTTAAAAGAAAACTGACAGTTATTCGAAAATAATACGAATAAAATTTTTTTTTGGCAAATAAAAATAAAAAAATTATTATGTTTAACTACATTTTTTTTAGCCAAATTAACGTTTCAGGCTACATATTATTGGCATAGACAAAATTATTCGAATGTAAATAAATGTAGAATATGTATTAAATAAAAACAAAAATAACTAAATAATATTAATCGAGTAAAAATTGTTCACTTAACAACTATCAAAAACTTATTAATTAAATATTTATTAAAAAACAATTAAGAATTTTTTGTTAAATCATTTAAAAAAGTTTTTCAAATAAAGTCGCGGAAATAAAAGTTAATCATATAAATAGTTGAATAAAAATATAATAATAATATTGTATAATAAAAAAACTCGAATAAAAATGAATAATGTAATATAAGCTGAAAATATTTAATCTTAAATGTAGCTTAAAAAATCTTTAAAACTTTTGAAATAAAAACAATTTGATTATTAAAAATGAATTTGACAAGATTATTTAAATTTAAAACTCTAATTGAAATAATTTTAATTTTATTAACGATGAAAAGTTTTTCGATTAAAAATTATTAAAAATGAATTGAACAAGATTATTTAAATTTAAAACTCTAATTGAAATAATTTTAAATTTTTTAACGCTATTATTTACAAATTGGTGGAAAATATAAAATTAATCGAATAAATATTATACGAATGAAAATTTATAACTTTTAAATTTAACTTTCAAAGTGATGCGTTTTAAAAATATCCTTTAATTAATTTAGTTTTTATAAACATTTTTGAACAAAATCTATTAATCAGTTTATTGATTGTTTCTCTGTCTGTAGCGATTTTATTTTCCTAAATAAGAAGGCAGGATTGATTTTAAGACTTGTGCTATTGATTAACCTTTTTGCAAACACTGACTCCTAAATGTTTATTCTTTACGAAGTGCAAGTAATTCTATTGTGATTTTGAATATTATTTCGGATTATTTTGTTGTTTTTTTTCTTCTAAGACCAGCAACTTCAGGCATGGGGCGTACGCATGCATTGCATTGCAGAGAAAATATGAGAAAAGGATAACACAAACTAGGCGTTGTCAAGGAAATTTTTTGGTAGGATTTTTAAATTGTTTCTTACTTTGGTGATGAAGTACTGCATGGGAACCCCCGTGCTCTCATATTTATATTATGGTCAAAGGATTTTTTATAACGGTAAATGTTAAGGACGTTGTGACTAATCCTTCGCCTCTCTAATCCTGTAAGAACAGTTAACAACTGATATACTGAGTGATTTGAAAACATTTATGTATAATTTTTTTTTTTATAACTGTCTTAAGGCATTTTTTGTAATTCGTGAATTTGCTGATTGGTATAGTTCCAATGAGTTGCAGCTTTGTTCGAGTAAACAAGCGATATGAAGGCATGTTTATTTGCAGGATTTCCTTTTATTATCATATTAAAAAAAAATCCTTTTAACTTGTTTGCTATTCCATTAAGTAAATGTTTTTATTAAGGTTTATATTAAGGTTTATTATCATTATTATTATTTTTCTTTGATTTTATAATACTTCCTTTCATCCTTCATCTCGAACATTTAACAGATAATGTGAATTAAAATCAGCCTAACAAATCATTCCCCCCGTTCTTTGTATTGCCTGGCGTAGTAACAAAAATTTAATCTTTCGTCTTCAGTCAATGTTCTTAATAGATGGATTTGAAAGTAAATATTTTAAAAAGGAAATTTGCCTCTTAAGGACTCATATTGTCATCCTGTATAATATATTACTTTTTCGCATTTTCTTATTTTATCGCATTTTTTTTTTGTGCGTAAGACATCTTTTATTTCTTTTTTTTCCTATTTAAAAATGACTGAGAAGCACATTTAAAGTTTAATGAGCTTCTTTTATTTTCTTACCAATACATTTTTGCTTGCCATTATTTAATTTTTCCTTGAGGAAGATTAAGACGTGCTGAGAGCGAGTATTAATGGGGAGGTGTGTGGGTGATGAGTAAACATTATGTATACAAACAGTCTTGTTTACACAGCAAAAACATGTTACACACACAACTTTATGTTTTTAGCACTTTCACAATTGTAGCATACATTAAGGCAAATGAACTGAATTCCATAGCAGGATATGCAAGTGAAAAAGCATTTTAGAGTGTTTGTTAGTAAAGTTTTGCGTTTCCAGCTCGTACCTGTGCGTAGCGGAGGGTTGTTTTTGAACTACGTTAGGCTTTGTTAGTGAAACATTAAGAATAAAGAAATAACCCAAAATTTATATTATTTTTCTTTTCCTTAGATTGGAAAAGCACAAGAATGTTTAAGAGGCTGTTCACAATATGGAAGTTTTGCTATGGAAGAGTTCAGTTTATTGATTGCACCAAAAATTTTTATTAAATTTGTTTCTTTTGTCGGTATTGGTACGGCAAATGTGAATAAAATAGAAGGGAGGTATAATATTACTTTGATCTTAAATTAGATCTGCTGTAGTCGTAAGCGTAACACCAAACAGCTGTTTACGCTTAAGATAGACAATTTAAGCCTTAGACGCCAGAACTTTTCATGGCATACATAGGAATGAATTTACTGCGTGCCCTGTATAGGCCCAGCATATTTCTCATGTCACTTTATTTAGTTCTGAAATTTGAAATTGCAGCAGGCAAACTTGCTTGGTGTAAACCTGGTTGTATTAGTGTTTTTCATTTTAGTTGAATTTTATTGCTGAATAGAGAAATTTATTTCTTGTGCCAAGTCAATGCTAAGAATTTTCATACATCATTTAATTCCATCTGCACATTCCTTTCAGTTCAATTATATTCACTTCAAAATATTATATACTTCAAAATATTATTAAATTGCTGTGTAAGTATTATGGGCAAGTTTCCATTTATTTAGTTAAAAATAAATGTATTTTATTTTAGATTAATTTTATATTAATTATAAAATACAACTTTTTTTATACACATATTAAAAGAATATTATTTTTTCTTATTCTTTTTAAGGATATACGAGATTGTGGTCCACCTTGTCACGCCATGTTTTTCCCCGAAAATGAACGTACAGTTCTTAGATACTGGGTGGGTTCTTGGGCCGCTGTTTGCGTAGCAAGTTGCTTATTTACGGTAAGTTATTTGCAATTTTGAAGCAAGGTTTACAAAAATATAATTAAAATAACTGTATTCCTAAAAGCTTTCTAATAATATATATTTTTAAATTATCCTGCTCTATTTGCAAATTGATGTATAAGCTTTGCTTGTTTTCAATTTAGAAAACTTTTATTGCTTTTTAGACCTTAAAATTATTTTAAGGTTTTATATTTTTTTTATAAAGTTTTTGCATTAAAAAAAAGCTTTTTTTTAAGTACATAGTCTTTAGAGAAAAATAAATAAATATATATATTAGCATTCTTAAATGTAAGAAGGCTTTTTATGTTACTGTGAAGAAATTACCAAATTTTTTAAGTTCAAAAATTGTTTTGCTACTTAATGTTTTTTTTAATAATTTTTTATAAGCAAATCAAAAGCTTAATTCTTTTTCTTGGCCTTCAAAACATTTTAGTTATAAAAAATTTTTTAAAATTAAACCATTTTTAATAAATTATTTGTCTTCAAAAATATTATTTATTTATATCAGAAATATCTCTAAATGGTTGTTTGAAGATTTCTTCGAAAGCTTTGTGAAATTTTTAATCGTATATACAAGATATAAGTGATGTTAGAATATTGTGAATACTCTACTAGCCATGATGTTGGAGTCACGTTTTGCCACCTAAAAGAATTCCTTTATATCAGAAACTTCTGATATAAACTGTCTGTCAAGTAAAGATATCATAAGATATAAAATAATAATTAGTTTATAAGCAAATTAGTAGTATAAGAATTTTATTCCTATGTAGAGCTTTCCTTTCAGCTTTTTAAAAGAGTTCCCCATGAGAGATTCCAAGCAAATCTATCTTTTGCATTAAAGTAATTATATTTTAGCTTTTTTAATAATTGATATAATCCTTAATGTTAGATTGAAATACGCAATGCTTCAAAGCTTGCTTTGAGGTTTTTCTTACGCTTTGCTGCTTAAATGCCACAATTTCTAACTCTTTCATAAACAGAAATGAATTTGCAAATGTGTTTCAAATAAATATTAGAATGTATTGCAATTTGTCAAATTGTGTTCCTTTTAAAAGCTCTCGCAGATGACAACCATTTGAAATCTACATAATATTACATGTAAAAAGTTTTATGAGTGCAACCAAAAAATAAAAATTGTGTCATAAGGAAAATTACATATTTAAATATTAAAATGTGAAATTCATTTCAGTATACAATTCATAAGGAATCCAAGTAAAAAAAATCTTGGCAATGAGTGGGATTACAATGTGAACTACAGCGAAAGTTGAAATATAAACAAAAATCATGGCCACTTAAATAACGATTTAAGCGTAGTGGCACGTAAACGAAATGCTAAAAGCTTTTAAATTGTTAAAGCAAACAACTAAAACAGTTAATAAATCAGTATCATATAAACAAAATAAAATCGTTTTGAAACAATTGAAAATGTTACAAAAGCTTTCGAAGAAAGCTTTAAATAACAATTTCGGGATATTTCAGATATAAATAAATAATTTTAGAGATAAATAATTTATTAAAAAATTTGGAAGCGTTAGAAAAAGAATTAAGCTTTTGATTATTAATATCTGTTTATCCTTCTCTGTTATTCTTCAGTAAATTAAATTTAAATTCTTTTTGGGTTTGTATTCTAATATTTTCCTTTTAATACCCACAGTGCACTAGTTGATTAACAAAAGCAATGTAAGAATGCTTTGTAAATATTGAATGCCTCCACTGTTAAACAAAAAGCTCCCGAGCAATTTCGTATCATATTCCGTTTGTGTGTAAATAGTTTTTTGAAATTTCACAAATTGCAGTCTAGTGTTATCATTTCACACCAACAAAAGCCACATCAGCTTAACAACACATCACATCATTAAAACTCCATTTGTCAACAACATCAATGGTTTTTTGCAGGCAAATGTCAAACGACAGCTTTTGCAGAAGAAAAACTTCATTTTTAGTTATAAACTGCATCGGGAGGGCAACTAAGAGAATTTGTGTGTCTAGTTGTTGTTAAGCCCAGCAAAATGTGTCAAAAATATTGCTAAAGTTGAAAACTTCTACATTTAAAATGCTTTTGCATGATAAATATGATTCCGTTATTGTAGTAAAAAAATTGCTTAACAAAATTTTTTTTTCATTAAAATATACTAAAAGCTTATTTAATGAATTTTCCTTGCAGAAATCATTTCATTCGAAAACAGTTCTGCTCTTTATAACATTTCTAATTAAGTATTTTTTATTATTATTTATTATTATTTTTATTATTAATTTAAAACTAAGTAAATGGAAAAAAAGCTTTTTAATGCACCATTTTTATTGTTTTAAAATTTTATTTTATGTCATGCAATCTAATAATAATAATTATATTAATAATAACACTTCATTAATAAAAAGAAAGAGTTTTTTATATGCATGTAATATAAAGCTTTGAAAGCTCTAAAGCAGTAGTTTTCATATCCTTCAAACATCTTTGGAAAATATTAAAAATAAATTTTATACCTATTACTTGTTTTAGTACCACGCAGAGTTTTAAAAATTTTAATTACTCATTTTAATAAATGAGTAAAAAATTTCAAGCTTTCCGTTAAGAAAATCTTAACTTTTCAATATAGTAAAAAATTATGTGCAACCTTCCTGAATAGAACAAGCAATATTTATAAAGTTCTTTTTACAAAAAAAAAACCATTTATAATATATTAAAAAAACATGAAAAAAGCTTTTATTTGTAAACTTTTTTCTAATGCTAAAATTTTAAATTTGGAAGTGGAATTTATTTAATTTTGGGAAATCTTATTCAAAAAGATTTCGTGGCACAAAAAAACACTAAAACAACTCTATTTTAGTAAATCTTTAAAGCTTTTGTATTGCAACTTATACAGGTATACATTTGTGTGAATTAAAATAGAAAACGCTTTTAAAAAAAGTTGTATTTAAAAATTTACACATTTTTGATATCAATTTCACTAAGCTAAGCTTTAAAGCTTTGAATTGCCCGAAAATCTATTGAAAATCTTTTTGTAAAAGTAACTTTTAACATACAAGCTCTTTGTACTGATGGATGATTTCAGAAAATTATATTTAAGACCACATTACTTAAAGAACTATTTCTTTTAAGGAAAGATTTTTATTTGCAATATTTGTTTTATTATACAAAATTTTACTAAACATAATTGAAGCTTTCTATGAGCACTTTGATGGTAAAGCTTCAGAAAAGTTTATAAAGCTTTCTAAATTTAAATTTTTGGAGTGTTTAAAGCTTTCTTAAAATTGTACTTAGATTTTTCGAACCCCTTTTTAATATTCATAATATGCTGGTTTACTGTATCCCGCTTGTAGTTTTTCCCTTTCCTTTCCTCTCTTAATAAGTAGGATTTTGTAATGTTGATGTCAGTGATGATGACTTTGATGTTTTAGTCTCTGTCGACATTTTCCTATTTGCTCGTTTTCGAATTGCGTAATAATTGTGTTGTGTCTAAACGGCAAGCACAATTTCCATGTTTTGGAAAATACAAGGACATGAGATGAAATCAAAAATATCGTCATTTTCATTGGAATTAGATTATGCGATATGAGTAAAAGGATAATAACAACGATGTACAAAATAATGCAAATTAAACAAGAGAATTTTTTTAAATTCTAAAGTTGGCTGGGCAGTTTAGTTGTAAACTTCTTATTTATAAGTAAAAGTTTGAATTTTTTCAGTACTGGTACAGAGTGAGGGTGAGGTAGGTATAGAGAGAGTGAAAAAAAGAGAGAGAGTAATAAAAAGCGTTAGTTACCAGGCGCTTAAAGCATAATTTGTGATAGAGGTACAGAGTGAGGGTGAGGTAGGTATAGAGAGAGTGAAAGGGAGAATACGAGACAACTAGATAGAAAAGTCGAGAGAGCAATAGTGAAAGTTAGATAGATCGAAGGGGAAAAAGAGAGAGATGAGGAGCGATCTTAAATTTATTTTTATTGTTGAGTTCTTCATTTCTACTTTTTTCTTATAAAAACTGGACTCAACCCAAGTGCTTTCACTATCCTACACAATCGCACAATTGATTCGCAGGAAAATCTTATACGATTCCTATTTTAAAAAATTGCATGAAAATAACGTTGTAGGTGCCACACTATTAGATAAATAGGATGCAAACAAATTGTTTCTTCGCAGATTGAAGTGAAAGCAACTCTGATCGCATAGAAATTGTAATTTCATGAACATTTTCATAAACTTTCCAAAATTGTACAACTTGTACAAAAAAATTTGCTACTTTTTAACAAATCATACGATTGTGTAGGATAGTGAATCATGACATTAACTTAAAATAAAAGCCCTAATATGAGCATTTTATAAGGTTGGCCTTCATGTGTGGTACGATTGTGTAGGATAGCGAATCATGACATTAACTTAAAATAAAAGCTCTAATATGAGCATGGCCTTCATGTGTGGTACGATTGTGTAGGATAGTGAATCATGACATTAACTTAAAATAAAAGCTCTAATATGAGCATTTTATAAGGTTGGCCTTCACGTGTGGTACGATTGTGTAGGATAGTGAATCATGACATTAACTTAAAATAAAAGCTCTAATATGAGCATTTTATAAGGTTGGCCTTAATGTCACTGCTTGAGCAATAAATATTTAAGTAAAAACTCTTCTTGTTCGTTTAGCTTCCATTAAAGCTTGCAAGTCATTTAATTTGTTTTTAAGCTTTGCCTGACCTTTTTGATCTGTGCTTAGTGCATATTTTATTTTGTCACCTTAAATGTAAAATATATTTGTAATGCAAGTGTGCACATATTTTATTTCTTATGAAAACTATTTTAATGCAAATTTTATACTGCAATATTATTCGTTACTGCTGTAGTTGCCAGCCGTAGGTGTTGTTGCCTTGTTAATTTATGGTTTGATGATAATTAAATCTCAAACTGTGACAGCTGTCATAACATCTCTTGAAAGCTCATTTATTTTACCTAAACTTTTAAGTGTCTGCTTGCCTGGGAGTATCACAGTTCTACTTCTTATGCGATAGTGCTTTTTTTTAACAGCAACTTTTGCGTCGTGCATAACTTATTTTAAATACGCATTTATGCAAAAGACTGCTCGAAAGAGAAAAATAATACGAGTAATAATAAAAACAATTCAGCACAAACTACACCCACTTAGAAGAGCAAAAAAAAAAAAAATAAAATTTACATAAAAGCAATAAAAAGCTCGAAAAGAAACGAAAAAAAGAGTTATTAAGAAATACTCCTTAACGTAAAATAAACGTTTATTTGTAACGTTTTTATTTTCCAAATAAATATAATTTATAGTGCGTTTACATTATAAGTGGCGTGGCGAGCTTTAAATGCCTTTTTAAACGTTCAATTATAGAAACAATAAAAAGCAACCGCCCAAAATATGTTGCGAATTTTAAGGCAGCGAAGCATTTCAACTGGCTAATGGCGAATAGTTTTTTAAACGTATAAATTTTTAAGGCACACATGTCTCTTACGTAGTAACGTACAAATTGCTGGAAACCGAGTGCTTTTGCGTTATTAATGGTTTATTTACAATTAGCTGGGCAAACCCTCCAGTGTGCTTGTCTGAGGCCAAAGTCATGAAATATTTTAAATATTTATAAGTTAACTTATAAATATGTATAATTTATTTTTATTTTATTAAAGAAAGAGGATTTCGTAGCTACATCTTCATCCCCATAAGTTTATTACACATTTCATCTCTAAGCCAGACGATTCCCCTCCAATATTTTATTTTTTCCAAAAATATTAGATTATTTCATGGCTTTATTTTAGTATAATTATTAATTTTAAGCAATTATTGAGGTAGTGCGCTATTTTGCTGTTTTAACGAGGGTAATTCTGTAATGCCTCCGGTTCTAACGTAATCAATTGAAAGTGCATAGCTCGAAGAAACGGAATGTTAAGCAAAGAGATAGTCTAAAATGTGCACTATTTTGATTGATATCAGAAATCAAATTCCCCTAAGAGTACCTTTTTTTAAAAAATGTGCACTAGAATAGCCACTTCTTACAAAAAATTATTCATCCAAAAACTACCTGACAAGTGGTTGCCACAATACGGAGATATACAGAGCGCTGCAACTAATTTACTTTAAGACACATTTGATGAAAGAATAGTTTCACGTTGTTGTCCAATTAATTCTCCTAAAAGTATTTTTTTTAAATAATGTACTTTTGAAAAGATGCTTCTTACAAAAATATTTTATGCAAAAAGTACCTGACAGGTGGCTCCAACAGTACGGAGACATACAGAGTGCTGCAACTGGTTTACTTTAAGACACATTTGATGATAGAAAAATTTCATGTAGTGGTCCAATTAATTCCCCTAAGAGTACTTTTTTAATGTACTCTTAAAGTACCTGACAAGTGGTTCCAACAGTACGGAGGCATACAGAGCTCTGCAACTAATTTACTTTAAGACACATTTGATGAAAGAATAGTTTCACGTTGTTGTCCAATTAATTCCCATAAGAGTACTTTTTTAATGTACTCTTAAAGTACCTGACAAGTGGTTCCAACAGTACGGAGGCATACAGAGCGCTGCAATTAGTTTACTTTAAGACACATTTGATGAAAGAATGATTTCACCTAGTTGTTCAATTAATTCCCATAAGAGTACTTTTTTAATGTACTCTTAAAGTACCTGACAAGTGGTTCCAACAGTACGGAGGCATACAGAGCGCTGCAATTAGTTTACTTTAAGACACATTTGATGAAAGAAAAATTTCACGTAGTGATCCAATTAATTTCCCTAAGAGTACTTTTTTTAAATAATGTACTCTAAAAAATGTGCTTCTTACAAAAATATTTTATGTAAGAGTTTTGATTAGGTGATATGAAACCGTTGGAGAATTTTTTTTTTTGGTACTATTTTCTTAACAATTTCGGAACATTAAATTATTTAGAAAAAAAATTTAATTTCAAAAAAATTTTTTATTTTTTTATTTTATATTACAACTAATTACATATAAATACAATGTGGGCAGATACACTTCCTCCTGAGGCTATCGGCTACATGTTGTAATTTAATATAAATAAAATAATAGACATGAAAAAAAAATAAATTGGTTAAAAAATATAATATACATATATTCTAAAATTAATTAATAATTAATTCGAGCCTAAAACCATTGTAGTTATAGCTCTGTAGTAATACAAAAGTTTATCATTTAATTATAAGTTTTTATGAGTTATATATATAAAAAAAAAAATAATAATTAATAAACTTAAAACTATAAAATAAATTTTACCTCCTATTATACCAATAAAGTTCATATTTTTACAATTAAAATTATTAATTAAAATTAATTTAATTAATTAAATTATTAATAAAAACAAATCTCTCTATATATATAATGGCGTGTAGGTACCGATTTTGACCAAATTTTATATGCATGCTCTATGCGCCGTAAGGACTGTTTCTAGATAATTTGAAGTTCGTCCAATGGATGGAGCAAAATTTAGTTTTTTTGTGTTTTGACTGATAATGATTAGCGCGACAACCCTATGCTCTGTTTCACTGAAAGCTTTGGCTGCTTAATCGGTGTGTAGAGGCCTAACCTATTTTCGTGAAAAAATAATGTTAAAAAAGGAAATAAATATCTCTAATTTTTAATCTCTATTTGCGCCATCAGCCTACACTGTGTTTCGCTAAAAGCGTTGGGTCCTTAATCAGCGTTTAGTGGCATTAACTAAAAACACTGAGATTTTGACTTTCTCCGAGAGGCAGTTCAAAATAAAAGAAAAATTTGAGGCCAGCAACGTAGACCGAACCCAGCTAGAAATATAACAAAATATTAATTTTGGAGTATTTTTTTTAGTACCCGCAAAGCTTTTCTCATCTACGTCGCTAAAGCTGGCAATGCATAGTCAAAGAAACACTATGGCAAAAAGTGCGGGAGTTTTGCTCAAATTCTGTCCATTAAAATTCGCTTCATTTTATTATTATTCAAACTTGCAACTTAAAAAAAAACACCCTGTATTTAACTTTCCATCTGTATCTGCAGAGAAGCATAACTTCAGCTTAATGTTGTTTGATGTATGTACTTGAAGAAAGTTTGCTTGCATGCAAATATATTTTCCAAATAAATAATTTGATGTTTTAGCTTTCAAAATTATCCTTTTTTTGTTGCTCATGACTAGTGAGACTTATTTTAACAAATTTATTTTCAATTTGTTTTTCTCCGCCTCTTTTTAACGTTTCTGTTCATTTTAGTACGCCTCTAACAAAACTTGCACTGCACTTTTTGTTTGCAATTTACTAGTATGCACTGCTTTCTGTCCGTCTGTTTATGCCTCCTCGAATAAAAGTTGAAAATCATTTTCATAATGTTGAAGTTTTGTGGGAGTTTTTCTTTGCCAACATAACACACTCTAGTAAAATGATTATTTTTCTTGTCTGCTTGTAAAAAATATTTAACAATTTGTCAAAATTATACTTATGCTGTTTTACTGGATGGCGGCCGTAATACACATACTTTACGAATTAAATGACAGAACTGCCTTAACAATAGACGTTAGACAACATCATTTGTCAATGGCATAAGATTAATGGGGCATCGTTTGGAGTAGTGAGATGAAATAAAGAGAAGAGGGAAAATACCGGCACACTCTCAAGGGCAGTAGGGAAAAACGTATTTTCTTAAATGACCTTTTCAAAGTAAATTTGTTTGCTCGTTGAAGCTGTCAAAGCGGACAAATATGAATGGGTATATTAGCAAGAAGATCGCTAAAAATGTATGATTCGTGTTGAGGCTCGTGAGCTGCCCAAATAAATTTTAATTTTTAAAGTGTAATTCGCAGCAATTTCAGTAGTTGGTCTGCCCCAAAAATTGGTCTACTCTGGGTTTTTTAATGCCTCTCGAATATTGTTTTCAAATTTTTACTGCCATTTTAATAAGCAATGGGGAGGAGAGATGAAAAACAAATTACTTTTTTCTATTTATTTTATTTTTATTTCGCGTATTCCTTTTTTTGCTAAAATTGATTACATGCTCGCATTAATTATAATATATTTATTTTCAAGAATTATTTTTTTTTTTTATTTAATTTTTTCCTCAGGTGCTTACCTTTCTTATTGATTCCTCACGTTTTCGTTATCCCGAAAGAGCCATAGTTTTTCTGGCCGTATGCTATTTGGTCGTGGGTTGTGCTTATGTGGCTGGCTTGGGTGCTGGAGACTCAGTATCCTGTCGTGAACCTTTCCCACCACCTGTCAGATTGGGCAGATTACAAATGATGTCCTCCATAACGCAGGTAAATAATCCAGTTGCCGAATTTAATTTCAAAAAACCAAAAACAAAATCACAATAATTTTTCATTAAGCTTAACTTGTTTATTACTTTTTCTATTTCTTTTTGCTGTTTTAGGGCCATCGGCAGTCAACAGCTTGCACAGTACTTTTTATGGCTTTATATTTTTGTTATATGGCTGCCTTTGCCTGGTGGTCATGTTTGGCATTTGCTTGGTTTTTGGCTGCCGGGCTAAAATGGGGTCACGAAGCCATTGAAAATAAATCACATCTATTTCATCTTGTGGCCTGGGCCATACCAGCGTTACAAACAATATCGGTGCTGGCATTAGCTAAAGTTGAAGGTGAGTGGCCAACTCATAATTAAACAAATTTTTAAAAACAGCAAAACAAATAAAAGAGAAACATAAATTTTAACTGACATTTAAGCCACACAGGATTATAGAAGAGCGAAAAAAAAAGGTTCTATTTAACACTTTTTTGTTCACTTGAAAGACTCCAACGTTGTTTAAGCAGCCAACTAAAATTAAGTACACGGCTAAACTACAAATATTTGAAAAACTACAGAAAACGTGACAAGAATTTTTAAAACTCTCACGTTTACTTCTTGTATGTGTGTGTATGTGTGTAGGTGTGTGTGTGTGTTTATTCCTCTTTTTGTTTTGTTTAATATTTATTGGTCAAATTTGTTTTTAGCAGTCTGTACAGGAAATGATTCAAAAATGTATTGGCAGAGTTATATGAAGAGAAAAGGAGAGGAAATTTAAAAAACTTTTGTTTAATGACTCAGTTTGTAAATATTTTCTTGTTCATTGAAAGTATTAACGAGGGTGATTCGTAGTGCCATCAATTCCAACGTATTCAAATAAAAGTTGCCAACTACTAGAAACCAACTGGTAAAGCCATTTTAAGCACTATTTTGATTGGTCAAAATTATTGAAGAAGGGCGATAGAACGCTACTCGCTATTTTAATGTATTAACGAGGATCATTTTCAATGCCATAAATTCCAACGAATTTAAATAAAACAAAACAACTACTAGAAACGAAGTGTTAAACCCATTTTAAACACTATTTTGATTGGTCCAAATTATTGAAAAAGGACGATAGAACACTACTCGCTATTTTAATGTATTAACGAGGGTAACTTTCAATGCCATATATTCCAACGAATTTAAATAAAACTAAACAACTACTAGAAACGAAATGTTAAAGCCTTCTTAAGCAAAGAAATGTGCTTAAATGTGCACTCTTTTGATTGGTCCAAATTATTGAAAGTGGTCACTTCTTCTTGCCTTTTTTTATGGCATTTTCTTAAAGCAGAAATTGTGAAAGCTAAATATCGCTGGCAGGCCACATTATAACATCATTCCAATGAAAGACAAAGTATGTGATTTAACAACGACTCATTGATTAGCGATTCTCAATATTTCGCCTGTAAAACGTGACGAATTTTTAATATTTATTCTCCATACGTTGCAAAAGCTTTGTTTCTTACTTACCTTCTATGAAAGCAACATTATATTTGTTTCTTTCCTTATACGAGTAGGCAAAATAAGAAATACGCTTTTGCATATTTTATCACTTTTTCGTGAAAATGACTTCTCTTCTCGCTTATCCCCCTCCTTTACAGTGGGTGTATTACAAAATATTTCGCCGGCTGAGTGTAATATTTTAAATGCCTACATTTAGTATTCGTATATTCATGCCCATTCTTACGTACTTTATAAACGTTGCAAAAGTATGTAAATGAAAAAGGAATTTAACATGAATTTTGACGTTGTCTGAAAATGTGATTTGAATATGGAAAAGCTTGTGAATGAAGACTTTAACAAGAAAAAATTCAAAAATTTAGGCAAATTTTTATTTAAAAAAAAAAATGTTTTTGAAACTTATAAAAAAAGTTTAATTTTCTTAACATTTTTGTTACACAGTTTGTTGCTTGTAATTAGCAAACTGTTTCTACTTTTAAAGGTGTAATACTTGGGAGAACTCCAACTGGTATTTAACGGCGTTTACATGTGCTACATGTGGCCTTAAAATGCTTCAGTAGAATAAAAAGCTTTTAAGCTTATAAAAGGTGTGGTTTTTAGATGAGATGTAAATTAAGTCGATATTGGCACAAGACGTTTTTTAAAATGGATATTTTCTAAAATCTTTTACCTGCTGCACTATCCTACTCAGCCGTATGACTCCTTCACATGAATACCTGATTGGATTCCAACATATTCTAAACTTTTTTATATGCAAATTGGTGCTGTATGTGCCACACTATCATACAAATATAATTCATATGATGCAGTCGTTCAACTCCTTCACATGAAAACCTGATGCGATCCCAAACTATTTTAAAAAATCTTTTAAAAAAAGTTATTGTATGTGCCACACTATCATACAAATATGATGCAAGCAACTTTTTATTTTTTTTTTCATTGCTTATTGATGTAAATACAACTCTGTTCGCAAGAAAATTGTCGTATGTATGAAAATTTTCATAAACTTTTGCAAATCGTACGTGTCTATGAAACCTGTCACATATATGCATTTTTAGGTCGCACTATCCCATTTTTATACCCTTCTCCAAAAAGGATGGAAGGGTATAAATAAGTTTGATATAGGGGATGCAATTTCAATAAATATTGATTTCCGACCATATAAAGTATATATATTCTGGATCGTTATAAGAAGGGGAGTATTTCGTCTGTCCGTCTGTCTGTCTGTCTGTCTGTCTGTCTGTCCTCATTTCCTTCCGGTAATTTTGTTGCGCTCAAAATTGACCTTAAATTTTGTCTAAAATCAAAAATTTTTTTACCTATCTGTTCTAATTTCTTTCAAAAGTACCACTTATAAAAAAAAGCAAAATCGGCCGATAAATAAAAAAAAATATAGCCAAAAAATTATTTCATATATTTATATGAAGAAAATGCAAAAAATCCACGCTGAGTAACAAACCAAGAGCATGTGTATTGGCAAGCACGTCTACGTTTGCAGCCAAACTTGCTATTGAAATTTCATTATAAAGTTGGGTAGATAAACGACTATTTTTTCTTTATTTTACCCTTTTTGAACGACATATGTGCTATATTTTTTTTTTTGAGTATATTTGTAAAGCAACGGAGCCACTGGGGATCCGTGGCTGGATGCTTATGTATATGAATAGAAAATTTTTGTTTTTGTTTTTTGTTTTTGTTGTAGCAAACGCAAATTCATTTGGTGGTGGTTTTGTTTGTGTATACTTTTATGTGTTTGCAATACGATTGTATAGTATTCTGGCATATGAAATGTTTTTTTGCCATCATAGTTTTCTTAAGCATTTTTGTACATGCATGCACACAGTGTTGCAAAAATTTCTCCAACTATATATAGCTATTGTGTTTCGATTGCCTGCGATATGGAGCCATGAGAGCCTCCGTGGAGCTGTTATCAATGGAGATCTTGAATTTGGTGGGTGGCGTCGCAAAGAATTCCTAGCGCTGCAGAGAGCAGCAGAAAGAGAAAGAAAGGTAATCTTAGAAAGTAGTAATCGGTGAACACCTCCTCACGAAGTAATACTATGACGATATGGGTACGTTTTTAAGTTCTTCTTTATGTTGCTTATTTTTTGAGAGAACATATCCATGGAGAAGGGTATAGAAGATTCGGCACAGTCGAATATAGCACTTTTACTTGTTTCAGCACACATGCCACATTTAACAAATCGCACGATTCTGTAGGATGGTGTAGCAGAGCCTTAAAGGCCCTAAAGATGAGTTTTAAAACAAAATTTTAAATAATAATAATAAAAAAAATTAAATGCATTAACTGTGCTCGTTTATGTTTTTCTCCGGGGAAAAGTTTAGCCGGCATCACCAGTATTCTCCAACCCTCTTCTTAAATATTTTATGAGGGAGTTTTTTCTCTACAGTTGTGGGTTATTGCGTTCCATTTAATACGTTTTTTGTTTATTATTTTAAAACTGATTGGAAAATACAGCAACCACCATTTTTTCTTTTTTTAAAGAATCGACCTCTTAGAACTTTTGTATAAAACTGTTCCCCACATTTTTTTTTTTTTTTTTGGAATTTTCTCTGACGGTGCAGATACATTTATAAAGCATTTAAGGGAAATCGACGAAAACGTTGCACAGATTTTCTTTATAGTTCAATAAAATTTCCACCGGAAACCTGCTCGCCGTCATTCACTAATAAAGATGATTAAGCCTAAAAGATAATTAAATAAATTTTAGTACTTCGCACAGAATATCGCTGGTGTTGATAGTGAGTTGAAAAGAAGGGGAAAATAATAACTATTTATAAATGCTTATAAATTTTGAGATAAAGCTGTCACAAACAAGAAGGAACAGCGTGGAAGACAAGAGGCTTGTTCCAGCGTATTGAATGTGTTGGCTGGGGGGAAGTAATTGGAAAAGAAAACAACTTTTCATGCAATTGGTTTTACAGGAAATGAAGACCTTGTACAGATTCTATATTATAGGGTGTTCACCAGGGAAGTCTATTTTACTAAGTTTAAAATAATAGGCAAATGGTCACTTCTGCTGCTCTTACAAAAACATTTACTCCTCCAAATCGATAACTAGAAGAATGGTGAGCCATACCCACATACTTAACGTTTCATGGGAGCCCAAAAAGATAAACCCCTAAAGTTGTTAGAAAGGAATATTTCATTGCTGAATTTCAATGCTGTTTGCAAGAAATCACATGCACATGAAATATTTTTTTAAGCGAATTAGCGGTGAAAATAAAGTCCACATTAATATGTTTCAATTTCGACTATATAAAATAGTGAAAAAGCTTTTGGTAGAGCAATCAATTAACTCTAGTTTCAGCTCCATTTCAGTAGGAATAGTGTGTAATGAGTCCTCAACACTATAAGCTACATTGGCATTATCTCTCGCTCTTCTTAAGAGACGAGACACACAGCTTGATACCACCCAGTTTGCATGGAAATAACTTTCTCTATTCTATCCTTTCTCTAAGGCCCTCATAATGTATTCTATAAGGCAATATTATCTCGTAAATATTTCAGTAAATGTTAGCAGTTTCATAACTTTTGTTGTTCACTGTGTGCCTGAGTTTTTCTCACTCTCCACATTTTAAATGATTTTTATATCTAAAATTTTTCCACCAGTTTCACCATTCCTGTCAAGAAAGTGCTTGACGACAAGCTTTAAATTTGCGAAATGTAATCATAAAATTTCCTCTGTGATTTTTAATCATTTCAATGCACTGTTCCAGTGTATGTCCTGCTTATTTTTACTTGCCATCTGCCAAATGGTTACAGCTCATCTCTTGTTAGAAAATGAAATGTCTTATTGAAACACCATGTATCATTGCACAAAAGTCCAACATTACTAAGAGAGAGGGGGAAACAAAAAGCAAAATCTTGTTCAAAAGCTGTACAAACTACAAATTGCTTTTCGGTGCGTTCAAATTTTTCTATTGAGTAATTTGGCCTGGAGGGGTTCAGTTGAATAACTTGAAGAAAATGCTGGGAAAATATGCGTTGCTAAACTGCAAAAAAAAAAAAATTTTTTTTGCCTTCAATTGAGGCCATTTCACAAATGTTTTATATTTTCCTGCATACAGTGGCAAACAAAAGTTATCAGGAGTGACAAAATTTAATCAATTCGTTGTGTAATCAGTTGAAAGGATTACTAACAAAAGTTTAATTGTAGTTTGAAATTCATTTTCAATCTTTGTTGCTCTTATACACGAGGGCCACTGTTCGCTGAACATTTGCCAGCAAACAGTTTACGAGGTGTGATCAAAAAATAAAAGTTTTTTTAATATTTTTCAAAAGTATTTATTATCTTTTTATTATCTTGCCCCCTTCAAAAGAATCGGCCTCAGATATAATACACTTATGCTTTTTTCCAATCCTCAAAACACTTCTGAAACGTCCTTTTTGGTATCGCCAACAGTTCCTGTTTCGATTTTTCTTTTATCTCCTCAATCGTAGCAAAACGTCTTCTTTTCATCGGTGTCTTCAATTTTGGGAACAGAAGAAAGTTAGGGGCTCCAAGTCTGCTGAATACGTTGTTTAAAGCATGCCAGCTGGTTCGTTATCACAGTGCAAAATCCATGATTGGGTTTTCCGCAATTCTGTGCGTTACTGGTGAATTGCTTAGCGTAAACGGCTTATAACTTCAAGGTAGTATTCCTTATTGATGGTGCAACCATGTGGCAAGAAATCGTAATTCAACACACCATTGCAATAGAAGAAACCAGTAAGCAAATTTGACCTTCACATTTGACCGTCGTGGCTCTTCTGGAAGCATCCATTTTTTCAAATAATAAAGACATAAATTCGGCAGATAATAAAAAATTCGTTTTGTTTTCTCGACCAAATTCTGTAAATAGGCTTACAGAATCAAACATTGTAAAAAACAAACTGACAGTCCAAAATGGCTGATATTGCTGATATATATATATATATATGTAGTAAAGAATTACGGTATCTTCTAAAATAGAAACAGAATTGCGTTTCTAAAAATATATTAGATTTATTTACCCTATTTAACAGTACATTTATAATTACAACTATACCTAAAAATATATTAGAAACAACATTTAATGCTTTTATTCCGCTTCTATTGCTCTACTTTAATTCACTCCCTATAACTGTGTTCGACTACGTGTAACTCTTTCCCTTCGCTATCACAATTCGTATCTCCTGTATTCCCCACAGTCCATTCTGTGAGTCAATACGCTTGCCTTAACGCTGCCCTTAGCAAAAAAAAAATAATTTAAATAACCTTTAACGGTTTAATAACTTTTGCTACTCACTGTAAGGCTGCTTAATATCTTTCATGCGAGAGTTTGTCTCACTCTACACACTTTGAATGATTTTTATGTCTGCTTTCATCGTAGGCGTTACCCAAATAAGAAATATAATATGAAATATAATAAATATTATTCTTCAAAGCTGTTCCTTTTCCAAGGCACACATTTTGCCAAAGTTAATAAAATTTAATATGGAAAACATCTATAATTTTCCAGCAAAAGATGTGTGTTCATCACATGTGTGTTTATGCCTCCGTTGAGGTTGTTGTCTTCCTGCCTTTCTTTAATATTCTTTCTTGTGGCGGAATTGTTGTTTTCGGCATCGGGGTGGCTTTAAGATAAGAGGCTTTCCATACATGAATCGATATACACTCATATATATCTTTTTGTATCATGTGGCGCGGACCCCTGCCTGGGATTTCTCTTTTATATATACATATATATGTATATATATATATATATATTTTTTAAAAAAGAACATCATCAGAAGAGCATTTAAAGGAAGTTAATTTAATGATAACAACAGCAATAGTAATAATCAGACAAAGAAGAAGGAAATTAAAGGCAAATATAAATTTAAAGTAAACAAATACAAAATAGACTAAAAATGCAGATGTTATTTTAAGTAAGAAGGAAAAAGGGGGAGAGACAAATAATATGAATTTAAATATTTATTTTTGCTCATTAGCCAGTTAATAAACATTTAATTTCTCTAAATTAAAAATAAAATGGCGACTACAAAATTTTTTTATAAAAGCTTAAATTATATTGCTGGAGTTTTTGCTTGAAAAAAAAACACTGTTACGCAAATTGCCATTTTATATAGTTTAAGGAAGAAAAAAAGTGTCGCAGGATATCTAGTGGAGATCAAATGACAATATGAGAACAATGATTTCTTTCATGTGCATATGCCTGTTTCACAACTGCCGAAACAAATTTAAAGTTCTAAGAAAACCTTGGCAAAGAGGGGGAAGAGGGTAAATGAACAGTGTAATTTTAGTCATAATTTTATTTAGGGGAAGTACATATTGCTTTATTAATGGAAATGTTTAATTAAACGACTTTAATTCGATTAAAATGTATGAAAATGGTGTATAAACCAAATGAGAATTCTATAATAGAGGTAAATAACCGAGATGGCTACTTATGAGCAGGCGTTACCGTTAAGTCTTTACCGTTAAATTTCAAAATTATTATTTATCAATTAAAAAATATTGTTTGAAAATTTTTTTTGTTTTCTAAGCTTTTCCTTGTGCTTGCAGTGTCCAGTTTGAGTCACGTTTTAAATACTTCTGGTATGATTAAGTTCATAAATAATATTTTTCATTAATAGCCTCAAAAGATTAATAAAGAAAAAAAAAATAATTTTTAAATCTTTTCGAATAAAACAGCATTACAATTATCAGCGAATATAAAGAGACACATTTTATTGACTTGAAAAAGACAATTAATGACTTAATAAAGTCTTTATATGGGTGTTGATTTAATGCCTGTTTGCTTGCAAATATTTTTTTCAAATTCTCCTTTTCAACTCTTTTGAATGGCTTTCAGTTAAATTGTTGTGTTTTCTACACACATCTTATGTCTTCAAGTCATAATTTTGTCACAAAATAGTTATTTGTTATTATTTTCGCCGTTTTTACAATTTCCAAAGTCTTTCGCTTAAACATTTAATTGAGCCTGAGAATGGAAAAAAAAATAGAAAAAAATAATTTCATACTCTAAAGCAAAGTTGGCTGAAAATTGTTTAACGTTTTGCTTGAAAGCTTTTTGTGCTTTATTTAATACTATGCTTTTAAAAAAATATTCACAACTTATTTTTTAATTGCTTGGCAAAATCTAAAAAAAAAAAAAAAATGTTTAGATAATAATCGGGAGTTTAAAAAAGGCAGCAACGAAAATCAATTATTTTTAAGAGTGAGAAAAACCACAATTAACTTTTAATTTAAAAAATATAGAAATCTGATGTATGATAAATACCAAAAATAAGATATAATGAGAGTGCTTAATTAAAAGCGAAGAAATATATGTACAGTGGTAGACAAATGTTAATAAACATTTCGAAACTGTTCATACATATTAATTTATTAAAATTTGTTATTGTTGTACAAGGTGTTCGCCAGGCCACAGGAGGTTGGTCTGCATATGTCTGCATTTAAGATTCACTTGACCACTTACACTGCCATACATATGCCAATAGGATGATACAGCCCTTCCATGACAACAGCGATTTTCATGAAAACCTCGGAATAAGGGAGGGGCACATTTTCATTCTAATGGGTTCCGCTCAATGGCAAAACCCTTAAGTTGTTCATCGCTAAGCTTTGCATCCATTGAAAGTTATAACCTGAAGTACAATTTGCTCCAGAAGGATCATTTATCAAAATAAGAATCATTAATTAATAGTGGTCAAATACCACTTTAAATTCAATGAAATCGATGGCTTGCAGACTTGGTGGCAATGTGTACACATGAGAATGAGTGCATCCTGTCTAGGGTTCGTTAAACCGTTATCTTCAAATACCACTTTAAAATTATCCTTCATTAAATTAAAAATTATAGACAAACAAAGTAGTATACCTTCCCGGGGAAGACCCTTGCAAAATGCATGAATAGAGAATTTAAGAAAAATTATGCAAAACATCACAAAATGTAACTGATCCGACTTCTGGATACCGCCGTCAAAAGTTACTCCTCACTATCTCTTCATGATTAATTAAAAGTTTTCGAAATTAATTACACTGCATTAATTTTTCAGATTGCTTTTAAATAAAGTGGAAATACACTCTCAGTCAGCAGCTTCTTAGGCCTCCTTGGGGAAGATTGAAGTGCGGCTAGAATTCGCAAAGGTGTTGTTAAATGTTCCCACCAAAAATTCTTTTGGACCAAATTTATTTCGAAATTGTCACAAAATTTTATTTCCCGTGTAGAATGAATTACCACAAAGGGAAAATTTAGAATGATAGAGATGAGAATAGTTCAGTAAAAGTTTAGCATTTTTCTAAATATAGAAAACAATTTAAAACAAAATATTTTTAATAAAAAAAATATAAGTTTTAAATATATATTGCTTTTATATCTCCAATATTTTTTGATATAATTTTTATTCTATTTGAATATAAAAAATAATTTCAAAAATATATATGTATGTATGTATACATATATAAAAATATAGTCTGAGTGGTCGTATTTAGAAATTAAAGTTTGTGACATCAACGGACAACTAAGTTAAACTTTGTCTGTTCATATCAGCTTGTTCACACTTAATACGTAAAAATTAACACAAAGTACAGAAGTTCGGCAGCTTTTAACTTTTTCCAAACGTTCCGCTTTTTGGCAACTTCCGGTGGTCGACTACCATTAAAAAAAAATAGTTAAAACTTTATTACGAGGACTTGCCATAAAAACAGAAGATTAATTATGTGCTAACATTTTCTGCCCCCCACCTTCATATCATTTGGCGAAGTACAAAGTGCACATATGACGTATACTGTGCCACCCGGCCTTTAAACTCCAATCAGATTAATTTAAATAATTTTTTACCATCCAGACTTAATGAACATGATAACACAACGATATTGTAAGTATTTGTACACCTAATCCTCCTTTTACACGACAGATACGTTTAAAAAAAAAATTCGTGTAAAAAGAATTTATGTAAAAAGACAACTTGTAGCAAACCGTATTAAAAAACACTTTTTAGAATTCACTTAAGACTTTATTTAGCTCATTAGATAAGAAATATATAATATATTAATATATAAAATATTATATAAAATTTATGAGTAGAAAAGGTTAAAAAAATATACATAAACAGAACAAAATTTTGGTCATTTTATGACTTACAGACTGCTGCTACTAGAATTAATTATTACATAATCCTCTCTAGTCTCTTGTATCACATATGTTATCTGAATGTTCGCACTTTCGTCGAAATATCTTTCCCTATTCAGGTTTAGGAGATTTCAGAAAAATTCCCAACCTATTCAAAATCCTGTTAAGAAAAAAAAAAAACAATCCGTGTAAAAAAGAAGTTCTCTTTTAACTCATGTTAAATCAAAATCGTGTAAAAAGAGAGTTAAGTGTACTTCTCTCTCTGTAAATGCTTGTATGTAGGCAAGTGTGTTTGCATGTGTTTATGTACACCCGTATTCGTTTATGACTTTCTTATAACAAATTGTTGCTATTGGTCTCCAATTACGGTTCCATTTTAATCCCTGTGAGTAGCAGTTTTGAAATCTTCATATATCAGAAACAATAACGCCAATCAGGTTTATTTACGAGTGTTATTTATTTTCCTGCACAGTGGGTGGCTTATCACAAATAATTATGAATTAATATTTTATATGCTCATGAAATCGATACTCACAATGGAACACATAATAATAATATGGGGATGATGAACACAAATTTTGTCCCCCGTTGGTTGAAAAATGTAATAATTATACGATTTACAGCAGTAGATATATTTGAATATCATACGACTGGTTACAATTATTGTCCCAAAAAGGCAATTGTTTTTTTTTTTTAATAATTGTGCAACCGAAGAGAACATGTAGGGTTTGCTTGACTGACAAGGAATTATTGCTCTTATTATTTTAATTATATACATATATACGAGGTGTGATCAAAAAAGAATCGTCAGTTACGTATGTTCGATTTCGTAATTTTTTTTTTGCTGTTACGTTGGTACACATGGCTGTTATACGAACATATGTTGGCAGTATCAGCCATTTTGGATTGGATAGAGCACACCTCGTAAATATACATATGTATTTTCCCCTTTCAGTCAAAAAGGTTTTACCGAACGAAAACTATTTAAAATTTTCTTAGTGAGAATTAAATTAAAAATAATGTGGGAATGAATCTTCTAACAAAAAATAAATTAATTATACTCGTATAAATGTTTTATTATTATTATTGCTGTTATTATTATTATTTTATATTATTTTATATTATTTTATATTATTATTATATATGTATATATTTTTTTGCCTTTAAAAAAGAAGTTATTATTTCAAAGTCTAGATTCACATTGGGAAACGTATTTAGGTCACATTGCTTTCTTAATTGTTCCAAAATCTTTTTAATGAGTTTAATTTAAAAATAATGTAGGAAATAATAAAAATATATATATAAAAAAAAAATAAGAAGTTAATCTTCTTAAAAAAATATATAGAATTTAGATAAATGTATTTTTTCGAAAATTAAAACTGTTATAATTACCAACAAAAAAAAAATAATAATTAACAATTTATTTATTTTTAAAAAAAATATATCGCAATAAAATATTTTCTATAAAGTTTTTTTTAACATATTTTTTTTTTGAAAAGTAAAGTTAAAGATAAAAGAAATTATAAATTTATTATAATTATATAATTAACTCGAATGCTCTGCAAGAAATGTTTCGCAATGTGAACAGAGACCTATTCTCATTGTGACAAAGTGAATTTTGAAGCACAAGTATTGGGTTTCCTGGTATTTTTTTTATTATTTAACACTTTCTGATTTTCCGCTTTGAGGCTGAAGTCGTAACCACATTATCACAGCAGAAACTATTAAGCATTTGGATTTTTCTTAATCGCACTGCGATTTGAATGGTGGCATAGAGAGAATACCGCCATCATTGCTTTTGCCGTATGATTTTCCGATTTGCAACTTGTAGAAAAATCCTCCCTCAAGCGAGAATGTGTTTTAAGGAATTCAAGTGATCCGTCAAAGTCAAATAATCGGTTACTCACAGCTACGCTCAGAACTGAAAAATTTACGATCCTCTCAAGTTTGGCTGCAAAACTTGTGTTGCTCTAAGCTTTTCTGGCGATGTCCTAACGCCGTTACATTTTTAATTTCTTGGCTTTTCGGCTGTGATCTCTGCTTACCAACGCACTCTTATGCTACGTAAGTGGTGGCAAAATCTCCCCTTTTTAACACCATCTTCACAATCACGTAAATCTGAAAACTTTATTCTCTTGTCAACGAATATTAGCAGGAAAATTTAATGGCAAACTTCTATTTTTTTCTCTCTCTCTCTTTTTTTGAATATTCCCAATTGAGGCATTATTTATAGTAGATGCAGACATAACAATGATTTTTCAAACATGCACGTAAGAGCTCGTTGTTTTTTCCTTTATTTTGCTTAAGGATGCATCACATCCCCCTTTTTGTTTACCAAAGTTTTTCATGAGCTTTATCTTGAAAGAAACCCCTTTTTTCTTACTGTTTTCATATGACAAATTTGTTTTCTGTAGAAAAATCTTGTTGGCGTCAGACGTCTGCCAGACGTAAAATTTAACAGGCCATCAAGGATGGCTAAAGGATATTGTTTATTTTGCTATGAAATTGTCATGATTCACAAGAAAAAGAAAAAATTAAATTAAAAGAATTGAAAAATAAGTGGAAAAATTATATCACAATGTGATGGATGAAGAAAGAAACTGCATGCATATTCTAATCCTGTTATATGTGTATGTGTGAGGGCCCATGTTTGTTCAAAATAGAACCCTGCAGACGTGAAAGCGTTCACTAAATATCTGTTTGCAAAGACAAATGGAAATCACTGTAAAATAGAGGAGTCCCATGTGTGTGGGGAATAGAACCCAGCAGGTGTTAAACTGTACACTAAATTGCTCTTCGCAAAACCGGTATAGACTATCAAATCTCAGATTCTATTTTCATTTGTATCAGAAAACTAGCTAGTAAATGGATTCTCCCTAATTCTCACGCAAACTGCACTGCACCACAGGGTTGCATTTCATTTGAAATTTAGCCGAAAATAGCATGAATAACTTGACGTCAATCACTTGGTGGTATCATGTGTCTATATGAAATATTTATGTATTTATTTATAAAATTTATGAACATCAAGCATTAAGATAAATCTTTGACTGGCTTAGATTATGTTTTGCTATTCAGAGAGCATACGATCTTTTTAATTTAATAAATGCAAAGTACTTTCAGCACAACTAACAGTACGGCACAGTAACGCTGACTTACGGCTAAGCCATGTGGCAGTGCAGATTAAATATCGTAAGCCAAAGCAACACCTTCAGTTCAAATTGACTAAAAGTGTGCATCTTTGCACGTATGCAATTTTTGTTGTTGCAATTTTTTTAATTTAATTTTTTTTTTTTTTTTTTTTTTTTTTGTTGCAATTGACTGGCGGCCGCTCATTGCCGGCTTTGCAGCTTGTGGCCCAGCGTCTTCTAACACTGTAGTTTAATGACTCCAGAGTAAAGAAAATATTATATTTTAATTGCAATTTAATTTAGTGCTCGGAATTAATTTTATGCAGAATATTCATATTTTTAAATCCCTTCGGGTTGCTTATTTGGAATTGATTACCAAAGATCATTGGACCACTTTTAAACGAACTGTCTTATAACAAATGGAGTTTTAACCAACTCCAAATGAAAAATGAATAGGAAGAGCAATCAAATCATATGTTTAATTATTTCAAGCAAGGATAATGCATCGACAAGCACACCTCTTATACGGATTTCCCCAAAATATATATGTATATGACAGCCATATACATCGGTATATATAAATGTGCCGCCGAGGCACTGTGCCGCCAAAAACATTTCTCACGAAAGTTTTTCCTACCAAAAGATGTATATATGCGAAATATGGAGAAAATCTAACAAGTACCACGCCCACCTCCCACCCAACTTCAATTTGAAAATTGTAATAATTTCGAAATCAGAAATCAGAGAAGAGCAAAATTTTACAAAAATTTCTTTATTTTCTCAGTCATTGCCGCTCATTTAATACAACATATCTAACATATATACATGCATACATAACATATACGAGGTGTGATCAATTATTTTCAACTTTTTTCCAAAAGTATTTATATATTCATCAGTAGCTATTTTGCCCACTTTCTATAGATATATAACAAAATAATAATTAATAAAATATCTATTTATTATTATAAATTTATTAATTTACTTATTAAATATTTAATGGAAACAATTTTTGATCAAATTTTTAACATAAGTGCCAACAATTTTATAAAAATTATTTATTTTATAATCAAATGTAATTAATTTAAATAGTTTTTATTTGTATATAAAATAAATAATTTAATTTTAATTATTTAATTAATATAAAAAAAACCCCTAGAAGAATTTAATTTAAAATATTATTAATAATTTTAAATATTATTAATATTGACTATCCCTCTCGGATATGATAGAGTTATGCAAGCGTTTTTACTAATCCTCGAAACACTTCTGAAACGCGCGTATTGCTATCGCCTGTTTCGATATTTCCTTTATCTCCTCAATTGCAGCAAAACGTTTTCTTTTCATCGATGTTTTCAGTTTTGGGAAGAGGAAAACGTCAGCGTGGGCCAAGTCCTCTGAATACAGTGGTTGAGGCACGATTACTGTTTTCTTATTGCTTAAAATCTGAAGCATAATCATCGATTTGGGACCTAGTGAGTTAGCAAGGTGGAAAATCCGTGATTAGTTTTCCCCCAAATTCTGTGCGTTTCTGACAAATTGCTGCGATGTTGTTTTTGCTCAAAATTTAGTAAAAAAATAGTAATCCAAAATGGCATATATGACAGACATTTATACTAACATAGCAAAAAAAAAAAAATGCCACAATCGAGCATACTTAATTTCTGACATTTGCAATTAACGGTTATTTTTTGATCCCACCTCGTATACGTATTACAGGCTACTAAAAAGATATATTAACAATTATTAGCAATAGTCCCTTTCGGATTCTATAAATTATTCATTGCCTGTTTTTTTTCATTAAATCTTTTTTTTTTTTTTTTTGCAAATAAATATCTTTTCACATCAATGAATCAAATCACTTTTTCTATAAATTTTTTTCTGCAGTCTGAGCCATCGAAATCGAGGGCTCTGACTGCAGAATGAGATAATGTATGAGGTCTTCCATGAAGGTCAACCTAAAAACTTATTCTCGTGTGTCTTAAATTTGTATTTCTTGTAGTTTTATGACTTGATTTTATTGCGGCGGCTGCCAGCTGTCAAGAAGTCAGCTGGCTTTGTTGGCTGCATAGAACCATCTTGGTAGATTCTAAAAAGCTCGTTTCTCTCACTTAAAAACAAAATCAAGAATTGCTGCAACAAAAATTGCATGTCTAAACGAGGACTAGGTTTCAAGAATTGCTGCAACAAAAATTGCATGTCTAAACGAGGGGTAGATGTTGTAAAAGTAATACTATACATATCAATTTTTTTTTTTTAATTTTTTTATGCTAACAACTGCTATTTTACAAATTAAATAGACTTTGTATGATAAATTTACGCTTAAATACTAGAAGCTATAATAGGGCCAATTCAGCTGTTGGTGCTGGATTGGAGTGGGCTATTACAATTAACAAAAGAAATCATTGTAAATACATAAGAAGAATGACTGAATGAATAAAGTATTGTTAATCTCAAAAGCTTTCAAAGTTTAAATGCCAAAATCATAACTGCCTCCTCCTTTTCGAAATTGCCAGAACAAATAGAAAGCAAACACTTTAGAAATATTTTCTTCCGACACATAATTGGGGTCCTCTTGCCAATAATTAGCCACATTATTATAAAAAGTTTTAAGTTTTCAAAGTCTATTAAGATATAATGGGAATCTGGCATTGAGTATTAAAAATGTGTAAAAGTAATTTTGATAAAGTTAATTATGGCGATGATGATAATGATGATGATGATGATGATTATGATAATGATGATGATAATGATGATGATGACAATAAAGTGTGGCGTGTCTTGTGCTGTTTGGAAAGCCAAACTTTTAAAATAATTTTTGAATTGAAAGAAACCAACTTTATGAGAAACTTTTTTTTAATGAATATCATAAAAATTAGCAGTCAAAATTTTGAATTGATTAAAAAAAAAACCATTCAGAATTTAATGATCGCGAACAGTTGAGAAGCACTTCTGTAACCATATACTTTAAAGCTTTATAGCAATGCAGAAGGAGCCTTCAAAACCTGTTAAATAATAATTCGAAAGTGTGTTGCCGTTTTCCGTCTTATCGCTGTTTGCTGTCGTTTGTCAAAATATTTGATTTAGTTTTGCTAAATAAAATAATTATTGATTTATAACCGGCAGTTGGCCGCGTATTTTTTTATTTTTTATTTATTTATTTTTTTTTTTTTTTTGCTACAAACAAACATTTTCTAAAGTGTCATTTAATTATGTTGTTTTACAACAGTTTTATTACATGAACAAGCCCCTTATCTCTCCCCTTGGTGTGCCTAAGTGTCTTGAAAACTGTATAATAATTAAAAAATTATATCTGTACGGTTAGAAAAGCATACTCGATTATGGCTGGAGTTGTAGTTGGAGAGGCATGGCAAACACAAATACATGCAACGAAATGTTTTAGTGTGATTTTATCGCCCAACTGCAAATTCAGCTCTAAATATAATTTTTTACTTCTATGCTATTTTTACATTTTATTTTATGGAACTCTTAATTTAGGCTGAAAGTTTATTTCAATTGATGTAATAATATTTGGAAACAATTTAATTTTTATCACACATTGAAAAAGAAATTCTGTTTTACATCCTGTACGCAAATATAATTGCGAAATTTAAGCTTCTAGAATTTGTCATGGAAATATTCAATTATTAAATGGGGCAATTCATTTTTAATTGCCTTAAAAACTGAGTACAGTTGTGTTCAGACTGGTGAGCTTTTAATAGAAAATTAATTAGACATTGCAGTAAATCATACGCAGTTCTTTACGTATTCAAACGGGTTTATTATGAGTGTCGCTCTCGTATTATACCCTTCACCCTCAAAAAAGTTGGGGAGGTTGTATAGAAGTTTTTTATGGGCATTTCTAAAATGCTAGTGTGCTCTTTTAAAAATTATATTTTCTGGATCCATAATGCAAGTTGATTAAGCTCTGTCTGCCGGTCTGTCTGTCTGTCTGTCCTTGTTATTTTTGTTGCGCTGTAAATTTTGAGCTAAAATTTTGCTAAAAATCAAATATTTAATATCCCCTCAGCCCAGATTTTTCTCCAAAATCGGCTAATAATTAAAAGAAATATAGCCAAGAAATTCTTTTATGCATTTATAGGTAAAAATTGCAAAATTAAAGTTTGTTGCAATGCAGTACAACTATAGTAAGCAAAAATAGCTGGGGAAAAAATTCTAAAAGAAGGGAATATAACATTCGGCCCAGCCGACTGTATCAATTTGTTTTTTTTTTTAAATTTATTAACAATATGAAATTTTGTACTCCCAAGAATTTATTGGTTTTTAATTCGTATTTATTCATATTTTTCTTTTATTTATTCACTAAGATTTGTTTCAGTGTAGACAACTCTTTTTTGTTACAGATTGATGAATTAATAGACTTTTTTCTACATGCAACACGCGAAGCATCACCACAACATTATCGATTAACCTTTTAAAGACCTATCGAATGCCTCTTGAAATTTTTCTGAATATTTTAAACCAAAAAAAAGAATAAAATTTTTTTTGGCATTTAAGTTTACAAAGAGCTGCTTAGAGTGAACTCTAAAGACTTGTTGTTCCCAAAGCCTTTTAAAGGTGTTTTTTTTTTTTTATTATTAAATCTTTTTAAATTCCTGCTTGACAATGTTTTGTTTTTCATATCCGAAACTATTTGCCATTTAACACTTATGACAACAAGGAAGAAATGCTGGCAGTGACTTTAAGTCTTAAAACATTTCCTTGTCGGCAAAAGAACTCTACACACAATCAATCGAGAGAAATAAAACACTATTCACTTCTCTTCTTTGCAATACACATTCAAACATTTTTGTTTGAGTGGATTTCGTTGTAGAAAAATTGCTGGCCAGCAATAAAATGATATCGAACGGATAATGAAAAATATTGGAGAGGCAGAAAAAGCGTTCAAAAGTGGTATTTAGAAAAAGGCCAAAAAGAAAATTTTTGTAAATAATAATTTGTATTTGCCAATGTTTTAATATGAAACTTAAAAGGTATTTTAAAGCCGTTCTTGCTTGATCAGTGATGCGTTCCATCTGTCATTGTCAAGCAAAGTCGTCGTCTGATTTATGATAATAATGATTTTTAGTCAAATTTTGTCTACGGCAAATGGTTTGCCCCATGTGACCACACCTTTGCATAATTTTTTTTTTATCTGTCTGCTGCCTCCGCCTATTGCAATAAATAAATTATTCTATTCACTATGGAAATTTTTCAATTTCAATTTCATATTCTTTCATTTATAAGCCAGCCAGTAAAAAAAAAATCTATTAAAGTTTAAAAAAAAAAAATAATATTAAAAGTTATACTGAACTTTTTACAATTTCTTTATACAAATTTATAGTAAAAAGTCATAAATTTATTTAAAGCTTTTTAATCCAATAAATAAAAACTGATTGTCATTTATATTTATACTTGCCCAGCTCATAGCATCTGCAAACAAACACTCACCCCCTCTAAATAACTGCCATTTTAAGAACTTTTCCAACAAACTTTAGAATTTTTAATGTGCTGCTTGTATAAAATTTATGATGGCAGTCTTTTGTCGTGCCTCCATTGTCAGAATAAAGAAATAAATATTATTATAGATTTTATTTAAGTTTTATTATAATAGATGTTATTGTTTTCAATTTGCTTTTGATTAAAAGTTTTGAACTCTCAACAACAGCAGCAGCGCAGCAGTCAAAGCAATATCAATAAATAGTTTTATAGTTGTTTTGCACTAAAAACCACATTGAAGATTGAAGTAGGAAAAAACTTATCAAAAAACACAAAAAATAAATTATAGAAATTTGCATAGTAATCTTTCAGACAACAGCAAAACATTATGAATTATTCAAAATTGTTTAAATAAAAACAAGATCAAAAAGTTTTATTCAATAACTAAAAGAGAGCGAATATTTTTCTGGGCAAGTTTGCTGGCTGTTGGTTGCCGTACCCTGTAGTATCTTGCTGTTTCCCCACTTTCTTCGACAATGTAATTGCGGGGAAAAATCTTTCACCATAACCGAAGTTCAATAAGAGCTCCCCAAGTTTATGTGAAATTTTATTGGATCCACAATTATGACATTTTTAAATAATCAAAAAAAAAAAGTTAGTCAACGTCCTTGAAAGCGATTTGAAATTCCTACGGAAAATTAAAAATTTTCTACTCAGCAGAATAATATTTTATTATTATAATATTTTATAATATTAATATTCCCTCCCCTCATACAGTTTTCCTATTTTTTTATTTCATTTGCTTCTTTGCGATGTCTACTGCTCAACACTTGTCATATTGAAAATAATTACCAATTGAAATTAATTATCTCGGCATATCAGCTGTTTTATATGAGCATTCCACTGCATCCTTGACAAGTACTTTGATGCTTCTTTTCGACGTCTACTGCTCAACACTTGTCATATTGAAAATAAAGACCAATTGAAATTGATTATCTCGGCGTATCAGCTGTTTTATATGAGCATTCCACTGCATCCTTGACAAGTACTTTGATGCTTCTTTTCGACGTCTACTGCTCAACACTTGTCATATTGAAAATAAAGACCAATTGAAATTGATTATCTCGGCGTATCAGCTGTTTTATATGAGCATTCCACTGCGTCCTTGACAAGTACTTTAAAAGTTTACTGCCAGTGAACTGTATGCGCAATCTAATCGACTTTTAGTCTGGTAGTGACCCATTGGACTTTTATTAAGAGATGGCCAAAAAAAAATTAATTAATTCTATTTGGATTTTTATTTTATTACAAAAAAACTAGTCGGTCCGGCACTTGCAAATTAGATATGATGCCAAAGAAATTGTTCATCAGCACAAACAGTTATAGATACTCTTTACTTAACAGTTTTTCTTCACAAAACAGTGGAATACATTTCGGACTTGCATGGAACAGCGTGCTGTACTTTAATGCCTTCTAGAATCTACTTCGGACTGAATGTTTGCTCGGTTTCAATTTATGACGCTGAGTAGTTTAGCCCATGATCTATAAGATAATAAGAAAATATGGCCTAAAATGGCGTCTGCATGGAAGATTATTATATTTTTTTTTTAATAAGTCGTGCGATTTGCCAAAGTTTATGACAATTTCTATAGGATCAGAGTTGCATTTACTTTAATCTGCCAAGAACAAATATGTTTCCATCAAATTTGTATCATAGTGTGGCACCTACAACACAATTTTTATGCTATTTAAAAAAAAAAATGTAATCACATCAGAATGCGAAGTAAAAGGAATCAAAAACTTTATCTCTCCAAAATGCAGAAATCAGAGGTCGCGGATTCAATTCCTGCCTAGACTCTGGGTGTTTTCCTGCGGTTAAGCCGAAAGCTTTGCGGTTTAAATTGATTTATAACGAAAAAAAAAGTTACTTTTCAAAAATAGAACCACTTTTGTAATACTATTTTCACCAACCAGTTGCTCCATCGGCCATTCTGCCAACTACCGGGCATCTCTTAAAGAGGGCTTTCATTTATTTTAAAGAAATTTATATGTGTTTTTTTCGTGGGGGTGTTGTTAATATTGCAGTTATCGTTGCTGGCCCACATCCACACATCTGCACATAATCTTTTAGTTTTGTGATGATAAAAACCAATCAAATTTACAACTGTAAATATATTCAAAAGCTCCAAGGCAATTTTAAGGCCTGAAATGACTCCAGAGTCTAAAAGCAAAATTATAGCTTTTAATTTCTTTATTTATACATTTATGATTTTATTCTATTTGTATAAGGCAAAGTGAACTGCAATCATTTCGAAAAATTTTTATTTACTATTTATAGTTATCGAATATTTATAGCAGTTATTGACAATTAAAAAATGTCCAGATCGTTAAACTTTTTTTTAATATCTCGTTTTATTCGTTTTATTTTCAATGCCAATTGAACTGAAAATCTGAATTCTGAACTATAAAACTACCGTTAGCTTTGACAATGAAAAAGTGTTTAAAAAAGTGTTATCGATTACAGAAGTTAGCAAACGAAAAAATTGTTTCAATTTAAACTTTTAACGTTAAACAAATGGAAAAAGTTGTTAACAGCGGAACTCAAACGGGTTGTGCAAAATTGGTTGCAGTCTCAAGATATGCAGGTCCGTCCTAGGTAACGATAGTCTTACAATCGTTAAAACTATGAAAAACACTTTAATTCGATAAGAAATATTTTAATATGTAGCCCCTGTTAAATTTCCTGACAAGAAATCATGGCAACAATACAGTGCTGCACAAAGTTAGTCACATCTCGTTGACATCTCAGCGTAATCTTAAATTATATTGACAATTACGTAACGAAACTTAATTGACAATAATTATTATTGTGAGGCAACATCAACGCTTTTGATTTAAATTTATGCAACTCGTAGCTTGTCGTCAATCGACTTCGCTTACTTACATAATTGTGAATAACATTTCAAGTAGTCCATCCATTTTGTGCCTAATTCAAGGTGGTATTCCATTTAGTTTGGAGCGTATTAAATTCTGCGCCCACGATAAAATAAAAATATTATTATGAAATTAAAAAAAAAAAACGAGAAGTTTAAAAATGTGAATTTTTCTCTATACATTTCAATAGTTTGTAAATATAATTTTTATGTTTAAGAAATTGTTTTATTTTTTATTTTAAGAGATTTTATAATTAATATGTGCGTCTTCTTCAAAAATATTTCCGATCGGTTTTTTATGTAAATTTTTTCAAGTTGGTTCCAGTTCATTAAGGCTTGATCATTTTTCTACCTACATTTTCGATTCCAGTTATCGATAAATAAAGGAAAATTGTAACCATACATTTCATAGTTAATTGATAATTATTTATGACAATCCACTTTAGAATCGATAAATTTACTTATTTTGTATAATTTATTTTCGTACATTTTAATTTGAAACTCAAACTCGATATCGAAAGTTGTCTGGAAAATATATTAATTAATAATTCATTTACGGATTAATTACTTATATTTTCAATTCCTTGGATTTTAGATTATTTTTTTTTTTGTAAAATAATTTTTTATTTTATTTTTATCTCCAATATTGAGTAACTTCTTCAGATAATAGTTAAACAACACAAAAAAGCAAAATATGTATATATATATAAAAAAAATATAAAAAACAGTAAAAAAATTAAAAAAAAAATATAAAAAAATATATAAAAAAAATTATAAAACAATAAAAAATATAAAAAAGATAAAAAATGTAAAAAAAAACATAAAAAAATATATAAAAAAAATAAAAATAAAAAAAAATTGTAAAATAATAAAAAAATTAAAAAATATCTTTAAAAGAGATTTATATAAGATACAAAAATAAGAATATAAACAAATCTTCATTACCTACCAAAAAAAAAATTATTCTTAATTATTTTTGCTTCTATTATTTTTATTTTTTTTTCAGATTTTTCTCAAAGAAATCTTTTTAAATCACATTGTTGTTAACCATAATTTAATTAAATTAATTTTCATATCCGAAAAGGGAATAAAATTTTCCAGAAAAAGTCTGTGAACTATTGATATAAAATCTATAATATCAATTTATTAATTAATTTATTTGTTATCGATAAATTTTCTTAAAAATGTTATCCATAAAAAATTTTAAAAAATTGGTTTTATAATTTTTTTTTTATTAGGAAGATTTTTCCATGAAACTTGTTTTTTTTTTATCGAAAAAGAAAAATATATTTTGAAGTTTTTTTCGTTACAGTGAATTATATTTTTTTAAAATATTTTGATTATCAAAAAAATAAAAGTTATTTTCTGCCATTTGTATGAGTAAATTTAAAAAAAATTTCTTTTGTGAACAAGGGTTCTTAAAAAAGATATTTTTTTGCATTTTATCGATAAATATTTACAAAAATCCACGAAACGCTGGGAGAAATATGTAATAAAATTTAGTTTTATTGGCATAAAAGAAGTTAGGCCTTACAAGCTAAATACATGTGTAAGTGGCACATTAAAAAATATATATATATTTAAAATAATCGGCCTATAAGGAAAGGAATTTAGATAAATATTTACTATCGATAAATTTCCCTAAAGAAGTATCTTCTTATTTCGATTTTGTTTTTATTTTATTTTCAAAATATTTCGTGCCGATGCAAATTTGATAGTGACAAAAAAATTGTTTAATAAAAAATCGTTATCGATTAATTTTTTACTAGGAATTGTCTTACAATTAAACTTCTGTAATAAATATGTTTTTTGTTAATTATTGTTATTATCGAGACATTTTCTTAATAGAAATATTTTATCTATTAGCCTTCTTAAAGAAAAATGTTTTGCAACGAATTTGTGTTATCGATATATATTTCTTGGAATGATTTTATTATCCGTACTTTCAGTAAAATTTATAAATATAATTTATAAGCTTATAACTTATCGATATAAGTTTATAAATTATATTTATATTTAACAGTATTACAGTATTAAAATATATTTATCGGTTAAATTTCGTTGCAAAATAATTTAAGATTGTATTTATTTTGTGTTGCTTAAATTTAGTATTGAAAGTGGCTTTTCGGTTAGTTTTCTTGGTAGTATCATTTCTAATAACGATAACTGCTTTTATATTTGAACTTTTTTATATATAAATCTCGATCATACATTATGTATTATATGTTTTCATTTTAAACATGCCTATTCTTGTTTATAGTGGACTATTTTAAAGTAAATAAATTTAATGTTAAAAATATTTGTTATCTAATGTAACTGTTATCGGTAAAGCAGCTGTTATCTGTTGTGTTCCAGATAGAAGATTTGTTGAATAATTATTTTCACAAACATTTTACTAAGAAGGTTTTCTATTAAAATGCTAGTTATCGTTAAGTATATTTCGAGAATTATCAGTAATCGCAATGTTGTGTAATTTTTGCTATAAAATTTTTTTTTTTTTTGTCTAAAAGGTTTGTTATCTAAAATTGTTATTAACGATTTAAAATCTATAGTGTATGGGGTTTAACAAAAGAATATTTCTTAATTAATTATTTTTAGTCGATAGTCGAACATCTTTATCTTTATCGTTAGTTATTGTTATTTTTTTTGGTAAAACAGAAGCGATCGATAATTTTTTTTCGATAATATTCTTTTTGTTTTTGAAAGCTTAGTTAAGTTTTCTAATATTTTCAAACAAAAAGGGTTTTTCAAAACTTTTATTTATTTGCGCAATGTCCGTTGTTAATTTCAGTCAAGCATTTGTGTGTCTAAGAGCGCGTCCAAGCTTAAAGTGCCAGTTAAAATTTTTAGCATCTTGTTACGATTTCTCTTTACTGTTTTTATTACATTTTCTGTTTTTAGATCAAATTCCGATTAATTTGAGTTTAATAAATGCGTGTGCGTTGAATAAAATTGCTTTCAAGTGTGCGAGAGCTGCAAAACGATGTCGTTAAAACGCTATAAAAAATTTAATTTTAAAATTGTATTAAAAAAAAAATATATTATTTATTTTATGAAAGCAATTAATTTTTAAAGCAATTCATTTCTTTGAAATGAAAACGTTTGCTAACATTTCGCAAGATCGCATTTTATTTAAATACTGAGAAATATAGTTTCATATTCCCTCCCTCCCTTCTCTATGATCTGCTTTTTGATTTATGAATTCATTTTATAAACAAAGTGTTTTATTTGTTTCATACTTTATTTATTATTTTGTGTTTTGTTGCTTTTGTTGTTGTTGCTGTTACAGTTGTTGTGATTAAGTATGAAACTGAAAGCTCTCGTTGTTGGCGGTATGGCCTCAAAGCAATTCCATTAGAGTCTTTTTTCGAACACAACTTAATAAATTTCCTTGTAGTTTGTGTTTATCTTTATTGATTGGCTATTTAAGTTTATTTGTTCGTTGCTTTTTGTTCTTGATCTTGTTTGATCTTTTTTATCACCTTAATATTTTCTCTCCTTCTTTTTGTTTTTGTTGTTTATTTTTCTCTTACGAATATTTATTTTCCTGTAAACGCGAACATTTTCTGTAAAATCTTGCGTGTTGGGGCATAATTTCATTTGGCCACTTTTCTTTTTTTTTTTAATTAATGGCTGTTTCTGCTTGATCTGCTGTATTTACAAGATCGAATGCGCTTAAAAGACTTCTTGTATTGAATTTATACAAGCGCGCACTTTGTTTTATATTTTGTATAAAAAAAAGTTTTCTTTCCATTAAAAAGTCGTGCTTTTTATCTCATAAACTGTGCTTAGCTTCGCTTAATTTGTGTTTATTTTATTATTGTTGTTGTTGTAAGAAAACACGAATTGCTCAAACACGTGTTAATGCAGATATTAAAAATTACATTTAGATTTATTACATTCATACTCAAAGTTTAATTAAATTTGCTTTTAATTGCAGGTACGTACTTCCAAAATCTCGAAATATATTCGAATAAAATTCATCGAAAAAGTGAAAGAGTGAGTAACGATAAATCACTATTTTTGTTATAACTTTTTAAAAATCCATATTTTAGGCTAAAAAGTTTTCATAGAAAAAAAAATTATTTAAATATAATGTACGATAATTGCAAACTAATCGATATGAAGGCAACTTATCGAAAATATTCTAAAGAAATCCATAAATAACTTACAGTTGGCGATGAGAAAAAAATTTGCAATAAATAATTGTTATAGATAATATAGCAATTTAACGATATTTAATTGTTATCGAAAATATTTTAAGGATGTCCATAAATAACTAATAATTATGGATAAGAAGAAACTTGTTAATAAATAACTGTTGTAGATAATATTTAGCAAGTTAACGATAATTAATTCTTATCGAAAATATTTGGAAGAAATCGATAAACAAATAACAGTTATCGATAAGAATAAATTAATAATAAATTCTAATAAACATTTCTGGTAGATAATATTTACCAAACCAACCATAATAATCGTTATCGAAAATATTTTAAGGAAATCCATAAACGGCTAACAGTTGTCGATGAGAAGAGATTTGACAATAAATAATTGTGGTAGATAGTATTTAGCCATTCAATATTTACCAAACCAACCATAATAATTGCTATCGAAAATATTTTAAGGAAATCCATAAATAAGTAACAGTTGTCGATGAGAAGAAACTTCTTAATAAATAATTTTTGTAGATAATATTTACCATTTCAATGATAATTAATACTTATCGAGTATATACAAAGAATTTCAGAGATAACCAACCGATTTCGATAATAAGAAACTTTCTAATAAATAATTCTAGCAGATAATATTTACCATTTCAACGATAATTAATAGGTTTCGAATATATATAAAGAATTGCAGAAATATCTCACAGTTATCGATAAGAACAAACTTTCTAATAAATAATTCTTGTATATAATATTTAACAATTCAACGATAGCTATTAGTTATTGAAAATATTCTAAAGAAATTTACAGATAACTATCAATTATCGATAAGAAGAAACTTAGGAATTAATAATTTTTGTAGATAGTATTTAGCATTTCAACCATAATTAATCGGTATCGAGTATGTCCTAATGAACTTAAGCGATAACCAACAGTTATCAATAAAAAGAAACTTGTAAATAATTGTTGTAGATAATATTTAGTAATTTAAAGATTATTAACAGTTATCGGAAATATACTACAGAAATTCAAATGCAACTGCCTGTTGAAAAATTTAACTAAAGATTTGTGTGGAAGCAAATCTAAACTGCGATTGTGCTAATTTAGAATATTTTATTAAAGAAATTTAACGATTTGCGGCAATTAACCCCAATTTAAGTTGCAAAATAAAGCGATAACTGATAGTTAGGGAAGAGATTTTAGTGGAAGTTAAAGATAATTGGCAGTTATTACGGATTTTGTAAAGTAAATTTATTATAACGATTAGTTATCGAAAATATATTGTACCTGGAAAATTTATCGATAATTTATAGTTATTGTTTAATTAAAATTACTAAGTGTTAATGGTACCTAACGAGTTTCGAAATTATTCTACAAAAAAGCAACTGCTTGCGGAGATCCCGATAAGCACAACTGATTACAAGTGCTTAACAACTTTTTAAATGCATTTATTATGTTATTGTAAATTTGTAAGGAGTTTGAAATTATTGATAATTATGCAAAGCCAATCAACGATAACTGTTATTAGCCAAACATTTTTCAGGGAATAGCAGGCACAGCCAACTTGTTCCAGAATACCTTTTTTATTGTTATTTTGCCAATGAGCTTAAAACCCCAAAGCTTTTTTTTGTGTTTTGCAACTTTTTCTGTTGCATATAAAGTTCTTTCAACACTTCTTGTTTCCGCCAAATAAAACTATTTTTCTCTTCTAATGATGTTCAAATAGCATGTGTGTTGAAACAATAAAGTCATAAATCTTAAGCAGATTTTTTATCTGCAACTTTACGTGCTGAAACAACCGGCTTTTTAACTGAAATCCAAACTGTTTTAGCATCGCGAAAAAATAAGGAATAAAAAGAATAAAAATCCCAATTTAAATCTAAATAAACAACAACAACAACAACAACAAAAAGAGAACTTCCACACACTATTTCAGTTTCGCGCTTTGACTTCAAGCTGTTCCTTTTTCTTTTTTAATAAAGCAGAATTTTTATTTCTTTCTAACATCGTTAAAATTCCTCAGAAAAAAAAACTTTCGAAAGAACAATGCCATTTAAAAGCTTTGTTTCCACAAGAAAATGGGCCTGTTTCCAGGATGAGATTTGAGCTCCTGTAATTGAGTGCCTTTGTCTTGAAAATGGTTGAAAATGTTGAGACACAGAGAAAATGGCGAAAACATTATGAAAATATGCAAAATTGTAGTCAACAACGAAAAAATGTTGTTGGCTTTCTAAAGCAACAAAAAAAAACACATTTTAGAAGTAAAAAGAGAGTTTAATGCGCCATTTATTCAGGCATTTAAATAAATAAGATGCTGTACGAGAGATGCAGGCATAAAATTATCTAAAAATGTTGTAAATTTCTTAACAAAATAGATGGCGAATTATGCAAAAAAAAGGTTTGATTTCAAAAGCAAATCGATAACCGTAATATCGACAGTTATCGGTTATCGACAGTTATCGAACAATAAATTTTTTTTAATAAAAGCGATGCTTATCGAATTTTCCATTTCCCTTCAATATTATTTATAAGCAATTAAACAAAATAAAATACAAGCATTAGTTATCGATAAATTCAAAGAACATTTATTGCAAGAAACTAACACAATGCAACGGAAAAATTCAATATCAATTATATTGTACATTGCAAATCCTTATTTGATTATAAATCAAAACCACTCTACTTTATTATCGATGTGTTAAAATCCGATTATAATGTACATATTTAAAAATTATTAAAACTTTTAAAACTATTAAACGAAACGAAGTGTTGAGCAATCTATTAAAATAATCGAAAGGCTTAAAAGCCAATATTTGCTTATCGGTTATTTCATAATGGAACTTATAGTTGGTAATAATTATAAGAAAATTATTTTAATTAATCAAATGTTATCGATAACTTTTATTTAAAGCTATAATCATATTTATTCGTTGAATTAATTTTTACAAATTTTTTTCAATGTAATATTGAAAAATATTGATTGACCGATGAATCAATTGACGGTGCATAAAAATTTTATCGAAATTCTAGCCACAATTAAGAAAACATATTTTTTGAGAGATAGGCAATACGGTACAAAATATGCTATACGGACTTATCGATAACTTCCAGGTGAAATAAACTTTGTGGTTGCAAGCATTTGTATTTAAGTTGAAAATATATGTACATCGATTGCTGAGATTACAAAAATATTAACTAAAGAAACTTGCTAAGGAGCAGCACTTATCGGATCGGAATCGGCACTAATTGTATATGGCAATGGTTTAGTAATATTAGGCAATTATTTTTAATTAAAACAGAAATGCTAGAGGGTACTTATCCGTAGTATACATTTATCGGTAATAATTTTGGCAAAAGTATAGTTATCGCTAACTTACAGTTATCGAATTCCATTCCATGTTAGCATTCAGCTGTTAGAAAAGTTTAATTATTACTGAAGCTACTCATATTATTGATAACATACGGTTATCGATTACTCGAAATTATCGCAATTTCTTAAAAAAAGGGTGTTAATTGTCAATGCCTAAATGTGCTGGCTGTAAAAAAGGAATTTGTTTTTTGAAGCAGATATTGACAATAAACGGCAGTTATCGAATATTTACTAATCCGTTAGTTTATGTTTGAGGAACCTTTTGATGTTGCCGGCGAAAACTCTCCTGCAATATTTTCTAATTATATGATGTACAAAAAAAATGTATAATGGATATGAGTTACTCGCACACTGTTGCTGAAAAGTATTCCAACGTGGCTGCAACAAGTGCGAGAAGACCATTCAAAATTCATTGCCCCTGCCCTGCTGATTTTAATAATCTCAACACTTTTTTGTATCATGAAGTCATTATTTTCATTTTTTATAACTTATTTATACTAAAAAGAAGGCCTTTTTCTAAAAACGTACACACAATGGAAGTTCCATCAGCATAAAGGCTGAGAAAAACGTATACTTTTTACTGAAATTTGGCTCAAGTGTGAGACGCCGTAGCAGCAGCTCCAGTTGAGAATGCAACTAACTTTGCCGCATGCAAATTTAATGATTTATTTTTATTATTTTTTTTTTTGGAGGCATTCATTCTTTCCTTATTACTTTGGCAGTAAACAACTTGCCAGAAATCGCTTGAAGTACTTTGCGTGTGCTTATGTGCGTATGTGCTTTATTTTATACTTTCTTGGACACGGCAACGCAATGCGACATTTATTTGCTGCAACAAAAGAAAAGCACAACAGAATGTAAATGGAACTTGTTGTCGTCTATTTACCAACAATATTTAAAAGCGGCAGCATAAGAGTGGAGCAGGCTTGCTGGGACGGAGGCAGGCAGTCAGGCTGACTGGCACTATCATTAAAAGTAATTTTTGGAAAAGTGCTAAGAAAATGTTTAAAAAGCTTTTAACGCTTGAGAAGATTTTAGAGCAGGCAAGTATTTTTTGCTTCAAAGAAGTTTTGTGTTTCAGAGTAGTTTACAAAGGAGACGTGAAAGTGTTTATTGCAGTATCGCATTAATTTTACAACTCACTTATAAAGTACGTAGAAGTTTAATTATTTTCTATGACATCATATTTTAAATTGTCAATTGTTTAAATATTTGATTACTCTTTCTGTTGGAAAGACTGCATAACACTGTTTATTTATTCTCCAACATGTAATAAATGCACTTTATTCTTTCATCTTTCTTTTTTTTCAACCAAGCCAGGCTGCAAAACTTTCGGCTTGTAAAACAACCTGGATCTAGGCAGGAATCGAACCGATGACTTCCTGTTTCGTAGGCTGGGTACTACGGAGGCACCCATGTAAAGAAATTTATAGGTAAAAAGGCAATGCTGCTGTTGTGATTTTTTATTTATTTTTGGCCTTGTCGAAGGTTGTGTTATAAACTATAATTGACTCGAGTCCGTAGCCGAGTGAATAATGCTCAGCGTACTTAACCGGAGGTCGCGGGTTCGATTCCTGCCTAGACCCTGGGTGTTTTCCTGCGGACAAGCCAAAAACTTTGCAGGTAGAGTTGGTTAAAAAAAAAAAAGTTGTTCTGCCTAGCGATTAGCAGCTTCTTAATTGTTTCCCATTAATCAGTAGGTCTGGCTTCGGTACAAAATTTTCAAAACATTTATTCCATGTTTTTATATTTGATCTTATAAATCATTCAAATATTATCTATTCTGAAATGAAAATGAAAATTCTTTCTCAGTTGTCTTTAATAAAAAAACCACATGATTCGTTTGGATAGTTTGTACAATCTCTACTATACACGATCAAATGAGATAACGTCCAACTTAAAGAGATAGCCATAACTTTTTGTACCTTTTATAATGGCTCGAATTCTCTTATACACAATACTTAATACTTAATATTTATAATATTATACTTATTTATAATATTATACGTAATACTTAATATTACAATAATATGAATATGATTATAATATGAGTAAAAGGAGTGCCTGCTAAGGCCATTGACTAAATATCAATTATAGATATAGCCCTTCTTCCATTTTTTCCTATAAATGTAAAGGATTAAAATATAAAGTTAGTAATTTTCACACCACTACTTACCTATTCCCCAATTAATTGAAATTGATTATTTTGCGGGTCACCTGGCTTCGATGAGGAATTCACTTAATTATAACATATAATATATATATATATATAATATTGTTTATTAATTATTAAATGTGAAATTATTTTGTGGTATTTTTAGTAACACTGTTAAATTTTAAACATGGCGAAGTTTGTAAAATAAACTAGAAAAAATAAAGCAGAAACAAATTTAAATGGTCCTCAAATGGAAGCTTTTTAAACTTACCGGTCTTATGATGTAGCTTGTGCTTTTCTGTACAGTGTAGAGCAAAAGTAAAATTTTAATTAATTTAATATATCATTTTATAATAGAAGTGGTATTGTTTTTTTGATTTCTTTTTATCAGTAAAAGCGAAGCATTACCTGGTAATGTATTGCATATTTGCCACTGATTTCTTTTCTATTTGCATGATTACATTTGAGGGTTTTTGGGAAGGTGAAACTAATGACTTTCTTCTACGAGTAAGTTTTCTTTTTTTTTTTTCAATCCATTAAAGTTCAGTTGCCTTTAGATTATATCTTATTTAAAATCAACTTTCATTTTCCTTTTTTTATGATTTTCTCTTCATAATTTTCTTATTTTCTTTTGCAAAGATTTCCTTTATTATTTCCTTTCTTTGTTGCAACTGCCAATTTATTAACAGTTTCACTTCACCGCCTACACGCATCGTACAGATCTTTCTAGTGCTTTTCATTTTAATTCATTATGCGAACGTTAATATAACACCGCAGTTCATGGCTAAAAGCGTGTTTAACGACTGACTGACTGACAGATTGACTGGTTCAGTCACTTGTCACTCATTTCCAGTCTAAAGTTCATCATAGTTTCGTCCTCAATTATGCACATAAATACGAGCACCATAAATAAAACACATATTTTTTATTTATAATTTCTTTTTATTTCATTGTTGCAACGCACTGCATGCAGCCCCGGCCACTTTTAATGGAAATTCGAAAAAAAATATCTGTTTTTCTTTTTAGTTCGAAATAAAAGCCATGCTTGTAATCAACTCTTTTTATTTGCTTGGCTCGTTCGTTTTTTTTTTTTTTTTTCTTTTTGGCGGATATTTTCCATATTGCATTTCATTTCCATTGCCATTAATTATTGTACAATAATTTGTCGTGGCACCTTTAATGTATGAAAGTTCACCAGTTGATTGCTGGTGTTGAAAAATGCCGATAAAAACTACAATTAAAGATTCATATAGTGTTTGTTTGTTTGTTAAAATATTTCTCTTCAAAAAAAAAAAAAAAAAAATATTCCTGAAAAATAAAAACGAAAGTTCATTGAAATTATGAATTTAGACATTTTTATTAAAAGCTTAGCAGCAGCTGTTAGAAGTAAAAAAAATTTAGTGTGATCGCAAGCCAGAGAGTAAAAAAAATACAAATACGCAAATTATAGGATTTCGCTAGGCCCGAGTTCGGTTTCAATATATCACACTAAAGCAGTCTATACACTTTTTGTTCAGTGTTAAATTTTAGGAAATTTCATTAATATTTAGAGTTGTTGTACAAAATCTCTATATAAATTTTTTCATCACTAGTAATTTCCTTCGAATCGGCTAATATTGCTTCATCTCTTGTGTTTTCAGGCCTTCATCGCATCGAGAGCTTAATGAGCAGTAAAGCTCGTATTAAAATTTAAGTTAGCATTTATGTGAAAACAGAAAACGAGAATTACTGCGCTTATTTTATTAACTACTATTGCTTGGTTTATTATATGAACTTCCCTTCCATTTTATTGTTCACTGTAAAAATTGCTAATAAAACTGTTGCCTTGCGATAATAAACTTTTTCCTCCAATATTCTGATTGGAGAAAATTAAACATTTTTCCATTCAAATTCATTTCACTAAAAACGTTCTCTTTTCAAATATCCTTCTTTGTTATTAAATTTATTTTAAAAATTCACTAAAATTCTTGGAGGCCTCATCGCTCAAGATCATCAATTTCTATAGATCAAGACAATTCCATTAAAGCGCAAGCGCAATTGCATTCAAAAGAAATATGTTTTTCTTACTGTTTATTCTAATTTTATGTCAGAATTATAATGAAGAGCTTTTTAAAAGATCAAAGCGGATTTTATGTGTTTTTTAAATGTCAGTTAAACTCCGCAAATGGCAGCAACTTCTCATTGTCTGTTGCAAGCCATTTCCAGCCATTTGGCAGAAAAGGAAATTCTTTTTTTTTTATTCTCATTTAGTTGTCTTCCGTTGAAGGCATCTGTTTTCCAATCGAAATTTTATGTTTGTGAATTCTCTAATTAAATTTTAATTAGTATTTAAACTGAATTTATTCTTGACTTCTTTTAAATACTCGTTTAAACCAAATAAACTTAATTAGTTTTATTATTTTAATAGCAAACATTAAAGAAACTATAAATAATTATTGGATTTATTTTAATTAGACCAAGGAAAGTGGCAACAATTCCATGAAAGGGGATTGTCCTTTCACAATTACACTGCAGACAAGTGATATTTTTGGGGCTGAGTACTGCTCAATTGCCTCTTAAGATAGCCAATATCTTCATTTCTGTTTTACACGATTTTGAAAAAGCGCTGTTACACGGTTAGCAAAAATAATAATTTCCTGATTGATAATGTAAACGAAAGAGGTGTGAAATTTTATTCAGATCTACAATCGGGTATGGCTCGTTACAAGTAGCTGTACACGGGTGGCTTAGAAGAAGGATCGCAACGTTCGGCATTGAAATCATGAAACCAGAACCGTAAAAGCAAATTTATTAATTTATTTTTAATTTATTTATTATTATTCCCAAGTTTCCTTTTATCGATAATTGATAGTTATCTGTAAATTTCTTTAGAATATTTTCAATAACTAATAGCTATCGTTGAATTGTTAAATATTATCTACAAGAATTATTTATTAGAAAATTTATTCTTATCGATAATTGTGGGTTATTTCTGCAATTCTTTGTATATATTCGATAACTATTAATTATCGTTGAAATGGTAAATATTATCTGCTAGAATTATTTATTAGCAAGTTTCTTATTATCGAAATCGGTTTGTTATCTCTGAAATTCTTTGTATATACTCGATAAGTATTAATTATCATTGAAATGGTAAATATTATCTACAACAATTATTTATTAAGAAGTTTCTTCTTATCGACAACTGTTAGTTATATATAGATTTCTTTAAAATATTTTCGATAACGATTAATTATGGTTAGATTGCTAAATGTTATCTAAAACAATTATTTATTGAGAAGTTTCTTCTCATCGACAACTGTTAGTTATATATAGATTTCTTTAAAATATTTTCGATAACGATTAATTATGGTTAAATTGCTAAATAGTATCTAAAACAATTATTTATTAAGAAGTTTCTTCTCATTTACAACTGTTAGTTATATATAGATTTCTTTAAAATATTTTCGATAACGATTAATTATGGTTAAATTGCTAAATAATATCTACCACAATTATTTATTGCCAAGCTTCTTTTCATCGACAACTGTTAGTCGTTTATGGATTTCCTTAAAATATTTTCGATAACGATTATTATGGTTGATTTGGTAAATATTATCTACCAGAAATGTTTATTAGAATTTATTATTAATTTATTCTTATCGATAACTGTTATTTGTTTATCGATTTCTCCCAAATATTTTCGATAAGAATTAATTGTCGTTAACTTGCTAAATATTATCTACAACAATTATTTATTAACAAGTTTCTTCTTATCCATAATTATTAGTTATTTATGAATATCCTTAAAATATTTTCGATAACAATTAATTATCGTTAAAGTGCTAATAATAAGCACGATTTTTAGAGCTGCGCAGTACGGTATCAGTTTTATGCCAACTTATGCAGACTTAATAAATTTGCTTTTTACGGTTCTGGTTTCATGATTTCAATGCCGAAACTGACACATTACTTATCCATATATGATATATCATTTCGTTTTTTTTATATTTAATTTTTAAAAATATTGTTTCTAACGAGATATTTTGTACGTTAAAAATGCGATATGTTATTTCGTTTTTTTTTTATTTTAACAGAAACCAAATAAATTAAGTTTATTTGGTTTAAACGAGTATTTAAAAGAAGTCAAGAATAAATTCAGTTTAAATACTAATTAAAATTTAATTAGAGAATTCACAAACATAAAATTTTGATTGGAAAACAGATGCCTTCAACGGAAGACAACTAAATGAGAAAATTTTGTTTCTAACGAAATATTTAGTGCCCTAAAAATGCGAATGCTTATTTAAAAAAAAATTTTAAGAAAATGTGTAAATTATTAATTGGTTTTTCGTTCTAAAATATCATAAAATTAAATAAATGCAACACTGTACAGAGAAATAAAATTTTTACCGAATCATCGAATTATTACTTTCAAGGCTGAATATAGAAAATATGTACAGAGTATGTATATATAATCTATGAATATGTAATGTTTTTTTTACACAGTGCTCTTTTAAATGTATGTACAGTGTAAAAAGAGGATTGGGTGTACAGCAGCCAAAGCAGTGCCCTGTACATTTCTGCTTTTCTCTATAGTGATGTGTTTTAAATTTCCAATATATTTATTTCACTATATTGCTATTTATTAATATTTCGGTTGGAGTTAAATTATTATTAATTGTTTTACTTTTTTGTAAAATTTTTTTTTTAAATAAAATTTTATTTTAATCTTATATTTAATCGGCTAAATTTGCTTCATAGCATTGTGATGCATTGCGCCCACTGTACATTACCAATATTGCCATTACCAATTTTGAGTTTTTTTATAATTAAAAGAGCGTTGTTTTTTCGACAGTTATACCAAAAAAGATATATTTTTATATATAATGTTGCGAATTAATGTTTGAATATGATGTTGCCCACATCTGGCTCATTCTAAAAAAAATTATTTTTTTTAGAATTGTGCAGCAATTGCGCATGTATTTCAATAATAAACATTTCAATATGCAAAGAAAATAATCCAATATGGTGAAATCACATGATCTTAGTGGCTAAATAATTGCTTCATTACGTGAAGTTATTCGTTCACTAAAATCTTTTATAGCGCTCACTGTATTCCATTTGACTGAGCAACCATGCGCCAGTAAGATTAATGTCAAATAAATTAAGTGAGAATAACTTTTAAAGCATATAAACCTCTCTGCTGACCATCATCGTAGCTGAATTCCCAATGCCTCCGCCACAAAGAGTCTCAAATAGCATTTTAAGTCTTTCGAGAAAAAAAGTTTTTCACTCCATATGAATTTCAAAATTCAACCAAAAAAGGATTTCGTCTTAGAAAAAAGTGTTACATGGAAATTCAATATCAATTTATTATTCAGCCCATTTGCAATTGTTGCTAACTGTTAAACCAAATTGAACGAAATTAACCATCAGCTGTTACTTGTTATGTCAAATAAAGCAGTGTTGCCATCTCAAAACTATGTGATAGTAAAGAAGTTCTCTCTGTGCAATAAATAATTCTTTTCAATTCTTTAATAAAAATAATTTTTTTTAGTGTGCAAAATTGTAAAATAATTATATATTTCATTGTTATAAGTTTTTAGACATTTTTAGTGAGAGGACGATAATTCATCTGTATTTTAATGTTTATTTTAATAACAATTAGCGACCATATTGCTGCGCTTCAGCCACTCCATTCATGTTGCATTTGTACAAAATAAAATCTCCCGCTATCGCACATCCACACATTGTTTATACATTTATGGTTTTCAGTTAACTAAAACAATACTTCCCCCCCGTTACATTCACATAGCCAAATGCATCCATCCATACGTACTCGTATGTAGATCCCAGATAATGACAAGACTCTTATAAAAATCTGATGATTGGCAACTGTGAATTGCAAATTGCTGCATTTTTTATGAATTACAAATTTCGCAATATGCAATTCATCAGGAACACAATAAAAAGATGAGCGGCGGAACACAAATTCAACACGAATTCGCTTTCAATGTACGATTTAATTGCAAGATTGAATTTTGTTGTTGATGCAACAAACAAGCCAGCAGCATGTTTTCCAATTGCAGTCGAGCATAACTATCAATGCAATTCCGCTTTTTTGAATTTGTATTTATTTTATTTTTATTCGAATAACAATTGTTTTCTACACGAGACACAGAGTGCTAGATTTGTGGCAGCCAGATTTTCGTTAAATTTATTTACAATTTTTGTTTATAAATATTTTTTTTCATTTTTCCTACAAACTATTAAATAATAAATCATCATCATAAATTTTTATGTGTGAATGGCAGTTGTTGCAAACAAAAAAAAATAAAATAAAAAAAATTTATATTATTTAGTATTGTACTATCGCTTCAACTGCATTTTACTTATTTCTATTGCATTGTCTTCCATTCCATCATTTATTTATTTCAAATTGTTTTTTATTCTTTAGTTTTATTTTTGCAATCTAGCAAACTGCCTACTCATACACAACCGTGTCAATACAATCGGTTTGCCGTAACAGATCTGGTTTTGATTTTCATATACAGAATAAAAGTATTTATGGCAAATACTCGTATCTATAAAGAATTTTGATATGATGAGAATTTTAAATTTGTTACGGAGTTAAACCTTAAACGTTTAAATTTACTGATCATTTTGTTTAGTTTGAAGTGTTTTTCCAAAAAAAAAAAAACAAAACAAAACTAAATAATTGTATAAAATAACTAAATATTTACAGAAGCGATTAATCGGTTAACTATTTGGAAAATTAAACAAAAATAACTATAAAATAAATAACGAATATTAAAAATTTTACTCAAAATTAAATAATAGAATAAAATAACTAAAACTTTGCAGAAGCGATTAATCGGCTAACCATTAGGAAAATTAAACAAAAATACTTATTAAATAAACAAAGAACATTAAAAATTTTACTCAAAATTAAATAATAGAATAAAATAAGTAAATATTTGCATAACCGATTAATCGGTTAACCATATGAAAAATTAAGCAAAAATACTTATGAAATAAATAACGGAATGATAAAAGGTAAGAGTAATAAATAAAGGTAAAAGTAACAAATATGAAAAATTTTATTCAAAATTAAATAATAGAATAAAATAAATAAACATTTGCAAAAATGATTATTCGGTTAACCATATAAAAAATTTAACAAAAATTAAATTTAAATTAAAATTAAATTTATTAAATAAATAATGGAGTGATAAAAGGTAAGAGTATTTATAAATGTAAAAAATTTTACACAAAATAAAATAAGTAAATATTTGCAGAAGCGATTAATCATTTAATCGTAAAAAGGATTATACACAAATACCCCTTAAATAATTAATAGATAATCGATTATTGGTTTGAAAAATGTTTGATATTTATAAATTGTAATAAAAAATTTGCTGTATTAAAAATGAGAACCATTTATAAAAAATGGAAAAAGACGAATAATCGATTAAAATTGAAAGATGTATGTAAATTTACTGCGAGGTGGGAAATTACAAAAATTTTAAGGATTAAAGAGATAATGAAATAAAGTTTTACACTACTTCAAATGCATGCAATAACCTACGTGAGTAAAAAATATTCGAAGAATCGATTAAAAACCAAACCGTACTGGAAACTGCGTTCAGAAATCTTGATATAGAAGTATTATGTAATGTTTTCATGAGGAGGGAGAAATCGGTGTACTTTATATTATTTTTTATTTGTTAGCAAATATTTAATTAATCGAATAATCGGTAAAAATTAACCTGCTGCTAAGAAAGTGGCATAATTACTAACAGAATTATATAAATTGCTGTCTGACTTCTTCTGTATATGCATGGTTTGTATTATGATAATAAAGCAATTCGACCTATCGATTAAAATAGCAAACATCGATAAAAATTGTATTTCTTACAATAATTTTTAAAATATTATTAAATTATATTTCAATTCTTCAAAACAAAAACTAAAATCGTTTGTTAAATCGGCTGTACTTTAATTCCAGGATCAGTGAAGTACGAATATAATACATGCAAGTAAATAAAAACATTTAATTAGTAAAATAATTTAAACTAATTAAATGATATAATGATGCTAATCGAATAAAAAATGGAAATAATCGGTTACTTAACTTTTTGTATTTAAGGATTATTTTCACTTACATTAAAAATAATGTATATTTAATTACATTATTAAAATTAATTTTTTTTTGTGCTATACTTCGGAATAAGTTTCTGAAAATTTCTGCTAAATTGCTCTCTCTAACAAATTTTGTAAACATTTAAAAATTTAAGCACTTTCAATGCTTCATGGGATTTTTTCACAATGTTTCTTTTTTTTTTTATTGCGATTATTCGTTACTTGGAAATATTTTTGATAATTTTTTTTTTTTTTTGCTTTTGGTTGGCATTAAAACTTTTATTGCTTTGCCCTTAAGGGGTTAATTGTGTTGCTGTGTAATGTTTTCCTTTATGTTGTTCCGAAAGCGGTACTTTTTATTTAATCTTTTCATTTTGTATTCTGTTCAGCACTTTTCGTTCAGAAGTTCCAATTCATTGATAATAAAGTGAAGGATGGCATGGGATGGGATGGGATGGAATGGGATGATGATGGTGATTTACGATTGTCATGCAATTTAAACATTATAAATAAGATTGAAATTTTTTCCTTTTTGTTTTTGTTTTTGTTTTTGATTTTTTTTGTTTTGATTTTATGGACTTGCCCTGCTAATGAAAGAAACAACATCAATTAAGCTTTAGAAAACTTAATACATTTTTAATTTTTATGGTTTAATTTAAATGTGTTATTGTGGTTCTTTAGCAAAAGCTAAACAACAAAAATGTCGTCTAAAAGAAACGCATAAAAATCAAACTTTAAGCCATAAATAAAATGAATTCTGATGTTTTGTATTTTAATTTTAAAAACTTGGTTTCTTCATACCTCCTCGCAATAAGGCCGTATCTGCCAAAATACTAGCAAAAGAGGAAGGCAAGAAAAAACAAGTGTTTTATGGTTTCAACCGTTTGCTTTTAAATATACAAAAGAAATGTGCGAAGATAAAAATTAAAAAAATTAAAAGAAACCCTCCAAAGCAGCAATGAGGATTTTCTTATCCCTGCCACCTTGTTATAGGCCTCCACACATATATGTATGAACGAGCCTGCAGACATTCACGCCACTAAACCATAAGATATTAAATGCACTTCTGCTGTCTTTTTTTTTTAATATTAATTCACAAATGAGAAAAACATTGCGAATTAAACGCCACAGCCAGTGGTAGCCATTTGGCCATGAATTATAAACGAAATCCTCTGGAGGAGAAAAAGGAAATCAAACCGAAACAGAGAAATAATAAAAATCCATAACATCTGCAATAAAATCATAAATCTGTAAAAAAATATTGTACAAAAAAACTGGACAAAAAGAAAGCAAAACAAAAGTGAAGACATAACCATACATCATTATTTTATGAGATACAATATCGATGAACAACAAATTGTTAAGCAAGAACTATGAAGTGGGCAACCCAGCAAACAATTTCTGATAAGGTATGAACAACAACAACAAAAGTTAAAAGTTAGATATATAGAAACTCTTGCAGTAGTCAGTAGTATACTTAAGATGTTCGAGAAAGTTAAAATTTGCTCTATTCCATAAATTATGTACATATATACGAGTATTTTTAGATTAATCGCCTAAACGGTTTTCTCTCCTTATTTTATACAAACCATGTAAATTAATAAAAAATGAAAACAAAATATGTAAATATAAATAAATGTAAGCTAAAATATATAAATTATAAATAAAAGTTAGCTAAAATATATAACTTCTTATCGGCTTTCCTTTAATCGGCTAAAAATAAACAAATGTCATTAGATTAAAATTATTGATTTTTCAGTTTTCTTCTCTTCCTTCGGAAGAATAAATATAATCTAGGAAAGCTTTAAAAGCATTTCTATAAAAAGAAAATTTGAAATTGTATCTGTAAGAAAATTTTTGCGAATAAGCAATTATTTCGTTAATGGGTGGCCCTATTATTTTAAAGTGATTTTAAAACGTTACGAAAAATGTAAACAATTAATTATTTTTTTCATAAAACAGATAATTTTCCTGTTACGATTAAAGTTTAAAAATACACTTTATTCGGTTTTTTAAATATATTCTTTAGCTCTATAGTTTTTATTGAACTCCTTATCCATTAAAACGTTTACTTAAAAGCTTTTGCATACTTCCGATTTCATATAAAGAGCTTTTTTTAAAACGGTTTGGGGAGAAAAAAATTATTTCCAGTTATACGTTTTTAAAGACGAAATACTCTGAAATATCTGCTCAATTTAATAAATTATTTTGATTAAGCGTAGGGGAAAGATTTTATCTTATTAAGCTTTAGTATCTCCGCCAAATTTCTCTAAAGAAAGAAATATAAGTGAATAGAATGCTGAATAGAGCTTCTTTGGACTGGTTGAGTTTCGTCTTTAAACTATTAAGAAATTGGTTTTTTATTGCTGAGGCATCCACTAAGATAGCCTGTTTGAGGGGGCTTTATGGGCTGGCGGGATCTTCCTTCTATGCTTCCTTGAAAATGAACTGGGGCAAGCAGTTACAGCGAAGGGTGTTCGCTATCGCTAGATGCTAATGAACTTTTTGCGGCCGGAAATTGAGCATGTAGACTCGGGCGATAACTTGTTGGAACGAAATTTGTGACACTTGCCACATAGCCAGGGACTTAACATAGCTGTTATCTCGTCGGATAATGCCGTCGAAACTCTGGCGAGTATTCGTCCACATATAATTTTCATATACTCGTATCTCAAAGTGGCAAGATAATACTGAAGTTTATGTGGGTCCACGTCTATTTTCCTTCCTTTTAAGTAGATTTCTAATGAGGTATAATCAGTCATGTGTGTGAAGATAAATTTCGAAATTTATCACCCCGGACACAAACCACATGCTTTAATCAGTCGTATCTAAAGTGATTAGAGGCAGAAAGATATGTATCATTTTAATTTAATAGTCTTCCGCAAGACTTAACACAAATGTTTGCTGGTTTATGTTTACTACAAAAAGGGAACTGCAGTAAATTTTCAATCAACTCTTAACTTTTTTTTTATTATAAATGTAATTTTAATAAGCGGCGTAACCAATTTTTCATGTTTCCTCTTATTTTGTATAAAATATTATAAGATTTTAATATTAAAGCTCATGTGCGGTGTATGAAAGCATAACGCCTGATTTTATTCCTTCTATTTTCCATATTAAAATAAAATCAAGCATAGAAAATTGATTCGAATAGCTTAAAAGTTGATTGAAAATGCTTATTTGTCGGCTTAAGTGAAACATAAATTATTGCAATATAATTGGAAAAAAAAAAAATTGCAAAGCAATTGAAATAAAAAGGAATAAAAATGGAGATTAAATTTTAAAAATATTCGTATTTTGAAAAAGCATAAGTGGATTACTATTTTCTGCTAATCGCATTAAAATTATTCAGATTTTTTTTAGATCCTTAATGCCATGGGGAAGTAAAACCTTTTCAAGTCAAAGTTACAGATGCTGGAAAAGATTCTTTTATATTTAATTTAATAAAAGCAAAACAAATTTCAGTAAAAAGCCATTAAAAAATTATTTTTTTCTATTGTTTAAAAAATCTTCCACAGAAGACTTGCGTCGAATTTGGGCAGTTGAGCCAACTTTGCTTTGTTTTGTAAAGAGACGCGTTCATGTCAGTTTTACTCAAAAGCTCGTTTTCATTCGGTAGAGCCGATGAATGCGAGCCCAACAAGTGCTTTGATACACTATTCTACACAGTCGTGCGATTCTTGCAAAAAAAAACTCGAATGTGTTATCCTTCATATTTTAAAAATCGCATCAAAATAGCATTGCTAATGCAGGCAAATTTTTCTTTGCTGATTGAAGTAAATGCAACTCTGATGACCATGAAAATTTTCAGTATATAAATATTTTCTTAAACTTTTACTTGTCACAAAAATGTGAAATTTTTAAGCCACCCTCTACTATTTTTACAATAGTACTATTTGTTTATTAGAAAAATCATACGACTGTGTAGGATAGTGTATCAGGTCCTTTATTGATAACAACTTTTATTTAAAGGAAAACTTTTTGGTGATACAATTTGTATTCCGATCTCGTTATGTTTTCTTTTAAGACCAGCCATATGACGGAATTATTAGAAAGGCCTGGGGTAGTGCTGATAAAGAAGGCAGTGTAATATGTTGTTGAACTGTGTACTATCTAGTTTTTTTTTTAATAATTATTAATTAATTGGCGATGAAATGTAAAACGTGTTAAATGTAAAGAATGTAAAATATTTAACTTGGAAAAAATTTATGTTCATTCACACTATTAATGATTAAATTCATGAGAGTTAAGAATATTTTGCAATGTTTTTCAAATATTTATTTCAGTGCTGAAACCTTACAAGAAAAAAAAGGTTAGTAATACAATGTATATTTAATTCATATTACTAATGCCAAACCATTTACTGAAAATGAAAAATATTTTGAGGAAACATTCATGTTTGATTCATACTATTTATGTTAACATTCATAGCAGTTAAGAACCTTTTGACCCTGTGAACAATTATAGTTTTGTTATTTAAATTCTCCCCTTTTTTTCAAAACAAATATTTTTCTTCTTGCTATACAAAATATTTATAATACGATTTTGTAGATCCGAATTTTTATATGTGATTGTTCAAGCATGAAAAATATATTCATAGAATATGTACAGTGTTAATAATTTTCCAAAACTTTTCCTTAGAACTGCTCATGCATCCGAATAAAGCACAAATCATTGTAATTATCCAGATTCAATGATCTTATATTTCTGCCAGTATGAGCAACAAATTGATTGACGACATATTTGCAAAAATATGTTCAAAAGTAACCACCATCAAGCGAATGGATAATGATTATTACGATCGTGATCATGATCATGATCATGATGATGATGATGATGATGACCATTTTCCTGATGTTAATCTCAGTCTATTTGATGGAAGAGTTAGAAATTGTGTACTTAAATTATCCAAGACATGTGGAGAAACGGTTAAAGCAGTTGTACTAGTCGTTGTTAGAGGAACAATAATTTTGTTACAGCACAAACATTAAACTCCTTTCCCCCATTTATTTGGCCAAAGAGTCACAGACAGGCAGATACCAACAATTGAACCAGAAAAACTCGTTTAAAGTTGATTGGTTAGATGGCAAAACATTTTATTTCTCTATTGTATACACGAGTATTTGTATTCTTTCTTCAGATGAATGCTTTGTAAGATGCAACACGTAGTTGTTGGTGTTGCATATTTGTTTCGTTTGCGCAACAATGCAGCCAGAGCTGCTGATACCTTCTTTATAAAAGGCTTAGAGAAGAGGTTGGTACTCAATTACATGATCATAAATAGTAATGAAAATTGTACTTTTTCGGAAACATGCAAAATATGTTGCACCAGTTATTTTAGTTACGTTTTTCGTCCTTTTAACAAAAAGTACTTTGGTACTTTTAGGCGAAGCTTATTTACAATAATTTCCTTAAGCCAGCCATGTTGCTTTTGGCTTAACTTACTTTCCATTGCAATTGCTGCTCTTTCAAAGTCTTTGCAGGTTTTTATGCTGTTGAGTTTTAATTAAAAATGATTGATTGTCAATTGATTAAAAAACTTCATCAATATATAATAAAAAAAAAAATTAATTTTTAATTAAAATAGACACGAGAAGACAAATACAGCAGGAAAATAAAAAGCAGCTGATGCTGAGAAGAAAAACACGATTTCCATATTAATTATTTTTTGTTGTCTGTTTTAGACATCACACGCTTTGACATGTCATTATTCGAACATTCAGCAGGACATCATTAATTTGTTACTTTAAGGGGCGTTTTTTGGGTATATTTATTGAAGCAATTACAGGTAACTTATGCACGCACACGCAATGGCAGATTTCGCCATAATTTCATGTACGCAAAGTAACGAATTACTAATTAATTATGCAGAAAGTTGAATAATTAACTCATTTAATGCATTAAAAATTAATTATTTTGATAAAGTGATAAAAGTACAAATTTTCAATCAAAGCAAAAAAAAAACATAAAAAAAATTGATTAATAACCATTTCGCTCTTTACAAGCAAAAATGTTGGATTTAAATAGTCGCTTTTCATTTAATGAGGAAAAGCCAGCAAGCATACCAATAAGTTCAGAGACATCGCAAACTTTTTACTTCACTGTTTATCCAAAAAAGTATTTTTCATTCAAAAAAGTATGTTTTATTCAAAAACGAAAAGTATTTTTTATTCAAAAAAGGATTTTTTGTTCACAAAAGTATTTTTCATTCAAAAAAGTATTTTTTATTGAAAAAAAGTATTTTTCATTCAAAAAAGTATTTTTTATTCAATAAAGTATTTCTTATTCGAAAAAAGTATTTTTTATTCAAAAAAGGATTTTTTGTTCACAAAAGTATTTTTCATTCAAAAACGTATTTTTAATTCAAAAAAGTATGTTTTATTCAAAAACGAAAAAGTATTTTTTATTCAAAAAAGGATTTTTTGTTCACAAAAGTATTTTTCATTCAAAAAAGTATTTTTTATTGAAAAAAAGTATTTTTCATTGAAAAAAGTATTTTTCATTCAAAAAAGTATGTTTTATTCAAAAACGAAAAAGTATTTTTTTTTCAAAAAAGTATGTTTTATTCAAAAACGAAAAAGTATTTTTTATTCAAAAAAGGATTTTTTGTTCACAAAAGTATTTTTCATCAAAAAAAGTATTTTTTTATTGAAAAAAAGTATGTTTCATTCAAAACAGTATTTTTTATCCAAAAAAGTATTTTTCATTCAAAAAAGTATGTTTTATTCAAAAACGAAAAAGTATTTTTTATTCAAAAATGGATTTTTTGTTCACAAAAGTATTTTTCATCAAAAAAAGTATTTTTCTTATTGAAAAAAAGTATGTTTCATTCAAAACAGTATTTTTTATTCAAAAAAGTATTTTTTATTCAAAAAAGTATTTTTTAAAGAAAACTATTTTTTATTTAAAAAGGTATTTCTTATTCAAAAAAGTTTTTATTATATAAAAAAGTATTTTTTATTCACATAAGAAAGGAGGGAGTTGTGCAGTCAAAAATCACTAAGGTAGCTATTTTTATTTAGGTAGCTAAAGATTAATTTTTTATTCAAAAATGAATTTATTATTAAAAAAAGTATTTTTTAATCGAAAAAGTATTTTTTATTCAACATTAAAATTGGAAATTTTGGAATTTTTTTTTAAATATTTAAAGAACATTTTAAGTATTTAAATTAAAAGAATATTTTTTTTTAAATATTCTTCACTTTGCAAAATTTTTATTATTCAATAACTTAAATTTAATTTTTTTTAATATAGAAATTTATTATATATGTACATTGTATGAATGATGTTAAATTTAAGAATATTAACAAAAACATACATGAAGAAATAATTTTATACAGGTTTTTATAATAATTTTCGATTTTTTATACATTTTGTTTATATATATATAATATATATGTATATATATATCGAACTATTGGAAAAAAAAGGTTTTTCTAATTTTATTCGGAATTGAAGCATTTGTTTTAAGAGCAAATAATTATATGTGTGGGATTGTGACACTTTACTGATTATTTTTCCGTAAACTGTTTAAGAGGGTGGAGATTAGGAGATTTTTGAAATCGCCTTTAGGAATACTAATATTAGTGCTGAACTTTTTAAAATTATACGTTGAAAATGGCTTTACAATTTTAGAAAGTGCTAATTTTAGTTTTGAACTCATAAATTTCCGCTTTATCGAAATTTTTTGGTAAATTTTGTAAACTTGAATATAATTTTTATTTGTTTTGTTCAAATAAAATTTTTTAATAAAAATGTGTATTTGCTGTATCTTCATTGTAATGAAATTATTTTCCCCGACATGCTTAGGATTGTCTGAAAATTTCTTAAGTATTTTCAGTAATGCATATTATATGCATTCTATTTCTAGTGTTCCAACTTAAAGGTTTTTTTTTGCCTTAACAAAGTAGCTTTGTCGTTCAGGGAGATTTTTAATAATTAACTGGGAATTCTCATAAAAATGGTTTCTATAGCAATTGCTAACACAATATGTTTAATATTAATATTTAAACTGTATTGCTAATACTTCTTAATATTTATATCATTAATAATTATTTATATATAAAATTATAAAAAATAATATAATATAATAAAATTAATATAAAATTATACTAATTAATGTGACTTAAATTAAATCGCAGAACGTGTCATTCTGGCTAAAAATTTTTCAAAGTGCATTTTAATAAACGTTAACTTTAAGCAAAGGATACATTATTACTTTCTATTATTTTCATTACATGATTAAAAGGATTTCAATTTTCTGGGATTTTAATTTCCCGATTAGGAATTTTTTTATGTGTTTTTACAAAATTATCTCTAATGCTTTCATATTTAACTGTATTATTAGTATTTAACGCAAAAATATGTTGATGATTAAATGCTGTAGCACTATTTCAGTATTTCTGGTTTTCCCCCCGTTGCAAATATCATGATCCTTTTTTTTTTTTTTTTTGCCCAGTTGATTAGCAGAATAAAGTATGTGTAACAACAAAATCAGATAACTTTTGCCAGGCACTATACTAAATCATTTTTCATGTTACACTTAAGGCAAACTAACACAATATTTCTTTCAATAAAATTATGAAGAAAGTAAAAAGAATTTAAAGACAGACTGGAAGGCACACCATCTTTAGAGTTAATGGATGATCCGCATGTTATTTGAACATTTAATTATTAATCATTTTATTATGAAAAGTCATGTTCGAACATTAAAAGAAACGCTTAAAGAAAATGGCAAAATATTAAAAAGCATAAGAAGAAAATCTTAACATGTTGTGAGATATTGCTTTTCTTTTCGCACGCCAACTTTCATTAGATTTGATTCACTGGCAGACATTTGTTTCAGGCCAGAATCATAAACGTAACAACCCACTAGCCTTTGGAAACAGCGAGCGTATCATGATGCTGAAGATGACTTGGATGGCGATGCTTCCTTTGTTGTAATCTTAAACTTTTCTAATGTTCAATTTATCTGCATGATTTTCTGGAAGTTGTTATGCAAACGTTGTAGCATAACGCGTGTTGTGTTTTTGCTTTTGCAATTTTTCACATGATTGAAATAAATTAGTTCAAGTTGGATATAATTTTTAGGTCTGAATGTGCAACGTATGCGCCAGTTTGCCAAAACAAGAGGGAAGTACCGGTTTGAAGAATTTTTTGAAATCATTTGATGCAGTAGAGGCCGCAGAGTATCGTGTTGAAATGCAGAAGACGTCTCTCCAATTGGTTACATGGAATTTTAACATTCTCCATATTCAGCCATATGTAAACAGTTTAATAGATAGATGCAATAGGCAGTGAATTAAAGGAATGCAATCATATGTAAATAGTTTAATAGTTGGATGCAACAAGCAGTGGATTAAAGGAAGGAAATCATGTGTAAAGAGTTTAATAGTTAGATGCAACAAGCAGTGAATTAAAGGAATGCACTCATATGTAACAGTTTAATAGTCAAATGCAATAGGCAATGAAACTAAGGCATGCACTCATATGTAAACATTTTAATAGTTAGGTGCAATAGGCAGTGAATTAAAGGAATGCATTCATAAGTAAGCAGTGAAATAGTCAGATGCAATAGGCTGTAGATTAAAGGACAAAAATTATGTGTAGACAGTGTAATAGTTAGATGCAACAACGAGTGAATTAAAGGAATGCAATCATATGTAACCAGTTAAATAGTCAAATGCAACAGGCAGTGAAATTAAGTAGTTAAGTCATATTTGAACAGTTTAATAGTTGGATGCAATATGCAGTGATTTAAAGGAATGCATTCATATGTAAGCAGTGAAATAGTTAGGTGCAATAGGCAGTGGATTAAAGGAAAAAAATTATGTGTAGACAGTGTAATAGTTAGATGCAACAGGCAGTGAATTAAAGGAATGCACTCATATGTAACCAGTTAAATAGTTAGATGCAAGAGGCAATGAAACTAAGGCATGCACTCATATGTAAACATTTTAATAGTTAGGTGCAATAGGCAGTGGATTAAAGGAATAAAATCATGCGTAGACAGTTTATTAGATAGATGCAATAGGCAGCGAATTAAAGGAATGCACTCATATGTAAACAGTTTGATAGTCAGGATCAATAGCCAGTGGATAAAAGGAAGAAAATCATGTGTGTACAGTTTATTAGTTACATGCAATAAGCAGTGGATTAAAGGAAGCAAATCATATGTAACCAGTGTAATATTGCATTTAATAGCAAATATATAGTGAATTAAAGGAAAGAAATCATGTGGGCGTGTTCATATTTAAAGACAAATTTATTTAATAATAATTCATTTATATTGAAAATATAACCTAAAAACTTTTTCGCAAAGTAGAAGGAATGGTCGGTTTGATCGGCAGAAGTTAGCAATAGCTTAAAAATATATATCTAGTTGTGCAAAATAGTAGTAAAATATTTAGAATGAAAAATAATAGTTGTACAAAGAGGTATTTTTCATATTGGCTATCACCACAAGTTGATGCAATAAACAGTGAATTAAAGGAATGTAATCAAGGCTTGACGCATATTTAGCTTGAAATAACACTTATTCTTCAATTTTATTCAAATTAATTTGTTATCGTCATATCAGTTAATTCATTTGTTATGAATCAAATAAAATCCCATCGACCAAACAAGACTTCTTCAAGTCTATGAAGCTATGAAAGTATACCGCACAGCGGTGCTTTGTTACTCTCATTTAATTGCTGAATATTTTCATATGAATATACATCCTTTTAAATGTTTCATAAATATTTCGTAATAAAGTAAATTTTTTTTTATTTGGTTCATTGATGTTGAATTAAAAAATAATTCCAAAAACTTGCTTCGTTTGCTATTTTTGTAATTCTTAATTGATTTTGGAAAATAAAGGCAGACAATTTCGAAGTTATCCCAAAATAATAATAAATTTCATTGAATAGTAAAAAGCATATTTTTAAAATAAAAGTTTTCACACTAACTTTACTTATAATATTTAAAAAAATGGTAAAATAATATTTATTTTAATTAATGTAAAATAATTGTTTTTTCTTTTCAGGTGAGTGCATTTTATTTCAAACCTAATCGTCTTTCAACAGCTTCTGGTATAATTTGGTAAGTGTGTATTTAAAGCTGTTATGTAAAGCTTTTAGTCGATATTAAAGATATTCTTTAAAAATAATAAAGCAAAGAAGGCACTGAATTTATACAAACTTCCTCTAAGAATTCTTTTTGGATATCTTTCATACATTTCGATAGAAATGCAACACTGTTGTTAATAACCATTTAATCGCTATTTTAAACGACAGTAGCTGTCGTTATTAACGTATCTTTTATAGTTAGTAAAAACAGAGAGTGTTTTGAAAGTTTTAGTGGTATTTATTGGATAACAAGGAGTATAACGATAATATCTCCTTTCAATCTGGCAATCTGGTACAAAAGTTTTTATTAGCTTTTCAGAGAAATTGTGGTCGTATTTCACCAATAACTATTAAAATGTTGATTTCCAAGTTATCAATTATATTTGGTTTGACTGCTGGCTCTACACAAGTTGAAAGAAAATACTCCAATGGGCTTTAATCCCACGATCTTGGAAGTCAATTAATTTATATTATTCTTTCGCTAAAAGTTTCTTTGAGTAAAACAATTATAGCACGCACTGTATGGCATGCGGCTGCATAATGTTGCTACCATATTTCAGCAAGATTAATGGCATATAATTTAATTACGAAGGAATTGAAAATCATACCCCTTCACCTCTACCATTTACCTATAGACAATAACATTGGGACCATCGTCGTTGTTGAGGCCATATATAGAGACCAATAGCTGGTTCATTAAATTCATTCTAAATGAGAAAATTATGTTTCTTCACTTTCACTTTCTATAAAAAAAAAATGGACTTCATTGAGACCAAAATTTTGAATTGAAATTCAATGCCGATATCAACATGTGCTTCGGACTATTCGGAAGGGTTGCTTTGCTGTGAGTCTGCTCATAATGAGATGAACAAATGAAAAGCAATTGTCCGTTGAAACAATGTAGCGAATTCAAATTTGTAAAGCGCTAAAAAAGCACCCATTAATACTGCATATTATTTTCTCAAGAAGTTTTTTGACATTTGCCAATAGCGAATCCTTGACAGGGAAAATATTTTTATTACTGATCTTTCTCCTATTATTTAGTTTTGTTGGAGAGTCACTCTAAGGCCGTCTCTCCGTACCGTCTTTGCGTTTCTACTTTCTCTTAAGTACTTTCACTCTATCTTAGTCTTACTCTCTCTCGAAAAGACTACATTTAATAAGGAGAAAAGAGAAAAACACACATTTTGCATGCCTATTTTTTTATTGCTCATAATGAGTAGTTTTTACAATGTAGTGAGTTTAAGACCGCCATCGGACGGACAGACATTCCAGCGGACATATTTAACATGAGGCAACATATTAATTACACCAAGAATTGAATGAAAAGGAATTACCAGTGGGGAAATTATAAATCTGAAAAATTAGGAGCAAGAGCATGAGAGGAAGGAAAATCTTCCGTTACCTGAGTAGACGTTAAACTACATTGAAAGTTACAAATGTTCCATCTTCGTCATCATAATCACCAGTTACACCGGCGGGCAGTTTGATTGCGATTGCAACTGTGAAAGAAAACATGGCATAATTAGTGTTGCAATATTTCACTGGAAGTGTTTGTGGGTTCGTCAAGAAGGAGACCAAGACAAATTATCGAATGTTGAATGCATGCGCTCATTCAATACATATTCTATTCTACATATGTCGCTTTCGTTATACAAAGTCATACAAAAGTATGCCCAAATAAGGAAATGCCTTTGCTCATGTTTAGAAAATGGTTAAAGGAAAAAAAAGCTTATTTGCCAAATGTTCATTCAATTTGGATTTATGCCGTTTTGCAAGCGTGTTTTTCCGTTCCAACACTTGGAGGCAAAGAAAATGTTGTCACTTTGTTTATTGTTTAAACTTTTTTCTGTCGCTAAGACTTATTTATGATACAATAATTTATTAAATCTAATGTTCAGTTATATATGTGCATATTGTTGCCTGTTTGTTTGTATGTGCGTCCGTCTGTCCGTCTGTCCATCTCTGCGGCTGTCTCGGTTCATCCATGTGTGAGTTGTACAACGTGGTATTTCTCCATTTGTCTAACACTCTGTCAGTTTATAAGCTTCTTAAACAATTTAAGTCAAATGTGACCTGATTTTATGGCCATAAAATGTGACTGACTAGCTAGCTGCCCGTCTGCATTGGCAGTGGACTGGCCTGTTTGTCTAACAGCTTCTTGGTCTGCCTTTAGCTTTTGTCAAAACAAAATTTAATTAAAAAATCCTTAAAGACTTTCATACATGGCTATGTACTCGTAAGTATGTAGTAGCAACAGCAATACAAAAATACACACATACATACGAACACACACACACCCATCTGTAACATAAAAATATTATTAGACATGATGATTATTAGTTTTCTATTCTGCATTTTTGAGTGTGTCTGTGTGTGTGTGTGCTCAACTCAGCATAAAATGTGTGCTAAAGCATTAATATTAAGTTACGTTTAAGCTTATTATTGGCCAGAGCTCGCCATAACTTCAGATTTAAGAAATCAAATTTAAAAACACTGTACATATTAAAAACTGACAACAATGAAATTTTAATTAAAAATTAATTAAAAACTTTACGCACACATACAAGCAGAAATATAGAGAAAAGATCGAGAACACTCTATCTCTATTTATTCATCAAATACATTTAACACAGCAGGCTACATAACTACAATTGCCGCTAAGTTTTGCCGTGTAGGCAGCTACTTAATTATCTTGAAAGCTCTAGTGATGGAAGAAAGAGATGAGTAAATAAAATTATATATTTAAAATACGGTTGCAACGTAAGTATAGGAATGTGGTAGCAATGCATTTATAATATTATTTTTGGGATGCTGTGATTGCTTTTAAAAGCCTACACAGTAGCACGATTCAGTGGCACGTAAATCTGATGCGATTCCATTCTATTTTAATTATGCAAATAAGATGCAAAGAAATTCTTTGTTGGTGGCTTCAGCTAAATGCAACTCTGATCGCATGGAAATGATAATTTTGAAATTGTGCGTGTTGTCAAAATATCTAACAGAGATGGATTTTTATGACCCGTGATTATACTTCTCAAGCAGACATGTCGTATTTGACAAGTCGTAGGATTATGTGGAATTCTGAATTATGGCCTTAAATAGCCTAAAATAGTACTAAAACTCCCAAAATAACAGTCAGTTTTAATAATAGTCAAAATAATTTTTAATAATTTTAATAATTTTTTAATTTAGTCAAAATAATAGTCCACAGTTTTAATACTTTGCAGCCAGTAAGCTGCTGCGGAAAATGCCTATAATATATAAATGCCTATAAGCTTTTCTTAAAAAAAAGACTTTTTTATTTAAAAAAAAAAAATACTTTATTTTCCAACGCTGTTTTAAATGCAACTCAAGCTTCATCTGAATGCTGTCACTTGTTTTGCAAATCTAGTCGTTGGAAAAAAGTATCATGAGTAAGTCATGCAAGTCACGTAGCCGTTGCCCAGCATTACTTCCATCCCTGTAATGGTCATGCCTTCTAAGTTGTGTAGAAAATTTAGCTGAATAGAGTTTCATATTTCTTTTACAGAAATGTGTTCATTATAAACTCATAATTTAATTTAATATGAGAAATTACTTCAGGCGTAAATGAAAATGCTTTGAAATGAAAATCAAATTTGTAGATAAAGAAAATACATTTAAATTCTTACACAGAAAATGAAAAGTAGTTGGCAGTGAAACATTTTTTTTTTTCAAGCAACTGAAATAATATTTTCAGTAGAACTGCTAAATGAAATGGGAAAAAATCGTTTTAAATAAAAGTTCCTATTATTATTGAAAAGCGTTCATGTTTGCAATTATTAATTAATGCTGCAGTTTGAGCTTTTCTAGAATTGTTATCTTAAAGAATCTACATAAACATACTGATTTAAAAAAAAAACTTAAAATTAACAATTTGGACCAGTGGAGGGGTTTTAAATTGTTTTAATAGCTACACTGTTTCATAACGAAATTCGAACATTTCCGTGATTTTTTCAGCTTTTTCAAAAAGAAAATAACTTTGCTTTACTTAAAATTTTTTTTTTTATAAATTTGTTAAAAATAATAACAGTTAATGCCAGAAAGATGTAGCGTATTTTTAAAATGGTTTCACAGCTCTGCAAAAATGCCATTTGATATTTAACGAGAGAAGAACACAAATTCAAATCCTTAAATTTAAAGATTATAAAAAAATTAAAAAAAAAAAAAATAATGGCGAAAGTCAAGGTTAAGGTTGTGATGCACTATCCTACACAGTCGTACAATGCCAGTCCTAATTTTATGCTGTTGTAGGTACCACACTGGTATACAAATATGATGTAAATTATTTTTTCTTTGTTGATTGAAGTAAATGCAACTCTGATCTCAAGGAAATTATCATTTTTTGCACACTTTTATAAAGTTTTGCAAATCGTGCGACTTGTCAAATAAATCTTCCTTACATATGGATTTTAGGCCGCATTTTTCTAGTTTTTCAGCACTTATATCATATTTTACACATCGTACAAATTGCAGTCTTTATTTTACTTGTAGGATAATAATACAACCAAGAACCTTCTTGTACTACTATCAGCTGATTTATCAGCTGTTCAATAATCTCAAATGTTTTACGAAATATTTTTGTAAACAGATATGTTCGGTTTTCTGATTGCTAAGAGACAAAAGAAGGCAAAATTTTGTACTTTTTGCTCTATTGAAAAAGATTGCTCTTAACAGGATTGCAAATTAACAGGGTTGTAATTAAAAATCTAGTTATTATCATATCTGAGATGACTAATCAGCAGTATTGTTTTCTTGGGTGTGTTTTATTTAAATTTTCCCCCCTTGCTGGTAACGCTCTTTAAAAAATAAAAGAGATCGGTTTTGCCGCGTATTTTCAACTCTGTCGATTTATATAACGCAAGATGGCAACACGTTTGGAATGCAACGCACACATCCTTTTTGGCAACATGGCCACAAAATTGCACTTTTTAAAATCTTTTCTTCTTCTTTTTAGAAAAGAAAACGCCATAAAAATGCAGATTTTTCGATTTTTCAAATTATTTCTTTAATGACAAAATGATTTACAACCATTTAACGCGATAACTTTGAGTTCATTGCAATTAAAACAAGCTGAAATTTATTTAGGCGAAAACACCAAAAACCAGTTTTCCCCCCCAAAAAAAAAAAAAAAAAAAAACCAGAAAAGTTGCATGCAACATGCTAAGAAAAAATAATTGGAACGTTTCAAATTTCGCCAAGAGTAATGACAGCATTTTTCACTGCCGTTTTTTATCCAAATTATTTATTTTTAAAGAGGATTATGGAGCGTTAAATGGCGTTTTCCTTCTTCACACCCATTTGCCAAAATACGTAACAAGAAATAAAAAAATAGAGACGCAAACGAGTGCACGTGAAAAATTAAGCATATTAAATATTCCAAAATTATCTTCTAGCGACTTATGGGATCTTGTAACGGGTTTTGTAGTTTGTTGCAGCCTAAATATGCACATACAATAGACATGGATTTATTATCGGCTTGAATGGAAAGAAGAACAAGAGAGAAAAAAAAATAAATAAAATAATACTACACATTCTATAGGAAATGCTGCTAAACATTTCCAACTCTTTGAAATTGCATGGACACGCACTCACGCATGCGTTGTTGGCCAGTCGCAGATTGAGATCAGTTTTTTTTTTTTCTTTGGAGATGCAAATTAAGCAAACGGGTATTAAGAGGATAACAGGCAAGCTGCCTTTGACATAAAGGCTTGCTAAATTTTTATTTTTGTCTTCCTTACCAGCAATAGGAAGTTTTGTCATTCACTCAAAAAAAAAATAGAAATTGGCCGTATCAAGGGCCAATACACAAATACCAGCTGACTGCAGGAGTCTCGTATCCTGTCGTTTTAATTTTTAAGGTTGAACTAAAAGTAAATATTGCAAATGATTTAAAAGAAATTACACGTTAATTGTTATTAGCTTTTTCACACCTGTACGCATTGCCAATTCAATCAGCTGTTTTCATTTAGTTTGCTCTGGAAAGCTTGACAGCCCTTAATAGATAATCTGTCGCTTTTGAATATTGTCAACATTTTTGTAATTCTTCAAATCAGAATTCCTTTTTAACGTCATTTTGTAAAAATACGTTTTTGGGGCCAACTGAAATTTATTGAACAAAAAAAAGAGCTAAAATGGAAATGTTAAAACGCTTAAAATGAAGCGGTTTTAAATTTTACTTTTTTAATTTGAAAGCTCCAAAATTCTAATACGTCTGTCTGTCTTCCAATACCAACAACTTTATTTTACATTTGCGTTTATATGCATTTCTTGTATTAGCACATGTACCAGTACGATTGTCCGCCTGTCTCTCTGCCTATCTAATCGCAAGATGTATTTTTTTTATGAACACGTACAAAAATATTTCTGTTTTAAGACAATTTTTTTTTTTTTTTTTTTTACAAGTTTATTTAATTCTTGAAACTTTATAAAGACAACAAAATTTATCTGTCCGTCTGTAGTTCGGTTTTCTCTAGTTTTTATTATGAATTAAATGACAGTAGTAATTTAAAAGTATGAGAGCCGAAATATTAAAACACTGATTTATGTGCTGAAAATAAAAGTAGTTTTAACAATTACAAATTTATATTAGAAAAAAATATGTAAATAATTTTTTTTTTTTTTTTTTTTTTGTGAAAATTGTCTCTAATCTTGTAAATAATTTTATTTTCCAACTGCAATTGAAGTTGCTTAAGTGCATGAATGTGCATTTTCCTACAGATTTGTTGCAGTTTTTTTTTTTTTTTTTTTTCTTTAAACATAAGTCATTAAAAATGATTTATTAATAAAATATCATGTTTTCTTTTTATGAATATAAAAAATAAATAAAAAAAATATTGCCGAGTTCAGTAAAAAAAAAAAAATACAAATTTGTGTAATAAAATATTGGCAAGACACATGCGGGTTTCGATTTCTGTTTTCTGATAATATTTGAATAATTGCAGTTTGGCAAATTGAATGCAGAGGAAAAATCGGTGCCACTGTGTACTTGTACTAGAAAGGCTTTGCCGAAGGTGGGCTTAAGTTAATTATTTGATTTATTCAAATTACAACTGCAAGGCAATAATATCAGTAGCCAATGAACGGCATGATATTGTGCAATAATTTCCATGCGTGAGTAAAGAAAATGTAGTTTTATTTGTATTGAGACGTGCGTGTTATTGCAAGCTTGCAAAATTTTAGTGTATTTGAAAAGCTTGGCAATAAATTCCTTAAATACAAAAGTTCTAGTTTAAGCTTCTATAAAAAATATATTTCTTATAAAGAAAAATATCAAAAAATTTACTGCATTTTTTTAAAAAAAATTTAATTTTTCGTTATTAATTATTTTCCATTAAAAAGAAAAAAAATATTAAAATTTAAATTAATTTATTCTTTTTTAAGTTTTAGCTAAATTTTTATTAAATATATCGGTTTGATATTTCGAACACCTACGATGCTCTTCTTCGGGAATAATTTAAGCACAGCCGTCTCTGATTGATCTTACAGTTAAGCTTACTTTGCAAAGAGTTGATATAAAACCTAAAGAAAAAAATTATTAAAATTTAAATTAAGTTCGAGTAAAAAAATCCATTAAAATTTATATTTTATAAAAAAGTCTTAAAATTTATTTTATTAAGTTTGATGCAATTATGTAATTGAAAAAAAAATTGTTGGGATTGAACCCGTAGCGCTGGCTAAGTTGTGCTTTTTAAGAGGTAACAAGATATTATAAACGCTAAGTAAATTCCTATTTTTTTTTAATGCCGCAATGCAGGTGTAGTTCTCAATTTTATTAAAAATTATGCTAAAATTATTTATGAACAGCTAAAGATAAATGGCAGGACATCAAGCAAGTAGTATCAGGAAATATTCAAAAAGAAGCAACACGTAGGAATTCTAATTTGTTAACAGTATTTTTAAGTTAAAATTTTTTAAGAAATACAATTAAAATTGCTAATTTAAAAAAAAATATCAAAAAATTAAATATATTTGTGTAAAAACTTTAATTATCTTCTAATGAAAGTTAAAATGAATTCAAGTAAAGAAATTATTTATTTAAATGAATATATTTTTGTTTTCAGTATTAAAATAATTTTTTCAAAGCTGTCATTTCATTTTTTATTTAAAGCTCATAAAAGGAAATTGATTTCGCAATATTAATTTCCTTAAATATGAACGAAGCATTCGATTACTTAAAAAAAAGGGGGAGTTGCACAATTATTTTCCTTTAGATTTAGCTGGCAAGAGCAGACGATGCTGATGGGAGGCAGAGAAGTTGGCTTTAATTAGCCCCTTTGAATTGTTAGAATAACCAGCAGCAAAATAAGGGTTTCAAGATATCTAAAGTAAGGCCAACTATACAGAATATATTTACAAAGCAAAGTTATTCGAAAGCTCTAAAGGAAAACCTGTACGAGTACAACCAGTTTTGAATTGTAAGTTCTGAATCTGTTGTTTTGCTACTGGTGCATTTGACGTGTTTTATTTGCTTTTATAACCTCAAAAGGATGTCGTCTTTTCTCTTGACGGCTGTCTCCTTTCGTCTACTTTTGTAACCACTTACAGTATCAGCATCAGTCTCACTTTGCTGCTGCCTTGACTCTTGCCTTGTAATGGAATTGTATTCGGCATTCTGCCATTCTGCCATTCTTGCCATCCCATTTGATATAAATCTTTAAAAACATGATAAAATTTATTTCACTACAAATGCAAGTATGTACGAGCAAAAAAAAAAATGGTGCTGCTGAAAAAAAAAGAAAATTGAAAAAAGTTTACAAAAAGCTGCAGCATCTTCCCTTTTATTTGCTTTAAATTAAAAGTGTAAATTTATTTCTTTTAACGATAAAAATCTTTTAATTTTGTGAAAAAAAACCCTGTGCAAGATATTTACTAAAACTTGTTTTATAATAAATTTTCATTAGGATTTGAATATAAATCATGGATTTATTTGATAAATTCTGTCATTGTAAGGCTTCTTTGATTTGTAAAAATAAATCCTGAAATAAAATTTTTAATAACTTTTAAGGATTTTATTTTCTTATTCTTTGCTGCAGCTTAATACGATCTAAAACCCACACAGTAGTATAATTTAACCCATTAAAAACGACCTTAATTTTAAATACAATTTATGTTTGCTAAACATCAAAAGGAATACTGAAAAATACTCGAACAGACCGCAGTCCCATTCAAACATTGCGTAGTGTCTCAAAAAAAATCCAGTTTCCACTTTCCACTTCTCTTTTCTTTCACCGTTTTTCATTGAGCTTTTATTTAAAACCATTTTTATTTTAATCCTATATTTCAATACTCATTTATTTGAAGCCATTTTTCTCTAAATTTAATAGGATGAATATTTGTACACTGCATAAAAATTAATTAAGGGCACACTAACAAACTTTTGCAAAAAAATGTTGCAGAAAATATCCTCTCTTTCGGAGGTACTAAAAAAGTATAATTTTTGTATTTAAAAAAATTAGTATTTCTTTGTTTTCTTTTTCTTTAAATAAAAGACATAAAAAAAATTTTACTAAATATATATTTTTTCTCTCCAAAAGTATATTTTACAATAAAATCACTTTTTGATAAATTAAAAAAACTTTTTTACAAAAAAAAAAAAAAATTTAAATTTTAAATTTCCCTTCCCTGAAGATTTGTAAAAAAAAAATTTAAATTTTAAATTTCCCTTCCCTGAAGAGAACAATTTGATTTAAATTAAAAAATTGTTACTTTTAAATAGTAATAAAAACTTTATATATTTTTATTCTAATTTAATGCAATTTTTTAAAAAATTTAAAAAAAAACTTAAATTTTTGGTAAAAAAAAAATTGTAAAATTCCACAAATTAAAATTTAAATAATAAAAAATACATATTAATTTTGTTTTGCTTAAAAATAAAATATAAAAAATGTAGTACTAATTTTGGTAACTTTTTAAATGGCAACTCTATTCTTTTTATTATTTAAAAAAATAAAAGAATTTTTTTTAATGATATTAAAAATAAAGAAAAATCTGAAAAAGTATTTTTTATTTACAACTAAAAAGGCAGACATTTCTGATTTTGTTAAAAAGTATATTTAGCAAAATTATTAAAAATTATATTCCCGCATAAAAAAGTACTCTCTGTCAAAGTACTAAAAACTGTGCCTTAAACAATGACGTACTAAACTGGTGCTTCTATACAAAGGTACTAAAAAAGTACCTACGGTATAAAAAAAAAAGTTATAAAACTATGTTTTTTAATTATACTTATTTCATAAAACTAAAGCGTAGAAGAATTATTAAAAAAATATAGCTTTTATAAAAAAAATGTACATTTTAAGACAGTACCAAATACAATAATAATAAAATAGAATTTTTGGTTTAAAACGAACGATATATAAAGAAGGAATATATTTTTTATACAGTACCAAAAATTGTACTCATTATTGCTTATAATTTAATTTTTCTGAAAAAGGTACTAAAAAATATTCCTGGAATTATAACCGTAAGTTCGTTTGGATAAGAGAAAGGCGTCGAATTTGAAGCTTTTATCTTTCTGAAAGTTTTTCCTTTTTTATAAGAAACTCTACGGTTTTGACACAAATGTATTAAAGGATAAGTACTTCTGTCTATTTCCAGTAGCACCTCATATTAATATGACTAGCATGACATCAGAGACGACTCAAATTGTCCAACATAAGTTTGCTTCGCATTACCGATATATTCGAAACATTGCTGGTTAAAAAAAGAGATAAAATCAATAAAAAAAAAAACTGAAATATAATATATTGCATACGGCTACCATTAGGTCATATACATTTGACATTGAAGCTTAAGGCCATCTTCTACTATCCTATAAGCACGATTGGTCAGATTTTTGTGACAGGCAAAAGGTTATAATAAATTTCATAAAATGATAAGTTCCATGCAATCAGCGTTGCATTTACTTCAAGCAGCAAATATACATTTGTTTGCATCATTCTTGTATGATAGTGTAGCACCAACATAGCCATTTTGATGTGATTTTTTAGGAAAGTTATTACATCAGATTTCCGTAGAAAAGAATCGCAGGACTGTGTAGGATAGTGAAACAAGGATTTTAATAAGCCAGTAAAAGTTTAAACTCTAGTTCTGCTAAAGTATTAATTTAAACGTGGCTTAAACTTCATATCTTTAAATCAGCCCACGCTTAAAGTCGTCGTAATTTAAACAAATTTAAAGCATAAAACGTTTCGTGATCCCTCCAATCCTCTTCAGCAGATGAAAAAAAATTCTAGATGCAGCCCAAAAATTTTGACGCACAACTTGACATTCGTCATAATCATACGGTTCGTAAATGTGGTTTGAACTGGCAATATTCTACGTTTAAATATGGTTTAAACATTTTGCCGTTTAAACGTTGTTTAAGTGTTTTCACACCTAAAGTTAAAACCTACAAACAGCTGATTTTGTGTTCACATACAATTTTGATAAAATCAGGTTTTATAATACAGTTTGTGAAATAAATTTTTTAATGATAAAATAAATTTTTTTTAGAAATAGGTGTGTTTGTTGTAATTATGCTTCCCACATTTATTTCACAAACTGTGCGACAGCTGTTATTGTTTATATAAAAAATAAGAAATTTTAAAAATGTGTTCTAAAAATGAAATGATTTTACATTTTGTGAATGTGAATGAATTATCAGCTGTTTTCAATCTTTCTAACTTGGTAGCACTGCATATGTACTGTATAAAACAAGGTTGTATTTCATAAAATCTACTTTAGACCAATTCAAAAAAGGTTTTAAAATGGTTTTATGAGAATTATTTTGTATGGTAAAACCAGGTTTTAAGGATTGGCTTTTAAGTTAAAACCAAATTTTGTTTTAAAACCAGGTTTTATTCTCAGTGTGAAAACACTATAAACTAAACAGAGAGTTCATTTGAAGTGTTTTATTAGGCATAAGAGGCTTTGCTGTGTATCGAACTGATAATTTACTGAATCGCCTTTAAAATATAATTTAGGTTTTTCCGGCATTGATTTTAATACATTTTCTTAATAAATATTTAGTACACATTGCCTGACGACGAGTCACAATCGCTTAATTTCGAACACACACACACACACATGTTTTTCTACATAATAATTCTTTCGGCGACAATCGTGATTATGGAACAAACCAGTCTGGTGCTCGTATTGTATTTATTCTTATTTCTACAGTTAAAAAGGTGGCCTTTTTTCTATTTTAACTAAAATTTCCTCCTCGCCAGTGCTGGATGGCTTACAGAGTGTTTGCTCGTCTCGTGTTTAATAAACATATTCCGGCATAAAAATATTCAAACACTTCTTGCTCCAAATAAGTGACGTTTTTCTTTATTTTTTTTTTTCTACCACAAATGCTTTATTAAGCTTTATTTTTCTGCTCGTGATTCTGTTCGAAACCTTGAAGTCTTTTTTTTTTTTCTTCTTTTGTGAAAACTGCAAATTCATGGTTACACTATTGTGTGGTGTGGTGTGGTGTAGAGTGGTGTGGTGCTGTGTGTGTGGTGTTGTGTGTGTGTGTGTAGAATTGTAGATTCTGCTCTTTTCCTTCTGTGCTTTTTGTTCTGTACTGGTTTCAGTCGATTGTTATGTTTTCCAAAGATTTTTTGGCGGAGATGCTTGTCTTTTGGTTTCTTTGGCTAAAATATATTTCTTTTTATTTTGTTACCACAATCTTGAAAAGATAACCAAGTAAACAAACAAATACTCGTAAACACTTGAGACTGGTTTCTTGTGTGGTGGCCATCGATATGTATTGTCTTGAGCATAACAAAAGTCCCCCGAATTTCAAGTGTTTAACTGTGACAGTGTCAATAACTTAATATTTTTCCTCCGTTTTTATTTAAAATATTCTTGTTTGAGTTTTTGTTGTTCAAGTTTAGTATGGAAAAACAACAAAAAAAAATTATAATTAAATTATGAATAATATTTTTATAAAAGAATAGTATTCAATATCGACGTGATAACGGTCATAAAGTTTATCTTGAAATAATTAACAGCAATTAAACAAGAATAATATTCACTAATTTTTTTGGTTTGAATATAATTTAGTTAACGAGGAGAAATTTTTTTGAATTACAGTACGAGCTCGATATGCTCAACTGAATGCAAATCGCTTGCGGTAAGCGACCACTAAAAAGTCTTTACTGCTTAGCTTAAATTCATTCATTTCTTTTTTTTTTTTTTTTTTTTTTTTTTTTTTTTGACATAAAAAATCTTTTTTAAAGCAAACTGGTAAAATTAACGTTTTATAAATAAAGAAACAAAAAAAGCAAAAATAATCTTCTTAACTATTTTACACGTGTATGTACTACGTAAATGAGTTCTATTTATGAAAATATGTTAAATCCCTTAGAAGAAGAAGAATGGAAAAATTGTTGTTTGAGTTTTAGACGTATTTTGCATTTTGGAAAATGGCAGCTTCCTTGACTTCCTGAAGTGGGCTTAATTTTTCTTAGGAAATGTCATTTTCCGTCACCCATTCCATACATACATATGTATGTCAAAGCATTTAATGACATCTTCTACTTTAGCTTTTTGTATAGATTATAGAATTTCTTCGTCTAAAACATCCATAGTTATATTTACCTCTGAATAGTACTCACTGCTCCATTCCGCAATTTCACCAGCAAGACATACTGCAAGAGATTTGAATGAGTGCTCTTCTTTTATATGATACAGTACGAAAATCAGCTAAAAAACCGTAAGTCCATTGTTCATTTCTTGATATTAAAAGCTTTCAACATTTCTTAATGGGGGCGGTAGAAACTTTGTCCCATGCATTGGCTAAAACATTCTTATGATACGTTTTTTTTTTCGTCGAAACTTTAAATCCCTGTTAAAACGACGTTTCTGAAAGAACGAATTTAAAGAAAAAATTCCTTTAAATTTTATAAAATACAAAAAGTTTCATTTGATTTTTGCAAGAAGTTGCTCTTATAAAGACTTTAATGTAAAAAAAATTGCTTGTTGCGCTAATCGGAGTTTTGTAGTTATCGGTAGTTAAGCAAATCGAGGTCATACTGTATTGAAAAAGTTAATATTATTTTCTTTATGTAAAATTAGTCATTATATGCTGCTTATAGTTTAAATTACTTCAATTATTTTTTTATCATACCACTGTTTATGTATTCACCTATAGAAACTACAATATGTATATGAAATAAAATTAATTATAGCGGATATAACTTATACATAGATATTTTTTAATCCACTCTTTATTTATTTGTGAACAAATTAAGGGAATAAAAACGAGTAGTTGCTTCCACTCAAAAATAATTAATAAGTGTCAAATAAACTAAAATGTTACCGCTTTATATTTACATACTACTATTTATTTATTTACTTATTGAAACAAAACATGGCGATAATTGCTTAAAAATTTCATAATACGTCTGTACTTACAGCCGTAAGTAAATTTACGCCAACTACAAACATTTCCATGCTTAATAAGTTTTATACCAAGACGATTCTATCCATAGTTCATACTTACAGTTGCCTCTTTCGTGTTCGGCTTAAGATACGTTCTCATTAGGTGTGTATTTGATGAAATAAGCGCAAATGCTATAGGTCGTGCTGCACTATCCTATACAGTTGTCCGATTTATATACAGGAACATCTGATGTGATTCCCTCCTATTTTAAAAAATCGCATCAAAATGGTAATATTAGAGTCACAGTGTCATACAAATATGATGCAAACAAATTTAGCTTTGCTGATTGAAGTAAATGCAACTCTGATCGCATGCAACTTGTCATTTTATGAGAATTTTTATAAACTTTTCTTTGCCATAATAAACTGAAATTTTTAGGTATTATTTTTCAGCAGAGATGCCACATTGAACACAACGTACGAAAGTGTAGGATAGTGAAACAGGGCCATGAGCAGAGCTAAAGCAAATCGTATGACTGGTTAGAAAAATCTGGCACACAGATTCCCGTTTAGGGCACGCTTATCTATCCTACATTTTCAGCTGCTAAAGCCTATTTGATATATCGTACTTCTTTGTATGATAGTGAATCATGGCCTTAAGTGTAATTAGGCAACTCTTTGCCTTATACAAACTTTTATTAAAAATCATTATTTTTAAGTTTCATTTAACATATAAAAAATTTTTGGTTCAAACCAAAAATTTACGGTTACGCTTATTTCTTCAAATATTGGCCGAGTGTTAATATATCTTTAGGTGACATGTATTGTTCTTAGTTTTCTTTTTATTTGTAAAAAATTTTACAGCAGAAAATTCTTTAGAAAAATCGAAGAGCGGTTGAGCTCAAACCTTTTTTTTTCTTGCTTTTCTTTACATAAAACATATTTTCTCTCTTTCTTGCAAACTATTTAATCCCTCTTCCCCTAATTTCTCGTAATAAATTCATTATATCTATTACTTCTGCTTACAACAATTAAACTTCTTCACTTATCTCATTTCATTTTAACTTGTGGCTTAAACTCATTATTATTGTCTAACTGATTCACAAAAAGGGGGGGAAATTATTTCTTGGCCGGCTAAACTTGTAAAAGAAATTAAGAAACATTTTTCTTATTAATTTTCACTCATTTCACGGACTTTAATCTCAGTCACAAAAAAAAGCTTTAACGAACAGAAAAGTTTAGAGAAAATGGTAATTAAATAATTGGCGACTAAAAGTAAAGTATGATAAATACATCAAGGCTTACTAGCCTGCGGTAATAAAAATTTGACTAATTGGTCGTAAAAGATGTGGGGAAAGAGCTGATTTGACGGTCAGCCTTGTATTGTTACCAAATAAAAGTTTCTTTGTATAACTTTTACAAATGTTGACAAGCCACAAAAAAAAGCTTTCTTAAGTGCAGGTGTTTTGAATCCATTAGCAATACACATTTTATTGTCATGTGTAATTAATTCCAGATACTTTTCGGCAGATTCTATTTGACGGGGTACATTCGGGCGGTTGTAAAAAGAGAAATAGAAACTAAATTTATCTCATGGAAATTGATTTTCCTTTCTTTTACTAATTTTTTATATTCGAAGGTAGAAGGTAGTCGAAAAAGTCTTTTTGAATTTCTATATATTTTTTTTTATATTTATATAGAACTTTAATGAACCAAATATGTACCATTTTGGTCGACCACGTTTAACCATTTTTCCGCTGGAGACTTTATTCCATCAGTGCAAAACTTTTCTGGTTTCTTGGCAAAAAGCTGATAGAAGTAATTTTCACAGGCTTCTCTTGAAGCCAACTTTACTCCATTAAGGGAGTTCTGCATTGACCGAAATAAATGGTAGTCCGATAGTGCAAGGTCAGGGCTTTATGGTGGATGCATCAAAACTTCCCAGCCAAGCTCTACTAGTTTTTGCCAAGTCAGCAAAGATGTGTGGTCTTGCTTGTTTCAATCTCTTTAGTTGTGGACAGCAAAATGTAGAATCATTAGTCCGACCAGGCTGGATCAGCTTTTAGTGGATGGTTCCTTTCCAATCATACCAAACACTCAGCATAACGTTTGGAGGCGTCAAAGCTAGCTTTACGATCATTTTTTCAGCTTCACCATACTACGCCCATGATCTTTTTCGCACATTATTGTCGTGTTTGATCCACTTTTCGTTTCATGCCCACATTCGCTTCAGAAATGGTTCGATTTCATTTCGTTTCAGCAAAGAATCGCAGATGTTAACTCGGTCCATTAAATTTTTCACACCCAGCTCATATGGTACTTTTTCGACTACCTTATATTTCATAAAACTTTATTGATTCTGAAGTCAAGTCACAAAATTTAATTGATATTGAATTATTTCGAAACATAAAATTTTTTTAAAAATAATTGCGAAATTTCTGGCGTTATTCTAAAACTGTAAAAAAATATTGAAAAATATTTAAAATCAATTTTAAGTACTAAAATTTTTTTAAAAAAGAAACAGAGAGGAGACCAAAACTTCCAAAGCAAAATTTCTGAAAGAAAAAATTAATTCAATAGCTAATCTTTTGCAAAAGCTCTTTTCAGAAATGGTACTTTACGCAAAGGGTACTATTTAAGAGTGTCACTTTTTCCATTGTTAAGGGACAAAATTATTTTGTAACTGAAAAAAAATTAATCGGCAATAATAATGAAAATAAAAACAATAAAATAATAAAAATAAAAAATATTAATAAAATATTAAATAAATAATAATAAAAATTAATATTCCCGAGAGATTTGGAATCCAAAACGTTTAAATTGTTAAAAAAAATATAAAAGTCGTTGATTTCCAAAAAATAAATAAAATTTAATAATTTATTATGTGACTTTGTGAATTAGTGAACTGCTAAGATAGAGAGTTCGTTCCCAATCCACGTCACCAAAAAAAAATTAAAAATTAAAAAACCCCTCCTTCGCTGTTTCTTAGTAGCAATATTTCATTGTCACTGTAAAGCCAAGTGTACAAAAAGCTTTCGGGAACAGCGTGGTAGTGCCCAGTTTTGATACTCCAAGAATGGCGTTTCAAGAATGCTCTATCTGTGTGTACTTTCACCCTTAAGCTTTAAGGTAAAAGAAAATTGTGAAAACTTCCGCCGTCTTATTAGCGAAAGCTTAGTACGGTGCCTAAAGTTGTGCACTACGTTGTTTGCAAACGTAAATAAAAACATTATGCAATCAGCTGTTGTGGGGGTCTGTTTACATTTCTATACCTTTTCCCTAACTTAGTCAGATGTGAAATTTTTTCATGGCTTTTATGGCAATTTAATTTAATTGCCAAAAAAGCTACCGCTGAAAAATTTTTTTCTGTAATATTTTGTTCTCCTTTCTGAGTGAAGTGAGTGAGTAGCTGTAATAAGATACATTTTTTTTGATTCCTTTTGCTAAAAAAATTATGGTCATACCGAAACTTTGTTGTCTTTAAAACTTATTCTGCATTGTAAACTTATTTGCTTTCAATGCCAGCGATTTTTTATTCTTGCATTTTATCAAACTGAAATATTAAACCGAAATCGCTTGAATAAAATCAACTTTTTTTTGTGGCCAATTTGTTGTTGGCCTTTTATGGTCTTAAGGCATCATTAGCTCCAAGAAAACAGATTTTGACAAAAAGAAAAAAAAAGAAAAAATAATATAATAATAAAGGATAGAATAGTTTTACTTGAAGTATATTTTAAGGAAGTCAACATTACAGTGTTAAAGGTCTCGTAAAAGTTGTAAAAAAAAGTAAAGCATAAAATTAAGTTTATGTAAATGATGTGAACGGCATTTGAGGCACGTTGACGAGGTTGGCAATATTGTAAGCAAAAGACGACTTTGAAAGGCGCTTTGCAATTGCACTGCAAGAGGTCATAAAAAGAAGTGAATGTTCCAGTTAAACTTTTATTGGACACATTGAAAAATTCAGCAGTCTTAATAGCTGAAATTGCTGGTCCTCCAAGAGGAAATTTTGTATGTTTTCAATCAGCTGTTCCTTAAAACCCCGAATGGCTTTATATCTGCTCAAGGCCATGTTTCACTATAATACACTCTCGTACAATTTGTTAAATGAAATAAAGAACCGAAAAATATCAGATTTTTATGGCAAACAAAAGTTTAAGAAAATTTTCATAAGATGGCCATTTTCATGCGATCAGAGTTGCTTTTACTTTAAATCAGGAAAGAAAACATTTTTATGACTGTTAAATATAAATATGACTGTAATATATAAATATATTTTATATCAGCAATGGCAACTGCAATGAATCGTATCATATCGCCTATGAGAGTGAAACACGATCTTTAACACTCCATAAAATTGCTTTCTGATATGAACTCGAAATTTTTTCTATTATTTCTATTGTATACTATATGTATTTTCATACTTTTGTTAATGCAAAAGACTAAAAATGATAAAGACAGAACATAAATTTTGTAGATTTCGCACGTGTAAACGGGGTTTTACATCGCAGCTTTGCTAACAATGTTGCCATATACATTTCCTACAACAATTGCAACATTTAAAATTTTTTTTTAGTTTTTTATTGGAATTTTAGTTTAAAGTTGCACTTTTCTTATGGCAAAGCAATTTTTTTTTTTATTATTTTTGCTTCTCTTTGACATCCTTTTGCCATTTCTCTTGCCAAAACGTGCGACTAAAGAAAGGATATCAAAAGTTTTATATACATTAAATATATTATATTTTCCCATTTGTAAAGTAAAAGTTCACTAGTAAAAGTTTCGCAATGTGGACAAACTTTAAAGCTATTTTTGGTCAAATGTAAAGTTAAAGGCAAATGTGTAATTTTATAAAGAAAAAAGTTACAATTTCTTAAGAGGAGGGAAATAATTCATAATTTTACATCTCAACAAGCCCTCAGCCTTTCCGTTCCCCCTTATCCGGAGGCAAAAATGAACCATTAACTAAATAAACATGTACCCGCACTTGCAGCGAATGTTATATGTACCTGCAGTAGCGTTGTAAACTATTAACTTCATTTCGCTTCTCATTTAATTTCTTCTTTTCTAGTCTACACACTCCCACAAAAATTCTAGAGTTTATGTACGAGTATTTAGATTTGCGTGCATTTCCCCGGAGTCTACGTAATATTTGCACACGTTTTTATTTTATTTTCCTTTTTTCCATCGCCACATTATTTACAGCCATAATTGTAGTTGGTTTCGTTGTTTAGTTAAACAGCAACTCAAAGTAGTTACGAGTACTTTGGGAAGACGCTGTTGCAGCATGAGATATTTATTTTGGCTTTTTCTTTTCTTTTGCTTTTTTTTTTGCTCCTTGAAACTGGTTAAAAAGTGCTTTTCGGGGATACTTTGGTTTCAGTTTATTAGATGGATTTCCAGTTGCATTGTTTGTTAGAAGAAAAGAAAAGAAAAAATAAAAGAAAAGAAAAGGTAAGAAGACGAACAAAGCTTATTGTTCAAAATAAATGGAACAAAAGTATAAGTTTTAGATTGAGTTTTGCAGCTTTTGTTAAAGTTCAGAAATAGTTACGCTTTAACTTTGCCAGCCAGCGAGGTAATGAGATAAATTGAGATTTGTGTACTTAAATTGAAGAAAACGTACTTGAATAAGAAGAATTAATTAGCAGTGCCAGCAAGCAGCTCTACGAGTAAGTAAAGAAAATAAAAATTTCTATTCGAATCCTGCTTGTTTAAATAAAAGGTCAGGAATTTCCAAAAAACATTTTTTGTGGCTTAAAAGAGCAACTGGTAACATTTTAATACTAAATACAGCTAAGTGGACAACACTGGCTTCTTTGAGAGACAGAGAGAGAGAGAGAGAGAGAGAGGCGTTCATGTCAGTTTTGCTCAAAAGCTCGGTCTTGATGAATGCAACCCCAAAATAAGCGATTAATTATTAAAGGCCATAAGACACTATCCTACATAGGCATACGATTCATTCACATGAAAATCTGCTATGCTACACTTCCTATTTTAAAAAGTCGCATCAAAATTTTATTGTTAATGACACATTATCATGCAAAAATGATGCAAAATATTTTTTCTATGCTGATTGCAGTAAATCCAGCTCTGATGAGCATGAAAACTTTCCTAAACTTTTGCTTATCATAAATGTCTGACACTCTTTAAGGGGAGATGTCATATTTGACAAATCACGCGACTGTGTAGTACACTGTAACAGGGCCTTTAATAGTAAATAATAATGCTTATTTGTAATAAAAATAAAAAATTTCATAGATAAATTAAAATGAAGTAAACTTATTTGGGTCAATTAAGTATCAAACACGAGATTCTCAGTTGTTGGAACTAGATTCTTTCTTTGAGCAGTGGAATAAAAAACACGTCTTATCTGTGCTAAGGTACAAACGGAAGGAAGGTATATTTTGACAGAAGTGTATCTTGACAGAAGTGTATTTTGACAGAGGTGTATTTTGACATTAAGATACAACCTTGGAAAATATTCGGTACAACATCAGTTTAGCTTTTCTCCTCTTATCAAGACAAATCTCGAGAGCAATGTCAATATTTTAGTTTATATGCAGCATCAATTCTAGTAGAAAGCTTTATTGTACATATTCAAAATTTGATTTTAATCAGTATGGCACGTTGCAAAATGAACTAGGCATTATATTTAAATTTTATGCAGTTGTAATTAATTGTGATGTCAAGACGATTTGTACTATGCGCCATTACCTTACCGATTATTGCTAAGTCTAAGCTTTAAGTCTTAGCATTAGAATGTTTTAAAATAAACTAGTGGTGTAACTTATTATTGTTTGTACTTTTGATGCCGTCTGCTGTGATTTGGAAATATATTACATACCATTATACCTTATATTTAATATTAATTGAAGGTTGCAAAATGAACTAGATAGTAAATTCATATGTGTATACATGAAATTGGGCCCGCTATTTTTCTTATTAGATCTAGTACCATTTAATTTACGTTTTTTTAGACTTTAAGTGATATCATAAGATTTTCCTAAAGTAAACAAGTTATCGTGGAAGTAAACTTTAACTTATACTTGGTTTTGCCACCATTTAATTTATTTGTATCTCTAAGTTTTTTTTGCAAGTACACTCAACACATTGTTCAGCTGCTGTAAATTTGTTTTTCATCAATTTCCATGTGAACTCGTGTATTGAGCTGTGTATGCTGTCAATACGAATCAGTTTTTCAGCATTCTTTCTACGAACTAAACAGTTGTAGAATAAGACTGGCAGAAATATTCTCATTCTATCAAATCGCTTTATCTTATTTAGTTTAAGGTTTTCTTTCTCTCAATGAAAGGAAAGTTAAAGGCAAATCTGCTTTTTATATGATATCGAAATATGATATCAAATCGTAAGTAATTCGATAATTTATTCTCGTGATGAATATGTAAGTACTCGCAGAGAACAATTATTTTTTGCTTTTATGTAATTTTTCAAGGGGAAATGGGAAATTAATAAGGGAAAAATTAAATGAACACTTTGGCCTCTGTGTAAATGCAGTTCCTCTATCTTTGTCTCTCTCTTTCTCGCACACGCATATATATTGTGTGAATACTAACTTGTATGCATCATTCAGAGACTGTTATTTGAAAGCAATTGTAGTGCCCCAGAGACTTGGTGCCTGGGAAAGGTATAAAAATTAAAAAGGCCACGATTTTATGACGATTTTTATTCAAGTTGTCCAGTTTGTCATTAAAGCAATCACAAGCAGCCTTACACAGTGCAACAAATAGTTTTCAAATGGTTCCCAAGGGAGCATTTTTAATTTGTATTCGCTAAATGTATCATTCTTTTACTCCGAGCTTAACATTAAATGTCTTGTTTTATTTTTTCTTATTCTCAAAATACAACAAAAAACAAAAAAAAAAACAATAAATGTTTACAGCAATTGTGCGAGTGACTAAGCAGCCAGTTGTGCATGGTGCATGGTGCATTGTGCATGGTGCATTATGAAGCATTCGTTGCCAGGGAGGTGAAAATATGACCACTTACCCCTCTTGTTTTTTGTACTAGAGGAGAGTATTTTTATTGCCGAAAATAGTAAAACAGGAAGCTAAACAAAATTTGTCCGAAACTTTCTTGGTGGGCAATAATTCAAAGCAATTTCGAGCCAGATGCCACTCAGGCTCTGTATATAAAACGTCGGAAAATGTTCAAATTTCATATTCATATTTATATTTTCTCATTTTCCTTGTAGTAGTGTTAGTGTGTATTTTATTAATTTTTTTTTTTTGCATCATTCCCATATTCTGTTTTAAGTCATTTTGCTTAAAACAAGCAATATTTCTTAGCAGCACAACCAAAAACAACAACAAAAAAGGAGAAAAAACAACAAGGAAAACGTTAAACTGTGTGCTCTTGTCGTTGTTGCAACATACGCACTATTACAACTTTAACGCAAGACAGTAACAACACAAGTAAAGACAACACAATAACAAATGCAAACAACTTTTAAGCATTTTGACAACTACAACGAAAATGTCAACAACATTAGTGGAGAAAAAAAAACACTTTTTGTTATTTCTAAGGAAACAAAAAAAAAATTCACTAAAACGTAAGCAAATCTATAAGACTTTATAAACACTTACATACGAAATTACAACAACAACAACAACAACAACAACAACAACAACAGTATGACAAGCACTACAACAACATACAACGATTTAGGCAACAACAAGGTCTGACAAAATTTATTTATTTAAGCAAAAGTTTTAAAAAATGTTATTTATGGTTGAAATTTTTCGTAGGAGTCAGAAGGTTAAATAGATAAAACAGTGGGGCAAAACTAAAAATTTTTTGTACAAAAAATCGGAGAGTTTTCCAATATATAACAGAAAATGTTTATGCCAAGAAGGAGACGAAATTTATTGAAATTTAAATTTTTTTTACAAAATTTATTTCTCATATTACACAAAAAAACATTACTAGCCAGTCTTAAAGGATATCGACTCGAACTGAGGACTGAACCCTTAATAGTGTCCTGGCTAACCAAAATGTCTTGCTTAAGTTAAATTGTATTAAAATAAAGATTGCTATTCAGGCAGTGCTCAAGTAGACAAGTTTCTAGAAGAATTAATAAAAATTAGAATTAATAGAAATATTTTTTTAGAAAGCTTTAAGCTTTAATTTCTTTATGAAACGCAGTAATTCTGCGCAACAAAACCAGATGTCTTTTAAATGAAAATATAATAAAAACTGTGATTTTTATTATATTTTGCTCAATTTTCGACCACTGTCCATCGAGCTAAAAGCAACTAGATGCGAAATCCTCAACAAACATTTGAGCGAAACATGTTTAGATGTGTCCAGCTTGCCGCCAGCTGATTTTCTTCCTTCCCAGATTTTAAAATAGAAATTCCTAAAAATCCCCACAAAACAAATCTGTAATCAAAATTTTCTGCATTAGAAGATCTTACACGACTAAAATTTCAGATTTTGTGTTAATATATTCATCGATCGCAGACTTAAATTTATAAAAACAGATTTTGTTAAAAATATACGAATGAAAGCACACCTAACCCTAATTTTACATTGTTTGTTTGTCCATTTATAAAATAAAATAAGTATTCGAAAAGAAATTTAATGTAATAAATATTGAAAAAATAATTTTATGCTGTTTTTCAGAAAGAAATGTGACATAATATTTAGTTTACCACAGAATTACAGTAAGACCTCGATTATGGGTAATGATAACAGTCTCTATAATTAGTTTTTCAGGTTAATTGGAAACCAATTTGTTCTTGTTATTTTTAATTAATATATATTTTTTTTTAAGTTAACAAATGAATATTGTTTTAGGCATCCATTTGTATAAGCAAAAACTTTTAAGCCCCTGATGAATGTATAGTTTTAAATAATGCAAATTTTAGTTTTTTATCTAGTTTTTTTTTTTAATAAAGTTTTTCGATATGTTGTCAACGAATTGCCAGAATTGTAAACTAACTAGTGTAAAGATTAAATTATGATTTAACTAACTGATTGTAAATTATGCTTACAAGCCCGAATAATAGAGAAATTTCGTGCAAAAATAGGGTTTTTCCTGCATGTTAAGGTCATGATTGGCTATCCTATGTTGCCCTATAAAATAAATGCATCGCTTATGAGCATGAAAATGATAGTTTTAATGTTATTTACACAAAAATTTGATGTGATTCCTTTGTATTTTAGATAAATGCATCAGAGTGGCTTTGTAGTTGCCACACTGTTAAAAAAATATGAAGCAAACAAATTATTTCTTTGCTGATTGAAATAAATGCAACTCTGATTAACATGAAAATAATCATTTTACCGTCACTCATACGAAAATCTGATGTGATTTCATTTCTTTTAAAAAAGACATCAAAGTGGCTTTGTAATTGCCACACTGTTAAAAAAATATGAAGCAAACAAATTATTTCTTTGCTGATTGAAGTAAATGCAACTCTGATAACTATGAAAATAATCATTTTACCGTCATTCACACGAAAATCTGATGTGATTTTATTCCTTTTAAAAAAGACATCAAAGTGGCTTTGTAATTGCCACACTGTTAAAAAAATATGAAGCAAACAAATTATTTCTTTGCTGATTGAAGTAAATGCAACTCTGACGAACATTAAATTGTTATTTTATGTAAATTCTCAGAAACCGTGGCAAATCGTATGCAAATGCATTTGTAGAACACACTACCTTGCTTTTTTAGCACACAAGGCATATTTGCCTGGAATTTGCAGGACTTTATTCGATTGGCATATAATCGAAATGTCACTGTATTTACTTCTAGAGCTTTGAAGATAAATTAATTAATCTAATGCCATTGTGGAAAATTCGTACTGAATATTTTGCTGGTTTTCCTATACGGTGTACCATGTAGCATATGTATTTGGTTAAAACAGGGTGTAGAGTATATTCTTACTCGGAGGTATAGAGTCTCATAAAAATTATATGGCATTTCGAAAATTGATCTTTCTCAAATTCAAATCTATTCGTGGTAGAATTTTCATTTAGTTTCAATTGGATTGGCTTAGAGCTTGAGTCCATTCTTTATAACGCGTGTTTCCCCTACTTTGCGGCTAGAATTCGATAAGTGGCAGCCCTGGTTTACTTACCTTAAAAACCAATAATGAACATGATTACATAAATATAAAAATCATTCTGCATACGCATCATATAAATTAAGAAAAACCAAAAAAAAAAAAGGAAGAAACCTCTCTGCCAGCAAGGAGGCATAAAAACGAATGTAACCTGTCTTGGCTTTTCTGGTTGTTGCAAGTTGTTTGCTTGATAAATACGAATCATGTTTAACACAGAACAACAGACGCAAATTTCAACTGAAGACAGCCGCAACGATAAAACCTAAACTCAAAACTCTACATGATGAGAATACCAAGCAAACGTCAACTCGACAGAAAAATGCTTTTCCTCGATATTGTCAACTAAAACCATCCATAAAAAAAGGTTGATTACGAAAAAAGTAACGTTAGAAAATTTTGTTTTTTTTTTAGAAAAATACCATTAGGAAAATATTATCTGCCGTTATTGTGGGGGAGGAGTATCATCAAAAGCTTGAAAGCCCAACCATAAAAAAAAATCAACAACCATAAACATGTGAAAGAATCTTCCAAGAAAGATGCATTTAGCGATTTCCGCTTTGAACACAAGCAAACTGACGAAGTGGGATATAAAAAAATTTTGACACACATTTGAAAATTAAAGAGCAAACAAGAGTTGAAACCAAAATAAACACGAACGAATTAATGAGTTGAAAGCAGAAATCTTTTTAGTAAAATTTATTTACCTCGTTTTTGAGAACTTTTTGTTTAATTTAATGATTCTTTTCACTTAAAGCCATAAGAATTACAAATTGCTCTTTATTACATTGAAAAGCTTTCAATACTCGTTTGTTGAATGCGTCATAAAAATTTAGAGATTTGAGGCTTTTTAAAAAATCTGAAAAGGTTAATTTTTATTTAAACTATTAAATATTTTTTAAGGCAACAATAAATATTTTTAGTTTCCTTTTTTTTATATGAAATTGTTAAATTTTACTGAGTTTCCATAGAAACTGGCCGATACCCTGAAATAATCAATTTTAATGCATTTTTTAATATTCGGCTCGATATTAGTTTTTGTTCATTGTTTAAATAAAAATAAATGAATATTTAATTTGTATTTTTAAGACCGTAAAGTTAAGCTTAAGATTGCAAACTTCTTGTTTTTTGAGAACAAATTTTGTTTTAAAAAAATTCATGATAATTTAAAACAGAAATTATGGCAAAATATTACAAAAATTATTACCTTTAAATTAAATAATGCAATTTTATGAAAGTACGCAAAAATTTCAAAAAAGTAGTATTTTTGGTACTTTTTTTAAGACCAAAAAAAATTTTACTTAGTAAAATGTATTTGCTGTGCTCTTTTTTTCTTACATTTCAAGCTCGAAAAAAATGTTTATTTTAATATTTTTTATTTTGAAATAAAAATAAAATAAATAAAATAATTGTACTAAAATGGGAATTTATTAAAGTACACAAAAATTGCAAAAAAGTAGCATTTTTGGTACCTCATTTTAAGACCAAAACAAAAACCTTTACTTTTACTCTTTTCTTCTTATATTTCAAGCTCGAGAAAAAAATTTTATTTTAATATTATTTACTTTGAAATAAAAATAAAATAAATAAAATAATTGTACTAAAATGGGATTTTATTAAAGTACACAAAAATTACAAAAAAGTAGCATTTTGGTACCTTTTTTTGAGATAAAAAAAAATACCCAATAAAATATATTTTTTTGCTATTTTTTTTTTCTTTTTATATTTCAAGCTTAAAAAAAATTTTATTTTAATATTCTTTACTTTGAGATAAAAATAATTAAAATAATTGTACTAAAATGAGATTTTATTAAAGTACACAAAAATTCCAAAAAAAAATTTGTATTTTTAGCCTTTTTTTAGGATCAAAAAAAATTTTGCCTAATAAAATATATTTCCTTTTCTATTTCTTTTCTTCTTATATTTCAAGCTCGAAAAAAATATTTATTTTAATATTCTTTACTTTGAGATAAAAATAAAATAAATTCAAAAAAAATGAAAATACTCCTTTTTTAGGACCAAAAAAAATTTTGCCTAATAAAATATATTTCCTTTTCTATTTCTTTTCTTCTTATATTTCAAGCTCGAAAAAAATATTTATTTTAATATTCTTTACTTTGAGATAAAAATAAAATAAATTAAATAATTGTACTAAAATAAATAATTGAACAAGTTATAATTAAAAAAAAAAAATTAATTTACTTAAATTACTATTTATTGCAAATCTATTAAAGATGTTCTTAGAGAAAAATTAAATCAAAAGGCCGCAAGTCTACGTGATTGAAAGTACTTTTTGTAATTTTTTTCGGAAAGGGTACTCATTATGTACTTTTTATAAATTTCAGTTAATTTTCAAAAAGATTTTTTAAATTTATTTTTTATTAAATGAAATTGCTTTAAACTTGGCAAAAAGGGGGAAAAAATAATTGTTATAATTATTTTCAAAAAGTACTATTATATTTTAAAGAGCCTCAAAAGTTTTGTTAAAAAAGCTAATTGGTTGGCTGCTTTTTTAAAATATTTAATAACATTTTCAAATATTTCTTTTTTCTCATACTTATTTAAACACAAAATAAGTTAAAAGGAAAAAAATTTTTGGGTCCATAAATTTCCCTCAAAGCCAAAATTCTGCTGGATTTTTTAGATGCCCCGAAAGTGGTTGCCCCTCGGCTGCTTTAATGCATTGATGCCATTCATACATTCATAAAAATTCCTTAGTTCTTCAAGTGGCTTAAAACTGCTTTTTAAAAAATACTTTTGGCAGAATTTTATGATATAAAACTGTCAGAGCTTGTAAAAGAGACGTTACAAAAAAAAAATATATATATTCCGTAACGGCTTTCTTACGCTTTCAAGTCTCGTCTAATTTCCTGTTTTGGAGTCTTTAATTAAATTCTTAAGCAACGAAGACTATAAAACATTTTTGACATCGTTATTACTTTAATTATGGCTTGTTTAACTGTTTCCCATTTAATTTTTCTTTTAATTTCTGTCTCATGTTTCTTTTTACCTTAAAGCTCTTCTATTCTTTAAGTCGATGGTTCTTTTTTTTATTACTTTACGCTTCTAAAGATTCAAATACAACACAACCAAAAATAATTTTTCTTAATTGCTAGAAAAATTAGTTTCAAATTTTGATCCCCAATTAAATGGCTGGTTATTATTAATGACGATGTTTTTCTGCTTCAGTCACTTAAGTGGAAAAAGTATAATGAAATTAAAAAAAATGGTACCATGAAATTACGGCTCTGAAAAGATTAATTTCATGCTAAACAAGTTATTAAATATTATAAAATTAATATAAAGAAACGAGAGAAATAAAAATCCCTTTATTCTTTAAAAGTAATTGCGAGCTTCTTTTTTAATAAGCTTATCATTGCTAAAGGCCATGTTTCACTATCATACTAATATGTAGCATTTGTTAAATGTGGCATCTCTGCGGAAAAAATAGGGTATTGAGGCCTAAAAATGTCAGATTTTTATGACAAGCAAAAGTTTATGAAAATTTTCATGCAATCAGAGTTGCAAAATTGTTTGCATCATATGTCAGTGTGGCATCTACAACGCCATTCTGATGCGACTTTTATAATAAAAGGATATCATTATCATATTTTCAGATTTGAGAGTGATACGTACGACTATGTATCCTTCACATCATACGTTAGCGTGTTCGAAAATTACAACTTTGTGACAGATTTTTGTGACAAGTAATACGAATTGCAAGATTTACAAAAATGTTTTTAAAAGGAGAATGTCATGCTGATCAGAGTTGCATTTACTTGAATCCGCAAAGATTAAATTTTTTGCATCATATTTGTATAACACTGTAGCATTTAAAACGCCATTTTTAAATGACTTTTTACAATAGGAGGATATCACCATCAGATTTTCGTGTAAATGATTCGTACGACTATTTTGGATAGTGGGCCATGATCATGAATAAATAGATCATTCTTGCTCTGAATTAAATATTTTATTTTTCGTGAAAGTATAAAAAAATAGCGCGAAATTAGTGAAAATTTATATGAAAATATATTTTTAATTTTAAATAAATCTCTCTCGGCGAAATCGTATTTTTGTTTAAAAGAAAAATTTTCAATTCTAATATCACATATCACGCCAATTACTAACTAAGGAATGATAAGCAGAAATACCTTTTTATTGGATCTGTTTTGGGAAAGTTTTTAATTAGAAGGTCCTTAATGCCAGAGGTAATAAAATGAATATAAAAATCTTGCTGATACTGAAAATGCTTTCAACGTAGAGATATAATTTTTGTTCCCACTGTACCTTTATAGATTTCTTAGTGCTTCTTTATAATTTTAAAATAATTTTTAGAAATTGAGCTCTACTTTAAAGGAATGTGTGAATGTGAACTCATTCCAAAGTAACTAAAAATATTTCTTAGAGTGTAAACTTGTATATATAATTTTAACGATTCCTTTGATTTGCCGTGAATTTCAACATATTCATTTCTGTTTATGGTTTGTCAGTTCGATCCATAAAACATTCTCTCAATCATTAAATGTAAACAGAGATTTATAAATATTTGTAAATTTAAATTTCAAAACCTTAAACACAAACCAGTCACTGTTTACACAACAAAGAAAAATTTATAAAATAGTTTGTTAAATTGCCACATCAACATCACTTAACTTTCAGCAGACACGTTATCACTTCGGATTGCCTCTTGTGTTTACCGTCCCCCCCTTTTTCTCTGTTTTAATTTATTGCCCCAAAAAAAAAACAGAATTTTCAAAGTGAAAATCTATTTGTATTACGAATAATCGAATAAAATCAGTCCTGTCAACAAGAAAGAAAAAATTAACTGATAAAAACCAGCAGTAAAATAAACAAACCGAAATTATTTAACGATTAAAAAGTCTGTAAAAAGCCGTCATAAATGAAGCAGAAGATTTTTTTTTTAATATTAAAACTCATAAAAACTGTTTTACTGGCAGTAAATAAATCGTGAAATTTTATTTTATAATTGAAAAAACCAACAATATTTATATTTGGGCGATAAAAAAATGTATAAATAAAATTGAGACCAATTTAGTGGAAAATAGAATTAATTAAAATAATAATTGGGGGAAAAATATTCATCTATTGAAAGAAATTTAAATTTACAATACAAGTAAAAAAAGCAATTAAATTAGCATAAAAATATCGAATTACAAAAAAAATACATTTTATAAACAATTCTTGCATAAATAAAAATTATTTATTCTTTAAAGAAAAAAAAATACATTTTTTACCCTCAATTGCAAAAAAGTACTATTTTAGTGCGTTTTTAGAAATAGTGCCCCTTTTGGGGCGTAATAAAATAAAATAGAGAAAAGAAATTCGTATATATATTGTACGCATAATAATTATAATTGCGGCCGGGAAATGTCAAAAAAAAATATGACATGTTTATAAGGGAATGATTGTTTTTACGGCAACGCGGCTATGCGCTAATTTTTTCCACCTAAAAAACTAGAACCTAATAAGAAATGAAATCGCATCAATAAATAAACTGTAGCAGTGACGGAAGTTGACAAATGAAGTAATGCGGAGGCAGCAATAGGATCGCCTACAGCTGCAGACAATCAAGAAGAAAAATGTCCTTTTGAATGTCCTTTTAGTCATATCAGGTAATACAACTAAACCGGCAATAATTATTATTTCAAAATCTCCTGTCGCTAATTTAAATCCATTTCAATTTTAATAGGCAAGCAGTGTAAAGGAAAAAACTTAGTTAGGCTGTTTTGAAATTAACCGGAAATAAAATGTGCAAATAAAATATTGAAACTGGTTTTTAAATGTATACATGTTGCAAGTCTATTTTAAATTTATGATATTATTTTCTCAAAAGTAATATTTTTAGTGCAATATCATTCAAGTATTTGGGGCTGCCTCAGCTGTATTCAAAAAAAAATTTTTTTTTACTATGGTCTACGGAGGAATCGAACCGGCGACCTGTGTTTTGGTAGGCAGTGCATTATTCATTCGCCTACGGTGGCAGTGAACCTTCCCAAAGGTGATAAGTTTATCCACCGGCATATACATATATAGTTGTGTAGTATGCTGTAATAATAATAGAGTTTATAGAGGGTCCCATAATCAAGATGCCACTGTAATGTTATAAGACAACTTAACATTATTCAACATTAGCGTTTTGTAGAAGTTCTACTAATTGTTCTTCTAGTGTAGTTTCAATTAAAAAATTAATTGAAAGAAATATTCCTTTAAAACTTCCGTAGAAACTATTAACCCCTCGTGACATGTAATGAATGAATACCTTTTAAATTTTAAACGAACTCGAGAATTGATTACACGACGCATTCCCGCCTCTGCTGATTTCAATTAACAAAATTAATTACTTTGTTTATTCTCGCCATCCTTCAAACTGATTAAGAGTTGTCCGTTTTAACACTCAAATGCTTTCGAAAATGCTCGTAACACATTTTTTATTTGCCCCTCAGATTTTCGTCTTACCTTTACCTTAATCCCTCGAACTCATTAAGTGCTCAAAGGAAAATAAAATTAACGTAACGAAAACAAAAAAACAAAAAGATTTAAAACGTAATTTGTGACTGTCTGCACTTCATCAGCAAGCCAAACTCATCATATCCAACACATCACACAATGCCTGCTTGCGAACTCCCTTCAAACTCCCCTCGTCATCACGTAGTTTGCACAGATGATGAGCTAAAACTAAAGCAACTTGTGCAAGAGTTTCTTGATGTTAAATAATAGCAAAAGCTTTGTGGCAATTTCCTTTAAATAATAAAACAGAAAAACAGCATTGCAACACGCATATGCAACATACCATTTATTGTCATCATTGTTGCAGTAGTAGCAGCAGCAGCAGCAGCAACTGCAGCCATAGCGGCAGCAGTTGCATTTTGCAACTACAAAGAAAGAAATGCAAGGCAAAACGAGATATAAAGGCAGGCTGGCAGGCAGGCAGGCAGGCAGGCAAACACGAATGGTTGGCCAGCAAAACCGTGAAACGGAAAGCAAAAGCCTCGGGAGTCATTGCAAACAATTGACATTCAACGTACTCGCATGCGTGTGTTTGTGAGCGTCGCTAAAGCAGAACCAGAAAACTTTAACTGTCTGTTGCATTCACCACTTTTTTCTTTTTCCTGGCATTATTTTTTCTCCTTTAGCCAGTCAGTATCTTGGCCAGTGGTTGACACAAAATTGGCCACGAAATTGCAAACTTGTTCCTTTTCAGTTTGTCTGTCTGTCCTTCTTGGCACTTTGTGTTCTTTCTTCTCGTTGCAACTTTTTGTGATTTTTTCATTATCTTGTCGGTTTTTGCATTTAAAAACAATTTTTTTATGCTAAACAATTTTCCTTGGCTTCCAAGATGTTTTTTCCATGCCTCCATTACTGGAAATGAATGTCTTTCGTTGTTTTATGCACGTTTTTCATTTTCGAATTTATGGTTTCTTTGAATTGAAAATAAAAACTTCGTTTCATTTTATTCAAAATCAGCTTTTGCAGCTATTTTTTGCACTTTGTGCTCTTCTGCTGCCTTGTAAGATTTAGTAAAATAAGCAGGTGCAACCTGGTGATTTTTATTTTTTCCCCCCCTTCGAATAAATAAATTTAAAGATGGTTTGAAAGTGATAACAAATATCAGCAAAAATCGGAAACAATTTGCGAGTTTGCTGGAAACGTGACCGCTAGAAATGAGCTAAAGGGATGAGGGGTTTGTCCACGCAGTAATGACAATTAAAAAGGAAACATTGTTTTAGGCTTCTTAAAAATAAATTTAACAACGATTTTCCTAAAAATCGCATAAAGTACTCGTACTTAAGATTTCCAGAAACAGCTAAAAGGGTTCCAGCAAAAACAAAAAAAAAAAATTATTGGCAATAAAAACCGCATCCGCACCAGAAATATGGCATGAGAGGAAAATAAATTTGGCTTGCTAAACGTACTAAATCCAAAGAGAGGAGGAGCTTTCTCGAATTATATTAAATATCATCTCACATTTTAACATATAAAAATTTAATATTTGGAGGAAAAACATAATAAAAATCCTGTGCAATTTAGTACCAGCAATAAAACGAAATGCGTACAGCAACAAAATAACTTAAACTCGCAGTCTTTTCACTTGTACTAAAAATACCAACCTTAGATGAAGTTTTTTTTTTATAAAATTCAATTGTTTACTTCAAACACTGGGTTCAAGAATAAACAAGAAAAGTACTAAAAATACCACCTTTTAGTACAAGGAATATTTGAACGTTTTTAGAACAACTATACAACACCGCAAACTAAATTTAAAACTGAGCTTTTATAAAGTACTAAAAAATAATTTTTTTTTAAATTTAGCACATGCAGTAAAAATATATTTTATTGCTAAAAACGAGTACATGACACATATATAAATAAATAAAAAAGTACTAAATATACTACTTTTTAGTACAAGAAATATGTGAAAGTTTTAAAAATAATTACACAACACTGCAAGGTTAATTTAAAAATTAGCATTTTTATAAAAGTACTAAAAATTTAAATTTTTGTTACATTTAGCACACGCAATAAAATTATATTCTTCTGTTTATAATTTATTAGGTTACATGCCACAAGAATACACAAGAAAAATAATAAAAATACCACATTTTAGTACAAGGGATATTTCAAAGTTTAAAAAAATCTGACTTTATAAAAGTACTAAAAATTAAAATTTTTGTTAAATTTAGCACATGTAATTCAAATATATTTTATTGTTAAAAATTTATTAAAACGAGTACATGACACATGAATAAATAAAAAAAAACTAAAAATACTACTTTTTTGTACAAGCAGTATGTGAAAGTTTTTAGAACAACTACACAATAGCGCAAACTAGATTTAAAACTAAGCTTCTATAAAGTACTAAAAAATGCATTTTTTTTAAATGTAGCACATGCAATTCAAATATATTTTACTGTTAACAATTTATTAAAGGAACACACGACACAAACATGAATGACACACGACATAAACAAGAAAAGTACTAAAAATACCATATATTAGTACAAGCGATATTTGAAAGTTTTTAAAACGATAACATGGCAGCGTAAAATAAATTTAAAAATCAGATTTTGTAAAACTACTAATAATTAAAGAATGTATAAATAACAAAGTACTAAAAGTACCACTTTTTGTACAAGCAATATGTGAAAGCTTTTAGAACATCTGCACAACACAACAAAATAAATTTAAAAATCCGATTTTTAAAAAATCATAAAACAAAAACAAGAATAATGTACTAAAAATAATAATTTTGTGAACTTTATTGAAGCGAATAATACAGAGATACAAGAAAATAAATTAAAAATATGATCTCTTTCAAGTACAAAAATACCACTTTCAAACAAAATTTAGTACAGAGAATAAATATGTTATTCCTGAGAAAAATCATATTACAAAAAAAAAATAATATGTGAAGCTTTGAAAAAGTACTAAAAATATTTTATATGAAAGCTTTAGCTTTAAACGAGTTTGTTTTTTACATTTTTCTCACGTGGCTCAAATTTTTTATGTGATGTCATGATGTCAGAGAGTGTCCTGTTGTTTGACGATCCCAGCCCAGCATGTCAACCATCAGTATACTTGCGAGTACTAAACTGTGTTTGATCTCAAATACAATACCTCAAATTTTCCTGCAAAATTTCCATCCGTTCTAGTTGACAAGCAGGACGAGATCTCATAACAGCTCTACGCACACACTACTGGTATCCTTCTTTCAATCAAAGCTAAGCCAGACTTAATTAAACAAAATTGCGATTCACTTCGAGTAAAGAAATTAAAGACTAAATCTTTATTTAGTTTAATTCTAATTAGTTTTTACTTTCATAAAATTTTATAAGATATTTTAAAAGTTTCCTTTAATTAGAAAATATTTTAAAGCAAGTTGTGAGAAAAGTTACGAAATAAAAATATTTAATCTAAAATTGTAAAAAAAATTTACCTGAAAATGATGCTTCATTTATTACCATCAACTGTTGCTAAATATTTATATTGTTTTATATTATTCTGCTTACATACATATGAAAATGTTATCATGTTGCCAACATGTCACACCAGTTATCCTTGCTCGCACATATAAAATATTTATAAGCCAAAAATGCATTAAACAAGAAAATGAAATACGTAAAATAATTTAGTGAGCAAAGAAGTTCAAGCAACAAATACTTGACATTATAAAAACCATGAGAAAACCCTCTTATTACTCGTATATCTGCTTGTGACTGCAAGTTTTTTTTTTTTTTTTTTGTTTTTGTATTGTACACGTACGTACAGCTTTATGAAATATCCTTTAAACTCGTGTTCAAGTTTTTATCAATTCTCGTACGTAAGCAGGCATGCAAGAGTTGTGGGAGTATCAAGAGAGTATTTTTTTTTCTTCTTCCTTTTGTTTTATATTTTAAAATTATGTCATACAAGTTGTTAAGGAGTCCTTTTGATACAGAATATGCACTCAAATAAAATTGTTTCTTTTTTTTTGTATTTTTTTTTTTTTCGGAGAAAGACATAATTATTATTCTGCTTTCATATTTATCTCAGGAATTTGTATAGTTGTTGCTGAAGAATATTCTATGAATATTTTCTATTTTCTGTTTAATTTTCTAAAGATATTTTCTTTTTATTATATAAATGTTGTCAAAGATTGTAGTTCTACTATTCATAATGTTTGGAATGCAAAAAGGACTACATGTGTTTTACTAACACTTCTAACACATCTGTGTTTTGTTTACCAACTAAAAGGGAATTATTGCAAATCATTTTCTAAAGTCCAGTCCACATATTCTAAAGCAATCTGCCATTTTCTTCTTGCTTCAAAATCAACAAAATGGTAACTTATTTGCAGCTTGTGTCTTTTATCCCTTGTCACCCTGTTTGCTTCCTTTCACTACTTTTCATTCTATTGTATACTTTAATTACATGTAAACGAGTTTATTTATGTGTAATTTATATGTTTTCTACGTAATCATCAGCAAATGTCTGACAGTGTCTGTTTGTTCGTCCCACTATTTCTACAAAATGCACTCCATATAAATTTTCAGATTTTGGTTTTGTACTGCAGCCAACTCGAGCGAACTTAACTCAGATCTCTCTGCAGCAAAGCGCAAGGTGCGAAGTGAATACTGCAGTCACTTCTGAATACACATGTATCATTTGTAAGTTTATAGAGAAAATCAAGATACAAATATGAACATGAATGTGGAAATAAATCCTTGAGTCAGGGATGGGCAAGCGGAATGATAATCAGAGTTGTGTGATTTTACATTTTTTTCATAGGCGAGTAATTTTCTTCTTTTTTTTTTGTACTTCTAAAAAGGCTAAGTTAGATGAATTTGGATAGTCGATGGCCTCAGCAGCCACTGCTTCCATCCATATCTTCATCTTGATTGATTTGTAACATAAATTTTCTTAATATTAGAAAATGCTGTTTTCTTCTCACAACATCAATTCGTTTTAGGATTGAACTCATCTCTTACGATCATATATGTAAAATTTGAAATAGAACTACTGTTGCCAGATCTAATGCAAATAATAATCGATCATGTGTGATTGAACTCGACATACAAATGGCAAAAATTACTAATCCAGAGAGCCAAACATCTAAACAGAGCCAAATTTTGAAGTAAAGAAATCGAAAACAGAAATCGGGCAAAGTTTCATTGAAATTAAACTAGAAAAATTAAAAAGTATAAAAGAAATAACTCCGAAGTACACATTATAAATCATGTAAAGAAGTATCCTTTCAAAAAGGTAGATGATTAAAAAATAAGCCGCGTTCTAATTACAGTGGAATTAAATAAAAGTAGAAGAAAAAGGCGCCAAAACCTCCTCTAAAGCCGATTAACAAAATAGCGAGTGCATAATTAAAATTCAAAATTATAACTAAAAACATAAACTGAAGGAGCATTAAATATATTTTCTACTCTAATAAGCTTCATATTGCCTTCTGGCTGCCACACTCCGTAACTTTTCCATTCGGTTATAAAATTTTCCAGCATTAAAGAAAATAAATTCATAAAATATATAATTTTTTTTTACTTTGATATATAAGGATGTATTTGTTATAAGACACTTAACTAGTAATGCAGTTGATGGTTAGTTGCATGAGTTAACACTAAATGCATACACATACACCTACAAAGTGCCTGAACCTTTTATTCATTTCCTTTACATAACTACAACCACATGCACAGTCACACACATGCACTGTCATGCATAGAAATATCCTTCAGCTGGTCTAACCATAATAATTAATGCTGTTGAAGTATTTTAGTGTTTAGTGTTCAGGCATATGTGTGTCATGTAGTTGTGTGCGTACTAGAAGTTGTTACAACATTTGTTACTGTCCTGTTGTTTTTGTCACTGGTCGTATAAGAGTAACATCCCCCTTTATCCTACTTGTGTGTGTATGTGCATGTGTGAGCCATATTGTCCTGAAGAGTAACGAATAACAAAAGGAAAAAATTGTTGGTTAGTTTTTTGTGGAAATCTTAAAAAAAGGAATGAAGTCTGATGGTGGCATACAGTTGATAACAGAAAACTCAGAACGGAGTTCCTCTTTGCTACAAGCTAAGTTATGTTAATGTATCCCTGCATAATTATCCTGTCTGTTTACTTTATGCAAAGGAAAAGCGTTTATGAATTTTTAGCATAACATTGCATTTGCGGGAAATTTTAATTTACTTATTTTTTATACGAGTATGAAAAATGCAATTCAATTTAATTTTGGTGACAAGCTTTCGGTTTTAAAGCTTTGGAGGAAAAACTGTTGGAAAAACCAAAACCAACAACTGATTTTTTTTTTTTTTTTTTTTTTTGGTGAAAACACTTTTTATGATTTTTATGATTTAATGTTTTTATTTATTTATTTGTTTAATTCCACAATTAAATGAATATAAATATAAAATAGGTAGAAACACTGGCTGCAAAGGCCATCGGCTAAGCGCCCTGAAGGGCAATTTAATCCCAGTCTCTCCTGGTGTGGGGGCACCACTATACTAATTTTACAGCATTTACTTTTTCAGTAAAACAACAAGTAACTATTTTTCATTGTATCCTTTTCCAAAAAGGATAAAGGGGGTTTAATAGGTTTGGTTCAGAAGATGATATCTCTATAATATAATATATATTCTTGATGTTTATAAGAAGATGAGTTGATTCAGTTTGTTCTAGAGCGGGGCAAATCGAGCTTCTTTGACTAATTAATATAATTATATTATATTATTATTATTATATATTATATTAAATAATATAATTTTTATTTCTTGAAGAAGTCAACTACAGTGTAGACGAAATATTGAAAAAAAAAATAAAGATCGTAAAATTTTAAGTTCTTCATTCTGTTACATTTCTTTAGGAGAAGATATCCATGGTGAAGGGTATCTAACATTCGTTGCAGTCACATATCACACTTTTATTTTTGATTTATGGAAATTAACAATATTCCTGTTAACAAATTAGAGAGAATTAATTTTTATTGACTTTGATGTCTGCGGGGCATTCCTTTAGCTTGGAAACTTTTATAAAGACGAGTTCAGAACTTAAAATTTTATTCAAAGTAGTTTTGAATGAAAAAGTGAATCCGTTACAAATCGAAACTTTAAACTAAATTAATTTTTTATTTTATTTATAAGATTTATAGATCAAAATTGTCTTTATTTGGTATTTAAATCGCAATTAAATACAAAAAATTAATATTCAATGGCGGCCACCCCAGAAATACAAACAATTTCGAAATATTTTTAATAAAAAAATTATTATTCTACTGAATATTAATTTTAAATGAAATTTACACATCTAATCTCTGGTGGAACTGCCTTTTTTTTGCCATGATAATTTATATGCGGTTGAATTATTTAGCACTCACTTGCTGTAAACGGGGGGTTCATCCAACAAAAACGAAAAACAATGAATTACTTAACATAAATATTGGTGGAATGGGATTTCTAAGTGGAATAAATATGATCTGTAGCTAAAAGCAATTTCACCAAAAAAAACCGAATTTTAATACATCCGTTTTTATTCATAAAAAAAATGCAAAACTTTGTAAAAATTAAAAAAAAAACAGTTTAAAGAAATTTAAACCGGTTTAAGTCCATGTTTCCCTATCCTACACAGATGTACGATTCATTGAAACGGAAATCGTATACTGATCGCCTCCTATTTTAAAAAATCGTATAAAAATTGTATTGCTAATGCCATATTATCATGCCGACATGGTACAAAAAAATTTTCCTTTGCTGATTGTAGTAAATGCAACTCTGATGATCATGAACATTGTCTGTTCATGAAAGTTTTCGTAAATTTTTACTTGCCATCAAAATGTGAAATTTTTGGGATGCACTATGCTATTTCTCCAGCAAAAATTACATATTTGATAAATAATGCAACTCTGTAGGACAGTGTATCAGGGCCTTTGGCATGATTTAAAAAGGGGGAGTGGCTAAAGAAGAGTAAAAGAGTATTCTCAAAGAATATTTCCAACGTAAGATCCAGGTATGCAATAGTGGATTCCGCACTGTAAATTCCCCTCTTTAAAAATTGAAGCAACTTTTGCAACCACCTTAATGTTGTAATTGCTTGTTCAGAGTTGTTTCTCATGTACTCGTATGAAAAGACTTGTAAAATCTATTTTTATTTAGATGTTTAGATGGATTGATTGAATTTAAAGTGTTCTTAATATTCAATTTAAAGAGTTTTATTTCAATTAAATTAAATCCAATCCAATTTTAATATTAAATTATATATAAATAATCGGCTTATATTGATTGATAAAGACATTTTTATCTGCTTCTCCGAATGATGGACTTTAAATAAGTTGATATACATTTTACACAGTCATTTATTTATCAAATTTTTTTATCTCTATTACTCATTCCCAGACAGTTGACAGCAGTTTTCTTTTGTATCTTAAATCGAAATACGCATGAATTTAATCTTTTTTAAACGTGGCCCAAAGATAATAAAAATTTTTCATTATAGCTTATTCAAATAAACACAAAAGCGATTAACCGTAGCCAGTCTCTGCCTCCAATGATCGCTTAAAAGATCAGCTAATGAAAAGCGTCGTCATCAATGTCACATCATCATGATAGTTTTAATGTTCACTGTAATCAGCAGTCTGTTTGTTTTTATTATTGCCTTTTAAGTTTCATTGTGTTTCTTCCTTTTTCTATAATTTTAGAGTAAATTAAGACTTTTTTAGAAAAGAATTCTTCATGGCATTCTGTCGATTTGTCTGTTTGTTGCTTCGTTGGTTGCTTCGTTCGTGCCACAATTGCCCTGTTTTTTTTTTCTTCTTCTTTTTTTTATATTGAACTGGTTTTATGTTGGGTAATAAACATAATTTTCTTCTAGCAATTGTCATGGCTAATGAAGAGCTTTAAGCTCTCAGATATCAGATCTTTTAAGCTTGATTATAACCGTAGTATGGTATATAAAACACATACTCTCACACGCTTGCCAACAGAAATTAAGCAGCAGGCAGCGGAGCCGAACATGTTTAGCGACTTGCGGCGCTTCGTAGTCGCCAGAGAGTACGATTTGAAGTAATTATCAATGCCAGATTTTTGCCAGCTATTGAACCTAAATTTGCATAATTTTCTTCATTCGAAATTTATCGACAATATAACGCCCCTAAATGTAGCTTCTGTCAACTGCCATCTGTAACTATTACCAATCGGACAAACTGCCTCCAGATCAAACAAACCAAACATTGTGCCTTAATCGAATAATCTTGCATTGTCCAAATTTGCAGCAACGTGTTCAACTAGCGTTAACCAACCATGCGTAAGTTTCCCAATTGCAAATCTTTTATACAGGCTCAGGGGCCCGTTGATGGCGGCGGTTTCTATATTTAAGTACGGCGACTTCGTTCTCTGTTGCAGTGACTAGACTAGTGTTTCTAGTTTTTGATAGTCTGCCTCCTCAAAAGAATTTATATAAAAAAATTTAGCAATTTTTTTCTTTTCAAAAATATGTGCATTCACATATAATGATAATGGCTTTTGGTCTTGCATATATGTATATTAGAAAAGAATTTTGACCAATACATTTTAGCCACAAAATAGAGAAAGCATTCAAACCGAAATCTTGTTGAAAACGGAAAGTACTAAAACCCGGCATGCTTTGCTATTTTTAGTATTTTCAACAGAGCAAGGCATGAGCATTTGTTAGGCCATGATTCACTATCCTACACAGCTGTACGATTCATTCACACAAAAATCAGATGAAAATCGCTTTTATTTGAAAAAAATCGTGTCAAAACATATAGAGGAAAACCAATAAAAATTTCTTCATTCTTCATATTGCATGCCAGCAATGAAAATTTCCTTAAATTCGGAAAAATCGTACGACTTGTCGAAACATGCCGATCAATTTTTAGGGTGCCCTAAATAAATTTTGCAGCAAACATATGACATTTGGCAAATTGTGCGATTATGTAGGATAGTCAGTACTCGTACTGGGGCTTAACATTGAAAAACTTATCCGTCATACAGATTTTTAGGTGCAGGGACTAAAACAGCTGATCATACCAACTTTTGCACCAAACAATACGTACGTTGCGAATTTTTTTTAAAAAAGTTAGCTGCTATAAATTAAATTGCTTTTGTTGTATTATTTTCTATAAATTTTTTCTCGCCAGGAAAATTAAGTTAAAATTCACCAATTACAAATTGTTGGAAAAATTCTTATTAAATTGCGCAATAATTTTTTTTGCTTGTGCTTCTTTTTTAAAACATCCCTCTAAGAAATTACATTCGGAAATTGTGAATCCGCCAGGCTTTTTATAAGTACGAATTTTATGTTGCAAAATATCTAGTGGAAAGCTTTTCAAAACTCGTACTCGTATACAAGTTTTTCGCTTTTTTTTATATTACACTGACAAAAAATATTTTATTTAATAATTTTCTAAAAGAATCAATTTTTTTTTCTTAACAGGTGACATTCTATCCGGCGTGTGCTTTGTAGGTCAACTAGATATCCACTCTCTGGGTGTATTTCTCATTATACCACTTTGCATTTATCTGTCTATTGGGGCCCTCTTTCTGTTGGCCGGTTTTGTATCACTCTTTCGGATACGCACTGTCATGAAGACGGATGGCAAACGCACCGATAAATTAGAGAGGCTCATGATGCGCATTGGCTTCTTTTCCGGTTTGTTCATTCTGCCGGCACTCGGCTATTTGGGTTGCTTATTCTATGAGTACTATAATTTCGATGAATGGATGATACAGTGGCACCGCGATATTTGCAGACTTTTCTCAATGCCTTGCCCAGTACCGACACCAGATGGTTCTGAACCGCGACCGAAATTTCAGGTTTATATGATTAAGTATTTGTGCTCAATGCTGGTGGGCGTTACCTCAAGTGCATGGCTGTATTCAAGTAAGACCGTCGTTAGTTGGCGCAATTTTGTAGAACGTTTACAAGGCAAAGAGACGAGAACACGGGGGCAGGCATACGTGTAAGTCCTTTTATTGTTTATTTATTGTATTAAGTAGGCTTAAGAAACTAAGAAATACGTGTGAAAACTATTAAAATAAGATTTTTTTCTTTTGTTTTTAATTTCCCGGTTTCTTAATTGCACAGCACTGCTCAAAATCACCCAAAAGCTCTTTTCCAGGCAAATCTTGCCAAAAAGCTTTTGTTTGTTAATGTAACTTTGTGCTCGTGCCGAATTTTTTTTTAATAAATGTGTATAAAAAAAACAAAATAAGAACCTTAAAATAAGACCACAAAGTAATTGAGTGCTCAAGCAAAATTTGTTTTTATTACTCTCTTGCAGAAGAGAGAGAGAGAGAGAGTTGAAATTAAGAAATACTATAAGTGTAGCAATAAGTTCTCAAAAAATCGAAATTAATTTTGTGGCAACTGCTTGAAACAAAAATGGCAAAATAAAAAAAAAATTATTTTTGTATCTATTACACAATCTATTTAAGTTTTTTTTTATAAATTTTTTTTATAATATTTTGCTTAAAACTATTTCAAACAATGTATGAATTTTAATAATATTATTTAAAATATTTATTTTTGCAACTGTACTTACAAGCGGCCTGTATGATCAAAACCTCAATACGACTAATCAGAAACAAATTATCTGGAGTTGCATTTTTGTTATAATTCATAAGAATTTTAAAAATTTAATTTTTTTGATTTAATTCTTTTTGTGTTTTATCGCTTATGATAATTTGGCTTTAAGGGGTTTCATTGAAAGACTGTTATTGAAGTCTGTTAAGTTAAAAATTTTGTTTAGGTGCTTATATATTTTTTCGCTGGAATCTGGGATAAATCAAACAAGCGAAAAAATAAATGAAAGTGTTATATACCGATCTTATATATCCTTCCTCAAGAATATTTTCCACACCTCTTTGTGCGCACTACGCGTTCAATTATAATGCATTGAAGTAAATTTTAATTTCTCTATTTTTAATTATAAATCTAAAATAATTTTTTGGCTTTTTTTTTCTTTTATCTATTATCCGATTTCATTAGTTTTCATACTGGATAATATTGAGAGAAATCGGAGCAGATGGATTTTAAATCTTTGACTTTCCCAATGTAGACCGCCACAGAAATGCCAAAACAAAATTATAAAAAATATTGCAATCTTAAATAGAAATATTTTTGCAATTGAAAATGGCCAAAATGGCTTTTGTTTCATAAATTGCCAAAGAAAATATTCGTTATTTTTCAAAAATGAGCTTTCAGTTCCAATAACTCCCATACAACTAGAGCTTCAAACTTAGCCATTTGTAATACTTCAGTTATGCTATTTCTTGCACAGTGTTCCGTTTTCTTGTAAAAGCATCGAAATTATCATTTGTTTCACTGAATGATCATTCCCTGGCCTAAATAATTTAATAATTAAAAATATATATTTTATTTGTATTATTTCAAAGGCAAAAAAAGTTTAAAAATAAACAGATGATTTTGACTTGCTGTTTATTAAAGACGTTACAAAAATTATAATCGAAATTTATATTTAAAAAAATATATGTATACATTTTTTTGTCACGCCTTTCATAAATAGTGAGTTTAAATTTTCAACACAGTTGCTTGTATGTTAATTAAAAAAAAATAATTTTATAAATTTTCACTTAATTTTAAAAAAAGTTAAAAAAAGCTTTACTTGTGCCCTACATTTTAAGTTGAATACAAAAAAATAGTTTTAAAATAAATCTTAACTACGAAATGAAAAAAGGGGAATCCCTGAAATGTATGTAACATGGTAATTACTTTATAAAAATTACCACAACCTTCTTGATAACAGTGAATAACAAAAGTTTTTGTTTCTTCCAAATTCATTTTCTTTATAATTTATGCAACGTGATGCAAAAAGCTTTCCTAATTTATTTGTTTTTTTTTTTTTTTTTTTTTTTTTGGAGAGAATTTTCTGCTTATTAAAGGATGTCAAAAGTTAATTTTTACATTTTGGTTTTTTTCATTTGTAAATATCAAGTTTCAACGTATTTTTTGCACGCTATTGTTTATTTATTCACCAATTAATTGTCTGAAACAAAATAATACAGCATTTGAAAAAAGTTTTATTGTCTGACTGTTGTATGGTTTTTTCAGACTGTATTGCGTCCTTCCTCCATGTGCTAAAAAAAATAACCAACTAGAAATAAAAGTTTTAATATTTAATTTATTTCTAGGTAGTTTTAGTTAAGAAAAAGCAAAACAAAACCCTCAACAAATCAATGCTAATTTGTTAAGCTTTTTTTATTTTAAGGAATTGTTAAGAAAACTAAAAACTTTTTGTTACAATTTTGTAAAGTTATTAATAAAACAAAGGGGAATGAAGAGGAACGAAATAAAATTGACGTGTAAAATGAGCAGAAAATAAATTTATAATAAAAGCTTCGTGTAGTGAAAAAAAAATAATCGTGAGCTTTTTTTTTTTTTTGATTAATTTACTAGGAAAGCTTTAGAGCACAGAATGTTAAATGCTGAAAAGAAAAGTTGTAGGAATATTAATCCATATAATTTCCACAAACTCCAAAAATTGCTTCCTATTTATTTATATTATTTTATTATATTTCAAAATAAATACGTTTTACAGCATCAAACTCTACACCAAAAATTTGACTTTAAGAAGTCGAAAGTACATAAAGATGCTTAAAGCGTAAGTAAATTTAAAATCTTGAAAGGAATCAAAGAAAATAAACTTCAACTTTTCTAAAAAGAAAATATATTAAAGGAATAAATAAATCCTGCTACTTATGAAAAGGATCTGAAAGCTTTACAGCAGTAATTGAAAAAAAAAAATTGAGACTGTAATACGTTAAAGTGCGAAAAGTGTAGAAAATATAAAAATTTTAGAACACAAAAGTGGAACAAATTACGAAAACCCCAAGCTAAGACATAGTATGTGACAGCTTTAAAGCTCAACTTGAAATTTACAAAAAAAAAAAATGAAACTAATGTAACTAAAACTATTCAATTAAAATTAATAACAAAACCTAAAGAACAAATTTAAGTTAATATTAAAAATGCTGGAAGCAACGAAATGGTGGTACAAAAAAGCGTAGAGCTTTTTCATGTAAGAAAGTACCACTTAATATTTATTCTGGAAAACAAGTCTTATTTCAGATTAACTGAAAACAGCTTTATGCTGATTTTACTTTTCGCACTCCAGAGGAGAAGTTGGCAACATAAAAGCACTTGAAAAATTAAAAAAAAATTTTCAAAAGCTTTTTGGCAGCTTTATTGAGGAAACTGAGTTTCTTTTTTTGAATGATATAACATTATTGCGAAATAATAAACGACTTAATTTACATTTTCACTGTTAAAGTTGGGCAAAAATTTCGTGCATAGAAATGTATAAAAACCCCAATTTAGGAAAAAAGTTTCCACTAAAGTATTTAATAAAACTTTGAAAGTTCGGAGAATTTTTTAAAAATATAAAATAACTAAAAAGTTTTGTATATATAAAAATGACGTGTATGTTCGTGTTGGATAAACTCAAAAACTAATAAGTCGATTCTGAACAAATTCTATATGCATGCTTTATGGGCCGTGAGGAGTGTTTCTGAGTAATTTAAAGCTCATCCGACAGATGGAGCAATATTTAGTTTTTTTGTCTTTTGTCCGATAGAGATTAGCGCGATAAAAGAGGTGCAGCGGCGTTAATTAGCCCACTACAGGGCCATACCTTAAGCTATTTTCGCGAAAAAGCATAAATTAAAAAATAAGGTTAAAAAAGTAATTTGTAATTTTTAATTTCTATTTGCGCGATAGCCTATGCAGTCCTTCGCCGAAGACGTTGGGTCGTTAATCAGCTTGTAGGGGTGTTAATTGAACTCCGAGAGGCGGTTCAAAATAAAAGAAAAATTTATCGCCAGCAACACGGACCGGTCCCACCTGGTATATTATAATTTAGATTGGCATAATCTAGTGCAGAAAAGCTTTCAATTAATTTTGTTTTTTTTAAAACATTTTTTAAAAAATTATTTCGTTCTTACTTCTGCAACCTGCCCCCTTTTTACGAACAAACAGAGAAACCATACAATTGATTTTATGACGTTGTAGTCATTTATTATAAATATTTTATTTTTAAGCCTCTAATAATTTAATGCAACCAACTAATTAAATATAATTATGTATATTAACCCATTAAAGAACTAATTTATATAAAAAAAATTTAAAAAAAAAACTATTTTTTTATCATTTAACTTTAAACTTTAAAAACAAATTGTTTTAAAACTAAAAACTGCCATTTAAAAATTAGAAAAGTAAATTATTTGAATTGTCAAAGAGAAAAAACAAACGAGCAAAAATTTATAAAATAAGTATTCTAAATTAAAAATATAAAACGAAAAACTTTAACATTTAAGACACGTTTCATTGGAAAAAAATAAAACAAAATATTTAAACTGAAATAAAAATTAAAAAAAAAAAAAAAACTTTTATTGTTAAAGACTGAAAAAATAACAAAAAAAAAATAAATTGTTTTATTACATAAAAGAGAAGTGATGTAAAAAATATTTTAAATATGTTTAACTGGAATTTTTAAAGCAATTAAACGATAACACAAAGCCGACAAACAAACCAACAGCCGGTAGCAAAAAAAAAAAAAAATAAAAGAATAATAACGTAATCAGGAATAACAAAATGTCGGTATAGAAAACGTAAAGAGATACAAAAACTAACAAATTGTTTAACAAATTTGCTTAACAATACATGTGGCGTTTAAAAAAAGCTGAATCTGAACGACAAACGTCTTAAACCAAAGAAATGTAAACTCAGCAAATCAGGCATAAAATTACACTTGGAAATTAATGTTAGTAATAGAATTGTGTGGGTGACGTCAGAGATTAGTGTGGCTGAATATGGTGACATGTATTTTGCTCAGAAATATTGGGTGAGTAACAAGAGCTTTAACTATAAATAATTTCATAAAAAAAAATTTTAAATTTATTCCTTGCCTTGAAAGTGATTAGTTCAAAATCGATCACTTTTACACCAGAAAAAGAAAAAAAAATTGGTTGCATATTTTGATTGAGAATGTTAATCGCAGAGTTAATTAAAAAGTGGGAGTTGGTGATTTCGAAACTTGAAAGTGTAATTGGATATAATTATTTATTCGATCTTGCCTGCTCCAATGATCTATATTCCAATAGAAATCCTGTTTACTTTTTTTAGTACAGAGTTGAGAGACTTCCCAAAGGCGGCTCAAATAACCTAAATTACACTCATTAATACCCAAAATTACCAGGCGGCTTACTGTATAACTCGATCCGAAAGTTAAATATTATGAATACGAATTTTTCCTACCAACTAACTCGAAATCGTAAATACATTTGCTACTTTAGGGTTGCCGTATCCGATTATCCGATTCCCGTACTCGATTTTCTGATGTACGTTACTATGTAATTCCTAAGTAGAGGTCAAAATCGCTTGAAAGTCCACATTTGTACTCGTTTGATTTTGATAAATAAAATAGTTTGATAGATAAAAATTAATACAAGTCTTTTTCAATAGGGAAAATGCTGGAAAAAATATTAACTCGAAGGAAAGGCAATTTGAAATTTTGCTCAACTTTGTGACAGAGCATGCGCAGTTGCCTACAAATAAAAATATTTACTTACATACAACATATGTAATAAATTGTTACTTATATTACACCCCTCCACTCCATAAAATCTACAACATCTCTTAGAATTTTACGTTCCAATCGCTCGTCTTTGTTTACCATCCAAAACCCCAGGGGTATTCATTTTTATATTTCACAAATATTTCTTGTTTACGTTTTCTTATTTTTATTTTCTTTGTTTTGACATTTTGCGTAATAAAGGCTGCCAGAGTGTTGAATAATACATTCGAAAGTAGTGGCAAAATGGTTGCATTTAGTTGCCGTGCTTTTCACTCGATCCGAATATGTTACATGGTAAAAATTTAAATTCAGATTGAATATAACTTTCGAGCTGTTTACATATACTTTCGAATCGAGTTACATAGCAAACACCCCAGATCACCTTTTCTGACTGATGAAAAGAATTCGTGGTTGAATGATTCCTTACAATTTGTAAAGAAATGTTATGCCATGATATGTTACACTACACATACATACCGATTGTCTAGGTTACCCTACAAACTCTTTGTTATTTTCTTTTATAACAATGTAACAAGTAATATTAATAAAAAATCTGCCACGCCCATTTTCTACAATATTTAAAACAGTCTTAGACGTCTTACAAGTAACAAATAAAGCGGTATGTGAGGTTATCCAACATAATTATCAAAAATTTTGTTTTATGAGATGAGAAGGTTTAGATTTAGGCGCTCTACCGCGCTTTGATGTTTCTGTGGGCGCAAATTAAATTGTGAAAAGACTTCCCTATATTAATCGATTCGAAAGTATTTGCCTATATTTTAATTTTTATTTTTAATATTATTATTTTTTTTAATGCTCCGCCTTTTCACTATAGTCTGCTGAAAATTAATCATCAATTGTCTCATAAGAAATCGCAGCCATATTGGGTATTATTAATATGAGATATTTTTATATTAATTTTTAACGTTCTTTGAATAGAATGATGTAGTCCGAGATTTTTATTTGCAATATTGCTTTTTCTAGTTTTTACTTAAAAGTTTTTATCACTTGTCGAGTTATAGCGTTTTTGATAGGCACAAGTAACATTTCTCTTTTTATAGAAAAAAAATTTTTTAAGCGTTTTTTTGTTATTTGTATTTCTTCAGGGTACGTAAAACGGATCTCAGTATGTTCACTATACAAACGTTTTAAATAAATTAAGAAAGAAGTGTCTTGTTCCCCACACTAATAATTGAATTGAGGCGATTGCAAAAGACTTCAGACACAAACCCAAAATTTTAAGATTTTTTTCTCCGATTTTATGTTTAAATAATTGCAAAATGTGTGTGTGTGGGCCTGAAGGATTTTCTATAAAAGAATTTGTAATTCTACACTCGGCCAAGACTTTATAAAAATTGCATTTTAATCTTTTGTTTGTGTCTTAATTCTTTTGTAGTAATTTTGCTATGAAATCAAGTGAAAGACTTAAGACACATACATGAAAACTTGAAAATTTCTAGGAAAATTAATTTTAATAGTTTTTTTTCGATATCCACATGGGGAACTTACAAAATGTTGCAAACAATTTTTAAAATGTTTAAAAATTTTTCAATTAAATAGCAAGTGCAGCTCCAGCTACTGAAATAATTACTTATTTGAATTACTTGCTTGAATTATTTAATTTACTTCTCGTTTGTTTTATATGAATGTCCCTTAAGTGACCTGTTTTAAATCGTGTATACATTTTTTTCCATATAAATTTTATTAAGCAATTTTAATTGAAACTGCAGCTGATACCACCTCCCGTAGTGCCGTAGTGCCGTAGTGCAGTAGTGCAGTTTTGTATTTTCTTTTCCCTTCAGTTTTTACTATTCGCCTGTAATCGCTATAAAAGCACAGTTTTTGTGTGGCGTTCTGTGTTCTCGTAGAGATTAAAACTTGGTATGGAAGAAAAAACAAGAATAGAGTATAAAATATTAAGCTTAAAATCCTTATTATGTATGGCCTGGAAGTTAACCATAAATCGATGTGTGGTTACGAGGACACATTCTGTGTTGCATGCTTTTAAGTCTGAACGGTATCCCGAGAGTGTCACACAAGTGTTTGCCTGCTGCAATCTTGGTTAGAGCACGCAAGCAATTACATTCGGGTTTTTCCATTATGAATTTTTTTATAATAATTTTATAGAATTTAATGTGAGCGAGCGCCTGAGTAAATGGCATAAATTGTTAAGGAATGTTATTACTTGTTGTCTGGGGAGTCCCTTAGGAAGCTGTTGAAAGCCTGCAGTTGCACATACAGCAGCTTAAAAATTAAAGCTTAATTGACAGTATTTATGACACATTTGGTAGACCAAATAATTTACTGTAAATAAAAGAAAATTATGTACAGTAACAATTAAAGCAAAGAAGAGAGAAAATATTCCACATCCAGCATAAATAATTTAATTTAAAACTCAGTAAATGAATTTTCCTCACCATTAATGTTGTTCGGTTTGAAGGTGCAACGAGAAGGGATTGTTTAAATAAGTTTTGTCTTAATGCAACACACCAAAACCGTGCAATTAACTACAGAACAGCAATAAAACGTAACAGTAACAATTTGCTCCGTGCTAAAGATCAACAAGTGTTGGTTGGCTTGTAAATTATTTTTTGCTAAAGTGCAAAATTAAAACCATATTTGTTAAAACGCAGCAGGAGCTTTATTCCCTACCAGCACTATTTTATTGTAGTGTGCGTGTGCTTTTTTATTTAAAACCACTTCGCTCTACTTTTATTTGTTCATTTTCAATTGCTGTAATTTTAATAATAATTTTTTCTTGTTATAAAGAAATGAGCAAAATACTTTGGCCTTTCCCAGCAGCAACTTGGGAGCGGCGGAAGGAGCCGAGATGGCAGCAGTGAAGGGGAAAGTACCGGATATGGTTTATTTTAATTGTTTAAAAATGCTGGAATTAAAAGTTCTCAAAAAGTTTCAAACTCATTTGATATTGTCAAGGGGGAATTTACATATTGGAGGGGAAGAAGAAATTTAAAGTAGTTGCCTTCTTTTAGGCTAAAATTTAAACTCAAAATTCGAAACCCAGTTTGATATCAGAATCACATTTTCATAAATGTACTTAAAAATTTTTAAGTACATTATACAAAAATGCATTTGCCAACAAATAGGCTTTCTAAAAAGTACCCACGACATGATTTCTAAAAAGTTTCATTTTTGATATATTAATTTTGAGATAAATTATTACAAAAGCCAGCTTCCGGAAAAGTAACCTTTGCAAAAACTTCATATAAAATACGTATGCATTTTCGGGGAAAAAAACTCTTTTTAAGCACCTACCAGGTGCCATTTATAAAAAGTACATTTTCATAAATATACATTTACTAAGTATGTTTCTCAAAAACTACCACTTATAAATGGCCTCTACTTAAAAATTATAGAACACTATTAAAATATCTACATATGTTGTACAAAAAGTACCATTTTCGAAAAGTACAATTTCAAAATGGTTCTTTTTGAAAATAATAATAAACTAAGTACATTTTCAAAAAAAATATATATATATATATTGTTCCAAAATAAGCCATTGCGAAAATTATTGCCTTCAGTTTGTTCATTCCACAAAAGATCACATATTTTAATTTGGCTTTTGAAAAAGTACCATGAGGGCAAAATGAAATTTCAAGAAATAACTTAATAAAAAGGCATCTTTTGCGATTAACAAAAGTCCCAAAAATTTGTAATGAATTCAAAATGAAAATGTTTAATCAAACTTATATTTACTTGGAACTAATTTTTACCCCTTGCAAAAATGTACTTTTTTGTAAAATCATTTTCTAATGAATATAGAAAAGAATTGGGTTTTTTCTTTAGGAAAAGTACCAGAAAAACGCAACTGTTTCGGCGCTTAACTTTGCGAAATTAAAATAGTGAAAGAACACCAATACAATTTTTTCTGAAGAGTAATCGGAAAATGGATAACTGGTCGTATCAACGGAGTTGCTTGAATTCTCTTGAAGATTAAAAATTAACCAGCAAAATCTGAAGAAGTCCTTGCGTGAGAAAAATTGCTTTAAAACATTTGGAGAAAATGGGCATCTGTGAATAGCCTATATATTTAATTCAATTGCCATATTTCCCTCTCGTTCTACTATTCAAATTGCTCCGAATGCTTTGCACATAAACGAAAAGCAATTATTTATTTTATGTTTGAAAGGCGTGTTAAAGTCTTATTAAAACACTTCTCCCCCCACCCCTCAAACAGAAAGAACTTGAAACTAATTTCAGCTACTCGTCTATGACTTCCCTAGAAACTGGCAAATATGATTTAAATGCTTGTTGTGCGTAAATTAAACCGGCAGCAAACCTACAAATTTCATGTTTGTTAAGGATAAATGAAGAGCGGACCGGAGCCCACCGGACTGCCATGTTTTTTTTTTAATACGTTTCTTGCATAAATTTTAGTTCAGCTTTTATTTTAATTTATTTGTATGAGCAAAAAGTTAACACGACAATGAATAGGAAGTCTCCCACTTGTAGAACGAATTGCATGTTTGCAGGCGAGGAGGAGAGAAAAAAATATTAAATATTAAAACGATAATTTAGCAGAAAATTGTAAATTTCAGCAAAAGCTTAAAATAACACAAAATGTTTCTCTGGCCTTTCTGTAATAATCGAAAGCAAATATATTTTAATGAATTTTCTACGGCTGGTAGTTATAAATTTGCAGCAAAAATAAAGGCAGAAGAGGAAAAGAGGGTTTTGGTTTCTTTTAATGAACTCTCATTTAATTTCCAAACATTTAAATCAAATCTACTGCCTTGCAGGACGAACTGCCGAGTTGGCAATATTTGACTGAATGACTGGCACATACAAAATTAATTGCAAATAGTTGTCACTATTCTGCCATCAGAGTTAATTAGAAAGCAGACCTTTAGACTTTCCCCGCTTGAACCACCCCCACACGCTTGAACACATCTGTCCTTCCAACCACTTGAATACATCAATCGGGGCTAAACAGCGTTCAAAAGAAAGCTAAATGTTTTGCTTTCCGTTTAGCTGAAATAATTAAATTTCATTGAATATTCGTAATGCTGATGATACAAAGAGGACAGTTTTTCCTGCTTTATCGTTTTCACCAGCTCTTGATTAACAATTGACATTGACAATAACGATGAGTCATCGAAACAATTCTACTCGCCATCCCCGCTGCCCATTGCGACCACTTTTGTACTGCTCCTTGTCTCTTGGCAATTAGAAATGTTAGAGAAAATCTGTCATTACTATCGAAACTGCTGAAAATCTCAATAGACAATTTTCCCCCTTCTGGCTTTTAACGCAGCCAAGTTTGTGATTGACATTTTGATGTTAATTGAACACAAATTCCAAAAGGATAATAAACTAAGCAGCCACAGCGAAGGAGAAGGAATAGCCATTGATTTCGGCCAGGCAAGTTCAATAAAATGTTTGAGTTTTAGCAATTTAATAGAAAATTTTTGTAACAAAAATAATCGAAAGAAAACTTTTTAATTGCCAAGAGGCTCTTCTTCAATTCTAGTCTTCTGCCTATCGAAATACTTTTTATTTTTTTTAAGGATTTTTAAAAAGATTTATTTTCTTTTCTTTTTTTTAAACAACTCAATTTGCAAAGATTTCGGCTTATCTGCAGGAAAGCAAGCAGTTGGAAAAATCGACAAATCATAATAAAATCTAAAATCTAAAATCGAAATCAAATAAATTTATCGATAAAAATGTTAACAATGATTGTTAACAAATTTTAAATTCTAACAAATTTGAAAAAAGTAACACTAATAGAAGAACGATTTATTATTGAAAAGTATTCACACAAGTGTTATCGATAAATGTGATTACGAAAAGTAAGAGTTTTTCAAAATGTTTACACGAAAATGCTTCAAAACTTGCCTTAAAGATTCCCTAAAACAAAATTATAGAACATTTTTATAATTTTTTTTTTTCTAAGGCGAATATTGCAATAACTTTAAAGTTATCGAATATTTTTACAATAACAATTTTGGTACACATATTTCCGTAAACTTATGCTAATAAAATTTATATTAAATACTGTGTAATTCCCCAATTTCGTCCAGACTCTATTTGCCTTAAAATGTTTTTTAAAAATATTTTACAATCATTTCACAATACTGCTTAAGTTATCGATAATTAAACGAAAATCCAGGGAGACATTGAAATAATTTTTAAAAAATTTTTATACAACAAGCATTTAAATTATTGTTAAATTTTTAATAAAAAGTTTATAAGCAAATTTTTTTTTTAAATACTTTAAAAAAATTAAAAAGAAATCCTTTTATAATTTTTAATTTAATTAATTATTTTTCTTTTAATTTTAACGATAAATTTTGTGTAACTAAAATTTGCTTAAAGGAAAAAGGTTTTCGATAAATACTTTTTGTGGCGAAATATATAATTTTGTATTTTATTATAATTTTTTCACAAATGTTGCACTAAATAATAAATAATTTTTTAAATGTAAATGATAATATTTTTTTACAGAAAAATTCAAAAAAAAATTTATTTTTAATTAAAAATTCAAAATTTTCATAATTTAAAGGAATTTCTATAGAAAATATATTTTGGTAATTCCTTAGAAAATCTTCTATTTGAACTTTGAATGAACTCTACAAGCAATAATTTTTAAAAAAAATATATTTTTTTAAAAAGCTCTAAAAGTTTTCTATCTAATGGAAGAAGTTTGTAGAAGAATTTATCGATAACTCTTGTTTTAATACTTTTCAGTAATAAATCGTTCTTCTATTAGTGTTACTTTTTTAAAATTTGTTAGAAAACAATTAACAATCATTAACAGAATAACAACTGTTGTTTTATCGATAAATTTATTTGTAAAAAATAAACGATTTTAGATTTTAGAGTTTATTATGATTTGTCGATTTTTCCAACTGTTTATTTCTTTTAGCTATTCTATTAGTTTAAAATTTTTGGGTTTCTGTTTGAATAATTTCTATAAAAAAAAACTGTTTATTTTGTGTAGTTCGATCGCTTGCTGGAGCTCTTACACAGCCTTCTCCGATTTCTCATTAGCAGAATTTCAAGTTGGTGTTATCGATAAAGTTATTGTTTAGAAGAGATTGTCGTTACTACAGTTTATTTGCCGTGTTAGGCTTTATATGTTGAAAATTAATGTAAAATGAATATTTAGAAAAATATAAAACGCTTTGCTTTGCATGTGTATAAATGTGTGTGCGTGTGAATACATGTGGTGCGAGTGTGTTGGTTGTTTGGCCAAGTAACGATCTTCTGGGCACGATTTAAATGTTTTCAAAAATGTTTTGCCCGAATGTTTGTTTGTGTTCTCTTGCCACTTGGCAGACAAACTATACATTTTTTTATTATTTTTTTTCGGGAAAACTTTTGTTTAATGCCAACCATAATGTCAGGGAGTGCTTAAAAAATTCATGTTCTTTGTGGCTTCCAGGCTTTCTAAACCAAACAGTTTTTGCAGCATTTTAAATATTTTTTTTCTCTTCTTTTCTTTAACTTATTTTTGAAACAATAAAAAGAACAGATTTCTTTTCTAAAGACCCCTTAAGGAAAATTTGCTGTCATGGAACCTAAATTCAATGACTTCCCTTTTCTTCCAAAGCTTGCAACAAAACGAAACAAAGCAGCCAACAACTGGCAAACAAAGTAAAGCTAAGAAGGGTATAATGGGAAAAAGGCATTAAGAATTACAAGCTTGCTTTTCACATTTACATATTTTAAGCTGGAAAACCTAAAGGCCAAAAATGGAAATTACATCACAATGAGAAAAAAGAAAAGAGGAAAAAAATAAGAAAGAAAAAATGTTTCGTGATGCAAAGAAAAAGAGAAAAAACTGAACTCACAAAGCAGTAGAGGACGGGCTGCATTCAATTGCACCGTGAACAACTTTGCCAATGAAATAAGACGGAGCTGGAGCTGCCTGTAGAAAAAGGCTATTATTATTAAATGGTGTAAGAAGTGATGAAGATTTGTCTGATGGAAATAAAAAATAAACTGGCAGAGTTAAAAGATGGAAATCAGTGTACATGTTTGCGCACGTTGTTACAACATCCACACTTGGTTATATTTTGTAAAGGTACACGAGCGCGGTGTAAAGCGGGACTGAGGAAAATATTTATTAGAAAAATATTTTAGTTGCCAACAATAAAAAAAATAAATCACCGCATAAAACCCTCTGGAAATGTAGAAAAGAAGAGACTTTTTTTTATTAAAAAAGTTTTAATTTAAACAATTTAATTAGAAACAAATATTTATCGATAACTTGAAACCAAATATACAATATATATAATTTTGCCTTTTTTATAAAACCAAAATATTAAGTTGAGGCTTGGAAACCTTTCCTTAAAACTGTGTCAAGATAAGAGCAGATAAAGAATCCATCTAAAAAGTTTTATCGATAACCAGATATTTATGAAAATTTTTCTTTAGAAAATAGAAGCAATTGACTTGAATATTTCTTTATTAGAAAACATTTTCCAATAAAAGATTTTGATTATTTTATTTTGATAAAATAAGAGCTAGATAAGAACATTAGGAAAGGTTTTATCGATAACCAGATATTTATAGGAAGTTTTCTTTCAAAAATAGTAGCAATTGACTTGAATATTTTTTTATTAGAAAACATTTTCTAATAAAAGATTTTGATTATTTTATTTTGATGGAAGGCCTTATTGCAGATGGAAATAATGTATATCGAAAATGTATCGATAAATAATATATATAATTGTCTTTCAAAAATATTTTAAAATGAGATTACTTCTATTTCCTTTTTAACGCAAAATAGCTAACAAAAATAAAAAAAACTTATCGATAAAATTTATCGAAAATTTTCTGCAGAAAATCGTTTAATAATAGAGCTATTTTTATTTTAGTACAGTATTTTTTGGAAAAGCGAAAAATGTATCTAAAAAATTTTATCAGTAATGGCGAAAGCAAATGGCTCTTGACACTATCGCAAAGTATAGATCCAAGAAAAGTTATTCGCTGGAATTCCAAAAAGGTACCAATCAAATATAATATCTCCCGACAAACATTTTTTTTCATTTAAGGTGAAGGAATGTAATATTTTCTACTTTTTAGCAGACCATTTGTTTAAAAAAGTACTAGTATTTAGGCGAGGACTAAATTAAACGAGTATTTCGAGCATACGAGCATGTGCTTAGAAGGTACAAATTTGGTATTCACTTTTTGGTACTTTTCTTAACGAAAAAAAGAAAAAAATATTTATAGTCGTATCCTGTAATGCCAACATGTTACAGTTCATAAAAATGTAATTTAAGAAAATTAATTTTTTCCCGCTCTGGCTCGAAATTAGTACCAAAAAGAAAAATATTTTGCTAAATACAATATAATGTACGATTTTATAAGACTTTAAGGATCCTGAAGTGACACCAAGTTTAAGACATGGTATATTTTGAAATGAAAATATTTCCAGAAATGGTACATTTTTTCACTAAAGTACGAATCAGGCCGGGTTTGAATTGTAGTAAACATTTTTAGCTCCTTGTAGTGGGCAGAGCCTTAAAAATGCCCTTCAATACCTATCAATTATTCAAACCGTTACCTATTAGAAATTAGCGATAGTTAACGCTGCCTCTATCGCTCTATCTAAACTTAACAATATCGCAAGTTCACAGAATTCCGCTCTCTACGAGTGAAATTGTTATTTTCCACAATTATGGCCTAAAAAAAACTGTCATAATTTACATCTCCAAATGTTATTGGCGCGTATCTTTTGAATTGATAAACAAACAAAAAAGCAGATACTTCGCTTTACAATGAAAATTCTATCTGTTGCAGCCGATTTGAAAAAAGAAAACACTTGCAGAGCAAACAAGACTACGCCTTCGATATTTTTGTGTAATTCCACTTAAATGGTGTTTGTGTGTGTGCGGGTGTGTGTGTGTATCTTCGACTTCCCAGAAATGGCAAGAAAATTATTAATATTCGTACTAACAGTCAGCCAGTCAGTCGTACTATTTACATAAGATGAGAAATAAAAGAAATATATGTGTGGCAAACAATGGCTTCAAATTGTACATGGGCCAACACCAAAGCGAGGAAAACATAATTGCTGGCCATAAACTGATGGAGTCAGACAATAGAATCTAGCTGAAGAAAATAAATAATGTTACAGCTGCTTTTGTGGCAGGCGTTGTGCACGATACAAGGGCCACGGGAGAGAAGGTGGTGGGCTGTTTTTGTACTGTCTTGCAACAATTGATTACCTATCTTTCATCCAAAAGAATTATTAGAGGAGTCTTGGAATATGATGGCTGGCCATAGAATTTTCTGTACTTTCAAAGCTTGCTTGCTGTTGCTCTTTGAGTTCAATTGAAAGCCAGCAATTTCAAGCGAAGCTTAAGATTGCTGGTAGGCAGCAGTTGAAACTGGAAAAATTCTACAATCTTTTTTTCTTGGTTGTTGTTTTTGCGAAGTAACGAAAAAGAAATGTAGGACGAAGAAAATTTAGGGTTCAAATGAGGGAAAGAAAAAGAAAATCATCAAAGCAAGAAACAAGTCAAGAAACAAGAGTTAATGGGAAGAAAAGGTTAGCTGAAAGGCTATCAATGCAATCAATGGAAAAAGTAACATACACATAGAGAAAACGAACATGCATTTGTTCAATTAAAATGTTAATTAGAATTGCAAATGCCTTTTCTTCAATATTTTAATATTTTAAACAGGCTCTTTGCAAACACCAGCAAAGTTGTTGCGCTTGAAAACCATATTCAATTAATATTTTTGTGAAATTCACAAAATTTTTAATTGGCCGCATATTTAAATTCAATTAATTTTTTTATTAATTTCATAAATTATTTTAACTGAAATTTTTAATTTTAGCTAAAAAATAAATAAAAAGTAAATAGAGTTTTGAGGGAAGCTTGACTTTGATCACATAAATCTCAGTTATATTCTGACAATTCTATTTTCTAACAACGGGGGCAAGGGAACGAAATGGTAAGTTAATTTTAAATTTTAAGTAAAAAATAAATTATATTTTTCTGATATGTTGAATTTCAAAATTTTACTAAGACCGCTAGTATTACCAATAAAAATTTTAAAGGAATATGAAAAACATTTAATTAAAAATTTATATATTTTAATTAATTATGAATCTCATTTGTTCAATATGACCGTACTATTTTGTGTACCATCTTCGGAAAAATTACAAAATTAATAAAATTAAAAATACTTTTAATTATTTAAATTTTTTAAATTAACCAAAGAAAAGCCAAACCAAATAAATAAAGTAAACCGTGTTCGTTATAATATTTAAATAGATTTGCTAACTGGCCTCTCTATAACTTAAGAATGGCCGCACCGGCCTCAGTAATTTTTGTAGATAAAAATTAAGAAAATAATAAAATTTCGGACAACCTTAGCACTGATTTGAGCCTGCTAGCTTTTTTGGTAGACAATTGATAAAAATTATAAGTATTTAGTATTCATTAATTTATAGTATTAATTATAAGTATTTATAAGTATTATTTTATTAAAGTATTTTACTGACTACCATGGACTCATCGCCGAGAGCATTTGAATAAAAATTCCGAACGGAAATTTTATATACAGATATTTCTCTGTATAAGCAGAGATTCCGTAACATATTCGAAAAATTAAGAAATTAATTTTACGCTTTAAATTTATGACTAAAATTAACGAGTCATTCCGAATTTTGGGGGAGAAAATTTTGCTTTGTATAATAAAAAAGTGCCATAAAAGGATTCCCTTATGAAACTTCTCATTGTAGCAGCTTTCACTTATTTCAGATTTAATTAATATTATAAACAAAATTAAAACTAAATAAATTTTTTCTGTGTCCACTAAAGTAGCGTCACTACATTTTTGATTCGTCTAAGCGAAATTTCTATATTTTGTTCTATTCTCAGTGCATCACGCTGCGTTCAGCCCTCTGCAGCACTTTTAATATTTACATTTTTTTCAATTCTTCAAATAAGAAATGAAAATAAAAAAAATTTTCCAAAAATTGTGTATCATTGTTACTGTCAAAAACAAAAGAAACGAAGTCAAACCAAACCAAACCAAATCGACTAACTAACTGACAATCAACTTAACGTACCAACTTCAAGCAGTTTAGTGGTTCTATTCCAACTCCGGCACCAAGTAAGATAAATATGTATAGCAACGAGCCAAAGGAGGTCTGCTACACAGCCATGGATGTCAGATATTGTGCGGGTGATAAGGAGACATAATACACGTTTCGCTAACGAAAACTAAGAACTGCATGCCGAAAAATACAAAAGACGTTCAAGTACTTTTGTTAACTCTACAGCAAGCAAAAAATGGAAAAAGGAAGAGAAAACTTATAGACACTTGAAAGAATTTTCCAAATACAGACCAGAAAAAAATTTGTAAAAAAAATTAGAAAAAAAAGTATTGTTTCCTTTGAGGAAAATTACAAAACATTGACTGCCAGATTCAAAGGTATTCATTAGAGTTGGGCTGCAGACACACGGAAAAAAATCGCAAATTTTTGTTTTCCTTAATGGCCAGCAAATATAAAGGAAATATACTCGTATTCTACGACAAAAAATCAACTAGAAAAACTATATATAAACGCAAGTTTAGCCTAAAAAATATCTAAATAGTCCTTATCAAAAAAAGCGCTAAAATGAAAATCGCAAATTTTTGTTTTCCTTAATTGCCAGCAAATATAAAGGAAATATACTCGTGTTCTACGACAAAAAATCAACCAAAAAAACTATATATAAACGCAAGTTTAGCCTAAAAAATATATAAATAGTCCTTATCAAAAAAAAAACACTAATATGAAAAAAGCGCTAAAATGACTAAGGCAGCTACCTTACGAAAATCGCAAATTTTTGTTTTCCTTAATGGCCAGCAAATATAAAGGAAATATACTCGTATTCCACGACAAAAAATCAACCAAAAAAACTATATATAAACGCAAGTTTAGCCTAAAAAATATATAAATAGGCCTTATCAAAAAAAGCGCTAAAATGAAAATCGCAAATTTTTGTTTTCGTTAATTGCCAGCAAATATAAAGGAAATATACTCGTGTTCTACGACAAAAAATCAACTAGAAAAACTATATATAAACGCAAGTTTAGCCTAAAAAATATATAAATAGGCCTTATCAAAAAAAAACACTAATATGAAAAAAGCGCTAAAATGACTAAGGCAGCTACCTTACGAAAATCGCAAATTTTAGGTTTCCTTAATTGCCAGCAAATATAAAGGGAATATACTCGTATTCTACGACAAAAAATCAACTAGAAAAACTATATATAAACGCAAGTTTAGCCTAAAAAATATATAAATAGGCCTTATCAAAAAAAGCGCTAAAATGAAAATCGCAAATTTTTGTTTTCGTTTTTCGTTCCGATAAATGTATAAAATAAATTTTTTTTGTAGTATATCTCTTTTATATTTTTACCGCGTTTTCTTGATTTCATAGTCGACAATATTGAGAAAAGCCTGAGCGAATGGCATCCTAAAATTATGACTTTAAACAAAATTTAAACTCAATTTACAGCGCAACAAAAATACCCATAAATACCCAAGGCAGACTTGTCAGCGGACAGATGGACAAAGATCAATCAACTAAATTTCTTATACGCAACCAGGCTAAATATACTTTATACGATTACATGCTAATGTTATGAACATGAATAAAAATATCAAGGATATATACTTTAAAGAATGCGTGGTGCTGAGCTGTTTCCCAAAATGCGGTTCATGCTCAGAATTTCAGACTTAACACACTTCTAAAACGTTTTATATATTCCTAAGGAATTCTTAAGGAGTATATTTACCGGAAAATCTTTACGAATACATTTTATATTTTAACTTATTTATAATATTTACTCGTGTCGTTTATTATATGTTATGTTATGTTATATTATATTATATTATATTATATTATATTATATTATATTATATTATATTATATTATATTATATTATATTATATTATATTATATTATATTATATTATATTATATTATATTATATTATATTATATTATATTATATTATATTATATTATATTATATTATATTATATTATATTATATTATATTATATTATATTATATTATATTATATTATATTATATTATATTATATTATATTATATTATATTATATTATATTATATTATATTATATTATATTATATTATATTATATTATATTATATTATATTATATTATATTATATTATATTATATTATATTATATTATATTATATTATATTATATTATATTATATTATATTATATTATATTATATTATATTATATTATATTATATTATATTATATTATATTATATTATATTATATTATATTATATTATATTATATTATATTATATTATATTATATTATATTATATTATATTATATTATATTATATTATATTATATTATATTATATTATATTATATTATATTATATTATATTATATTATATTATATTATATTATATTATATTATATTATATTATATTATATTATATTATATTATATTATATTATATTATATTATATTATATTATATTATATTATATTATATTATATTATATTATATTATATTATATTATATTATATTATATTATATTATATTATATTATATTATATTATATTATATTATATTATATTATATTATATTATATTATATTATATTATATTATATTATATTATATTATATTATATTATATTATATTATATTATATTATATTATATTATATTATATTATATTATATTATATTATATTATATTATATTATATTATATTATATTATATTATATTATATTATATTATATTATATTATATTATATTATTATATTTTTAATTAATTCATTATTAAAATAATTTTTTAATTCGATTAATTTTTCAACAATTATTATATTCATATTATCAGTAACCAAGAAGGGTAAATTGTTAATTTTAAACTTAAAGCATCGGCCGTAAAACCCTGTATTGTAGAATTTTTAAATCCTCGTATTTGTAATAAAAGAAAATACAAATAATTTTAAATGGCAAAAAAAATCTTTAAAGTTTAACATTTTGATAAAAATTGAAATGACCAAAAAGGAACTTTTAAATATAAAACCAATTTGGTTTAAGATAAAAGAAAATCTGTTGGAAAAAAATTTTTCACGGCCAGTGTAAACACACTCTAACTTTATTCCCTGAAGTGCTATTTGAACCAACTAGTTCAGCTTTCAGCTATTGAATATTTTTTTTCTCTCTCCTTTAAGCTTGAGATAAAAAATTGGTATTTGCCGGTTTGTTATACAACAACTCAACTGCGATCGCCTTCATTATGTGCTGGTTTTCACCTTAAAAAATTAAATAAAAAAATAAAAAACTTGCATTAGAAAAGATCTTCCAGGCATGATGTGAACCGTTTTAAGTCGCGCCAAAGGTCAATAAGGCAAAAAATAAAACTCCCCAAAAAAAAAACTCTCCCTGCAAGCCAAAGAACCTGATTGTTTATCGCAGCAAAACAAAAAACAATGACTTTAATTTATTTTCTAAACAAACAAACGAAATACATGAACAATTTTTTTAATTTTTTCCCCCCTCAACTTCTCATTTTAGATTGAAATGAGGAAAAACAAGAAATTAATTTTCGTAAAGGGAATTTTCCTTTTTGCTGGCTAAAGAAATAAGACAAAAATTTCATTGGCAGGTATTGGAAAGGACTAGTTGCCTAATATTTGAGTTAAAAGCCGACATAAAGTTTATTTGGTTTGCTGTCGAGTGTTTGTAGGATTTGTTAACTCCCACATTTGAAATAAAGGAATTCTCTCCTCTTCCCCTTTTCACAAAATATTTTGTTACGCTCAAATTAATTGCAAGATCTTCCTTTATTATTTAAATGCAAAGTTTTTCAAAAACAAAAGAAACTTAATAGAGTGTGAGAGTTTGATAAAGAGAGAGAGTTGGGGGAGAGAGAAGTTTCCATAAAGCCTTATTAGTGATGACTCTACTAAACTTAATGTAAAGAGCACTAATAAACTGAGAATCTATTATGTGATGCGCAAATCGGAGCAATTAAGTGTGTATGCATCCCACAGGCATATATACACACACACACACACGCATTTAACAGCCGATTGTATTAAACATGAAGCCGAAATTTTTAGTGTACAGTAGAAATTTGACTTCTCATTGCATTATATTATTAAGGAGAAATTATTCGGGCAATTTTATTAGAAACATTTTACTAGTATAATTTTAATCGATTAACCGTATATTTATTCGAACATTTTCAATAAAATGGTGTTAAATAGTATGAAGTTTTATGAAATGCAAATAGGAGAACCAGCCATTAACCCATAACAATTAATTTTAACGTACAAACGAGTATTTTTAAAGAATTATTACGAGTTTTTTAATAATTTGAATAAATTAATATTCGACTCAATATAAAAAATGAAGCCGCAATTTTTAGTCGTAATTTAATTTAAAATTCAATTATATTATTGGGAAAAATTATTCCAGCAATTTCAATGCGGCAATTTTAATAGCAACATTTTACTGGAAAATTCTTAATCGAATAATTATTCGAACATTTTTTATATAATTAGTTTTTATGAGGTAAAGTTTCCTGACTCAAATATCGAATAGAGCTAAGAGATTACAATGATTACTTGCGAATAGTTCCGTGGTATTGGGTGCATTCCATAAATCTTTATTTTCATTGTGCTGTTCTTACCTTTTTATTTCAGGCTTCCATTCGAATAACTCACATTCATATAATTTTCATTCTCATTGCAAATATATTTATATTAATTAAACTTATTTTTTGAAAATAATATTTTATATTTTTATTTATTTATTTATTTACCAAATATTACAATTATATGAATATAATTGCAATATGTATTAGAAGCACTGGCTACTGAGGCCTTTGGCTGCTGGCCCTCCGGGGAATTGAACCCCTGACACCTGCGTAACAGGCGGGTATACTAACCGTTATACCATTGGGGGGAGGGGCTTATTTTATATTTTTAATATCGTTTAATATTTAAAATTTTCCCCTCCGTAATTTTGTTTTTTTTAAATTACTTTAATAATATTTTTTTTTTTTTTTAATTTTATGTTTTTTTTCTGTTATATTATATGTTATATTATTTGTAAAATTTTTTTTTAACTAACTTAGCTTGTAAAGCTTTTGACTGGTCTACAGGAAAACATCTAGGGTCTAGGCAGGAATCGAACTCGCGTTGTCCGCTTTAGGAGGCTGTGCATTATTCATTCTCCTACAGAGGCAGCCAATTTATTTTAATGAAAAAAAAAATTTATGTATTTAATGAAATTAATTTTTTATTTTATTTTAATTTATTTTAAACAAATATGTTTTTTAAAAATCCTTTAATTTATTAAGGGGGTTCATTATTTTCTTACCAATATTTTTTTTTTTTTTTGGAAAAACTAGAGTTTCTTATACATAATTAATTAAAAGATTTTTTTTACAGCATTTTGAATAAACAATTTTCAATTATGTATATTTTTTTAAATGTGCTACTTACACAGGTCTTTAGCTTGTAAGGCCTAACATCTCTTATGCCAATGTTAGGCCTTACAAGCTAAAGACATGTGTAAGTAGCACATTTAAAAAAAATATACATATATGAAAAATAATTGGCCTATAAGGAAAGGAATTTAATAAAATTTTCAATTATTTTTATAATCAGATAGATTTATTTATTTTGTCTTTTATTTCCTATTGGGCACAAAATCTCTTAATCAATCATTTTTATTTACATTTTATTCATAAAATATTTTCCTTGTTTACCAAAAATATTTTATAATTCAAAAATTAAATATTTTAATTGAATAATAATTTAATTTGAATAAACTCTTTTACTTAATACAATATTATTTCATGTAACAATTTTAAACTAAAATGACCTCATCATCTTCATATTGGAATATGTATTTGACACTGTCATTGCTATTTTCTCAGGTAGCTCTACTGAAACTTGTTAAGAGCCAAGTGGGCCCCTGCTGCATTGAATAATAGTCCTAGAAACCTGATCTAGTGGAGCAGTCAATTGATTTTATTATATCGGATAATAACAAGATATGGATACACAAATATAATTCAATCATAATATGTTTCCTTCTTCTGTAGGATGCCACCAAAACGAAAAGCTGTATTCTCCGCATGCATTCAATACATTTTCTGGCCAAATAAACATTTACGGCCAAAAAGGCCAATGGCAATTTATTACATCTACTGCTCCTAAACAAAGTACAAACGTTTTAAATACTGGCCAAAATAACAAGACTAAGAAAGTCACATTTCAACCAAATACTGCATACAACAACCAAACAGGGAACGGAAAAAAACCAGCCGAGCCTTGTAGATCATGTTAAACATTGTTAAGCAGTTGTTAGCTAGACGTTGCTGGTTTTCGTTTTCTGCAGCCGTTTTCCGCTGCCAGCATTTAACATGTCGGCCGTACTAAATGCAAGTTGAAAACTTTAAACGTATTTGATGTGTTGCGGGCATTTGCAGTGGGTTGCACCGCACACTGCAATAAAATTGCATTCAACATGTCTTTCAATTAACCAAAACAGCCGAAACGACAAACCATACGACAAAAAAAAATTAAATAAAAATCAAAATATATAAATTTTAAAATGCAACACATTTGTTTGTTGCTTGTTCACAGGAAAAAACAAAAAAAAAAAACATAAATTAGAGTTGCAATTAACCTTGACTAACGAAAAAGGGGCAGTTGGCAGTGCCAGAGTACGGCAGCGAACGCCGCAATCATTTTCAGAACGTTCAGACATTTTTTCTCCTCCGTTTTTGAAATAAGTTATAATAATCGCAGTTGCAATTAATTTACAGATTATTTATAAGATACGAGTGCAAAACCTTCTATGGATTATACAAAAAGGCCCTCCAATGCCTGCTGGATACTTTGCTGGAATTTAAATTTATGCTGCATAACGATTCAAGACCACTAAAAGGAATAAATCTTCAGCCAATGTTCGATAAATTTCAAAGTAAAGGAAGGACAATAATTTTCGTAAAACAAAAAAAAGTTTGGCAGCAACAATTATCTTGGAGAGGCGTCTACAACCGAACTCCTACCCCATTCCCTTATGGGCTGACATTAAACAAGTAGAATTGTTTTTTTGGTATCCACTGTATTGGCGATATGATTTTTGAAAAAAGCTCATTAGTTAGTAGTTGGCATATATTTCGTTTGCAAGCTGCAAAATGTCCTTAATGGAGAGACAAAAAAATTAATATGATTCTTGTCCAACCTCTTTATTAATTGCAAAGCAAGCATGATCTGGAAAGGTGGCCAATCACGTTTCAAGCCACATGTTATTAAAATACGAGAGAGTTTCCTGCTCCTACCTGTTCCAGTTTCTGGCCTGAGACGGTAGGAATAAGCATTGACACTACGGGCACTGAACAGCCAAATTCATCGGCTTGAATTTCAATTTTATAACCCCCTTCTTAGCAATATATGAAAACCGCATATTTGCTCTGTATGCCCTCTAAATAAACTTGAAACTCTCTACGTCTATAAACAATTTAATTTATATTAATAATTAATTAGTTTATAATAAATTGATTATGCAGTTTGTTTTCTAATTATTTCTATTGTTCGCAAAAACCAACGGCTACACCAAATCTAATTTGACGTCGCTGTATAAGGCGATCTTGGCGGCCAAATCACTGTTCCAAACGAACTTTCCATGCAATAGATCCAAGCTGTATGCGAAGTTGCACCCACCGCCCTCTTGAGAGAACATGCCTTTACGATCATTTTCATAGATTTTTGGTAAAACATCGTGGTTCGCCATGGACTTATGCGGAACTCATTTTTAATGCCACCACCTGCATGAAAACCGCCTCAGGCAGTCATTTTTAATAGCTGGAAAGATGTCTCGTCTCGCCTACTTCATGGGGAGTACTATCGCTCTAAATGGCCCTACTTTCCTTATTACTAAAGCTATCCAAGCAAAAATTCGCTTCAACCGAAAACAAAACTTTTCAATAAAAAAAATGGATCTGTTCCGAGCTGCTCTAAAGCGCCACCATTTGAGTAAAATTAAATTATTTAAATAAAAAAACTTCTATAATTTTATTTCAACAAATTTTACTTCTTTGCAAAATACCAGATGAACAGAAATCAGCAGATGGTGGCTTAATTAAGGATTTATTATCTGCCAGTGTTGCCATATTTCTTATTCTGCAACACATGTTATCACGATCATATTTTTGTAGCATACTTTGCTGGGCCACTTTAGATATTTAGCCTTCAAATCAATTATAAAGAGCGAGCGAAGTACCAGGATCTCACAAAAAAAGGAAGGAGCTCTATAACAAATATAATTTCTCAAATGGACACATAAAACTTCATACATGTACGAAGTGTAGAGTTGCCACCGATCATATTACCCTACATTTACTTTGGGGATTTAATACGTCGCATATAATTTTTACTAACATGCATAAATCGATGGAATTATTTCTAAGATCAATTACGTATTAAAATAGTGGAATGAATAATGCGAGTGAATAAAAATTTTTTTATTACCGATTGCAAATTTGAATAAGATATATAATGTGTAATATATATAGTGTGTAATGATGTTTGTCAAAATTTATTTATTTTTTTATTTACCAAATATTACAATTATATGAATATAATTGCAATATGTATTAGAAGCACTGGCTACTGAGGCCTTTGGCTGCTGGCCCCCCGGGAATTGAACCTTTGACACCTGCGTAACAGGCGGTTCTGGCTTCAAAGTAAATATGTGGAAGTCTAAAAAGAATTTATTTTGAGAATGTCAAATAACACCGGGAGAAATTTTGCCAATTCACAACACTAATACCCAATTTGAGTGAATGTTTTGAGTTTGTTTTCACAATAACAGTTTTTATTTTGGCACTGTGCTGTATTGTGTGAATAAACAATAAATAGTTTTAATATTAATAGTTTTCAAAGTACAGTATACCGGTAGAAAAAGTAATGAATGAAAATAATAAACATTTGGTATTTTGGGTATTACGGCAATCCATGTTTTAAAAGAGAAAACAGTGATAATAATTTTTGCGAAATGCCATGTGATATATTTTAATATACATATCAATGCATTCCAAAAAATCTGTTTTCATAAAATATTTATGTAAATGTGTGCGTGTATGTAAGATCATAGGCATGTTGACACTGAACGCAATTCTCTCTATTGTGTGTGTGTAAAACCAAAGCAAAAATTACGTGTATGCATATTTTCAACCCCTCAATACAAGATACAGTGCGACCTCGATTTTTGGAATCAAAAAAGTCTGGAACCATTTTGCAAACTTTGAAAACATGGCAAGTGAATAAAAGAAATTACGTTACACTTATCGATATGTATTTTATAAAATAGTTGTAGTTAAAAAAATTGTAATGTAAAATTAAGATAAATAGGATGTCGGGAAGTCAAGATTAATGTGCCTTTTACCCTAAAACACTTTTTACATACTTTCTACCCTGAGGGTAGATAAGGGATACCATGTAAGACTGGCTTCACAGGAACTTCTCAAGAACGTGTTTAATTAAAAATTATGCAAATCGAGGCCTACCTGTAATTGGTAATTTTTTACAATTTTTTTTAGTTACTGCACACATTCATATCGATTACATAAAATATTTTATGAAAACAGATTTTTTGCAATGCATTGATATGTATGTATATTAAAATATATCACATGGCATTTCGCAAAAAGTATTACCACTGCTTTTTTTTTAATCAAACATGGATTGTCGAATTACCCAAAATACCGAATTGAGAATAGGTGTTGTAAATAGTCCAATTGCTTCCCGCATTATCTGACATTCTCACCACGAATTATTTTTGCACATCAGACATGTAATCACGGGAGAAGGATTTTTACATCTTTTATTGCATAGTGGTACGAGTATGGTGTTGAACAGACTTTAGTATGAGAACAGAAGTTGTAATAGAACTGTATTATTTATTATTTATATATCTTATTTGAATTTGCTATTTGTTACAACTGGATGGAATTAATTTATAGGATCCGACAAATTAAGTCCGCAGGCTGAAAATTTTTTCGTGAAAGAATTAGAAAATGGAAAAATTTCGTTATTAAGAATGAATAAAAAGTTATGCAACGTACTAAATTCCCAAAATAAATGTAGGGTAATATTAACGGCGGCAACTCTACACTTCGTACATGTATGAAGTTTTATGTGTCCATTTGAGAAATTATATTTGTTAAAGAGCACCTTCCTTTTTTTGTGAGATCCTGGTACTTCACTCGCTCTTTATAATTGATTTGAAGGCTAAATATCTAAAGTGGCCCAGCAAAATATGCTACAAAAATATGATCGTGACAACATGTGTTGCAGAATAAGAAATATGGCAACACTGGCAGATAATAAATCCTGAATTAAGCCACCATCTGCTAATTTCTGTTCATCTGGTATTTTACAAACAAGTAAAATTTGCCCTGTCAGTCTGATTTTTTTTTTCGTAGTCCGAACAGCCAGCAAAAAAAATACTTTTTTACGTTTTGCTTTATAACTCCATTGGTTTTAGAGATAATGGCATGAAATTTGGTGGGCATGTACAATACATAATGGGGAATATAATACAATTAGCAGGTTCAATACCGCCCACTCTTCTATGTTGAAATAAAACACACAAATTGTTTGTTCTTAAAGCCGACTTTATTAGTTCAGTTATAGTATATATCTTTTATTATATATTTTTTTCAAACAAATTATATGAAAATGTGTCAAACAGTTTTCGAGATACATAAATAATAGTTTTGTTTCATCGTATTAAATAAAAAAGGTTTCCTTACAACAGTGTGGTTTCTCAAGGTGATGAATGAAATGAAGCGCATCGTATCATGGCCGGAAATCATTTTCGCATAAAAACTAAGAAAAAATCGGAAAGTTGCTGCAAATATATAGAGAGTGTATCTAAAAGCACAGAGGAAATCGAGAGAAGGTTGTAGTAATGCAGCAAGTTTTGAAATGGTTGGTATCCAGCCCTGAACATTTTCGTTTCAATAGTAGCAAACATATAAAAATTATATCTAAAAGAATTTATAAACAAAAAACCAAAAGAATAATAACGAAATGACGATAATGAAATACTTTTCAATTCCCCCACGAAATGAGTTGCTGTTTATTTCGTAGGCGTATTTCTTTTAAGGAGCTGCAGCTCCTTATGAAACAGATATTTGAATTTCACAAAAAAAAAAAAAAATTCTAACAAGGATTCATTCTACTTGCAGGTTCTTCTTTTATTCCTGATACAGTTTTCTTTTGGAAAGTTCTTTTCCAACTTCCATTTCTCTTATATTAAAGTTATATATATAAAGTTATTTTTTTTTTTTTTTTTAATTTTTCTTTTCCCCTCCAATAAACACAACTTTGTGCAAGTTGTGAAAAAGTTTTCTTGTCAGAAAATTATTTTGTTAATGTTATTTGTTGTATGTATACTGTAAGGGCATGTTCAAATCATGTTCATTCATGTCTTAGCTGGTTGACTCCATACCAGCATACATACTACAGGCCGAACAAAAACTTTCACTTTTCACAAAATTGTTCCGCGTTTGCCAAAAGCGTAATAGAATCTTTCGTGTAATAGAATGTTTCTTTTCTTTTCCTTTTTTTTCTCAAGTAATAAGTTGATGATGTAAAACTTTTAATGAAATTTATTATACAAATTTGCCATATTTTGTTGTATTATTGAGAATTTTCGCAACTGAAATAATCAACTGAAAGTGGATGTTCTTTTTCGACAAAAAAAAAAAAGTATCTACGAGGTAAAATTTAAAAAAATTTAAGAAATTTAAATACTCCTGCCTTTTAAATTAAAAGTTACTTCTGGATGCAGTTTTACTTAGCAGTTCCAATTAAATAGTTTATCTGCATGACACACCCGGTCTGGTTCACACGATTGGCCATTTAACGGCGAATTGGGCATGCCAGCTGAAGAATTAAAGTATTTTCCACTTCATTAAAATTATTTACAACTCAACAAAAGGCAAATTGCAATTTAATGTTCATTTCATTTTTGCCATTATAGTCGAGCATTTCCATCGAAATAATCAGATTTTTTTCCTCGTTCGCTCTCCTGTTTTACGAGCATTTCAAGTGCACTTTGAGCTTTTTATTTAACAATGAAAGTGGAAAATGGTTTTATTACATTCAGTCAATAGGGATTCTGTGCAGGATGCCTAGCGAGACAGCTGTAACAACAACGGCGCAAGCAAGTACTTGTGGCTTTATGGGGAAACAGTTGTTAGTGCAGCAAACAGGAAACGGAAATAATCATTCATTCATTTATTGCTCAAATAACAATACGCAAGGTAGATAAATGCAAGCACTTACACTGATTCCATTTCAACTACAACATCAAGGACACAAATCTTGAAAGGATAAAATATATATGCACGGGTATTTCCCAACAAACGATAATTAATATTAATGCATTTCACTAAGTGAGGAAGTTGTCATTTATAAAGAGTCTACATTTAAATCTGTATGACATTATTAATATGCAAACATTCAGAAACATTATTCAGATACAATATTGACAGATTGTGATTTTTATGCGCCGCCAGTGGAGATTAAAGCTTTCACACGATCACACAAGCAGCTGAAAGAAAAAGGGTATGAACATTATTTTTGGCTAATATTGTTAATATGACAGAATTACTTCAGGTTTTTGGTTACTCATTTAGAACTTAAGTGGGAATTTATTTAGATGATTTCCAGCAGTGCGTGGGAGCCGCGCAAATCAGTTTATGTGCAACGTTAAGATTTCCTTCGGGATATTTTTTTTAACCACCTCAATCCGCAAAGCTTTTGGCGTGTCCATAGGAGAACAGCCGGTATGGTATAGGCAGGAATCGATCACGCGACTTCTTGGTTAGTAGGCTATGCATTATTCATTAGCCTACGGAGGCACTCCTAGATATTGCAGGTGTGAAAATTGTGCCACACATGGTAGTAACTCTAAGAAATTTTAAATTTTAAAAAATAATTATCTAAATATTATTGACGAAAACATTGATTTTACTCACCGTTAATAAGGGGATCTACTCGTAGATAGCTGGCCAACCGGAAGTAATATGTATGTATATGTGCATTATCTTATACTAATATACTTCAGCCACATTTTTCAGGTCATGGTGAATGTCCTTTTACACAAGACGCACTTTCTCCAGCTTCCTTGTGAAAAATTTAAAAATAAAAAATTATGGCTTGCAAGTGCTGTGACAATATATAAAAATGTAATAAATAAAATTAAATATATATACATAAATAAATAAATATGTATATATATATATATATATATATATTCCTAAATAAGGAAAAAATTGCCGAAATAATGGAAATGAGTAGCAGTTTCACAAATATATCGGATTATATATTATAACTTTGACATTTAACAGAAGTTTTCCCTAAATTCATCTGAAAAATAAGTTCAAAGTTCTTAACTTGTTTATTGTAATTCGTATTTGCAATTGATTTTACTTGTAGAATATTTCGAGTGTAAACATAAAAGTGCAATGAAGAGAAACCAATTCATTTGTGAGAAGTTCACTGTAGAGAAATTGTGAATAGTGAAGTGAACAATATTGCCTTGCCAACCACAGTGGCAGACTAAGCAAAACCCCCTTCTCTACTGATGTCGAAAGAAGATATATATATATATATATATAAAATTTTTTTATTGAAGAAGTATCTTTAAAAATGCTTAACTTCCCCTTTCCTTTTTTAATAAAGGAACTTTTTTAAAAGGTTTAATTCTGCTGTAAATTCGCCAGAAAAATTAAAATTTCCTCTCCTGCACCCCACTGCGTATGACGCATTTCCATTCCTTTTTGTTTAGCTCATAAGTGTGTCATGTATAAAATTGCTTGCATAAAATATCAAGCTTTTCAAGCCAACTTCTTTATTATAGTGTTAAATATTTAAAGAATTTTATATCTCTTTTAGCACGCAGAAAAAGTTGCTAAAAAGCGGAAATAATACAGAAATTGTTGAACTCTGCCGCGCAGCCATACTGACATGCTTAAGTGGAAAATTGTTGCAGTTCTACAAATAATGCACTTGCATTTTTATATATATATGGATTCTTTGCATTTTTCGTTAAAGCATTTTCTTTCTGTCTTGCTTGGAAGTCACAAAATTCTTTAGAAAGTGTTAAGCAGCGTATTAAGTTTGTTGGTTATTGAGGGTGGCAGGTGGTAATAAACTGCTTTCCATGCCATATCCTGTACAGGAAGCTTTTTTGTATTTTATTATTTATTTTCTGTTTGCTTTTGTATTCTTCTCCCACTTTTACTATTTGTATGATGTTGAAGAGCAAATAAGTTTCTCTTCTTTTGTTCTAAATTTAATAGGGAAGTAAAAGTTAAAATAATGAAACAATAAAATCTTAAAGTTTATTAAAAATGAAATGCAGAAACTATAAATTAAATGAACTTTTTTAATTATACAAGTGAATTTCGTATTCATTGAAAATGCTGTGCTATTTGCAAATAATTGTTATCAAACTATTTGAGTTTTGTGAAAGTGTGCAGCTTTTATTTGCTTTAAAGCTTAAAAGTTCATTTGATCAATGTTTACGTTTCAATTTATTACCTTTGATATCCGGCCAATACTCTTCCTTCCGGTTTTCAAAAGCCAAAATTTTGCGGTGCTCTTTGTGCGATTTAATTGGCTTTGCTTGGCTTGGCTTGCTGCGTAAGAATTTTTTTTTTCCCCAATTCACTCTCTGCCAGGCAATATTTCCTATTGAAGTGTATATTGTTTTAATTATTTGCAATTTGCAATTACTGACTTTCAATAAATTTCACCTCAGAGTTGTGTCCCTCGAAATAATACATGCAAATTAGAAGCAATTATTTAAAATCAAATAAAATGTTGTTAAATAAAATCACATGCAGTTGCAAGCGAAACTAGTCGAAGGCGTACCAGCCGCCAAAAATAGTGAGAAGCCGACACGTACAGAAGACAAGAAGGGATTTTTTTAACTAATATTTGTAACGCACACGCTTCCATAAAATAAAAAAAAATTATAAATATAAAATTAATTTTAAATATATAAAATCAACTTTAATAAATTATACATATTTATATATATTTTATATAGATAGCGGTTTCTAATATTTGAAAATATAATTTAGGGAATTGGTCTTTTCCAAAATGTACTATTACTACTGAAAAAGTACTTTGGGTAAAAATTTTCTTTTTAGTACTGGTTTTTGGAAAAGTGGCAACATTATTATCACACCGTCTTTGCACTCAAAGATGACCAAATTTAGCTAAAATGGCAAAAAGTCTTTAAAAGCTTCATATTTCCGAAAATTTCGCTTTCGTGAAAGGTGCTGGCTGATTTAAGTGAATTGTTTGAATAAATTGAGAGTGACAAGGACATTAAAAATCGTCCTTTACATTTCCATTGTTGTTTCTCCTTGTAGAAACATTTAACAAAAAAACATATTTAAAATAAAACATATTCGTTTTACATCTAAAAAGGAAATGCAAATTGGCGGGGTAGGAAGCGAACGTTCAACATACAGACCCTAGACAAAAATATTATGATAAAACTAATAATTCGTATTATATTTATAAATGCCCTTCATCTATCTTCTTTTAATTAACTATTAAAGGGCAAAAAGGAGCAACGCAACAGTTTAAGGCACTAACCGAAACAACATGTAACTGCGTTATCCTTTTGATTTACTAAAATTAATCATTTCTATTGTATTTGTAAGCAAATCGAATATCATTCAGAGTTTTGCTTCAAGAAAAACATCGTAATAATATAATTAAAGAAATTCTCTTGTCCAATTGAAAAGAAAAAACTAAATTAATTACTGTCCTTTTTGTAATTATTTTACTGTATTAATTACTATTTTCATTAAATATAAATTAAAATGAAAGTTGCTTAAAATGTAAAAATAATTTGTAAATATAAAATTTAAACAGTTCAATACAAAATATATTCTTCCTCTTTTTTTCCTATAGAAATGTTAGCAATTTTGTTTGCCACTGGCAGCAACTTGGCCACTGTTTGTACTCTTTATGTATGCGTGTAAATATTTAGAACAGTGCACACATACACATGTAGTTTAATTGAAGAGAATGCTGCGGTAGTTCATGGTGGAGTCAAAATTTGCAAGTTATTATTGTTGCATTTTAGCAGAAAATTTTTGACAAATTTTGAAACCGCATGAACAGCAACACAAGCAAGCAGCCGATGCACATACATGCACAGGGAGCAACCAACACAAGCATGAATGCATGTACGAGTATGTGGTTGTGTTGAATCGAACGAATGTCATTTCAAACACTTATTGTCAAATGCCAACAATTTGTTTACGTTCTACATAAACAAACTTAAAAACATAAACAGACAACAAATTAATAGAGTGACACTCAAAGAAAAAAATCAATACGAATCAAGGAGCAAAATTAATTATTATAAGACTCAATTATTAAAAAGTAATAAATAACACTGGCCAACAAAATTTTTTTTTGTTTTCTTTTTTTGTACTCTAAAGTTTTAAAGTAAATCTGAGTGGAAGCTAAAAAAAAAGTTTTCAGTAAAGTTTTAAGATATTTTCCTTTAAAATATTTATTAAATATTAAACTATAATTTTATTCTTAATTTTTACACTGGCATATGTGGGTGAATGCCATTAAAAGCTATTCACAATAAAATTTTAGCAACAATTGTAAAGAAATTTTCTTTTTTTTTTGGTTTGAATTTTTTATATATCTCAAATTGACTAAACAAAAATAGTTATTCAGTTATGATGAAAATTAGAAAATCGTTTGAAAAGCTCATGATGGATGATTTCATTTCTTATGGTCATAAGTCATATAGTCATTTCTTGGAGTCATTTCAGAGAGTCATTTTGTTTTCTTTTTTTATCTTAAGCCAAAGAATTCCTGTTACCTGGTGTTGTTTATTCATCCCAATGGAAAATCGCCAAAAATTAACAATTTAAAAAAACCCCGCTTGAATAAGAAATCTTGAAATTGGAAATATACAAATATACGATCAACTAGTAGGATTAAAATATTGCAAACCAGCAATAAATAACTTAAAAAGGACTAAATAAATATATAAAAAATCGTTGAGATAAAAAAAATTAGAGGCAGAAAAATCGTAAAACAAAATCACTAATAATAGTCTAAGAAAATAAAAAGTGGTTAAATTAAAAATTCAACGAAATAAAAATATATTTATTCTAAAAAAAACCTAAAAAAAATAAAAAACATTAAACAGTGTTTAAAAATAAAATTTAAAAAAATTAAATTTAAAAAAAAATTTTAAAAAAAACGCTAAAATGACTAATGCTGTAAAAAAGCTGCCAAAAATGTTAATTATCAATGAAATTAAAGAATTACAATTTCTAGGAAAATAACATAGATTCATATAAAAGGATTATTGATTTTGTTATAATATTTTCTGCGCATAAAAGAGTAATTTTGGCCATTTCCAGCTAGAGTTTCAAAGTTTTCAAGGTTATAAGGCTTTTAAAGCTTTTAAATCCCTGAACATGGAATTTGCATGTTGGGAAATGCTCATGAGATATTGCCCGAAATAAACAATTTCTATGCCGAATATTTATATTTGAAATCATTAGGGCAATTAAAAAACGTTTGAGGATACTTGTTGGTTTTTCTCTGAGTGTACATTTTAAAATGCTATTCTTATATTAATGTTGCTGTTCAATAAAAATTAATATTAAATCTTTATTATTCGTGCTGGTGTTAGTTTTACTAGTCAAACATTAGCAATTAGTGAATGGCAAGCAAATATGTAAATGGGGGAGTGTGCGTGTGTGTGTGTGTGTGTGTGTGTGTTTTTGTGTATGTACAAATGCATGCAAGTGCATGTTAAACAGCAGCCACGAGTGTGTAAACAAATGAAAATGAATAATAACAGTTTTAGTTCAATAAAATGAAAATTTTCCAAGCTTGATATGAAATTGTGATCACCAGTAGCAACAGCAATTTGCCCTCTTCCCTTCTTCCAATTAATTTCTAATTTTCAAGGGAATTATCAATTTCTTACTAATCAAATTTTGGCAATCATAACATTCTTGAAATAATTGTTATTTTCTGTGCATAAGAACGAATGTGCTGCAATTACAAAAAGCTTATCATGCGTGAAATGCATTAAGGAATTGTATGTAATTGTGGCTGTGCATTCTCAAATTGTAGTTTCAGTTTCAGAATCTTCGCTGAAAGTTGTAACAAATCCTGTAATCCTTATATCAGTTCTTCTTTTTTATTCCCTCCTCACTGCTACAATTTGCCATAAATAGTTTTATTTGCATCTTCTTTGTTTCGAGTATAAATTGAGATTTTGTTGCAGAATCTTATTTGCCTTGGAGACACGTTCAGAGAATAAAACCGCAGCGGTTAAAAAGTTACGTGTGCCACAACTGTACATGACGGTTACACTGTATTTTTTTTTTTTTTTCAGCTTCTTGTTTGCAAGGTATTGTAAGTTTTTTGCTTCGACTTTTAACTGACGTTGTGTGAGACATGCAAAAATACTTAAAAGGCTTTGTAAACATCAGTTGCTGACATTTCGAAATGTACAAAACTTGTCGTAAGATCGAGATGAAAAATGTATTATTTGTTTAAGCGATATGAAATTGCCACAATAAAGTCAATAGTGTTAAATTGTTGAAATGGAAATTTTACAAGTAAACGACTTAGATTGTAATTTTGAGGCTCAGTATTTGCCTGAAATTTTTCTAACAAGAAGGCAATTTGTAAGTAATGTTGGTTTTTTAAAAGAACTACTCCGTAGTGGGTTTGCGCAATCGCAATGCTTATATGTATATGTATCACTCTTTGCTCATAAGTAAAATGACTAATGGACACTCGGAATCCTTAACAATCCTTGCTCTTTCCTACTGAGTTTTATCACCAATCTCGGCTCAATGCAACCGGTTCGCCCCAACCATACAAACTGTCATCTCTACTTTTTATACTCGAATTAAGAAAACAATATCTCTTATGGCGTTTAAAATTTTTTTTCTTTAGTAACTGCCAGTCATTTTTATTCGATTAAAACGATTGCAAAATATGTAAAAAAAATTTTTGTTTCAGTAAATTATTTAATTTATTTTTGCAAATAATTATTGCTGAGTTCTTTTCTTTTCAGCTCTAATCGAATAAATTTAGTCGAATCAATATTTACTTTTAAAAATGATTATACAATTTTTTTACATACGAGTAAAAACATGCAGAAGGAAGCTTTCAAGGCCACCATCTGGTAACCATCTTGTTTTAAAAGTTTTTGTAAAACATTTACAGTTGTATCTCGACGGGACAGACTGTCTATAGAAAATGTTTGCCGTCAAGACAATGAAAGATATAGAAAGATATAGCTAAAAAATAGTAAATAGTACATATTGTTTTACATAAAAAACAATTTTCTTCGCAAAAATTTTAACAGAGTAAATAACCTGATCAACTTCTATTCGAATAATTTTTTTCGAATAATTGTTCATCCATAATAATTTTTTTAGCCGCACTAACAAACCAAATAGTTCCAGTCAAAAATTTAGTCTTGTAGTAATTTTGTTTTCAGTTAAAAACGTATATTCGAATAATTATTAATTAATTATTTTCAATATTATTATATTCGAAATATTATTCGATTAACCTTTTTGCAACTTTTGGTAAAAATAATTATTATGAAAAGTTCAATAAAATTGTATAAAATTATTTTATGTAAAAAAAAATTTTTCTTCAAATAATTCTTATTAAGGTGGATAATCGAATAAATTTTTTTGAATAATATTTCATTGCTAATAATCTTTTTACTCGCTTTAACAAACAAAATGGTTAAAAATATAGCCTTGGAGCATTTCTGAATATATTTTCGAATATGTTTTCATTTCTAATAATCTCTTTATTCGCTTTAACAAATAAAAAAAAATAACTGCAGTCAAAAATATAGTATTGGAATACTGTTTCTTTAATCTATATTCGAATAATTTTTGTGCATTTAACTTTTATTCGACTTTTGGTAAAAATAATTACTATAGAATGTTCAATAAAATTATATAAAATTATTTTATGTAAAAAAAAAATGTTTCTTCAAATAATTCTTATTAACATGGATATTCGAATAAATTTTTTTGAATAATATTTCATTGCCAATAATCTCTTTACTCGCTTCAACAAACAAAATGGTTAAAAATATAGCCTTGGAGCATTTCTGTTTGAAATAATATTTAAATTAAACCTAAAGTTATATATAACTTTTATTCGAATAATTGATATTCGAACAATTGATGTTCCAATAATTTATATTAAAATAATTTTTTTTTCGATTGAGTTTTTATTTTTATACTGAAGTTTATTAACAAGAAATGATAAGAATTAATTGCTAACATTATTCGTTTTGAATAACTTGAAGCAAATCGATTAATCGTTAAGTAACTTGGTCAACGATTATAATAATAATAATAATAAAAATAGAATAATAATAAATATAATAGGCAATAATAAAAGAATTATACATTAAGTTTCATGTTTAGAAAAGGCTTCGAAATATTGTAAGATAGCAAGAGAAATCGAACACACTTTTATTCGAATAAATTTGAGGCGTTTCAAACACATGATTATTCATGATTATTTCCTTATTATTATTATTACAGTTTTGTTTACTTTTCAATAACATTTTTAAGCAAGTTGAAGTTTGAAAGCCGGTTCCATAGTTTCTGAATAAAGCTTTTTAAATCAATCAGGGATTAAAAATATTTAATAAAAGAAAATGTTTTCCAATTATCCTCTCCTTTACTTCAAACACAGTTTCTCTAATCGATAAAAAAAAAATATATAAAAAAACAGAATGGCAGAATGGCAGAATGGCAGGGACGAAGAGAAGCACTAAAGTTTGCAACTGAGCTAAAACTTGAAACTAAATGACTGCCTTTTTTGTTAGCATTCTAGCAAATGCCATTTGATGTAATTGAATTTGACATTAATGATGTGATGAACACAGTCAAACATGGCACAAATGAGGTAGAAGCTTACAAAAAAGTAACAGAGTAATAAATGTGCCAAAGCAGGTGCAAACAAGTGATGAAAAGTTTTTTTGAAAAGCAAATATCTAACAAGCAAAAGTGATTTTCTATCACTCGCTTATTAAAGAGGAAAAGGAACGAATTTTTACATCTCTTTTTTATGAACGTCAAAGCAATTTTTAAAATAAAAAGTGAAACGACATTAATGACAATATGATTTAAACTCAACGCTTTTGTCACTCGAAGTGTTAGAAAACATGCAGAGAAGATGGAAAAAATAAGAGTCCTTTTAGAGAACTTTAAATTGAAAATTTTGCGTATAAATAATTTATTAACAGCAAACAGAATTAATTTTAAAAATGTAATTCTTCTAATAAAGTCTACGGGATTTCACCAGCAAGTGGCACAAATAAAAAATTTAAAAGTATACAAAATGGTAGAAATGAGGCGCTGATAGCCTTTAAAACGGCCTGTAGAGAAACTAAAACCGAAAAAGTGCAAAAGCTAAGCTTTATAATTAATTTATTATATTTGGCCAACTTAGACAAAAATGTAGCGCCGTAGGCAAATCGATAAGGAACAGCCTGCTAACGAACGGGTTGCAGGTTTGATTCCTGGCCAGACCTCAAAAAAAGCTTTGCAGGTTCAGTTGGTTAAAAAAAAATATATATTAATTTTTTACGAGCAAATTACAGCAATAATTATGTTTAAAAAAAAAAATAAAAAAATTATATTATCAAAAAGCTATAATGAAAAAGCTTAACAAAAAATGATCATAAATACCACTAAAGTCAAATTTTATTTTATGAACTTTTTTTTTTTGTTTTGTTCTTAAAGGTTAAACTTTGTATATGCTCTTTAATGCAACCATTCTAGATGAAAGGAAGAAAGGAAGATGAGACAGATGGAACAATGAGACAGATGGAACAATGAGACAGATGGAACAATGAGACAGATGGAACAATGAGACAGATGGTGGCTCTAGGGTCAAAGTAGGGTGTTTTAAGCAGTTTCCTGTAAAAGGCCGTCAGAAGAGAGTGCATGAGATCGGCTGTACATCATCAACTGTATAAATGATTCTGCTGACAAAAGCTCAGTAGCCAATGCCTGGGCTCCATCCCTTCATCATTCCAATAACACTCAACAGGAAAACTATTAAAGCAAATAAGAAAATCCATAAAAATTATTTTAGAACTGCTATTGGCAGGAATCGAACCCACGTCTTCAACGACCTTAAACACTCTTTCCAATTCTTTTTAATTACAATTTCATAATTGAAAATTTACGAATACCAACTAATGCTAAAAAATAAATTATTATAATACTTTATAAATATTCAGCTATTCGGAAAATAATTCCATAAATGTGAATAGAAAATGTGAATAGAAAATATTTTAAATGTATTTCTTTGGCTGTGCTCTGCTTTTTGATTATTAAATATTGATTTAAATAAACAGGTAACATTTAAAATAATTTTTTTTTATAAAAAAAAATATGCTAAAATTATAAATTTATAAATAAAAATTTTTTTCTAAAATCAACTGGCTTTTAGAAAATATGAGCCGAACAGGGAGCAGCCAAATTAAACTTTAAAACTAATTTATTACTCCACGTAATGGATTTAGGCCCAGTTCATGGGCCTAAAATGCAAACTTAATGCTTTCTGGCGAATAAAAAAAATTAATAATAAAAAACAAAAACAAAAAATTTAAAATTATTAAAGCATAAATTAATAAGTCACTATAATGTTACAATAGCAAATACAAAAACAAGGCCAATGCGAGTATACAAATAAGAGGACAATAAATAAACAATAACAATAGAATAAAAAACATCTGTTGCAGAATATTTTCTATAATAAATCATAAAAACAACAACAAAAACAACAACAATGCCATACTTGTACACGCCACTGTGAAAATGCGGAAACGAGAAAAAGCAAAATATTAAACAGCAAATCATCTGCTGTATTTGTGGATAAAAAACTAAATTTAAATTAAATTTAAAAAACTTATAAAAATGACAGCCAACAAGATATGTCAGAGCTAAAAGAGTGTGCGTGTGTCGGCTGCGATTTATGTAAATCGAAAAGTTTTGATGGTAATAATTTTTTTCAATTGTGGCTCCTGCTGTTGTGCAAAATCGCACAGTGGCACACAAACCTAATGAAGATTAAATGTTGTAATTTTTATGTAAAAACTGTTTGTAATTATGAAAAATATTTAAAAAAAAATACCAAAAAAAAAAACAAATTAGCGTATTAGGAAAATGTAAAAAAAAAAAAAAAAAAAAAAAATTGAGAAACATTTACAAATTGAGATGATTTTTAATTTTATATCTTATATACATAATCTATTATACAAATACTTTTGTCATTAATGAATGAGTTGTTAATTTTAATGAATGCAGGCAAAATAAAATAGATTCATGTCGGATAAAATTTGTTTATTGTTTAAAAGCTTTTTGAAAAGTTTTTCAAAACTTGTTCGGTTTGTATTTTTGTAATGGATTTATTGGCTTGGTCGTAAGTGAAGGGCACATTTTAGCCAGATTTGGAAATTTTATTTTATAACAAACGAAATCTATAACTTTGTGCATATAATATGATTTTCATATTTTTTGTATATTTGAATCATTGAAGTTTCTTACAAATAGGGCTTAAGGGACTCCCCTGAAATGCAGGACTTTTTGCAAGTTCAGCTTACTAGCAAAGAGTATTACAGTTGCTCACCATGACCACTTTATAATACCTTCTAATGCCTTTCATTTATAATATTCCCATTTTGCTTTTAAGTGAAAACAAATTTTTAAATGTTTCTTTAGCAAGAAAATTATTTTCATGCTTTTAAATATTTACTAAGCTTTCCATAAACTTTTATGCTCATGTTATTTTTTATCCTTTACTATCAACATTTATTCACTTCATTTGCTTAGATTAAATATAAATTTTTAATAATAAACAATTTGTAAACAAATAGCTAACAGAAAAATATATGTATCTCTTAGTTGCAATGAAAATCTAAAAGGAAAAAATTAAAATACCTTAAAAAACACATGCATATGAGGGTTTTGTACTTTACCATTTAGAGACTCAAGCAGCAGACGAGCAGCAGTGTAATCATTTGGAAATAATAAAAGCTTGTTAACACAGCTGGACTATTTTTAAAAGTTGGATGTTGTTACTGGAGTGCCAGTAGTTACTTTGCTCTTTAAGCCATTCATTTCTCTCAATACACGTATGCTGCATGATTTTTTATGTATGAGCATTTAAGTGTTTGCAGGATTAAATAGGTGTGCAGGCATGCAGACGTCTGTAGGTGTGTAATAATATGGTAGCACAAAGGCCAACAGCTTAACAAATAAACTAACATTTGCAAATTGCACAGCTATTCATAAATCGTATGCCCATAAACTGCTGTACTCGTTAGGCGTTGTAACATTTTGTTATTAAGTAACCGATATAGGGGAAATAGTTGCACTTTTTGTCTGCATTTCTCTAATGAACTCACACCACACACACACACACACACACACACACACTCAAGCACACACACGACTACACCAACTTAAATGAACTCTTACAAAATGTTTTTGTTATCTGCATGTTGACTCCCTCACTCCCACTCACACCATTTTAAGCAAAGAGCTTAATTAAATATGGAGCGGCTGTATGGGTGTGTGCGTCTGTGTGTGACTATGTGTTTGTTTGTTTGTGTGTACAAGGGAGCATATGTATATGTCTAGCTGTGTGGTTAGTTTAGTATTTATTTGCGTTCTGAATAGTGTCTTCTAAGTTCAGCTGTAAATGTATTTGCAGTAATGGCACGATTGACAAGGGAAACGGAAATGTATGTTATACAAAAATTGTAGCATATTTATGGGCACTTCAAATAACAGTGAATAAAAGAAAAATCCTCGCGTATTCTTAGTTAGAACACAGCCTATAGAAATCTTATATAGAGAATTGAAAAGTTTAAAAATATGACGGACTTTTAATAAAATTGTTGCAATTTTATGTTAATTCCTTTAATGTAAAATGGTTATAAATAATAAATAAAATTCCTTGAGTATTAAATTTCAAGTAATTTAAACTCCTTAAGAGGTTTCGAAATTCAGCATTTTAGCATTAGGAAAAGCACATCATTCATATATTTATTTTTGTCATAGAATATATAAAATTTTCCAGCAGAATATGAGCTCCGTTTCTTTTTAATAATAAAGTTTCAAAAACAACAAAATTAAAATTTTGTTATTTTATATATATAAAACTTTAAGCAAAATTATTAAAACAAAGTTATTTACATTTAATTACATGACACTGCTGAAGTGATGTCATGCTTTTCACTTTTACAAGCAGTTTCAGAAGTAATTTCGTCTTTCTACAAATGTTTGTTTGGTTTTGTAAAAATTTGCTTAAGAAAATTATTAAATATATTAATTTATTATTAAATAAAATTAATGAAATAAAAGTTGCGTTGTAATTTATTTCAAAACGTATTTATAAAAGAATAATAATTTTTCATTGCAATGTAAAACTGCATAAGATGAATTAATTAATTAATTAATATTATATTTTATTTATACGTGAGTTGAAGCTAAATGTAATTGAACAGCCGATCACAAATCGATAATTTATCTCAGGGAAGAATAATATTAAAAGAATCATTAGAGGAGATCTATATTTTTTTAATTAATTTATTAATATTAAATGTAATTAATTTATGAACTTGATAGAATCAAATATTAATATCAATGTTGAATTTGGAATTTGTAAGAAACAATTTTGTAAAAATCGACTTTGCCTGATATAAGCAAATTGCATATTACACCGTTCAATTTTTCTTGACACTGCTTTTTCGACAAAAATATTTAAAAAGAAATTTACCTGAAAATAATTTTTAATTTCAAAAATTTATAAAAATATTAAACGTTTTTATGAATAAGAATTTCCAAGCAAGTCGAATTTATTTATTTTTAATGCATTTTTTAAAAATAATTATTAGAAAATAATAAAAGGTCTTTGCATAAATTGTATACGCTCCTAATTGCTCTCCACTGTGTTCCGACAAAAGACTGCAGAGTTTTCTCTTTAATGTGTATATTTCTTTGTGCTCTCTTGCACATAAAATTGTTAATTGACGGCAACACATACACACAAAACATTGCGAATAGAAATGAAACCAGCACACAGCCAGATAGACACTGGCTGCTACCACTGGTATAATGCATTGAAGGCACACATTGGCGCAAAATTTTTAAATGAAAAAGTTTTGCACAATTTAGTTACCTTAATTATTTAGTTCAGTATGTGAGAGTGTATTCAAGTTAAGCACAAACCTATATATTCCTTAAAAATGGCAAAACAAAAATATAAGAAACAATAATGAAAAGTAATGCTAAATGACTTTGCAACATGGCTAAGTACGAGTACTTTTAGTATTCGTAACTTTCAAAGGATATTAATGGGATCTTTGTATTTTTGCTGGAAAATGTTATAAATTTTCTAACAGATTTATCAACTTAATCATGTTGGCAGTAAAATTGGCTAAAACCAAATAAACTTTGCAAAGTTCGTAACAATAAAATAATGAAGTTAAGAGAAAATGGGATTTTATTTTGATAAGATAAAGTTGTTTTAATGGCTGCTCCAGAAGGTTGAGCTTATCGAAAATATATTAAAATTTACAAAAAAGTAAAACATGAAATATTTTTAACAAATTTAAAAACAGATCTTTAAAAATCTTTAAAAATTCTTAAAAATATATTATTTTTACTATGAAATAAATGTTAGCTTGAAAGGATATGTGAAAGCTCCATTCCATCCTTTACTTTTAACTTTTACACTGTCCTATTCTGTATTTGATTTTATAAAAAAGAAGTGTAGGGTATCCTAAAAATGAAAGTAAGTGATAAATTTCTTTACTATTCTGACCGATTTGTAAATTATTATATTATTATTGTATTTCCTGCAGTGCCATTTTTGTTTACTTAATTATGAAAAAAAAATAAATATTAATTATTATTTTGATAATTATTTCTAAAATGGAAAGAGCGTGTCGACCAGCTGTTTGTTTCAGTGTTCCAATCCACATGCGCTGCCTTTCCACAATGCCGGGCTACAGTACAGTCTGGTTTAAAATTCTTTCGCTATAAAACATATCTTTCGATAGTTTATTATTAGCACTTTTGCTATTCTATAAAGTATTTAAATATTTATTTAATATAAAAAATTTGCCCCCCGCTTCCGGCTAAATAAATCATTATGAAGAATTTGTGTTTTGTTTATCAAGTTCTGTAGATAAAGCTTCGTTTTGCAATCTAATTGATGAAATTCTAATTTCTATAAAAGATATAATTGTTGCAGATTTGCGACCATCTTCTAAGCAATTTTTAATATTATTCTTTACAGCTATAAAGTATTCATTTGTGATCAGCTGTAAAAATAACAGTATTAACATGAAAATATTAATTATGAAGGCAGTTATGACATTAAGATTATGACATTGATTTCCTTAAACAAAATAAGAAAATTCCGAAGTTGTATACTGTACTGTGCTTGAGCAGCCTAATGTAGTCTATACATTGACTACCGCTTTGCCATTACAGTGTTTGTTCCACTTACCGAGGACGTCACAAATTCACATTTTTATATGTACAACTCTTCGACAGTGATTTTGACTTAGACAAGTGGCCCAAGAAAACTAATCCACATCACTCTATATATAATTTCAACTAATTTCATTATTATATAAAATTATTCTTTTATCAAAAGTTTCTTCTACTACATTAATTATAGCGAGCACTGTGTAGTATGAGATTTCGGCCTGTTGCAACCGCATGCCAGCTAAATTAATTTCAACTATTGCAGATACGAAAAACTTTCTATACATGCACCCATACCGAAGTCATGTGACCATAAAATGCACCAACCAATAATTTTCTCAATGTTTATCCTCGTATCCAAATGCAGCGATTCCATACACATTTAATAAAAAATAGGCTTCACCGGAAAAGCAACACAGAAATTGAACAGAGATTCTAAAACGATATCAGTTTGTTAAATAAATATAGCCACAATGAAATGTCAAACCAAACTAAATGAAAACTAACTAACTATGAACTAACAGATGTTGAATGAACTGTCAAAAAGATCTGTGCTGCCAACTGAAATATATAAACAGCCTCTACATTGCATCATGTATTTAATAGCTAAAGTGTTGCATGCGTGCCGCCGTTTCTAGACGTTCTTGAATATTTTTTTTTGGCACAAAACCCACAAAATATTTTACGTTTCACTTAAAAATATAAACAACCAAATGAATTACATTAATAAAACTTTTTTCATCAAATTTACGTACGAAATTCTAAAGTAAAAACAATTATGAAATTTTCTACACAACTTTTCCAATTTATTTCTAATTTTCTATTTATTGGACAGTTTAATGGCAGTGTAATAAATTTTATACTTTTAGAAATGGAATAAAAGCATAAGGAAATAAATTATTAAACCTTTTTAAGCTTAAAACCGTATTGAACTAAAAATGTCCTTTGAAATAATGTCCTTTGCAAATATTTATTTATTGCTTTTTTCCTTATGCCACATAAATAGATTTTCAGCATTATTTTAGGAAAATCTAAACTTTCATCTCCTTTTAAGGGCATAGTGGACTCGAATAGATTTTCATTTTCCAGACAAATTTCTTCTAAATCATTATTTTTTTCCATTAAAAGTTTATAAAGAATTCCTCTTACACACCTAGAAATTTTGTCTTAATTTCAGTTTGCTCTCTTTAAAAAATTCCTTTAAAGTCTTTTCCACATCCCATTTTGTTTCTTAATTCTGATTATACTTAATATGGCCGTTCTGTTTAGTTTGTTCATATTAAATACTTCATTAGCACAAAATCATGGCAATTTATTGACGGTTTCTATTACTTCTATTGAAACGGCAGCAACAACAATAACGAAAGCAGGGACGCAAAAACTCCAACACACCAAAAACAAACAAGAAGCAAAGAAAATAACTAAATCTCACATACTCCGCAACACTGCTTGAACAGAAAAGGAGATATACAAGAACGTAGGAAAACGTTAAAATGAAATAAAATATAAACTAATACATACTTGTATGTACCCACGTATGAAATCATGTTGAACATAAACTAAAAAATAAAACTGAAATAAAAAAATTCAGTAAAATTAATAGTGGGAAGGAAGGCCTGTCACAGAATGCTGAGAAATTTTTCTATAAAAAAAAAGCAAAGCCTGTCACACTTAGTGGAAGCACAACTAGCAAAAGTTTATTGCTAGTACGGGGCACGAGTTAAAGATTTTTTTTGGCTGGCAACTCTGTACTACAATCTGAGCAAAAACTAATAAAGAAGAAAAAAAAAATAAATCAAAAATTTCTTTTCAAATTTTTTTAGACTAATTTAACCTGCAAAGCTTTCTGTTTGTCAGCAGTAAAATACACCGGCTATTGGGCAGGAATCGAAGCTGCGACCTCCTGTTTAGTAGGCTGTCATGCTTTCGAAGAATGTCTCAGCCAAAACATGTTTTATTGCAAATATTTGCAAGACTTCCAAGGGTTCTTGGCATTGCAAATTTAATACATAATTTTTCTTTCATAAGCTTATAGCCTACTTAAACTTATCAACCCTTCAAGGGCATGTTTCACTTTCCTACACAGTCGCTGCGATTTGTTAAATATGGCCTCTCTGCTGAAAAACTATAAGCATTCAATGGCCATTTTCATGTAGCCAGCAAGGAAAAAATTATTTGCATCATATTTGTATGACAGTGTGGCTTCTACAACGTCATTTTGTTGCGATTTTCAAAAAGTATTATAAAATCACATTAGATTTTCGTGTGAATAAATCGTACGACTTTGTATCCTACGTATCCTTTGTATCCTTTGCATCATACGTTGGCGTGTTCGAAAAAAACAACTTTGTGACAGATTTTTGTGGCAAGTAATACGAACTGCAAGACTTTAAAAAAATGCTCATTAAATTACCATTTTCATTTGATCAGAGTTGCTTTCACTTCAATCACAGGATGGAACCAGCAAGGCCATTTCAATGCGATTTTTTAAAATAGGAGGGTACCACTATCAGATTATCATGTGACTGTCGAAGATAGTGGAACGCGTGGAAGATGTTTAACAGTGCGTTTACATTACAACATCTTTCATCTGTCAATTTTCAGCTGCCATCCGTCATCTGTCATATTTAGACTAACGTGATTCTGAAAATAAAAAGGTAATAAAATGGAATTTATTACTACAAGTAATTAGTTTTTTAACTCCACTTGAGTAGCAAAAAAAAATAATAGTACAATATATAGAAATAGTAAATATGAGCGCCGAAGACGATAATGATGAAATGATACGAATATATAGAAATAGTAAATATGAGCGCCGAAGACGATGATGATGAAGATATGATACTTTACATGGACCCGGTAGCAAGTGCACGAGGCCTATAGACCTTTCAAAGTATTTTTATGAAAGCTATTTAGACATAATTTGAAAAAAGATCAAATCGTAGCTAAGAAGTTTTTAAAGAAAGCTTGCGAGTAGATAGATAGGCCATCCTTTTCTATGCGCTTTTCTTCCTTTTCCTTTTTTCCATTCATTTTTTTTCCATAGTTCTGTCATTTTTTCTAGAGATGACACAAAAATAATCGAAATGAAATAGGTACCACTGCAAGGAGGTTATATAGGACACCCGTTAACTTCTTGGTGAGTGGATGAAAGATGTTGACATTTGACATTGCAATTATTTTCAAGGCTACTTTACTATTATTCCTGATATTGCAAATTTGCTCTTCTGTAGTATTTCATATTTCTTTCTATTATTCTATTTATGATCTCTAGAATATGTTTGATAGAATATGTTTGATCTTCTTTTCTATTCAGAATATATGCAAGACTAATTTGCAACAGTTATCGATTTCAGTTCTGTTTAAAACTTTCTAAAAGCCGTTTTCAGCCATTTTTGTATCACTATAACTCGTATTTACATTTTATTTCAAAATTTTATGCTTCGTAATACTATTTTTTATATATTATTAGCATTGCAAACTTACTCTAGTATAGCAAAACTAGATAAATCAGCAATAATTGCAATATCAGCTTTTACATCTTAGAAAAAATTTGTTGTTTGACTGTTTTGCGTCCACTGGTTTAATAGTGCTGACTAGGCAGTAAAGCTTTTGAGGGGGAAAATTATTGTAATTAAGAAATCCTTGACTTGTAAAATATTGCAAAATATATGCAAACAATACTTGTTTTCATATAAACACTTGAATTGTGGCTAACATTGAAAATTATCGCCAACTATAAAATTACGATTTTACGATTTTTGACGATTTTCTGTAATTTACATGCAACAAATTTAATTAACGGTATATAAAATTATTTTAAATTTATAATAATGCAAGGAGCGCATGCGTGACTATTTTCTATTATCCTGAAGATTTAACTTGCCGATTTTTATAAGCTTTTGGGTAACCTTCTCTTCCTACTTAAGCATTAAATCAGACAAGAATATCATTCTAGTTGTTGCTTTATATGAGTTTTTTTTTGCTGTTGCTGTTGCTGTTGCTGCATCTAAATGTTAGTTGCCATTGTTGTTAGATCTTTAGATCCATGTATTGTTTGCTGCTGCTTATTTGCTGCTCTTTAACATTTATGCCAGCAACTCCAAGAACAACTCACAAGCATCTAGTTAAAATTAAAGCGTGGGTTGTAAATATTTGCAACGCAAAACCTCCATATCTTAGGCAAGTGGCTATTTAAATAGAGAAAATGGTGTTTAAAAATTCTTTACACGTTTCACAGTGGGAGCACGAAAGTAACAAAAATATTTCATATTAAAAATCAAGAAGCACATTTTCGTGGAATACATCATTTGCAAATAATAAATAAATCGATTTGAAAGCTTTATGACTCTTCTGGGATTTTTGCACGACTAGATAGCAGAAATTTGTAGTCTTGCAAAATTTCTCTTAGGAATGTATGAAACAAAAATGTTTCTTTTATTTCTTTTCACATTTTTATGCTTTTTAAAAAATGTTCGTTTCTCTTTTGATTCTGAAGGTTGCTCTAACTCAGTAAATCGGTATGCTATATATTGCTATATATATTTACAAGGCTATTTTATAATTATCTTATCTATTACAAATTTCCTCTGGTGTTTTAGTTTGCATTTTAAGTATTTACATTTTAAAAACTTGGGAATCCAATTCCTAATTGGTTTTTTAAAAAAATTTCTTTTCTTTTATCATTCCTACTTTTATTAATGCATTGCATATTTTTAGGCATTTGCTATTTATACGATTTTTTGTTAATTGATTACTTTGAATTAACGATGAATTTTTTAAAAATATTTCTTTGGCAAATAATTTTACAAAATTAATATTGTTTACGGATGATGCCATAAATCACTTTAGCGACGTAAAGTCAGAAAAAGTTAAGAATATTTCAGGTAGCGATACTAATTTACTATATTGTAGATTTTCTCTGCATAGAAAATCTTTAATTTTATTTTATTTTTATGTAAAAATTATTTTCTGTCTTTTTTTCAACTAACTTAAGCTGCAAAGTTTACGGCTTGTCTGCAGGAAAAGAACCAGGGTCTACGCAGGAAACCAACTTGCTACATCCGGTTAAGTAGGATGTACCTTATTAATTCGCTTCTCGTGTAAATTTTGTTACTGCAATACTAGAGAACAAATTATATCAGATTTTCTATCTTAAAGGAGACCCGCAAAAATAAGCCATGAACATCAAAAAAAAGTACCAAACCACGAAAGCTTGGATTGCCAGCCATAGTGCATGCCTTGTAGTCAAACTCTCTGCACAGTTTCATTAGTATAGGCAGGGGCGTTTTATATATTATTAAACTTTTTCATATTTCTAAGCAATGAGAAATATATTGCAAATTATACATACATTATACATTATAATTATACATTATAATTATCTTCCATGGCTCTTCTAGTGTACAAGAGCCATGGAAGACATTCTCGGAGAATATATAAAAGCTATATATATTCTGCATGCATAGAAGAAGGGAAGTTATATCTGTCTCTCTCTCTGTTATTTTTGTCGCGCTTAAAATCAAATAATTAAAAACCTCATCCTCTTCGAACTTTCTTAAAATTATCCAGTATGAAAATCAGCAAAGTCGGGTAATAAATAAGACAAATTAAAGTGGACTTTCATAAAGCATAAATGTAATGTACAAAAATTTCTTTGCGCCATATTCCTGGAGAAGGATTAAAAGAATTCTTGTGGACTTGATATTACGAATTGTAAGTATTTTTGCCATAGCAAATTAACTCTAGTATAGCAAATAAGTTTTTGTATATCATTTCCGGTTTTCTTAACACCTCTTTTACTTACTTTTATAGCAAAAGTTTACTACATACGAGGATAATGTACACATGCGCAGTATATCTATTTCATTTTTATTTTAAAAGTTTGCGATTTTTACCAACCAGTTTGCGTCTGGTATAGCAAATCTGCGGCGCAGTAGCTCTCTCGATCACACTGTACGTGAGCTTTTATATGCTGCCTGGCTGTGTGTATATCACTTAATTATTTAAGTGTGAGTGTTAAATACTGCATACATCTGTATGTATGTGTAGTGAGTAGTACATCAAAGTATTTAGAAATGTTTATAGTAGTAGCGTGTGCTTGCAATCAACTAATTTTGCTTAAGTACAACACAGAGCAAATTTGGTGCTGCAATGCGCAGCGGAATTGCAACTTTGTATGTTTTATATTTAAGTCATGTTATTGCAGCCAAGGTTAAAGACAAGAAGCTTTAAAACGTTTGTGTCTCCATGCTTTTTCACAGCAGCGATAAGAATTTAAATACCAACTGAACACACATACCAACGAATTGGAAAAGTTTTTATTTTATTTTTAATAAATATTTTTGTTGGTATTACAGTACAAACTCCATACAGTTCCATTTAAGAAACACGCTTAAACAATGACAAAGAAAAAAGTCATAAAATTTACGACTGTCATTTTTAAAAAGATGTTTATCGCATTGCAAACAAATACGGGGAGCTCAGAAAGACAGTGCAAAACCACTCCAACACGCACTCAAACTCCGACAGGCAGACAAATGTTACAACATCGAATGCTGCCATATTTCATAGCCTTATCCGATTTCCGAACAACAATTTCAATAATAATTTATTTTGCAACAACTGCAAATGATTTTACTCCTTCTTCCCCCTTACTGCTAATACCCCGCAAAAAACTTTAATTCAAACTTTTTATTGTCAAATTAAGGGTGGGATGTTAAAATTTCGCTGGTCAGTAAAATAAAAGTGTCATAAATTTCCAGCACTGTTTCACAAGTGGAAGAAGAAGAACATTAAGAGTAATTACAAGGAAAGAAGACGAAGATAAGCGCCAAACTTACTAATTGTTTCAACTATAAAATTGCTGATTGTAAGCGAAACTTTTGCTAAGAGCTGAAATTGAAATTGAATTGCCATTAGGGAAACAAAAGTATTTTGAAAAGAAAAGTGAGCAATAAAAAATACATTTTAAAGTCATTTATTTTGCCCGATTAGCAGAATCGATTCGTTATTAGAGCAGAAAAGTTTCATATTCTCAAAAAAACAAAAAAAAAAAAAAAAAAAGCAAACAAAATAGAAATAGAAACTCTTTGTTTTAACTAAATAATAGAAACAAGTTTCACCTTTAAAAGAATGCATTTAAAAAACAAATAAAATTAAAGTACGGGGTGGCTGAAGAATTTTGCTACATTAAGAAACTCAAATAATTTTTTTTTCAGTGTATGGAATTCATTTTTCTTTTATTCAATTTTATAAAATATAGCTTAATTAGTTTTAAAAATAATGGAATTTAAATACCCCGCCTGGTCGTTGATGCATGTGCTGCATCTTACCAAAAACTTGTTCATTACTGCTTGGAGAGTTGAGACAGGAATAGCCGCAATTGTTTTCCGAATGGATATCCTTAGTTCATTCAAATTTGTTGGTTTTGCTTTGTAGACTTCCTGTTTGCAATAACCCCACAAGAAAAAGTTAGGTGCAGTAAGGTCAGGCGACATGGGTGGCCAAGGGAATGTGGAGTTTCTGCTTATCAGCTTATTGGGAAATTTTCGTCGCAATTCTGTCATAACAGGTTGGGCTATGTGAGGAGCTGCACCTTCTTGCTGAAACTACACAGAGTTGAAAGAAATTCTCATTCGGCGTAATTCTGGATAGAAAAACTCTCTCAACATGCTCCAGTAACGGTCTCCAGTATACGTAACGGTGTGACCGTTTTCTTCAAAGACAAAGCAGAGTGATGAAACTGCACACCACACTGTGACACGAAGTGGATGCAATTCCATCTCATGGAGTATCTGTGGGTTGGAAGCACTCCATATTCGACCATTTTGTTTGTTTATGTTGACAGTTCAACATGTTTCCATCCTCTTCCACCATTTGAAGCATCTTCTGGCAAAATTCCAAGCGAATCGGGAAGTCTGCAGCGTTCAGTTTGTTGGCCAATTGAATTTCATACAGGAATAAGTCCAAATCTTTACGCATAATTGACTGTAATCATTGTCTGCTTATACCCATTTGAGCAGATAAGCTTCTTGTCGAAACACGTGGATTGTTTTGTACGGCAGCAGCTGCATCACCGATTACTTCCTCCGTTCGAAGTTTCGATGGTAAGATCTTCTGTGGACTGTCCCGTGCTCGGCAAAATTGTTTGCAACTCTCATATGGCCCATCTGCTCGGAGGATTGCCGCCAAACCTGCGCCTATACTCGCTTTGAACCGAAACTACGGACTCCAGTGCGTGCTAGCGGCGGACAATCCAAATTCTGGTTTCAGTGTCCCAGTTATCCATTTTTGTTAAATGTAAAAGTCAATCTGCAAAATAAAAAAAAATTAAGCAAATTCATTAAATAAAAAAAAAGTTATTCAATTTTTTTTTGGTAGCGGCTTTCATCAGCCACCCTGTATTTATATTAAAACACATTAAAAAAATTCATTGGAATGTTTTTGTCAAGAAAATATTTGCTTTCATTCTTAAATACAAATTCTAATGGACTGGCCAAAATCTCCTGTTAAAAGAAAAATTGCAAAAAAAAAAATATGGGCAACCAAACCAATTCCTTTTGTTTTTAAAAGCTTTTGGCATGTCTACAGGAAAACACAGAGGCTCTAGCTAGGAATCGAACACGCGACGGATTTAGTAGGAATCTGGGTAGGAATCGTACCTAAGACTTGTTGGTTAAAAGGCTGTTCATTATCCATTCGCTTACGGAGATAACCCAGTTTTGAATTGAATATTCATTAGAGGGAATGATTTTTCAGAAACAACTCAAGCAAAATAGCACATAAACTAGGGAATCCTAATTTTCTGATTAAAAAAATAGCTTTCAGTACACCTAAAGAAAACTTTTTTATTTTAACACAAGCCAGAGCGTTATTTTTACTAGCATATGTTTCCCCCAGCTCTTGCTCAAAACCTTTGCATTGTCTAACGCCTGAAAACGCTCAGCACTTTTCAACTTGTCTTAAGAAGAAAAAGGGGCGGTGCATGTTACAAAGAGAAAAATTGTAAAAAAAAATAATTTGAGAGTACAAGTGCAATACACAGAAAAAAATTGAAGAGTATTGTACAATAAAATTGCCAATATGGGAGCGAACTTGAAAAATGCAGCTCCTCTCCAATTAATTATTCAAGATTTTCAACAATTAGTAAAATCGCCTCCCCTCAGGTTTGCATTATACTCTTATATTGTAAATACGCGCAACTTGTTTCATACGCAGGAATTTTTTAATAAAACAAAAAATCTTAATTTAATATTAATTACTAATTCATTTGATGCCATTAAAGCCCACAATATGTATACATAAAATGATTATCACTTGCATGTGTGTCGCCTACACATTCACACACAAAACGCCCTTAACAAACGCCCTCAAGATTGTTGACCACAAAATTTCATTTGCCAACAGAAGGAACAAAAGTGTTTGTGGTTACAGACAAAAAAAAAATCAATCAGAAAGCAAATGTTAGTAAAACGTTTGTACGTAATTCAAACATGTTTTATCTTCATTATACTCATAATATGTAAATGGCTATGTTTTCTTGAATAGTTTCAACGAGCTTCTTACTTATGCACACTCGTATAGGAAGGCGTTGCAATGAACGGGGAATCTTTACATGATGTAAAAACAAATATTTTTGGTTTATTATTAGCAAAAAAGCACTAATATGGAAAAAAGCGCTAATTTGACTAATGTTATAAGAAATCTTAAACCTTATGAAAATCGCAATTTTTTATTTTCTTGAGTTGCCAGCAAAGTTAAGTGAAATATTCTCGTATTCTAAGACATAAAATTTACTAGAAAAAGTAATATAAACCCAAGTTCAGCATTAAAAACCATATAAAAAGGCTTTATCAAGAAAAAGCACTAATTTGAATAAGGTAGCTACCTTATGAAAATCGCAATTTTTTTATTTTCTTGAGTTGCCAGCAAATATAAATGAAATATACTCGTATTCTAGTTCAGCATTAAAAACCAAAAAAAAATTTAAATTTACTTCAAATCTAGAAAAAAAAATTTTTTCTTTATTATTAGCAAAAATATATTTTAAACATTTCAAAGCATAAAATAAAAATACAAGAGAAATAAAAACCCAAGTTTTTCATTCAAAAATACATAAATGGACGTTTTCAAAATTGGACGATTTTTGCATCTGCACGGTGGCTAGACATTTTTAAGTTAAATGTACTTTAATGTCATTTCATGTAGGTTCTTCTTTTCTTAAGCTGTACAACTTGAGTACCAACTCAAAAATTTTATCTCTACATGTTTTTATATGTGTAACTAATAATAAATTATTTTCCTTAAATGCTAAAACGAAATGCAATATAAAATGGCATAAAAATATTAATTGCTCATACCACCACATACAATAGAAATTACAATTATTTTTCTCAGAATATTGTTTAATTACGTACTAAATATTTACTTATGTTATTTTTATATGAAACTTTTCCAGCAAATCAGACATCAATTACAGCTGTTACTCTCAGAAATAAATGAAGTACAATCAATTCTAGTAGAACAATTTCTTAGTCCAATAAATAGTCCAAAAAATGTTATACATTTTTATTTAATTTAAATAAATCTCACTTAGATGTAATAAAAATTTACGGAATTAACTAAAAAGCATACACAAAGAGGTTTGTATATAGTTCATATTGGTCAAATCAGCTAAGGCCACGCTTCACTATACTACACAGTCGACCACTTCTGATCGCACGAAAATGCTCTTTTTAAGGCCTCATTTCATTATCTTAGATAGTCTTACGACGATTCATGCTCACGAAAATCTTATGCAATTCCATTCTAGTTTAAAATATCACATGAAAATGGCGTTCTACGTGACACACTATATTACAGATATAATGCAAACACGGTTTTTTTCAGCTGATTGAAGTAAATGCAACTCTAATTGCATGAAAATTATCAGTTTATAAACAGTTTCATAAGCTCTTACCAATCGTACGACCTGTCAAAATATCTGTCACACATATTATATGATTGTGTAGAAGAGTGAGTCTTGGTGTTTGTTGACTGTGCAAAATTATCTAATAAGTTTAAAAAAATGTTATCGCCACTAGAACTAAATTTTATTTCAGTTAATAATGTATACTTTGAAAAATGGCTCGCAACTAATAAAATTTATAAACTCGTTATATATGTATTCATACTGAAATTTGCATATGAGTTTTTATCTTTAGTTCGTGGCCTTTTCCAGTTTCCATGATCTTAGAATAAGATAAGTAAACAAAGTTTCTTAAATTTTTATCAAATTTCATCAATAAGTCTCATTTAGATTTAGTAAAATTTTTTGGAGGTATTCGTACATTGTAAATTCCGTACACTGATTTAAAATTAATAAAAAAAAAACAAATAAATAATTAACAATAACCTAAAAAATAAATAACATAAATATTTATATTTTCAAATAAATATTGAATTACGATTTAAAAAAAAAGGTAATAATATATTATATTTAAATATTTATATTTAAATATATCTAAATATTTATATTTTCAAATAAATATTGAATTACAATTTAAAAAAAAAAGTACTAAATTTCAGTATAATGCAGTTGCAATTAAAATTTTTTTTTTTTAAATTGTCAATATTTTTGGCACGTTCTGTAGTTAAATAATAAAAAAAATGTTGCTCCCTTAGGGAACTCGTCTAACGTTTCCTTAGATGTTATACTACAGTTTAACTTAAAATAAAGCAGTTTGATTTGATTTCATTATTTTTTAGAGTGTATACTTTTATAGCTGCATTTGTTGCATCAGTTGCAGCCTCATTTAAAATTAATTCATTTTGAATTTAAATAATGTCAAACATAGAAAAATATTTCTCACTTCTTTTCTCACATAAGCACAACTCAATGTTCTCCAAAATATTAAAATAAATTAATATTGAATTGTTTTTTAAATTCATTTGTTTTTGTAGCTGATAAATTTTAAATGATTTACACAAACCATTGATTTGCCATCGTAAAATAAAAATATTATAAATAATAATACTCTATAAAATTTAACTCTCAATACATTTGCATTTAATATTAAAAGCCAATGAAGCTTTTGTGAAATAAAAAAAAAATTATTAAACGTATGCAATCAAAGAAACATAAATAAATAAAAAAAAATATATATAGAAACCATCGAGTTTTCTGATTATCTTCATGAAATGTCAAATGGTGCGGTTGAAAGGAGTGTTGCCACACTTCCTCACACATTCAGCATGGAGATAGATACACGAGTATGCATGGATGTGTATGATCATACATACATATGTTTTAAGTTAAACAAACATTTGTACATGTTTTGGCATTTTCATAAAAAAAATAATTGCAAAAAATGCAATTAAAAAATCAAGCTTTTTATCGTTTTTAATTTATTTTTTATTTTTTGTTGCTAAAAAAAACTCCGACTTAATAATCATTGAGCATAATAAATGCCATAATGGTGAATGCAAAAGAGCACAGTACTTATGTTTGCGTATGTATGTATGTACATGCATATGGAAAGTTGTATGTACGTGTGCAAGTCAATACATATTTTAAAATAAATTTGTGCGCTTTTATGAACAATTGCGTGTTTGACATTTAAAATAAGTAGAATTTTTATTATAATTTCTTTGCCTCTAAATGGCTTTCGGATGCATTTTCCAGCATTCACAATGTGGCTGATTTGTTTGAAAGTAAAGGGGTTGTCAAAAAGTTACATTTAAATAATTGTCAACACATCCATACATACATGCATGCATCCATATCACCATGATTTCATATACATACATAAATCTGTGGAACATGAATGAATGTTTTTAGCCATGCAGATATACATTAAAGTTTCTCTGATATTACAGGTTCCGTTAATGCATGTAAAAACTAATTAAAGGCCTTTATTCGCTATCCCCTTATTCGCTAGAAACGTTGACGGAATTCCATCCCATTTACAGAAAAAAAAGCTAATAAAAATGTGATTGCATATGCCACACTATTAAACAAAATTTATGCAAATAAATTTTTTCGTTAAGCTGCTTGAAATAAATGTAATTCTGAGCGCATGAAAATTATAATAAATTAAACTGTTCATAAAATTTGCAAATCATGCGAACTGTCAAAAATTTCTTAACCATAGAAAGCACTTCTACTACACACTGTAATGCTTTCCCAGCTCATATGGGGTATTTCACAAATAGTTTCATTGAGCAGGAGAGTGGATACTGCCTTCATCCATTCCGTTTTCATTCCATTTTTTAAAATAGGATGGCATCACATAAGATTTTCGAGTGAGTGAATCGTACAACTGTGTAGGATTGTGAAGCACAACATTATGTAATTTTTTTTATTATTATTTTAAAAGGCTCGGCGAAAGCCTATAATCACATTCAAATTACTTTTTCAATGTGTTTGCTACTGTTTTCTCACAGAATCACAGAAACGGCTTTTTAAGAAATTTCTCAGGCAATTCTGCTAAGAAATTTATCACTTTCATCAAATAGATCCAGAACACAAGTAGATTCATTATTAACATATCCAGGCCACAAAAAAATTTTTATATTTATTTTAAACTCAATTTTGTAATTTAAGTGCAGCGTGTTTTCAATGTTAATTTTATCTTAAAGTGCTGCCAATTAAAATATTGCACTTAATTTGTTGCACTATGACCAAAAATTGGCGAAATAAATATGCTAAATAAAATAAATGTGAGTGGAGTTGTTGCTAAAGAAATTCAAGATCTACTTTATTCTATTAATCTTACAACAATCTCAACATCAGCAACAATAAAAGTGGTGAAGAAAAACGATTTAAACAGCTGCAATAACGAGTGTTAAAAACCGCAAATTATTATGATTTATAATATTTTTGTTTAAATTTTTTGTTTGTTATGTAACACCATTTATTGTTTTACCGACATATCGTTGTTATTATTGTTGTTGTTGTTGCTTTAGGAAATTGCTACACGACTTAAATAAATGTTTAGTTTTTTTATTAGCAAGCAGAAGAAGCATTAGTTGGTGCAACTACAACAATAACAACAGTATTTAAAAAATGAATTTTCTTGCGGTTTATTTATAATATTGCTGACTAAAGTTGCTGCAATCAGCGAACGACCATTTCTGATAATGTCTATTATCAAAGTCTTGAACACGAAACAACGAACAATTGGCCAGAGCCTCATGGCTCATTTAGGTCGTAGTAAATTATTTAAAAGTATTAAAAAAAAAAAGATAAAAAATGACATCTTTATTTTTTACGAGCAAAGCGACTACAAACGTTAATTTCAATTTTCCATTCCCACGTTTTTGACAACAGAAAAGGCGAACAAAGAGAAAATCTTCAAACGTGTTTCAATTATTGGTGGAAAAATAATGTTCAATAGGAATGCTATCAAAATGAACTATAACCTTTGCTTTCTTTTCTTCCTACATACATACAAATATGTCGATGAAATGCTGATGTACAGTGTGGAGTTTCATACTGTTGAATTTCATCCTGCCTAAATAAACAGGTTTCTGAATAAAATTTTATATCAAGTGTTAAGACACTAATTTGCGTATTAGACAATATTAATTGGAGCTCACTCTGTATATAAGTATAAAGATTTATATGTGATTGTGAAACGTCTCTGCAAGACAGGACAGCTGATTTCTTTGCAATTTTTCGATTATTTAATGGCGTTTTCTTTTCTACAAAAAAAGGCAACACTACCCGCAGGGAGGGCAATTTTGGGTTCTTTTCTCGAAAATGTGTTGCCCTGTGAAAGGGTTGCGTGTTCTTTTTTAAAAAATGTTGCCCTTTCGCAGTGAAAAAGGCATTGCACTTTTGCCCTGAACAAATCAACAGGGCAGAAATTGCCTTGTAAAACACATGGCTTTTATTCTTACACAGCGTTACCAGACAATGTTCAAAAAAAGTCTTTTGAGTCGAAAGAGTCAGAAAATTAGATTTTGATAATTATTTTTATATTTTGTATCGTATAAAACAAACAAAACACCACAATCAGGCTGTTTATTTATATAAAATATTAACAAAAAAAATTTTTGTTTTCTCAAGCAATCTGGCAACCGAACGTTTTTGTTTACACATTTCCTAAAATATACAGAAAATGTTTGTTTATCAGCTGTTAAAAAAAGGCATTGCACTTTTTCTAATTTGTGTTCTTTTTTCGTTATATAAAAAATTGCACTTTCACAGGGCGGGGAAAACATTTTAAAAAGGCAACTTTTCACAGGGCAACATTTTTAATGTAGAAAAGAAAACGCCATAACTTTCATTAAAAAAAGATGCATTTCCTCAAATTATATGGTTTTCAATTAGTTTTCCAAAGGATCAATTCAAGTATTGCATTAGGATATGAGCCGTCAAATTTGACATGTTTATGTTGTATTGGCTCTAATTACTTAGTCGTCTTCAAGTTCTTGTTTCGCTATGCTACACAGTGAAAAAGTCGTATGAAAATGGTGTTACTGTTGCCATTCTTTCGATTTCTATTTTCACAATCGCGTTAGTTCTAAATATGATAAATGACAAGTGAAAAGATGACAAATGACAGATATTGCAGTGTTAACGCATTGCTTCATTTTTCAACATCTTCCACGCGTTTCACTATTCTACACAGTCGTATGATTCGTTCAGAAGAAAATCTCCTATTTTAAAAAATTGCATTGAAGTAGCATGCAAAAATGAAGTAAGCAAAAAATTGTTTTTTGTTTATTGAAGTAAATGCAACTCTGATCACATGAAAATGGTAATTTTAAGGTCTTGTTTCACTATGCCACACAGTCGCACAGAAAAATCTGTTGTATTCCATTACTTTAAAAAAATCGTTATTTTTATGATGCAAACAAATTTTTTCTCAGCTGATTAAAGTAACAGCAACTCTGATGACAGGAAATTTATGGAAATTTTCATAAACTTTTGCAAATCGTACGAATTGTCAATGAAAATCTGGTAGAAGGATGAATTTTTAGGCCACACTATCATATTTTTTCAGCACACATTCCATATGTAACAGATAGTACTGTAGTATAGAACAGTGAATCATAGCATTTAATAATCCAATATTAAATGCTATTGTCTATTGCGGATACTACCAACAAACACATGTGTATATGCGTATGTGCATTCATATACATATATGTTTGTCTACTTATATTTGACGGGACATAAATGTTCCTATAACTACTCCCCTTTTTAAGATTATCAAATTACTTAACGTATGCTAAAAGAAAAATAATATTTGCAAAAATATAAAGTATACGTAAAGACCTCGATTCACTATCCTACACAGAGATGCAATTCATTCACACGAAAGTGGTACTTGATACCCTCCTATTTTAAGAAATCAAATCAAAATGCCGGTTCTGGTAGCAGACTATAATTTAAAGGTTTTAAAAACCAGACGTTTTCTAGTTCTAAAATATGAACAAATATAATTAATTATACGAGAAGAAGGTTAATTGTCATAATAAATGAAACTGTAAACAAAACTTTAATAATAATATCATTTTTCCAAGTTTTTCTTGTTTTGCATCACAGAAGAATAATTCTTTGGTCAGCTGCTTAAAGTAAAAGCAACTCTGATGGCACGAAAATTGACATTTTATGAAAATTTGTCATAAAATGTCATAAAAATGGCACAATTACTATTTTTATAACTATTTAATTTTCTCAGCACACGTGTCAAATTTGTCAAATCGTACGACGAAAAAAATCGTACGGAAACGAACCATATATTTTAATTTTACAACTGACTGTAAAAATGAAGAAGTTGTGTATGTTGTGTGCTAACATTTAGCATTTATTTCTTGTCGTTTGTTTTTGACACTTAAATAGAAAACGTCACTAAGCACAACTACAAGACAAAAACATTAACTATATAAAAGAAGAAATTTAACTACACGTTTATTTATATGCAACTTTATTATTATTTTGTAAAATTTTTAAATTTAAAACTAATAAATAATTTTTCAGGATTTATCTATTTAAGCAAGTATGTACCATAAATGTATATTAATTGCCAAGAGTGTAAGAAATGAAATAACTTAGAGACATGTGTCACAGCATGGTATTTCAAAGGTCAATCTTGTTAAGCCAAAAACCAAATAGCTTAATTTTTATTTCCTTTTATTCTAATTTTAGCTTGCAACCTTGACTAAAGTTCCTATTTCACTATCCCACACAGCTGAATGACTCATTCTCAAGAAAGAGTATACCTTGATTGCGAACATGGTGTATCACCAACTTTTAGTATATACATATATTAAAAATTATAAAAAATAAAAAAAAAAGAAGGCTTGAAGTAAAACCAACCCTGATCAGACAAAATCTATCATTTTATGAAAATTTTCACAAAAATATGCAAGTGGTATTCACTTCTCCAAAAAATAGAAAATACGTTACCGTATAGTATTTTTTCATAATACATGTCAAATTTAACATGTTTTAATACTTTGTGGGATAGTGAAAAAAGGCTTTAAATGGAACTGGAGTTGCTGTGCAATATATAAATTCTTGGAGTAAACAAGCAAACAACTCTTTTATTTTTTTTTTTTTTTTATTATTATTTTTGTTAAAAATATTTTATAGCATGGCAACACTGTGATGTTTGCTGAAGAAAACTTGTTTCTAAGGATGCCACATAATAAAGTGTCAAAAGTAACAGACTGGTTTACCTATACAAGCAAATATCAAATTATGCTCCACTGCTCTATAAAATGTGTGTTGTGTGCTATTGCACAACCACTTATCGTTAAGTAGTTGACAACTGGCTGTTGATTTGCGCCAACAAAGGCCATATGTTTTTTTGCTCTAGTATTTTTGCTTTAGAATTGGTGATGCCTGATTCATTTTACCGTTCCATAGTTGTATTTTTACAAAACACGCACACCAAAGCATGCATACACAAAAGGGAAATCGCAAGTAAAAGTTGACGCACCCATAGTTGCCAGGCGTATCCATCAATTTTTAAAGTAAACGTGAGTTAGTTGCCACTTCGGATTACAGGCTATCATTTCAAGAGTTGGTCAAATAATAGAAATGTCAATTGTATTACAGCGTCAATGTTTGGGATTAAAATTCCTGTTCGTAACTTGGAAATTTAATTTTTTTCTACATATTTTTCTATTCTGGGTACTAATAACAAAACCATTCATATGTGCGTTCATACTTATATACACTAATATCTATATATGTTTATAATTGACAGACTATAAATTCCCCTATAATAAGTTCCCTTTAAATTAATGCTTTTGGTAATTAATTCCTATTAACAGCATAGCTTGTGACAATTTATACATCTGAGTTATATTTTACTAACCCAACAATTCGAAAGGAAAGGAAGCAATTTCAGAAAGACACATTACCAACATATTTTAAGGAAACCGATTTATTATGTGAATTTATATATTAAACTATGATTCACACTTTCCTACACAAGCGTGCGATATGTGAAATATGAAAACGAAATATAAACGTTTATGAAAATGTACATAAAACTTTCATTTTCATGCGATCAGAGTTGCATTTACTTCATGCGGTTTTTCATAATTTAATCAAAGAATGTAATTAAAATAATGAATTGTGACGTAATTTTAAGTTTGGTTGGTGTAGTAATGTTATTGCCCAATATGACGTCACGTGTCCACAAACTTCATTGTACGTAACAAAAAACATTAAAAATATAAATATCTTTTCTAAATACACATACATACGTACATACATCCATACGCGTAATGATAGATAAATATATAAATAGATATATCCAAGTATGTATGTGTAAATACATACCTGAATATATTCCCAAATAAATTTTTCAATTGTGAAAAAGATAATTCGAAAATAATGGTATCATGCGCAATATTATAACAAAATAATTAACATACGGCAAGGCGATATAAACAGGGTTTCCTACTCCTATTTTTAAACGAGGTTTTGTAGAAATTTCAATGTTGAATTTTTGTATATATTTATTATTTTGTATTTTCTCAATTCACATCAATGTGACGACTGAAATCAATACTTTGTAAATTCCTTAAACGGATTGATTGCGCGACTGGTCTTAATGTAACATCAAGTACCCTTATTTCATTACCTCCTTCTTACCTAATTAGAAATGGCCTAAACTTTTTAAATAAAAAGCATATGTTGTAAGTTGAAAACAAACACATTGTAAGATTATAAACCACAAAAACCATATAAATTCCAAAAATAGAGTGATTTCGTCAATTGAAAATAAACAGCTGCCGGCAACGTTATAGAACATATTAGTCCTTCAGAATATAAAGTACAATATTGCGTGAAAGTAGCTTCCATATTCAATTCCTTAATTGAAATTGGTATTAACACAATAACATTGAACTTCTTGAACGAGGCCATTTAACCGGATCTACGCAAGCCACTATATAATTCACCATGTTGTCAAAAGCCAAAGAATAACTTTTAACCATTCCTCAAAGCCATGATTAATCACGTAGACAGTCGTAAAAATGTGATGTAATTCCATATTATTTCAAAACAAACGCATCAAAATGGAGTTTGATCAGATGCCACACTATTATGTAGATATGATGCAAAGAAATTTTTTTCGCGTCTTCAAGTAAATGCAACTCTGGTCGGATGAAAATTATCATTTTCGTAAAGTTTACCAACCTGTACAAAGCTTAAAAAAAATCTGTCACAATCATAATGTTAACTGTCAAATCATAGTGTTCTAGCAAACATTTTAAAATATGAAATTTGTACTACTTAATATTGATATTAAAATTCAATACAGAAACTTCACATATTGCAACCCTGATGTTTACCACCTTATAGCTGTAAACATTGTCTACTGTGGGCCGCCCAAGCCATTCGCATACGTCTCATTTGCATCACTTAAAAATAAAATATGTAAATACATAAAAGACCACTGCAAATAGGAGATGGTAATACTTTTTAATTGCTTGTTCTTATTTTAAAAAATAGATCAAAATAACATTAATATGGCAGCTCTAAACATGAGAAAAACTTATGACATTTTTTTTCACTCAACACAGACTTGCCAGTTCTGATGGAGTTGGGAAAAAGTTGTGCTATTTTATTTTCGTGTTGTTGTTGGAGTGCTACATATAAACTTTCCTTAAAAAATATTGCTATACAGAACACAAAAAATCAACATTAACATTTTTCACAAAAGTGTAGTGGAAAGAATACCTTTCACAGTGTAAAGAAAATAAAGACAATTATGTCAAACTTGGAAAATGGAAATAATCCACATTTTGAGAATAGTGTTAAATTATGTGCAGCTGTAAAAAAATATGAATGTCTTCATGATCAACATTCATATACTAAGTCCGCTGGGCCAAAATGTGAAGAAGCTTGGGAATTGGTAGCAGCTGAATGTAACGAAACAGGTAAGTTCAACCTTTTCTTTATTCACGTACCTTCATATATATAAATATAATGCACTAAAAAGTATAAAAACTATGAAATAGACTAATATCGTAGTTATTAGCCCTCTACAGATGTTTTGTTGATTATCTTGTCGTGCTTGTGTTGTTGCCCTAATTTTTCCCCATATATTGGTTTGTGATTGCGTGTGTGTGTTTTTTAACATAACGCCACTTCTACGTATAGCTCTTGTTTCTTCTGTCTTCTTTTAGATTTTTTTACATAGATCAAATGATGCCTTCATTTGGTTGTGTTATAACAAAACAATAGCTGCCGGTTTAATTTGATACACAGATACAACTCTGTCTACCCTTAAGAGTTAAGCAATTGTTAAATATTGAATTCTTTAATGAATTGTACTCGGATGAAAAGGTGTTTATGATATCAAAAATGTATTTTAAATTAGAAATATATAAAATTAAAAATTTAATTATATATACATATAAAAAATATAATATAAAAAAAAAATTATTTTAGTACTATTATTTTTTAGATATCATAATTTCCAAAAACAGAGATGTCAAATTATTATTTATTTATGGCTTTCCGTTGCAAGTAAATGCTAACTTTCACTTTCCTGCACAGTTGTGCAATTCATTCACTTCATTCATTCATTTTTCTTGTTTTGCATCAGCTAATTGAAGTAAAAGCAACTCTGATCGCACAAAAACTATCACTTTTTGCAAATTTTCATTAGCTTTTTTGTCATAAAAATCGCACAATTTTATGTCACATTATTTCATTTTTTCACCACACTGTCGGGATGGTAAAACATGGCCTTAAAAATATCTACGTGTATATATAAAATTTTTAATTTTTTTAACTCGTGAACTGCTTGATTTTAATAAAATTGTCTCTTATGATTTTGCCAGTGTTGCTAACCTCGAACAGCAAAAGTACTGTAAAATGCTTCACAAGTGGTAAAAAGTACCAAAAAAAAATTTGGACAATTTTAGCTATATCAAGATTTTTTTTATTCATAAAAAAAGGAGACTTTCAATAGAGTCCAAATGATAACATCTTAGGCAGATATCTCAGATTATCGTTCCATATACACCACTAACTTTATTAACCTTCAATTCAAAGACCTATTAATAAGTGTCTATTCAAATCTCCAGTTAAATGTCTTTTACAGAGTTGTGTTTTTGCCTTCGGATTGCCAAGATTTGTATATATTATTGCGTAGAGTCGTTGTAAACTCTTTTTCGTGTATATAACTTGTATAGATCTTATAGCGGTAGCCGTTAAAAATTGCTCTATATTATTATTTATGACTTCGTTATTCCCTAATCTCCCATATTTCCTATGATTTTGTACGCAGATAAGCATATACGTATACAAAAAACCACTCCTGTTTAGTAGAATTCAACTGTTAAAGCTGTTCAATACGTGAATAATGTCGTATTCAACCACGTAAAATTAATAGCGCACTTGAAAACCTTTTTATTGATTCACCATATTCACAATGCTATAATATCTTGGATCGGTTTTGATTTTCGAAAACTAATACTTATTTAAAAAAAATATAGTGCATGGTACGGTTTTAGTGCAAAAAACAGTTATTGCAGAAATGAGTTCATCTCGTAAGAATTCGCTTTGCGTGAGACATCCTGTAATTATAAGACCCTTTCCGTAATGCGATGGCTATAAGCACAGCAGCAAAGTATGCATTAAAAAAATCGCATTTCCGTTTAGAGTCTATTATTATGGAGAGGAAATGTATGCGTATATGTGTATGCGCACATTATCTTTTTAGTACATATTATCAATATATTCCACATTATACTTCGTAATATTATTCTATTTGAATTCTTTATAACAGTTGACATTTGTAAAAATCGTTGGAAAAGTATAAGAAGATGTTTCTTTAATGGCTTAAATCGACGCGGGAATAAATACTACTTACACGATCATTTAAAATTTCTAGAGGAATCAAAAAAAGAAAAACCTAAATGCAAATCTGAAGACGAAAATTCGGCTACATGCGATTCTTTCCAAAAATGTTACGAAGTGGGCCTACATTTACAAGGAAGTAAAAAGAAAATAATGGACAGATACGAGGACGAGGACCGCAAAAGTAGTGGTAGCTTCACAACAAGTGCCGATGAATCGAACGAAGTTGTGGGAGGAAAAAATCAAAGCGGAGGAGTATTTATCATTAATGAAATCGAAGAAGAAAATACAACGGCCAATGAATATTTAGAAGAAACCCGATTAAACTATAAACGTTCTTGCAAGAGACCTTTAGATCCAGAGTTAATTGATGAATTAACCGAAGAAGAACCGGATGAAAAACGTTCCCGGAAAGGCAACAATCATAATAACACATCACAATTCCCTAATAAGATGCTTAAAGTTAGAGTAGACAAATTAAAGATAAATCTAAATGAAAAAAGGGTGGAGCCCTTGAATAAAATGGTTGACCGTTTCACAAGTACCGATCAAAAACAAACTAGAGAAAATGGTACGCAATATGAAATGGATTCGTCAGACTTTGATGATATCTTTATGAAGTCAATTAAAATCCAAATAAACGCAATGAATGGTAGACAAAAACTGAATTTCAAACGTAAAATTTATCAATCCTTATTGGAAGTTTTTGATGACGCCGCTGACTTTCCCGATATGCATGAAGCTCTACCATTGCCAGGTAAGCAATCACCATGTGTTTTTGATGCTACCACTGGGGAATTACGCTTGATGCGCGAATTAGTTTCATTGGTTCAAGCTGCTAAAATTACTCCAGAAATTATAAATGCAAAAGATATAATAAAGAATTCCACAATTGTTTCTACTCCCAACAAATGCACTCAAAATATGCCTTCACCAATTGTTGATAAAACCAAGACTCCAATAGCTGCAAGTCCCAATCTTGACGAAGACGATGTACAATTCGTTGTAGATAATATCGATTATGACGAAGTTATATTACCTCGTGCAGGTGAAGAACCAAAGACTAAATCGAATGAATTTGCTAAAGTTACAAGTGAAGATAATATTGCTGGCTTACCACGCCGTCTTCTGCAGAAAGCCGTCAGAGTTGCTGGACCTAATGGTAGCACTATTGTAACTCGCGACGGTGACAAAAAGCGTATTTATCGCATATATCCTAAATTAGTTAATTCAAATCAGGCACCTCTAACCAAAAATGGAAGCAATGCCAGTACTTTGTTTGTACCTTCAAAAATTACGCATGATAGCAGGAAAGACAGTGCAGTAGGTACTTTTTATGTATCATCTATAAAAGGTCCTCAAGATGCGGTGAAAAAAAATAGCATGGTATCCAATGCAAATATACGATCCATAAATAATAAACACTCCAATAATATTAGTCAAACATCGAATGTTGTTACTAATACCAATAACAGCGCCACAAATAACCAAACACTTTTCCAAAAAGTTCACCCGGCCAATCGTATTCTAAGTCCAACTACCGGTTTTTTCAAAATGGTACCAACAACAGCTAGTCTGACACCGCCTGCAGCTCTAAATAGCACGACCTCTAGGGTTATGACCACCAAGTTGCCAATAAATCCAATGATACCACCGTCATCTAATGTTACAGCAAAACGTACTCAACAGGTACGTACGGGATCGCAGATTATGCAAAGGCGTTTTTCGATTTGCGGCCCTTTGGCAACAGAAAAACTAAATAACTCTGTAACCTCAACTAACATATCAAAAAGTTTTACTTCCACAAATACTGTTAACCAGCAACCACAAATACAAATCTCCCAAGCAGTAAGTCTTAATGACATCAGCTCAAAAGCAACAACTACTCCAACCACTAAAAACATCAAAGTAAAGGCATTAAATACACCCAACAAAGCTGTTATATCCAGCACCACTGCTTCAAACCAAAGTAAAAACCTTCCTGTCTTAGAAACAGCTGGAACAGTTTCTGCGGATGATTTGGATCCTTTGTTTGTGAAGCCAGCAGATATTAAAAAGGAGCCTTTAGATAAGTGACTTTTTAAACTATTCGTTTTGAACAAATTAATAATTAAAAATCTATTAATTATATTTATTAATATTAATAATAAAAATATATATATATAATATAAAAAAAATATGCAAAATTGAAATTCGTGTAAAAATATATTCGGTTAAGATTTTTTAAAGGTAAGCCATTAATGCATTATTTGACTATTAAATTAAAAATAAGACATCTGTCTTAACACGTTCACCTATTATTAAAAACTCTATTTCTAGTAGATTGCTATGATTAAAAAGCAAAAAAAAATATATAAAAACATATATTATAAATCGCAACGCGGAAACAAACTACGAATTAATAGGCGCGTTTTTATTTCTATTTAAGATTATTTTAAAATAGTTTTAAGAACATCCACAAACAATAAATTATTACCTTATTTTTGGTATTTGAATTAATTTTTTCATCATATAATCTTAATCGTTCACGCAAACCAATATTGGGTTTTCGTTCTTTTCCCAGAAGCCAATTATGGGGATTATTTCACTGATATGCTACGACTCCAATCGTGCCTATACAATAACGGCTGGTTTAACGACTACGAGACAACTCGTAGTTGACATCCCCGAAGAGCATGCAATCCGCTAGTTCTCTCGTAGCGGATCAATAATTACTGGTCCTATTGCTGTTCTGCAGTTAACATAATTTTGTGTGAGAATAAACCCAACTTATGCACAACCAAACTAATTTTAGATATTGCGATACACAACTGCTTTTATTTGAGTTTGTCATAAAGTTGCCAACCTAAAACATCGAACTGCCAACTTTAAATATCACGTTTGACAAATGAAATTTATAAAAAATTAAGTTACTAAAAGTGTATTTTTAACTGTTTTAACTCTGGAAACAAAAATTACTTACATAGAATAAATGCAAAATAAATATTGCTTTTAAAAACATAAAAAAAAATTTTTTTACCAGTTCATCGGCATAATAAAACTTAAATTTATTAAGAAAAATCAATGCAATAAAATAAAAATATTCATATATATTTCAAATATACTTACTGTTAAATAAAAATAAACGTCATTATAATCTATGTTTTGTATAAAAAAATAAATAAATATCACGTATCACATATAGGATTTACCTTTTTTTTCTTCAGTTGCGTTTAATAAATGTGTCTGTGATACAACTGCTGATACCTTGTTAAATGTGCCTTTCTTCGCTTAAACAGACAACTGTCAGTTTTTCAAAAGTTAGTTGGAATGTTGTTTTTCCCACAATATTAAATGAATTTTGCAGACGCAGGTTTTTAAATAAGAATTTGTTCTACTTAAAAGCTACACATTAAAAAATTTGCAATGTATTGTTACTAAGCTTGCTTTTTAAAAGTGTAACAAAATGAATGATATGAAGAGTTCTGTTGTAAAATTGATTGCTGCTGTAAAAAAGCATAAATGTCTTTATTACGAGCCATCGCGTAAGAACACCTTTCGGACTGAATGTGAAGAAGCCTGGCAGTTGGTGGCAAATGAATGCAATGCGAGCGGTAAGTACATCTTCTAATGTGTTTACATGAATCGCAATTTAAAAGAAAATAAATTTTATTACACTATCAAGGTTTGTTGATGTTTATTGTTTTGACATTTCTTCATATGCGTACCTACAAAACACGCAGTCGATTATTTGACGGGCGGTAAATAGCCGCCAACAGCATAACATACTTTGTAATAGTCAGATATTAAATATAATAAAAAATAAAAAAAAGAATGCTTGAAGTAAAATCAACCCTGATCAGACGAAATCTCAAAAATATAATAGGGTTTTAGGTTGCACTATAATACTTTTTCATAATACATGCCAAGTTTTGCATGTGTTAATACTATGAGGGATAGTAAAATAAGGCCTTTATTTGCATTTGTTTTGAGAAGCCCTTTACCGAAAATTGTAATTTTATTAGCATTTCTATGGTTTTGCAAATCGTACGTTTGATACGATTTTTATTGATCACACAGGCATTATTAGGGCAGGCTTTCATTAATTTCTATTATATATTTCATATTTGATAAATTGAAGATTTGTTTATGATAATGAATCATGAGCTCAAGGTTTTAGAAATGTTTTTATATCAATAAATTATAGTGGCATCGCTAAGAATTGATATTTAATGTTATAAAAAGAATATAGAAGAAAAAGGTACTCGATAATTAAATAAATTACAGTAATTTGTACAGTCATATCAACTTAGTTCCGTATATAGCTATGGATGTATTCTATTAAGACTATATATAATATTAAAAAATATTTCTTCACTTACCAAATATTACAATGTGGTAAAAAGCGGTTCAGCTTAAAGGACAGCACGGTTGAAGCAGAATAGAAATAGGTCTGGAAGAGGTGAAATAAGGATAGAAATGAAATGTTATATAGAAACTGTGTGCCATATAACATCATCAAACTTGGCAATGTTCTAGGCAGAAGTTTTCCCTCCAATAAAATAGTTATATGTATATAACTAAAAAATGTATGTATACTCTCCAAATTCCCATTTGTTTTGTTCGAATAGTATTTACATATACATACATACATACATCTAGTGCGTATATGTTTCTATATCAAATAAATCAAACTTATTTAAATTGATATTTTCCGTTTTAATATACACCGCAGTTTGTTGTTGTCACTAGTGCCATGGCACTCCCATTAGAAAAACCTCTTTTTATTAAAATAATATTTTTGAAAACGAAAACCGTTACTCGTAAAAAATTAAATTAATTAAAATTATTTTCTTAGTGCATCCCTAAGAGCAAAAAATAGTTCGGGTTTAATTAATCTGGTTTTATTATGGTCGTGTTTTTATAATTCTGGTAATTCTTTTGATAATTGTTCTCAAACGATTTTAAGATAATTTAAAGCCATGCAGAAAAAATTGCATGTAAATTTTATTATTGACTAAATGTTAAATTAACTAAAAGAAACCCCAAAAAAAAAGTTGGTTCCCATTTAGTGTTTTCTGCTCAGTTGTAAATATATGTATATAGTAGTAAGCGTTTGGCAATAGGACTGACGCTTCCCTAGCATTCACAATTAATCTATCTATTTAGATCATATAAGAAATTCTATATTGTACTAATTACATCTTCTTTTTCTTTTTGTTTAAATTTTTCAAAATAGTTGATTTTTGCAAAAAAAATTGGAAGACCATACGGATATGCTTTTTCGAAGGCTTAAGATGTCCTGAAAATAGAAATTTTTATCACGATCATTTGCAATTTCTAAACATATCACATTCAACTACTAGTGATGTTTCTATTTCACAAGACAATAACACAAAAGTCGACAGTACAAATAGAAGCCACTGGGCCGGTAACTCGAGTGAAAACAAGCAACGAAGCAATATTATTGAAGAGATTGAAAAGAAAAGTCAGTTTCCTGATGCCAAACGTTACACTCGCTCTTGTAAAAGGTCTCTGGAATCCGTAATACCTTATGCATTACCTGAAGAGGAACAAGGGAAAAAACGTTTTTGCAACAATGGCAATCAAAATATAAAACCACAATTTTCTAATAAGCCAGTAAAAGTAAGGCTACAGCCGGTAAAAAAGGCCGCAGAAGTCAAATGCCAATTTTTAACCGAACCAGTAACAGCTACATCACCACTATCAGAAGAAAAAATGCCAGCTAAATGGCAATTTTCAAATAACTTGATTGGTGTTGAGCCAGAACTGTCAGATGTACAGACCAAAGCTGTAATAGGTGAATCGAATATAAACTCGGCAAACAGTACAGCGGAGTCCGTTAAAACCAAAATTACGGATCATTTCATCTTCACCGACTTGAAAACTAGAGACTTTGCAACCCAATATGAATTTAACCCCATGGATCTGGACGGGATGTTTATAAGAACAATTAAGACGCATCTGTATGAAATGAACGCTAGACAAAAGATGAATTTCAAACGAAAAGTCTATAATTCTTTGTTAGAAGTTTTCGATGATGGTGCCGACTTTTGCAATAGGAATGAAATATTGGCACCTAAGCAATCAGCAACTGTTGTTGATATTACGACAGGTGAGATGCATTTGCTCCGCGAATTGGTATCATTGGTGCAAGCTGCAAAATATACTCCAGAAATTATATATGGAAAAGACAAAATATCTACATCAATTATGTGCCAAAGTTCTGATTTTGGAAAAAGTCCTATATCACTGAGTACATTGCCTGATATTAATGATGACGATAGTGATGTACAATTTTTTATTGATAATCCTAATGACAAAAATGGTTCTTCATTGCCAGGTTCCTCAAACGAAATAAAGGAAAAAACCACCGACTCCATTAAAGTAACTGATATGGACACTGCTGTATTGCCTCGCACCGTGGTAAAGAAAGTGATCAAAGCTGGAGAATCTCGTGGTGGCAATAAAAAGCGCATTTTTTGTATCGTTCCTAACTCAATGCATCTAACTTCGACTAACAATAATAACAGTTCTGGCATCTTTTATGCGTCCTCAAAAAAGAAGCCAAAAAAACTGCTAAAAATCACTGATAATACAGACAACACCTGTAAGCGCTATATCAATAACAAACGCACAGACAACACGAAAAAACCACCAAACTCGATTAATGTTAGTAGCAAACTCACCAATTGCAATACTGCAAACAGCGATATGAATAGTAAAATAGTGATTAAAAAAACTAATACTAGCAATCATGCCTTAGACCCCACAGTTCGGTATTGCAAAAAGTTCTCATTATCCAATACTACAACACCATTCGCTGTACCAACAAAAGTAGTTCCAGAATTACAGAAAGTGCAGGCACGTTTCTCGACTAGTAACTCTTTGTTATCCGATGAAGGGCCAAATTTTTGTAGTCCAAATCCTAAAACTAGCACACCAAGAAGTTCCATCTCTTCAAATTATGTTAATCCTCAAGTTTCTAGTATTTCTCAAATAAAAATATCTAAATCTACAACAGCGGGTTCTAAATTAACAAATCCCCAAATGGCATCAAACAGTCTGAATATTTCATCGAACATCAAATCAAAATTAATGGCAACACCTGTTAAAGATACTTCAAATCCAGCAGTAAAAGGCCCTGAAATAACCACTTCCATTAAGCCACATGTTGCCACATGTGTTCCTCTTGAAGAGGAAATCATTAAAATTGAAATTGATTAATTAATTGTTTGTTGTTTGATATTATGTATGTTGTTCGTCAAGGTACCAAAAAAAAGGTTGATCTAGTCACCCGGTACAATTTGGTATTTTCATATAATTTATGGATTCACAAGTGCTACGCAAGCATCCCTATTCTGCGTTTCGATTCGGATCGTAAATTGTTTATGTATCTATTCCACGCGTTCGATCACACAGCAAGTGATTTAAACATATTCTTCTCATCTTCTTTTTCTTTCTATTAGGTTGTTTTTACGAATACAAATTTTCGATTGGAGCGTAACTGAATGCGGAAACGTAATCGAAACACGGAATAAGGTTGAACAGTAATTTCACTGTTTAGTGCATAATATTAAAACTTCGGTAAATTTAATTTTTGGAGAGAAACATGTACTTTAAAAAGTAGTTTCATAAGATTATAGCTTGCAAAATTTACTATTAGAATTAAACGTTTAAGAATTATTAAGTGCAAATGATTAATTAGAGAAATATAGTTTTTAAGAAGCTATAAACAATGATGTGATAAAAATATGTATGTATCGTTTTTAAAGTATGGTGTGGATAGTTTAATTAGAATAAAAAAAATCAATTCGAATTCATTCAAATCCGTCATAAATTGATTTCATTGTAATGCATTTGTTATTTTTCCATTTTCGATGCGAATACACAAAACCGATGATTTGCCAAAGTGCGAACCGGCTACATGCAACTGTCCATGTGAGAAAACTGGATACTCTAAATTCACTACACAAATTTCTAAGGATTGCCCTTGTGCCTTGTTAATGGTAACCGCCATTGATACTGCGAAGCATAAGTAAAATAATTGATTTGACTAAAATCGAATTGTAATGAATTTAAAAACGAAAAAAGTTTCAAAAAGTTAACCGAAAAATTTTTAAATATTTTGAACTCAACTGACTATAATTCATAAATCAATGCACTTACCGCTTATACATAAAAACCATGGGATTGACGTCACCTTTCATATGAACTTTGCAGAAACAAAATCGGTTTACCCATTCCAGAGAACATCAATTACTAACACAATAAAAAATTTTTCTTATTTATATAGAGTTTACTTAATAAATATTTTTAAAGTTTAAACATGTAAATAATTTAGACAAAATATTTAATGGTCAGATTTAAAGGTGCGTTTTTAAAATACACTTAAAAAACATGTAAGTGCTCTATGTCCCACTGTGCAGAATCTTATATGAAGTGTGATCCAAAAATTACTGTTATTTTCCAATTTTGAAAGTTGCATGTTTGCAATTTTTTTTCTGTTATATTGTTACACATGTTTGTTATATATGTTGGCAATATCATTAATTTTGGATTGTCAGTTTGTTTTTGACAGATAAAAAGGTTAGTCGTGTTTTTCTGTGCTCTTCGATTTTTAGCTAAATTTTGAACAAAGCCAACTTCGCATGGACATCGCTCAGGAGCTGTTGAAAATCGTTAACGACAATCCAGATTTGCTCAAAAAGGTTATAATTGGTGATAATCGTGGGTATGACATTGAAAGCAAAGCCCAATCATGCCAATTAAAGCGTCCAAAAAAGCCAAGACCGGAAAAAATCACGTCAAGTTCGGTCAGATCTGAAGATTTCACTCACTGTTTTCTTTGATTTCAATAGCATGGTGCATCATGAATTCTTGCCACAACGTAATACGGTTATTAAGGAATACTACCTTGAAGTTATGCATCGGTTGCGCGAAGCAATTCGTCAGAAACGCGCAGAATTGTGGAGAAATTAATCATGGATTTTGCAGCATGATAACGAACCAGTTCACACATTGATGCTTGTTTGGCGGTTTTTTGCCAAAACCAAAACCGTATTCATGCTTCAACCAGTCTTTATCGGTCTTGGCCCAACCCTCAGACTTTTTCCAAACCAGAAGACTCCGAAAAGAAAAGAAAAGCTTTTGGCTAGGACTGAGGTGATGAAAGAAAAATCGAAAGCGGAGCTGTTGGCGATACCAAAGAGCGGGTTTCAGAAGTGTTTCGAGGATTGGAAAAAACGCTGGCATAATTCTATTATATCTGAGGAGGATTACTTTGAAGGGGACAAGATAGCTATCGATGAATAAACAAATACTTTCTGAAAATAATTAAAACAGCGGTTTTTTTTGATCATACCTCATATAGTCTTCGTTAAAAATATGTTCCAGAGCTATATTTGCAATATATTTCGCATTATAAAGAATATAAAAAAATTTTATAATAAAAATAAATAAATAAAATGCTCTTATCTTCCTAATTATATTATTAAAACTTAACAGCGAGTGGTTCAATACTCAATACCGATTTCTTCCATATTTCGAATATAAATTCTTCAATACGCAATTCAAAATATTTATTATCATTTATAACAATTTACAATTCATTTACACAAAAATCTGTTGTATTCCATCGCTTTAAAAACAATCGTATGAAAATGGAGTTGCAGGTGACAAACTATCATAAAAATATGATACAAACAAATTTTTTCACAGCTGATTGAAGTAGAGGCAACTCTGATGACAGGAAATTTTCATAAACTTTTGGAAATTGTACGAATTTTCAATAAAAATCTGGTAGAAAGATGAATTTTTAGGCCACACTATCATATTTTTTCAGCACACATCCCACATGTAACAGATAGTACTGTAGTATAGAACAGAGAATCATAGCATTTAATAATCCAAAATTCAATTACTCTGTTATAAAGCTAAATACCCTGATACTCTGCTCAACATAGTCGCACGATTTGTTAAATATGGCATCTCGGCTGTATTTGTGACTAAAACTGTTATTGGGATCCGGTAAATGGATACACCTAGCAAATTTAATTACATATTTATATCATTTTCTATTGGGGATATTTTTAAACAGATATATTCATATGTGAATTCATGCCTATACATATATGTTTGTCTACTTATATTTGACGGGACATAAATGTTCCTATAACTACTCCCCTTTTTAAGGTTACATGAAAACATTTGAATAGCCTGAATATAATAACTAGCAGAATATAAAAAAATGGTTTTTATCAAATTACTTAACGTATGCTAAAAGAAAAATAATATTTGCAAAAATATAAAGTATACGTAAAGACCTCGATTCACTATCCTACACAGAGATGCAATTCATTCACACGAAAGTGGTACTTGATACCCTCCTATTTTAAGAAATCAAAACAAAATGGTGTAGCTGTTTCCACACAATCATTTAAATGTAATACAAAACCAGATGATTTCTGATTGTCAAATATAAACAAATTCCTTATATTTGGTTCTGTAGAAAAGGATTCATAACCAATTTTAAAAATATTGAAATAAATATTAGAAAATGAATTTTGCAAAAAATAAAACAGTTAATATATTCCCCTTTTTTTGTAATTATATTTAATATTATTTAAATTAAAAGAGAAAAAATAATTTTAATAAATTAAACTATAATCAAAACTGTGCAAATATTAAATTTTTACAAAGTTGTTTTTGCTTTGCTTCTTGTTTTGTTTTTTTTTTTTTTTGGCTCTTTAAAGTAAATGCAACTCTGATCCCATGAAAATTATCATTTTATGAAAATTTTCATAAACTTTTGCTTGTCTTAAAAATTGTACAATTTTATATCACACTATTTCATTTTATCAGTATACATGCGAAATTTATCATGTATGGATTAGTGAAACGAGATCTTTAAGTCGTAATGACTATGTTAAATTTACTTGTGACTACGGCAACACTGTTTCCTTTTCTCAAATCTCACTCTCTCTCCGCTTTTGACACAACGATTTCTCTTGCTAAACGAACCAACCACCAACAATAACAAATTGATCTTGTTTTCTTTCTAAAGCAGCAACATTTATGATATTTTAGCTCGTCTCTTCATTGTTGTTTGCAATATAATACCTTGTTTTTTAAAACTAACAACAAAATTAGGCACACATACATACATGCATATTATGCACTGATATTAAATACAATGGCACACATACGAGCATGTACTCGTAAAAAATTGAGCAATAACAGCTGCTCGTTGGTAAAAGAATAAACAAAAGTAGAATTCACATGCTAAAAGCACCCAAATGCACATGTGCGTATACATACATATGCATATGCATTCACATATATATATATATATATCCATATATATACTTATATATATACATATATATATACATACTCTCATATAGATCTACATATTTATAAATATGTGTCAATCCATATGTATGTGCACACACCCATGTAAATACATACATATGTATGTATGGATATGAGTTTATGTAAATGCAAATATGTATAAGTTACAATTAAATTAACAATGCAAACCAGCAGCAGGTAGTTGCCACAAAATAGTTGCTAGAGTAACAACAACAACAATAAAATAATGGTAAGAAAAATGGTGGTTTGAAGAATAATAATAGAAAAGGTGGTAGTTTTTTTCATTGTAGTATTTTATTGTGGGTTACAATAGTTGCTGTTGTTTTTCCTGAAATTGACAAATAAAATATTACAAAATCATGTTCGTTTTTTGTACAAACATATACATATGTATGTACGTATGTATAGACGTTAGCAAATTGTTTTTGCTTTGTATGTATGTATGTAGTTGTTACATCCATCAACCACAAACATTGGTGTCCGCTTTAATTTTTGCTGAGTGTTTGAAAACATAAATAATCATTATGATGTTTGTATGTAATGCTTTGTATTTAGTACAGTACAGGCATATATTACGTATGTATGTAAACATGTATGTAGTGGTTAATGATAATGGTGGTGGTGATTTAAATGATTATTGTGTTTATTTTTGTTTTTGAATATACAGCTGCTGTTAGTTGCTTGGAATAATATCGTTGTCGCTTTTATCGTCATCGTCGTCGTTGTTGGTATCATCAGTGGCCGCTGCTGTTGTTGTTGTAATTGTTGTCTGGCTGACTGCTTGGCTGCTTATTTTTTCTTTTGTCTATTTGAGCAGCGTCTATAAAATGTTGGCTGCCTGCTGCTGTTGGTGATTGCTTGTTATTGTTATTGCTATAACTATTTATTATGGATGTGTGCTTCAGTATTTGGCACTGAACATAATTAAAACAGTGTAGCCACAGTGGGGCACCATATCTTGCGAATATATTATATTTGTACATATACATATATGTATGTACATATATAACACGCTACGTCAAACTCCAGATGATTGTGTTTTTCCAAATTTTTGGCCTTATGTTGGTATCTTCTTTAAATTGAAAATAAAGTAAAAATAAGAATTCAAAATGTGAAAGAGCCCAAGAATTTGTAATTCTCTTGGTATGTCGGCACTTACTTTTTGGCTTGAACATGCTGTATAATCATTAAAATAACTTCAGTTTTTCGGTCAAAATTTAAAACATCAAAGAAATTTAGAATTAACCTTATACATATGTATGTATGTATGTATGGATGTATGTACATATAAAAGCATTAAAACAAACATTAATATGTGTATGTATGTATATATAATGTAATATAGTCAATAAATTTCAAAAATATACGCAAGTGTAAGCAGACATTTATTTAAAATTAAATAGGTACCTATTTACACAATATGTATAACAAAATATGTATGAAGAATGAATAATGTAACTGCAGGCTTAACATACATACATTCATATATACATACATGCATACATACATGATAAACTGTACATGTCTAATTTAGTTGAATTTGATGATGTTCGCTCCACCATGCAACATAAGGTTGCTATCGTCACAACAAAAAGTGCGGCAACAACAGAAATGGAAAAAAAGAACACAATAACAAAAACACAGCAACGATGATGAGAACAACAATAAAATTTAAACCCAACAACAACGAGTAGACCGACCACACTTTACATGTTTTCAACTTTGCCTTCTGCCGATGGTGTTGTTGTTGGTATTATAACAGATGATGACGACAACGACATTTTATAGCATGCATGACTTTGTGAGTGTGTTTGTATGTTGATTTTGTTATTGTATTTCTGGGATATTCTGAAAGAATAACAGAACCGAGTACAACAACAACAATCATATCATCACTACTAATAACAATAGCAACAACAGCGACGTAGTGTTTTGCTGTTGGCCTGGCTGGCATTTCTGCCTGCCTTGATGATTTTTTTGTGTATTGATGATGACGATGATGGGCATAGTGATGATTATGTTGTTTGTTGTACCGTCCATAGAGAGCGCTGAGTGTGAGCTCTTCAGTCTGCTGTTTACTGTTCAAGGAGAGTGTTTGCAATATTTTTTTATCGCGGCAAAATATATTTAAAGAATATTTTTAAATAACTAAACCAAACAATAAATAAAATATAGTGTTGTTGACAAATAATTTGTTTTTAATATATGTATGTAATTATCGATTTCTTTTGTGTCTAATTGAACTAAACAAATTGTTGTTGCGTCATGACTGATTCAACGAAACCTGATCATTTCAATATAAATGCAAAAATTTGTCGTTTAGTTGAACAATATCCCTGTATGTATGATCGCTCCCATGCTCACTATTTGAAAAAAGATGTTGTTGATCAGGCTTGGGATAAAATCTCCAAAGAAATGAAAGATTCAGGTAAGTAATAATAAAAAATAAATACTTATTATATACATTTTAATTTATATAAATTTTTTTTACTATAAAAAGTAAAACAACCACAACAAATTTTTGTTTCCAATTATTGTTTTGTTGTAGCTTACGACGCTACTATTACAGGGGGCAACATTTCATTTTAAAAATGGTGCGGCAGAAGAGGTTTTCTTTCGTTTCTTTGCACACATTTACTCGTGCCTACATCCATACACACCCATGTATATAGATATCATAGAGAGTGTGTATAAAGAGCAAAAATTGTTTTGATTTTACTCACGGGGAGCATAATTCAAGCAGTGTTGCCATGTTTCTTTAGAAGCATCTATAAGGTGTTCCTATACTTAAGAGATGGGGGCAATGATATTGTAAATAAAGCAATATTCATACATATACCTAGTAATGCACATCTTTCTCTCAGGCAGGAACTGATATTTTATATATATCTGTATATATAAATGAATGTAAATAGTACATGCTCGTACATATGTACCCATCTTAATAATATTTATTTGTTAAAGGCTCCCTTATCTATATCATTACTCAGAGATATGTATGTGTATAGAGGCAATCTCATTCTTAAAGTAATCAATTTCAACGTACTTCGAAAATATTAAGTACATATCAATTTTTGCAAATAATTAGCAATTAAATACTTATTTTAATAACTTGCCTGCATTAAATATTAGTTAAAAACATTATTATGATGGGAACGTATTTGAGCAGAGTAAAGCAAAAATATAAGATATGGCAACAATACGAAAACCCCAACTACCCTCTTTGAAATTGTTTTTCCTGTTTTCTTCTTAGAGTACAATCAGTCAGTGTTGTTGGTACTTTTGTTTTTTTTTATGGGTTTTCACCATTTTTAAGGATTTTTGCAGTAAAACTGTTGATTTTTTGGACACTTATTTTGTGGAATTTACAGTATATGCACACAAACATATACATATACATAAGCTACTGAGGGGTTGAATGAGGTAGAAAATTGTAAATACAGTCATATGTATGTATGTATGCACAGGGTATGTATATGTATGTGTGTATGTTGTATTTAGGTACGTATGTATGTATGTATATATGTACATACGTACATACGAACATGGCAATTAAAGAAAAATACAAACAGTGAAAATGTACATGTGCATCCTGACTTACATATTAGGAAATTTGCAAAATAGTGTAAACAAAGCTAATGACATGTGCTTATAATTGTATGTATGTACGTATGGATGTATATACTTATGTTTGTAAGCATTTAGGGAATGCATACGCGCAAGCTTCTATACAAATGATTCTGCATGTATTGCTGCAGTTTCCGTTTTCATTACAAATGAACACGTTTCTGAAAATCACAGCATGTCCTGTTTTAATTTTGACATTGAAACTGGCCAAAGAAGACCTATAGCTGATTTCACCTAGTAATGGAGACACTTTCCTTATTGCATACACACATACATATGTATGTATGTACATATCCATTTGTATAATTATGTACGTGCGTATAGATATGACAATAACTTTCTTTACTTTTGCATTTAGAGTGCAATATTTACACAAGCAAAAGAATTTCCACTCACTGTAGGGAGCCACACAGTGCTGTTTACAAGAAAAGTGTTTTTGGCACTACGGCGCATAAGTACTTATCTTCAGCACTTAATGAGTTTTGCAACAGCGGTAAATCATACGAATATATGTATGGATGTGTGTTTGTATGTAAATTCATACATATGTATGTATGCATACACTTCCACTTTTCATTGTGCATGCGCAGGTGACTAGCTAATGACCTATGGCGCGACAAAATTGTATACGCTTAAAAACAAATTACAGGTTTTAAGTAATCGTTTCAGTTTTCGATTTTACCAATTTAAGTAGTTTTGAAAGATCTACATACATACATATCTAAATTTGAATTTCATTACATAAATTGTAATATTTGCTCGACATTAAAGAATTTTGGAACATCTTCTTTTTCAATTCATAGAATTGTTCTCATATAATGTCTTGCCACGCCTAATACGAGAATATACATACATACATATGTAGGTCCCTGTAAACTTGTTGCGATCTTTATTTTTCGATGTGTAGTACAGTATAATCTCGACATTTCGAACACATGCAAATCCAAACAATGCGATAAACCGAACGCTTAATTTGTTTGCCATTAAGTACTCTTATAATCCAGCCACTTTCATTTTTTCTACCTCATTAATTCATACACCACTTATTTCCTTCGCTTTTGCAATAAAAATTAATTATCGTAAAAGTTGTTGGTGAGACATTTTATCAAGTTGAGAAAATCTAATAGATGCTCTTAAAACTTTTACATTAAAAAACGTGGCCGTTTTGATTGCAATAATTGGAATTAAGTTGGGATAAATATTCGTAAAAAGTGTTTCAATAAAATTCTTTATTAAGACGAATGGAACACAAACGATGAATTTCCTCTAGGAAGACTGTCACGCAGCGATTCCGCTGAAGTAATTGATTTACTTTTAGATTTAGCACGTGACATTTATAATGCTATAAGAAATAACAGCGTATGTCTGATTTAGCAATTATATTAATATAATTAAAGATTCTCTTGTAACAATGAGATCAAAATAAATAAATAGTACAAAATCAGAGTTATAAAGGAATTAAATCTTATTCTAGAAGGCCACTTATTTAATTAACTTTTTTCTTACTTTTATCCACATCCTGGTGGTTACAGTAATGCATATTCATATTCACATACTTTCATATCGCTTGCTTTGCAGTTTCATCTTGCAAGGAACGTTGGCGTAACATACGAACTTCGTATGCGCGCTCGATAAATGTCAATAAAGTTCCTGCCAGCGCAAATCGTACGAAACCTTATTATCTCCACGAAGAACTCCAGTTCTTGGCTTTACACATAACACCGGGCATACCAGTATCACGTAGAAGCGCTTCAAATTCGTTGAATGGTAGTAATTCTTACTACAATTCTCCGCGGAATGATAAAGGAGACATAACCAAGACATCTTTATGTGATGAATCTGCTGACAGCTATGCCGCCGTTATGCATGAGGAACCATATTACAAATCTCAATATAATCAGGAGGAACGTAGTAGCAGCGTAACTAGCGATACAACATTTAAGAATATTCAAGAAATTGAACGGGACACGCAACAAAATGAGGCAGCGCAACAACTACCACAATTACAACAGCAATCGCCAATAAATTTAGCACCACTTGAAAATACAACAGAAAATGAACATTTTCCACCGATAGTACATATAGATGATGATAACCCAGAAATACCAAATAAAAGAACGAACTCCATTAATTACGCCTGTGCCCCTCCCAAAAAGAGATTAAGAGTTAAAGATAATTGTTATGCTTCAGATAATTTTACAGATATTAAGGTACATACATAAATAATTATTTGTTGAGACTTTTTATTTTTAATAACAAACAAGTGCTTTAATTTTTTGTTTCCTTTATAGCCTGTGGACTTGTTGCCACAACATGACTACGATGAAATATTTCTTCAAGGTTTATTGCCGGAAATGAAAGCTATGGATTTCCTACAGAAGATAATTTTTAAAAGACGTATTTATGAAGTTCTGGGGGAAATATTTGATAATTCAACGCAAGCCTCTTCCACCACTAATAACCAATTACCTCAAGGAAACCATGCCTCATCATCTTCCTCGACATCTTCGTTACTTACAGTAAATTCGTCAGACTTATTTGTTTTGCGAAAGATAAATAATATATTACAAGAATTGTTTACCAGCGCAAATAATACATCAGCTCATTCCGCCAGCATCTCGTCAACAGTACTATCTGCACCTGCTGCCCCATCCCCCGATGTCCTACCTTCAGGTAAAATTGGTGCCACCACAAGAGCATCCGCTCATATGATACGTGGACGTTTGGGCAATGTCAATACTATAGTACCGTCACAAAATATTAAAGCAGAACCCGAAAGCAACTGACAATTTTAAAACGAAATGAATGCAATAATATAGACCGATTTTGTGTAAATACATATGTGCTTTTTATTTTTAATTTTTTATTACTAAAACTGAATAATCATCACTTTTAAGTCATTAGTTTTAAAATAACTTAAAAGTACAATCAAAATAATAAAAATTAAGATAAGATGTAATAATTTAGTATATAGAAGAAAACAAGTCTTTTAATCATAATTAGGCTAATGAATTTATGTTTCCAAAGAAGAGTAGGTCGGTCACCTGTAGTTTACATGCAGCTGAAAACGAACTGAAACATGCTAATAACTTGGACGCATTTTAGCGTGCTGTAATTGCAGTGGTAAGTTCACAAATTATCAATAGTTTTTGCTGGAATATCTTCATTATTTTCGCCATCCAATACAATAAAATGCTGATATAAATTTAATCATTTTATTAAGTTCTTATTACCAAGTTGTGGATTCATTAACTATCTATTCATTAGTTAGTATTATGAAGAAAGTTACACCAGTGGACCCTAACACGAAACATTGAAACTAATTCCTATTTCCTAATTAAAAAATGTATTTCCTTTATATTTTTACAAGTCTTCGTACAGATTGTAGTTTGCACTGCAACCATATTGAAATTTTATAGAAACTAAAGGAAGGAAAATTGTAAATGTGTTGGTAAGCATGTAAATAGTTACCATGATTTGAATAATGATGGTGTTTATCATTAAATGGTTTCTTTAGTAGCTAAAATTGATTGTCTAAAACATAACAAAATCAAATGTTACATTTGTATAATTAACAAATAAATATTGATCAATAAACTATTATAGCGGAAAGTATTGAAAAATATTTAAATAAGAAATTAAGAGACAATCTTTTGATTAGAATAATTGTTGTGGTGTGGCAACACTTTATTCATATCACATGATAATGATATTTTCTTTAGTAATAAAATAAGCAACACTGTCTAATGCCACGATTACACGCCAATATCTCTTGTATATGAATTTATGTATGCACTTAATATATAATAATATGTATGTGTAAATGCATGTGTGTTATTAAGAACTCTTTATATATTAAAGAGTACAAGAGTTAATAGTTAAGAGCAACAAGTGGCAAATTGAAAGAGCAATTAAATCTTATAATAATCATATCAAAATATGTCGGTAGATACAAACATACGTACATATATGTATATAATAGTTATGTGGGCATCAGAACATTCCTGTATACGTAGTTTGTACATAATTACAGGTGTAACAACCATAGAAGAGTACGAACTATTACTATTAGTGAATGAGGTTATGTAGTACCAGCCGCAGCCACAATGATAAATATGTATGTATGTATTCGTACGTATGTATGTAGTAAAAAGTAACTAAAATAATGGGTATGATATATTTTCTTTTGTATGTACAACATATATGAACGGATGTATGTAGTGTGCCGCTATATCAATTCAAATTCACACGTGCATAGTTCTAAGCAAACATATTTTTACATGAGTATATATTTACATATGTATGTATGTATGTATAATTACTTATATACGTACATACATATTCACATAACAACTTATGAGCTATGTACATATATACACAAATTTGTGGCTTATCCATTAATAGGCAAGAAAGATAAAAAGTAGATACACATATGTATGTATGTAATGTATACATATGGGTATAGGTATATAAATATTTATGTATGTATTATCCATTAACATGGATATGGATATGGATAATGGATCTTTACATGAAACGAAGTAGATAAATGATGTTTAAGTACTAAAACACACACATATGTATGTACATATGGGTGTAGCTATGTACATGGTAATAAAAATATTTTAATAACAAAGTAAATTAAATTCTTCCATAATACCTTCTCTTTCTAATTTATTACAATCATAAAGTTGTGAAATACCAAAAATGTTGCTTTATTTTTAATTTATGCACTATTTACATACATACATATGTGCATATTTATTTTCTTGATGTACTTACGTACATGTATGTATATACATACATATGCATACATACATACATAAGTTTAAGTAAATTTATTTTCATAATCTTATTTAATATATACTAACAACAATTATATTAATAAACACTGGATGTGTTCGAGTGTAATTACTTGATGCAAATTTTCCATACTTACGGATCTACTGTTAGGCATTTCCTCGTTACAAACATATTGAATTTATTTCTTCCTATTCACAAGTACACACCATGTGATATAAAACAATATTTCATCAGCGATGATACCACTTTCAAATAAAGCAACTAACGAGAAGCAATAGTTTTGATGACCAAGAGCCAGTGTGCCCATTTTAGCATATTTGATATTGTTTTTCAATGTTTGTTTACTTTATAAATATTGAAGAATTTCACCCTCAAGAGAAATGAAAGAGATGATTTGATTTACTAATTGATAACCTTGTGCATTTTGCTACTTTTCTTATGGCATTGTTTATAACTTTAATTATTTGTCCAATGTATACAAGTTGGTCACACTGACACGAGGGCATATAACAAAAAGAGAGAACAGCAAATGAATAAGAAATTCAATCACTTTTAGAATAGCCGTATAGAGCATTGATGTCATTAGCACAGGGATGGAAAGTACAAGACATACGACTGTCAAATAATTTATTTTATGTATCTAAAAATTAGAATTATATAATATATAATATTTTGTATGTTATATAAAATTATATAATATGAAACTTTGTGGAATTTCGTACACTGGTAAAAAGTTAACCAGTAAAAATATAACAACATTGTATAGTGATTTTTATGAAATTCAGTAACTTAATTTAGCTGTTCCGATTAATTATCACTAGGAAAATTTGCATGCATATATACAAAATATTGCACAATATTATATTATAGTTAAAAATTGGAAAAAGATGTAATTCGCTGCTATACTACAATTTAATTAAATACAGAGGAAAATTAAAAATCACATATTATTTTCCAAATAATACATATATATTATTTTCATAGTAGAATTCTACTTCAATAAAATATGATTGCCTGTCAAGCCAGCCCGATATACTTGTATTATACCAAAACGAATATAAAAAAATACATAACATTTAACTTACATTTTGGTATCGATTTTTCGGAATATTTAATGATTGTAGTTTAGAGAGTGTCAAGTCCATTTTAGTTGTATTTTATTATAATTATTATTTTTTTTGTGCAATACTCATAAAGGCCTTGTTTCGTACAATTCATTCACACGAAAGTGTGATAGTGATATCCTCCTATTTTAAGAAATTATTAAATTGCTGACAGCAGATTATCATTTAAATGTAATATAAAACCAGATGATTTCTGGTTGTCAAATATAAACAAATATTATTCCTTATATTTGGTGCTGTAGAAAAGAGTTCATAACCATTTTTAAAAATATTAGAAAATTAATTTTACAAAAAATAAAACAATTAATATATTCCCCCTTTTTTTTGGTAATTATATTCAATATTATTAAAATTAAAAGAGAAAAATTAATTTTAATAAATTAAACTATAATCAAAACTGTGCAAACATTGAACTTTTCCAAAGTTGTTTTTGCTTTGCTTCTTGTTATTTTTTCTTTGTTTGGCTGCTTAAAGTAAATGCAACTCTGATCCCATGGAAATTATCACTTTATAAAAATTTTCATAGACTTTTGCTTGTCATAAAAATCGCACAATTTTTTATCGCACTATTTCATTCTATCAGCACACATGACAAATTCGTCGAATCGTACGGCTGTGTAGGATAGTGAAACGAGGCCTTAAATCGTGTAATGTCTTATTTGTCAAAAGAGTAGTTTGCCATTTGAAAGTTCTTAGTTTCATCCCTGACTCACACACAACTGCAAGTCAATAAATATCAGTATGTCTCTTGCAAAGAGCGAGCATGCAATAAGCTTAGATTATATTAAAGAGTAATAATTGATATTTATTTCATAAGAGAGCGTGTGATGTTGTTGATGAGCCGAGAGTGTGACGAGCTTTCATACACACAAGCGTATGTATGCATGTACAGATACTAATTTATTTCAGTTTTGTTTGATTTTCATTTAACAATCAACAAAAACAACTTCGATTTTTAGTTAATTCTTGGCTCTCGCATGGAGTAGAAGTATAAATTAGTTTTGTGTCGTTTAAGTGTTGCCGATTTTTTTTTGTTCCTCTTTTTAAGTTTATTTTCTTGCCGTGTGATGTGTTTAAAAGAAAAAATAAAAAAAAACCAGCTAAAGAAAAAGATAATAATATGTAAAAACGAAACCAGTGCATAGTGATCAATACAGTGTAAGAGGCTTGTTATTTCGTATATATTAATGCAATATTTGCTTTTGTTTGTTATCAAAAGAGAAGGGGAAAACGCGTTTATACTCATATCAATAGCATAAACTACAGCGTGAGGTGGCCATTCATACAGTGAATTAAAAATACATACATTTGAGAGTGTGTGTATGTTTTTGTATCTTTTAAGCGGTTCACTTATAATTAGTTGGCTTAGTAAAATGTCTCATTATCATTCGGTTATGATAAATACATTTGAATTTTTGGGGAAAATCGCGTTTGATTTTGTTCACGTGTAGTGTTTGTTATATTTTGTGATTATTGCCTACGTTTCTCTACACATTTGCTGTTTGTTTTCGTTGCGATGATGAATTTTGATAATCATAAGAAAAGAGCTCTACATCAAGAGCATTGCTTATGACTTCAGTAGTTATTTTGCTGGGTGCAACCATTTGCATGCACATAATACACACAATGCTACTTACATGAATGAATAAATTGTATTCATGCACCTAGATGAATATGCATACATATTTACATGTATGTAACCTATTAAATATCTATGTTGCTTGCTAATTATTGGTGTATGTATGAAGTTTTTAAGTACATACATATTTAAATTCCCACGCAAAAAAAAGTTAATTGACAAAAATATTCAAATGCTTCGCTTTTAAAACATAGTCATACATACATACATACATACATATGTATGTGATAAAATTTTTTGCCAGCTTTAAAAACTTCTCGAATTTTAGCCGATAGTGGTTAGTTTAGTAACGTTTTGGTGCGGAAAGCAAACAGTAGCCAAAAATACTGATCATGTTAGTGATACAATAGCAGATATGACGGCTCTTTTGTTTAATCTCAAAGTAATTTTACTCTCATGTTGAAATAATTTCATATATGTATGTATATAAATTTTAATCGTGTTTGCATACAATGTAATATGGCAAGTCTAAGTCAAATTTAGGGTTGCCAATCTTAAGGTTTTAATTCCAAATTAGATGTATTTGTATTGTAAATGGTAATGAGCATTCACATGCATTTAAGTTTATTTATTTATTTACTTAATATTACAATTATAGTATGGCTATTACAATATGGAAAACGTGAAGAATTTAATTTTTTTTTTTATTTATATATTAAAGGAAATTACTTGACGACTAGAATATTCTTACTAAATGTAAAAGCAGCTGATGCCAACTGTTGTAAAGAATATAATTACTAAATTACTAAAGGCCTCGTTTGACTATCCTACATAGCCGTACGATTTCATAAATTTAGCTGAAGAAAAGTAATAGTGTGGCATAAAAATGTTGCGATTTTCATGACAAGCAAAAGTTTATGAATATTTACATAAAATGATAGATGATCATAATTGATTTTACTTCAGGCAGCTGAACAAAGAATTATTCTTTTGCGATGGAAAGCATGAAAAATGTAGAATAATTATATTATTATTAAAGTTTTGTTTATACTTTAATTTATTATGGCAAACACCAAATTTAATGAATTATATTTGTTGATATTGGACAACCAGAAATCATCTGGTTTTGTATTACATTTAAATGATAATCTGCTATCAGCAATTTAATAATTTCTTAAAATAGAAGGGTATCACTATCACACTTTTGTGTGAATGAATTATACAACTGAGTAGGATAGTGAAACGAGGGGTTAATTGGTGATCAAGTAATATGCAATGAATGTTGCGATCGTGTATGAATAACACAAAAACAAAACAACAAATTAGTATGCAGCAACCGCTTCTAGAAACCAATAAACATTAAATGTAAATAACGTTTTATTTTATTACGTGAACTATCCACTAATCATGCTGAACTATTATAGTAATTTATATAACAATTAAAAATTAAATCTATCTTAAATTGTATAGCGAAATAACCTTTAATTGCCAAAAATAGAAAGTAAAGGAAAAATTATTTTTAAATGATCAAATAATAAAAACTGTTCCCAGTTAATTAATTTAGTGTAAACGGGTATTTAAAATGGCTCTGTTTTACTAGATTTTCAGCGAGCAAAATAGGAGGAAGTGTAATAAATTCTTTTTGTCCTGCAGTAAAAATAAAAAATACATCAATACCAAAAAAGGTAGGCAGTAATTTTTTATATGAAATAAAGCAAAGTTGCCTGTTGTCGCATTTTACATGCTAATAAAAATGTAAAAAATATATAAAAAATCTTTAAAATTGAATTTTAAACTTAAAAAAAAAATCACTTAAAGGAGTTACTCGTAAGACTGTGATACAACAAATACAGGAGAAACTTTTTAAAAGCACTTTAAGGCCAGAAAAAAAGAGTAGATTGTTTAATTGAGGTGGAAAAAATGGCACCCAAACGAGAGCGTTCCGTTAGCAGCAACAATAACAGCCCCATCAGCAATGAAAACCAACAAGCAACAACTTCTGCTACAAACAGCACTTCAACAACAATACAATCCACTACTACAACAACTTCTACAACGCCAGCGAATACCAACAACAGTACTACAACCAGCGGCGTCACTATATTGCCCGTCTTACTCGCCGATGCGGCGGCCGAGCAGCGCAATATAGCTTATCAAGCCAATGCAAAATTGTGTCGTTTGGTACGCAAGTGTCCCTGGATGTACGATCGCAACCATCACAATTATGGCAAGAAACATATATTGGATAAATCATGGTGCAAAATTGCCAAAGAGTGTAGTGATTCAGGTAAACAAAAAAATATTTACTAACACTTCTTCATCCACTTACCAAGTTGCCATACAACTAATACATTCATAAAAACCTACACACTGTTTCTCTTACAATTGCATACATAGAAAGAGAAATATTTCTCTCTCAATTGATTAATGCTCTTGATTTTTATGCATAATTGCAAATGATGATTTTTTTTTTCATAGAAAAAAACTGGTTTTTAAGAGATTATTTTCCCATTGCTTTATTTTCTTTTCTATTATTACTTCAATTTTATTGCTACGTGTTGTTTTTGTTCTTTGCAATTGCGTGATGTGATAATGAATCACACAGCTGCAATGGTTGCCAGACAAACAAATTTCAAAAATCATTTAACTTTCTAAGGGAAATCTTCATATGTAGAAAAGCTGATATTTTTGTGTGATAGTTTTATTAATTGATATGGAATATTTAAAAGTAATTTTATTAAGTATTGTAATTATTTTTTCGTTTCATAATATTTTTACTGTTTTAATTTAAAAACAATATATGTATATATGTATATGTATGTATATGAAAAAGGCCAAAACATACCTTTGGTATATTATTTTAATAAATATATATTTCATCGAACAAGAAGTTCTTTCATCTCATTACCATCTCTGCATACAGTTTTGTACTATTTTTTCTAAAATTATTTTTTTTCAAGAATTTGTTCAAAAAAAGTATTTCTTCAAAACTCTTTTTGGAGAACTATATATGTATATATTAAAAAAGAAATGTGTATGTACATTTAAAAATCTTTACATTGTCAAAGCCCTAATGCGGCAGTGTCGTTCCTAGACTAATGTGTGACCCATAATTTCTACTACAAAATTGGAATCGGATTGATATATTTGCTATTTCGAATTTTAATTTTTCTATTTCGGTGATATAAAAAGTACTTTAAGGAAAATTACTGGAAAGAAATACCCACTTTATAAGTTTTTATATGTTTTTTTTTTAATATTTCAGTTGCATCTTGCAAAGAACGTTGGCGGAATATTCGAGCTGCTTTTGCTCGTTCTATTAATATTTATAAAACTCATAGTGGTCCGAATAGGGTTAAACCCTATTACTTATACAAAGAACTTTCGTTTCTGGTCAAACCGATGTTGGAGGGTCGTGATAAGAAAGATGAATATGATGAGGTTCAAGAAATTGGAAGTGGAGTCTTTAAAGATGAAGAACTTGCTGAGAATGAGGGAGGCGATGAAGATGAAGAAGAAGGAGAGGAGCCCCCAGAAGATGAGGATTTTATAGATGATACAGCCGATATTAGATCGGCCTTTGAGGCATTAAATCCCGATATACGTATACAGGCAGAAACCCGATATCAAAGCTTATTACGGACCAACCACAACAATAATATTAATAGTAATAATAATTACAACACCAACAACAACAGTAACAATAATAACTGTTCTAACGATTTCAATTCCAATAAAATTTTTGAACCACAGACCGAATTTAACACCAACAGTGATGCAGAAACAGAATTTCGTTTTTCAGAAGATACGCTACCACCGGAAGCCGAACGCAGAGGAACACCAACAATGAATCAGAATGGCGTAAAACGATCCATGCATTTAGAAAATGAAGCATTTGATAATAAACGTTTCAAACTAGCACAATCGGCTAATGCAAGTAATGAAAATGATGTTCGCTTCTTGGAGGCTTTATTACCGGATATGGCACTTATGAATACTAGACAAAAAGTTGTTTTCAAACGGAAAATATATCAAACTTTAGAGGAAGTATTTGAAAATTCAAATGATTTTCCAAATGTAGAGCAAAATAAACCGGAAATTAAAGCAATACCCAGTGCAAATGCGAACAATATGTCCTGCAGCCAGCAATTCAGTCACAATTACAACCCACTTTCAACACAAACACAAATTCGGCAAACTGTCTTAACAGTTAATTCTTCAACAGCACGCAATTTAATTAATAATATAGCAAATTTAAACGAATCTGAATTACAAAAGGTAAATGGTTTCTTACAAAATTCCTTGAGAAACAATTTGTCTAATGGCAGGACTAACAATAACCTCAACAATACACCCAGCAGTGCTGCAGCTAAATTAATGTCTTCCACGCCCAAAATAACCATAACAAAGGTTGCATGCCCACCACCCGCAGCTTTAAGAAATTTAGCTTTAACTAAGCCGCCCTCTCCGAGTCCAGCCACCGTATCCACCACTATACACAATCCTTCGTCAGCGGTGATCTCATCGAATGTACATTCTACCACTTCCTCAAATATGCAACAGAACACCTCGCCCTGGGCTCAGTTATTGCCCATCACCATTAAAGATGAAATTGATGATGTCGATATAGTTTAGGCGAAAATTTCCTTTTAACTACCATTGTTATGTTTTCAAAGCATTACTTTCTTTTTATTCACTCAAGCTTTTTTTTGCACAAATTAAAATTTAACTTTTTTAAATCTCTTGGATTTCATATTCCTCATTTTTACACGTTTTACTTAATAACATGACTTAATTGTACTAAAAAATTATCTCTTAAGATGTATTTTAAGCTTTAGTTTGTATTTTATCAAATGATAAATATTGTATGTGGTGCATGAAAAGTTTTTAATCTGTATCATTATCATTAAATGTTTTTTTTTTTTTTTGTCCAATTGTAAAGTACTTAATTTAAGCATGCTGTATATGAGAACTTAAAAATATTTCTGTTGTTTTTGTAGCTATTTTAAAAAAAGAAACTTGTAATTTTTGAAAATTGCAATAATAAAATAAAGTTTAAAAATTTTTAAGCCAGAAATAAAACTTGCAAATATTTTTTAATTTTACTGCAACGGCAACACTGTGATGTGTTTTTCATATTACAGCTGGCAATAGCGAAGCATCCCACATCGTCAATAGAAAACACAATTATAGCACAGACATCTACCATTTCCATTATGATCAGCAAAACCAGCGGTCTTTTTTAAATAGCGAGTAAGAAAGCGAAATTTATCTTATCTTATATATGTATATATATAAATTACGTAACTCGTAAACTAATGAACCGATTTTAACCAAATTTTATATGCATGCTCTATGGGCCATGAGAAGTATTTCTGTGTAGTTTGAAGGTCTCCGACAGATGGAGCAATATTTAGTTTTTTAGCACGATAACCTTACGCTCTGCTTCGCTGAAACCGTTGGGTGCTTAATCGGTGTGTAGCGACGTTAATTAGGAATTCATAATTATAAAAATTTAAATTTTTACATTTTAAAAAAAATATTTTTTAAAAATGAAAAAAAACAATTTATAAATTAAAAATTATGACTTATTATAATTTTGATTTTTTAAATAAAATTTTTTTTCTATTATAAATAACTAAAAACACTGATTTAGATTTTCTCCAAGAGGCAGTTCCAAATAAAAAAAAAAAATTGGGGGCTAGCAACTTGGACCGAACACAAATAGTTTTATATATATTTTGAAGCATTTAGTCCTCTTGCGGGATCGAGTCAAAATATATTACAACAACGTTAAATATTAAGGAAAGTAATTATTGTATTTTATGATTGAATACAAGAATTTTAGCTTTAGAATTATTAGAAATAAGCAGAAAAATTGTAATTAATAAAGAATGTCAGGTAAATGAAATTAATTTATTGCTTTAGGCTTACAAAGTTAAAAACAAGGAAGCGGAAGTAAAAATTAAAAACTGTTAAAATGTGTCAATTTTTAAGAATTTTGCTGTAGATTTTGCAATATATTTCCAATTTTTAATATAATTTATAAATAATGATAGAACAAGCCAGTCGAGTTCGTGTCTTAAGTCTTTGGTCTGACAGTAGAAGACTTAGGACACATACAGGAAAACAATTACACTGCTGTAAATTGCTTGTTAGTGCACTTTTTTCCCAAAATAAATTATTTTAAAGCGGGTTGTATCAAATTTTTTGTGTGTGTTCTTGAGCAATAATGATTTCTATATAACAAAAGAGCTTAAAAGAAATATATAAATCAAACTCTTGAAATTTTTTTTCTGTATTATTTGAAAATGCAAAATGATGTATGAAATGATTTTTTTTGCTATAGCTTTTAAGTGTGATGTAATAAAATGTTAATAATACTTTTCACACTTACCTCTGTAAATATTACAAGGCGCTGCAAACAAATAATATCAGGAATCACATTGCACATAAAATGCAAATAATTAAAAAAAGAAATTAAAAAAAAAAAAATTATATATTAATTTTTTTAAATATATATTTTATTGGGAATATATAATATAAATGGTTTATTTTAAAAGTATTTAATATATTTGTTTCAGTTTTTATTTTTTGTTTATTTTAAATGTATAGATATTGTTAATATTTTTCATAAAATCACTTATGTATACATCCATCTTTAATTCGTTTGTCATTTCTTTAACATAAAAATAAAATATATTGTTTTAGTATACAAAGTAATTAAAAAACGGCGCATAAAAATATAATTAGAGAAAAACAAATATACACATTTTCTTAGATTTTTTTCTGGTTTTTGTCTCGTTTAAATAATAAATGCAAAAATAAAGCACTTTTCTTTATAAATGTTAAATAATTGTTAAAAAAAAGGGGGAAATGATTTTTGGCCAGGCAACATGCCGCCACACCAAAGTGATTTATCCTTAAATTAAATTATGGTGCTTAAAAATAGCAAGAACGCAAAACAAATTCACAACTTTTTTAAATTAAAAAAAATAATAATTTTTAAAGAAATTTTCTTCAAAGTAATTAATCGTAAAAATTAAAAGAGACATTTTTAAAATCTATTCTAAATTTTCCTTTTTGAATCATAATCAAAATTTTATAAATACATAAAGTAGTCAGTATTATTTCCTTGATTCAAAAGATTTTTTAAATTTTGATTAAAGAACTTAATTCATATAGTTTATTAAATCTTCAAAAAAAAAAAAAAATTTTAATTTTTTTAAGAACAGTATATGTAGTTAATTTTTATAATTTCAAGAAAAAAAATCATAAAATGGTTTACGGATGTTTTCTAATTTCTATAAAAGTGTTTCATTCCGAAAGCTGTTTGCAGCAACACTTTAAAGGCTAATCTTAAGTACAAAAGAAAGCTTTGAATAATAAATAATAAATTTACAAAGAAGATTGCACACATTTGTTTTTAATTACACTTAAAGAGATTTCTGAATTAAATGCCGTTGACATAAAAAAAAGAAAAATTAAAGAGAAAAATAATTCAGCCATTTCATACGAAAAAAAAACAAAACTTGGTTTCATTTTATAAAAATTGCTTAAAGGATTTTTTTACTGAAATTTTTTAATCTTTTTTAATGGCAAGATTTTTTTTTTCATTATCAACTTTACTTTCTAAGTCAATTTCTGCAAAATAAATCAAAAAAAAAAAAAAAAATAAAATAAAAACTTAAACTAATATTTAAAATTATATTAAAAAAAAAAATTGTTATTAAGCAAATATTATTTTAACAGGACCTAAAGGTAATTGTTTCATATAATTCCAGGCATCGACACGTGTCATTTTGGAAGTCGAACTACCATTAATGCTTAGAATCTCATCACCGTTACGCACCTGGCCAGTTTTTTGGGCAGCTCCTCCTGAAAAACGAATTTATTATGTTTTTTTTTTTTAACATTATTTACTGAAAAAAGTTCTTGTTCTAAAGACTAGAAGACCAGAGGTGGATACACTGTAGTTAGTGCTAGCATTAGCTGGAAGGGCTTTCAAATCGTAATGTTGTAAGCAAAATTCGCATTGCTGAGTAAAACCTCCACTCATCGTACGATGGCCAAATGTAAGAATGTAAATGTATTAGCAAACTGCCATTATGTGGAACGCACTCGAAAAAGGTATACTCTACATCGATCTTAACAATTTGGCCTTGTACGTGTCACCATTATGAGAAATTTGCTAATAGATCCAATTAAGGAATGAATATCCGCATCACTACAGCTTCGCAGTTTAGATCATGTAAAATCTTGAAATGGACATCAGCTTAATATCTGACTATGGGGCTTTTAAATTATTGCCCTCATTTTATTTATGGGCTCGTAAGTATCGCTAAAAATGCTTTTTCACTTAGTAGCAAAGATCAAAGGATTATAACTGAATTGGATGATACGAATCTAAACGAAACTAAGATTCTGTGGTAAGACGTACCACATCCAATAATCTATATTTGCTGTACTAACATAATTGATCATTTAGTGGCTGATGTTATGCCCCTTCCAACATATTAAGGATCACATTGATTTATTCATTATATAGAACCCACTACTGTTAAAAGAGCTTTTAAAATTATCATTCACAATTTATTGCGAGTCCTCCAGTATCGTCTCATAATCGCAATAGTGTTCAACAATACTCGCAATGCTTCATTTTATTTACGGCAATCAAAAAAATCTTCTAAATATTTCTGTTTATTTTTACTTGTTTACATTTCATCTGCAATGCGACTCATAATGTTACTTGTCTTCAGTGCCTTAGAGGGTTTTTGTAGAATTACGATGGTTAAATAAAATTTAATTTATCAATCATAATACATACAATCATAATACATCATAATAAAAAAATTTCGCATATGTATATAAAACCAAAATTACTTTCATGCCTAATTTTGCTATATTGTATATTACTAGGAATAATTTCAAGAGTTTGATATATATATATGTATATTTTAAGCTCTGTTTTTATATACATATCATGATTGCTCAACAAGACTTGCAACAAATACAAAAAAAGTACTAATACAAGCAGTTTACAGTAGTGTCATTGTTTTCCTGTATGTGTCCTAAGTCTTCTACCGCGGTGACAACTGTTTAACTAAAGACTTAAGACACGAACCCCATTGATATGCTTTTATTGGGAAGTCTCTGACGTATTAATTTAGTTTGGGATTTCTATATTTATTAAGCTGTTTCTTTTTCATTTGTTTTTGTTTTTGGTTTTGGTTTTCTATTTTTTGTATTTTTATTGTATTTTGAGCTCTCATTATATTCTCTAGCCTGCATGCAGCCACTTTTATTTTCGCAGATTTCCCTTATTTACCACTGTTTCCCCTTGCATAAATTCAACTTTCAATGCTTTATTTTGCATTGTTTGTAATGTTTTCATAAGATCTGTGTTGTTTCATCGATATATAGTATAACTATAAAGCTTATATGTTCTTTGAGCCAATGCATGATACAATGTTTAATCTATACCGCAATTTATAAAGAATACCAACAGCGAGTGGTATTTATTTCTGAAATCGCTAATGTGGATATTCCATGATGACCTACTTTATAACGTTATTCACAGATTTCATGTATTATTATAATAAATAAATATTATAATCAAAATCGTTGGCTTTTGCCTCACGCACAAATTTTGTTTTCATTCGCATTCACAATCAGATTATTTAAAGGCGCTAAATTGTAAAAAATTAATACTCAGCAGAATAACAATTTTTTGTATAAAAATATATCGGAATTAATCATTTCGATTTTAGCATTTCACCGTGTGCTAATGTACATCGTCGGAAAACTACTATTTTCATTCTAATAAAGGCTGATTGTATAAAAATAGTCGCAGGTTAAAATATAAAATGATTGAATGCAAAAACTTTCTGATTGTCATTGAGCTTTGCATGTTAGAAAAGCAATGCAGAGAATATGCTTTTATAGTTTGAATGCTGCAGAAACTTACCCATAAACACCTTCTTAACTATTAAGGGTCTATTGCCTAAAGGAGAATCAAAACCTCCTTCAATTGAAAATCCTAAACCACAACTGTCCTTGACAATTTCTACACAGCGTGCACCGTTTGGAGTGGATTCTTCTGAAACAAAATTAAAGAGAATATATTTATGTTTTTACTCTTAAAAAAAGAATTTCACTTCTCTTACCTTGTGCTCTAATTTCTGCTTGTAAAGCATTGCGCGTCTCCTGTGCTCTCTCCAATAATTCACTGGTGGAAATCTTACTAGCATCTGGCCTAGACAGTTGGCGTCTAGCTCTAATACTGGCCAAAGTTACAGTTTCTGTTGTCGATGGTTGTGGACTACTCCGGCTGCTTGAACTATTGCTGGAAGGAGTATTAGCAGCCGAACTGCCCTTTGAGGGGCTCGTGCTTGAGGGATCTTCACTAGATATCACGTCTAGATCCAGATCTAAGGAACGTGAAGCTTTGTGATAGTTACGTTTCTTTTCGTAGTCAATTTCGCTAGGTTTCTCATTGAGACTGGACAAGGAACCCAAAGAGGAACGTTTTTTGCTTAAAGGTTTGATTACTACCGATTCGGAGCGTGTTGCTACTAAGACAACTTCAGGCCGTGGTGTCTAAAAGGGGAAAAAAAAAACAATTCCTAATAGTTTAGTTCAGAACAGTTGATTTTATTATTATGGGTCTATTTTCCTATGAAATTCTCGGGGAAAATACTACTCGCCATCAGTTCAGCTATACCAGAGACAAGTTGGATTATATAAAACTGGGAGAAAGAGGGTGTCATCGGTTTGATAACTGGGAAATATTGCAGGTTTTGTATCCTTGCAAAGTTGTATAATTGTAAATAATCATCAACTATTTTAATAATTACCTTAAGCACTGTGATTGACTCTCTATGTGTTAAGCCGCGCATACTCATGCCATTAACGGCCAATATCCGATCACCTTTCTTTAAGCGGCCATCTTTGGCTGCTGGAGTATTTGCTAAGATCTTGTGAATCTAAAAGGAAATAAAACAAATTGTTCAACTTGTGGTGTAAAATAATAAGGAAAGCTGCTTCTACTCACCGTTATTTCCTTGGCTTCATAGTCAGATCCTCCTGCTAGTGTAATGCCTATACTAGATTCCGGTGTATCTCTTTGCAAGACAATGATAAAGGCTTCGGGGGTTTTCAGGGGAGGATCGGCTTCATCAATTATTTGTTGAATATCTTGAGCAGTAATCAGACTCTGATTGCTGCCAAGCGAAGAGAAACTACCAAATTCGGTCGTGTTCTCCTGAGTTGAGGATACATTTTGTGTGCTTGAGCTAACGCCGGAAGAGGAGGAGGCTACCGAATCCAAAGAGGAAAATCTCTCGTGGTAATTGCCCTTAATTTGTGACTTTACATTGAGGAGACTGGCAGAGGAGACAGTGGGTGAAACAATATTATTTTGAGATAAAGCTGCCGTGCGTTCAAATTTCTCTCTTATTTCGGCGGTACTAATTTTGGGTGTAGTCTTGCTGCTTAAACTAGTGTATGTGGATTTTGTGCTCTTGTTGCTGGTATTGTTCTCAAATTTCTCTCTTACTGGCTTTAGGGATCTTTCCGAGCTTTTATGCAATACTTTGGCTTTAGCCACTTCAACATGCATCCATTGCGATAGTTCATTAGTTTCGTTACATTTTTTGAGTGAAGGTGCCTCAACGGCTCTTTGGGGACTAAGGGGTTGTACAGGTTGTGAGTTAATGGGGGCCACTACTTTAGCCGGCACTATGTTTTGCATTTTGGGTTTTGTACAAGCTTTTTGTGTTGGGTCGGCTTTGAAGCTCTGCTTGCGCTCCTCATCGATAAAAATGGCACTTAGCTTCAAAGGAGAGCTGCTATCGGCTGATATGCGACTGCTGTCATCTGTATCGGAGGTAATCTCTACATAAGCTGCCACATTGATAACTTTATCTACCAAACTTTGATCACATTTGCTAACAAGTTTATAGTTGATTGGAGCTGTGGGAGAAGCGGCCTTTGAGGGTAAAGTTATCAAAGAGCTGCTGCTAGTAGATACAATTGAAGAGCGGGGTTTGCTTTTATGATGTCTTCGCACTTCTTCCTCATCGTATCCATCTGTGCTATCTTCGTCATCATAAGCACGATTGCGCATTAAGGCTGAAGTATCTCCACGGCCGTTGCGACATTTAGCAGACGCCAAAATATTTTTACGATTTGTGGCCGAATCATTTGAACCCGATTTTAAAACTCTGCGACTTAAATCAACGGTAGGAGTACTTCCCACAGAAGAACAACTCGCCTGGGAGCCAGAACCTGAAGTCAAAGTGGAGGTGGTGGAGCTGGCTATGGATGTATTGGTTTCCGAGGACAATGTGCGTGTTAGGGCAAATTTCTCTGGGACCTGCGGTACACAGGGGGACATTGGTGGAGAGGATATACGTGAGGAAAATACCGAATCACAAGAATCGCTTTCTTCATGCAGGAACTGTCTAGTGGGGGTAGCGGCCAAAGAAGTCCGCGGTGGCTTGGCAGGTGGCACTGTATTGAAGGTGTCTAAGCGCCGCTGAGCAACTAAGGGAACTTGCTGTTGAACTAACTGTCTATGATTTGGTATTTGGCTCAGATAATTTCTGTTGCTGTTGTTGTTAGCTATATTAACAGAATTACTGTGCGTACTAATATTTAAAGGTCTCAAAGCCGTGTTGAAATGGGTAGTGTTACCCATTCCCAAATCCGTTCTTTTGGTAGGACGTGGTACGGTCATGTAAGGACCTGTTATGGAGCCCACTCCACTGTCGGCCGAATCCGTGGAGGAAGAATTGCCAGAAGTTTTCATCTGCTCACCATCGCGACTTTTGATTTCCGGTAAGTCCAAAATAGGTTCCAGTGTTGAAATGGGTATATGAGGCCTCTCAGGTATGACCAAACCCCTTAATTTAGATAGACTTCGACGCCTTTGCTCCAGAATATTGGTAATAGCTGCTTTGCGCGATGCTTCATCAGGCACAAATGCAGCTTGCCCCGAAAAACTGATACGACGATCCAAGTGTTGTGAGGATGCGTGACGTCTGGGTAAAGAAGCATAGTTTTGATTGTAATCTGTAGCTAAAGTATTGAGCGACTGCATAGAATCGGAATAGCCCTGGTTAGTGGGCATATGCTTCGTTAGATGATAGTGTCTCGAGACATCGTTCAAATTCTCCACACTCATGGCACGCGTTTTATGCAAATTGCTGGTATGACAATAACGTGGTGTAGGGGAAGAATCTAGAAGATTTTCTGTGCTTAAGTTCAAAGGTTTTGTTGAATTCATGGGTCTAGAGAAATTCAAAGGTTTATTCATTATATCGGGAGGTGATGTGGAGTCATCATGAGAAAACATGGCAATTTTATCACGAACGCTTTTCTCACTTTTTTCATCTTTGCGCCAATCACTCGATCTTCGGGGAACACTTAAGGAACGTTTGTAGTCAATGACACTGCTGCCATTGGACCCATCATACGAGGGAGCTTCTAATTTTTGTGCTGTAGGTGTGGAACTTCCGCTACTGTTGCCACTCGATAGATTTTGTGTGGAACGACTGTGCCTGGAGTCCATGATCAATTTGGTAGGTGTGTTAGCTGCTATTATTGTTTGAACGCCCCGTGCATCCTCTACATTCACCACCAAATCCTGCCGATATACCTTACGTGGCACTGTAGGCGGAGGTGTAGATTTCGGTAACGGCGGAGGAGCGTTAACTTCGTGTTCAAGTGAAAAAGGTGCAGATTTTTGTTTTTCTACCTCTACAACAGTTTGGGTAATACCATTATTTGTGGTGCTGGTCACATGGGTGGTCCTAGTACTAGCCACCATTGTTTGACCAACCGCTGAGGCTGCGTAAAGCTTTTCGGTATAGATCGTGTTGCTGTTGTTAAGTCCCGTCGCAGCTTGTGTTGTAGTGGTAACACTTTGCAAAAGGCTGGTTGTTTTCATCATATTTGCTGTAGCCGCCGATGTTGGAATTATTAAAGGTTCTGAGAAATTAGGTGGAAATTCATGACCATCCGGCGGCAGACGTGAGTAAGTTGGTGGTGATGTGAGTGTGGTAAGATAATCACTACTGGCAATAATAGGCGTTGTGTGTGGCACTACATGAAGGCCGTTCTCCATTTTGTTTAAATGGCTTTGCTCAAGATCTGTAATGAGATTACCCAACACACGTACACACGCAAACGCAAGGAGTGAGAAGGTGTTTAGGGAAAGACAAAAAAACATACAAAATTTGTTAGTTTGGGAATACACTTAAAGGATTTTGTATAACGATAACATAAAGATTTTCAGGTTTTAAAGGGATTCAAATCAATTACAAATAATAGGAATTATGCAAATAATCTATCCAATATAGAATTAACAACAAAAAAAAGGGAAGAAAAGAAAAAAAAGTAAAAAAATATATTTATAAAAGAATTATTTACATTCAAAATAGTTTTTAAAATAAATACAACATATTCATATCGTGGTAATCAATTTGAGTAAAAATATTTTTTTTATTACTTTTTTAAATTGTAAAAATGGCTATGAAATTTTTCCATATTTCCTGAGATCTAACGTGAACACTATTTGTGACTCGAACTCTGAGATTGGGAAAAGCGCAAACACCAGTGTTGAATTTACTCTTTCTCTATTTCGCGGTAACATTGTTTTCGGCACTCTCTAGTGCAGAAGAAGCTCTGAAATAAAACCTGGAAACAATGCTAGTGAGGGTCCCAACAGTCTGACTATCTTCATGAAAAGTAGTGGGGTACGGAAAGTGTGTCAAATTTTAGGTAGAAAATAAAATTGTTTCAAATGGTACGTTTTAAAGAAAAATAATCTGATTTTCCAATACTCGTTTAGACATTTTTTTACACACTGTGTAAACATTCAAGAGGGCGGCTCACCAAAGAAAAAAATTTACAGCCAAGCTAAGCGCTGTCCTTTCTAATCTTGTTTAATCCCATGCCTAATTGGCTACACTCACAGTCATCTTTAGATGTTAATAAATGTTGGCTGGGGTGCCCTTTCTATAATCCAGAGATGGATATGTTACCTCTAAGGCATCAAATTTGAAGAATTTATTTTGAAAATTTTTTTAAGTACTATTTCTATTTTCCGAAGAACAACAAAATAAGAATTTCTTTCTTCTTATTCTCCACTATCTTTTTAATCTTGTTTTTTCTGATCTGCAACATGAAAAAAATTTGTCTCTTGTTTCCCGTCAATTAATCTGGACTTGGTTTGTCATTTCATTTTATTACAACATTTTTTTACATGTCAACAATCAATCTTTTAAATTAGAATTACATACGTACATATGAATGTATGGACGGATAGACAACAACTACAAGAAAATGTGTGTATGTGTATGTGTATATGTATTTATACATATTTGTCAATCGTTAACTGGAAGTGCTTGCATACACATATATAAGGAAACATATAATCCTTATTTTTGTGCCACAAAAAATAAAATATCACCAAAACCCACCCATACGGCGGCAGTACGGCTGTCAATTAGAATATTTAACCACCACTGTTTGGGGTCAAGACAGAAAATTAAAATTCTAAATTGTTGATTTGCGAAGTAAGAAAATAAAAAACAATTTATTTTTGACAGATTGTGTTATGATTGCGTTAGTGGGCAGGCGCGAGCTGCACAAACTTATATAAACAAATCACATTTGACAAATCGATAATTTATTTGAACCTTAAACCGCAATGCAACAACACTAATATAATTCTCCGCCTATAAACGAGTATGTGCATACATCATTGACGGCCAGAGCAGGCCAGGCCAGAACAGACCAGCCAGACCAGACCAGCCAGAACCTAGAAATATCTTTTGGCTTTATTCTTCTATATAACAAATGACCATTAACTCACAAGAGTTAGGTGGCAGAACATACACAGGCGCATACAGAATCACAATAATATTCTTGCATGACAATCTTTTTAAAAAACAATTTGCTTAAACATTTAAGAGTTTGTTACTAAAACGTTAAGGAAAATCTTGATTAGTTAAGAAACAACAATGCAACAATTGAGGCACCACAAAGTAGCATGCAAAAAATAAACTCAAGTAGAAGTTTATTTTTTCTTGACAAATTTGTTAATGTCAGTTGAAGTGACAGTTGAAAAATAATTTAATACGAAAGAGACAATATATTTGTTATAAATAAACTTGGTTTTATTGATTTTGCAACACAGTGAATATTTTTTCAAGTTACATGACTGGCACACTTGAAAAGTTTTCAACAATTTTTTTTTTTATTTTTGTTTTTAATTGTTGCGACTATTTGCCCTTAAGCTCTTAGAGATAAATTTAAGCTTCTAATAACGCTTGAAAATAAAGATGAGCCGATTTTGCAGAAGTAATAATTGCATACAAAAAAGTTGCTTTAACATTTTTCCATATGAATGGGGCTGCTGAAGAATATTGCGCAAACTCTTAGCACATACAGTACGAACTCGGTTATGGAAACCCCCGACACATGGAATTCCTCGATTTTTGCAACCCTTTTTGGCGCATTTAATAGGGAATAAAAGCGTTGCTTATCAAAACGTGGAGATTGAAGCCATAGAAATTGAAGGTTCAAATGACAGAGCAGTGGATGATATTCCACCTCCTAAAATAAAAGGATCACTTGCAATTCATGCTTTTAAGACACCTGCTTTCAGTTTACTGAGCACAACCATATTCCAATAAAAGAAATCGTAGTTCTGAAAGAGCTTCGTGAGACGGCTATTATGACGGCCTTACTAAGAAGAAAGTGCAGACCACAATAATCGATATGTTTAAAAAAAAATAATTTTTTTATAAAAAGTATACTTTTTGTTTCCTCAAATCGTTTTGATATATCATTTTTCTAGTTATATATTTATGTAGTTTTCCTCGCTGGTTGCAACATCCTCGTTAAGTGTAATTACCTACATTTCTATTAGTTGCGGTTACCAAGTTCATACTGTATTTGGTTTATACATTTCTATACATTTTTATTAGTTGCGGTTACCAAGTTCATACTGTATTTGGTTTCTGCGCAGCCTTCTAAATGAATCAAAATGTCCAATACTAATCACAATTTTCCACCGACTTTATGTTTCATTCAGTATATTGCAAGTGAAATGGTAACGCTGTTTTATAATCTATTCTGCTTAAGTGTTGAAATGTTTAAGTCAGGGCTGGAAAATTGTATGTTTTTTTTCATAGGCAAAAACAATATTTTAAATTAATAATTTTTTTTTTTTTTATATTTGCTTGGTTGTTATTAGGCCATACATATAGATTTAATTAAAATTTTACTAATTTCAGTCATCGGTCATGCATCTGTTTGTTATTTTAAATGAAAATATTTAATTCAATTAATTTCTGTTTTTTGTATTAATACTTTTAAACATTTTGAATGCTAAGAGATTTTCTCTCGTTCCGAAATTCCTTTGTGTTCATTGTACATTCACTTAGTTTTTAATTTACATTTTAAAATCTCTTATTTACGATCACTTATTTGGAAATAATGAAAAAAAAGCTTTTTGCCTTCTTTCCTTGTGAAGAATTTCTTTATATTTCGCACATTAAATTTTTGCACTTTATCTGTATTGCATTTTTATACATTTTTTTTTAATGAATAAACAATTTCCATTTCAATCTGATTACTTAACCTTTTTTGGTATAATTAACCAAAAAAATATTTGAATCGAAAGGCACAACTTAATATTTACTTAACTTTGCGAAATCTCTTGAAGAAAAGCAAATATTTTTAAACTTTTATTTTTTTTTTTTTTATTATTTTTTTTTTTTTGTGGCCAAGAGGAAAAGACATCACTTTGTGGTTGACGTCAAGCCATTTTTGTTTATTCGATTTCTTTTGTTTTTAATAAAACTTTGTCTTACTTGCGCAAGTACATAAATGGCAATTTATAATTTATATAATTCAGAGCTAATTATTGTTTTAAGCATTTTGAGAAAAATTGTCAAGGCAGTGAGTGGTATTCTTTTCTTATTTGCAAGTACAATTGTTGTGATGAAATCTTGATTTCAGATTGCTTTAAATTATAAAGCATGGCAAAAAAATTTCAATCCAATAATGAACTACAACTAAATTTTAAATGTTTTATTACAGGCAAGTCGGATTGAATGTGTATTACATATTAAAATGTACATATTAAATATTTATGCGAAATAATTCAGCCTATAAAAAGCCATGCGGTTTTAACTGCGAACACGAAAAAATTAATTTTTCGAATTTAACTCACTATCTTAAAGAAATAATTTAACAGTATTAAAAATAATTATTATTGGCATAGTGGATTATCATGTGCACTCAGCCTTATAATTACACATTTGAGTCCAAAGCCGACATTAAGCTGTCGGCGTTAAGTGAAGAGCAGAACAAACAAAAAATTTATACTTCTAATTTAAACATGCAAATATCTTATGAAAACTTCTAATCTAGATTTTATTTATCAAAATCAAGGGACGACTGTGAGCTTTCCCAACTTGTCAAACAAAATCCAACTACTCGATACTCTTAAATGAGTTTTACGTTTGCTTTAGCAATACGTTTAATAGTGTTTTCACACCTAAAGTTACAACCTGGTTTTAACTTAAAACCTACAAACAGCTGATTTTGTGTTCACATACAATTTTGATAAAATCAGGTTTTATAATACAATTTGTCAAATAAATTTGTTAATGATAAAATAAATTTTTTTTAGAAATAGGTGTGTTTGTTGTAATTATTCTTCCCACATTTATTTGAGAAACTGTGCGACAGCTGTTATTGTTTATATAAAAATTAAGAAATTTTAAAAATGTTTTCTAAAATTGAAATGATTTTACATTTTGTGAATGAATATTTGTGAATGTGAATGAATTATCAGCTGTTTTCAATCTTTCTAACTTGGTAGCACTGCATATGTACTGTATAAAACAAGGTTGTATTTCATAAAATCTACTTTAGACCAATTCAAAAAAGGTTTTAAAATGGTTTTATGAGAATTATTTTGTATGGTAAAACCAGGTTTTAAGGATTGGTTTTAAAGTTAAAACCTTTTTTGTTTTAAAACCAAGTTTTATCCTCAGTGTGAAAATACTATAAGCACGTTTACACTTGCGGTTGTCATTTTTGACAATTCGCTTTTTTTTTTATATATAATTATGTTCTATTTTAAGAGAAAAAAATTCAGCTCCAGATTTCCCAAGTTTTCCGTGTAAAAATAAATAGTACTATATAAAACCGAAATTCAGATACAAAGAAAAAAAAAATGTTTTTCTTAGAAAAATTAAATTTTTTTTTAAAGCAGCAAAATTTAAAAACAAAATAGATAACAAAATAAAAACATTCCTACCAGGTGAACTCACAAGTACAATAATTATTTCGCTCTATTTATGCGACATTAATGTCAAATAAGAAAATTGTTACGGCGAAGCAAGAAAAAAGTTGCCAGCTGTGCTATTAATTTCACTAGCTTAAATTCGCCGTGGTTAAGACTGTTGACAAAAAGGGATCATTGTTTTTCAAATTATTGAGAAAATGATTATTTTATATATTCGCTAGCTTTTTTTTTGCATAATTGATATAATCCGAACGCAAGTGAATTTGCTTTCAAAATTATGCAAATTCAATACTTTGACGTGACAAGCCAATACGCTTTACTTTTTACAATTAAAGTGAAAGATGGAAGCAAAACGAAAATTAAACATGCGCGGCGAAGAAAAAATATTTTCTAAATTAAATTCATTTTAATTTCAATTCGTTGGATATTCACAATCTGAAGTTTTTGTTTTTAATGATTTTTCTTTGTTATTTTTCTCTTTTAATTTTTTATACAAAATATAAAAAATTGAAAACTTTTCAATTATTGCAAATGTTCTTAATTAAGAAAAAAATTAAATAGAAAAATCTTGAATTCGCCTTTTTCACTTGCAATGAATTCGCCTGAGCTAGTAAAAGGATACACCCAACGCTACAATTAAGCTTGGCAAGTCTAGCTCGCCCAGCTAGTTAATTATTTCATCACTTCAAATTCACACCACCCCCCAAACCACACAATTTGAGTATTTGGGTTTTTTTTTTTTTTAAAAATTACTTCTGCCATAAATAAGAACAATCGCTATTTTTCGCTTTTTTTAAATTTTTGCACGCCTCTTTATGGGGTTTCAATACAAAATCATATATGTATGCATGTCTTCACTGTTTTATTAAAAAGTTTCTACAAAACTGAACAGTTTCTCTGATTGAATAATCTTTGAACAGTTTTGCATTTATTTTTAATATTATTGTCAATATAATTGACATCGAACTAATAAAAATTATTATCTTATCACACCGGTTGTAGCAACAATAGACTGCTTGTGAATGTTTTATTAGTCATTTAATGACAAAAAAAAAAAAAAAAAAAAAAAAAAAAAAAAAAAAAAAAAAAAAAAAAAAAAAAGCAAATTGAATTTTGCTATTTACGAGAGATAAGAAACTAATTTGAAAATTAAGTCATTGTTGTTCGTAGAGGCTGACGTGAGCAATAAAATTTCCAATTCAACTAAACAAAGTCAGCTATTGAGCTTTACATACAGTATATATTTATAGTTATGATTTATAATATCGGAAATGTTCCTTTTATTGCACCATTTCTTAACAAGAACGGAAAGAATAAAATTTATCTACGTCAGAATTGGAATCTTACAAGTACAGTTTACTCGCAGTAACATGAACTTCACTGAAACGGAAACCTTTTTTCAACATTTAAATGTACTTTTGGCCCCGTATTGAGAAATTTAAAAGTCAAAGAAGAATCTAAAGACGCAGACGAAGTGTGATTTAGAAGCCCTTAATGAGCGCTGATATGGATTAGAGGTGGAGACTGAGCAAAGGCGAGTAAATCTCAAACAAACGTCAATAAGACGTTAGCGAATTTTTTCTTCAGCTCGTCCAATGACTATTAAAATCATTTCTAAAATGTTACACAAACCCCTTCAATGCCATATTTCCAAAATACCTCTTTTCATCCTAAAAATTATTTGCTTTTCATTCTTGATTTGTTTTCCTAATTTGTTTACATTTAGCTACGCCCTATTTTTGATACATTCAATAGCATAATTTAGAAATTAATATCGTAGAAGCTCTCTTGAAGGCTATAAACACTTTTAGAAAAACAATAATATTTTAGAACATCTTTGTACATACATATTTGCCTACATGCACATCCGTACTAATATGTGGGAGGGGCTTACAAAAAGTAGAAGTGAAAAATTTTTCATAGGTGAAAGGCAATGTATTTCTAGAATGTTTAAAGCAGCTTTCATCTTGTATCTTTGCGTTAGAAGAAAAAATATTGCGCAATATTCTACAATATACTGCATATATTTTATTTATATATAGTATATATATTCTCTAGACATGTGCGCCTTATATTGTACAACTTTCGAGTATCAAATACACATTGGCAATATTATTGTACAATATGAAAATTTATTCAAAAGAAAACTTTCATCGGACTTTCCACTATGTCGAATCTTTTACACCCTTCTCCGAGAACATATACCGTAGCTTCTATACTGCATTGAAGTACAATTTACTTTTGCATTATTTTTCTCATTGTTAAGAAATAATAAAAATTTTAATAATAAAATAAAATTTATAAAACCCTCCTGCGCTCTGGCTGGTGATCCGGTAATCCAAGCGTTCGTGGTTTCGTACTTTTTTAATATTCATGTCTTATTTTTCGATTTTTACTTATAAAAGTATAATATAATTTTTCGGCCATATTTCCTTTATTGATTAGCCGATTTTAACGATTTTTATAATGCATAATGTTGCTCTTCTATGTTTCTTTTATGTTTTCAAATGTTTAAAATATATTTTTCCTAATAATAAAAAAATTTTTTTTTCAAGATTTTTGATAAATTTGAATTTTTGGTAAGGGTACCCCCTTTGCATTTTTGGCTAAAAATAGCCAAATTTTGAAAACGTCCATTTGTGTATTTTTGAATGAAAAACTTGCGTTTTTATTGCTCTTCTATGTTTTTTTTATGTTTTCAAATGTTTAAAATATATTTTTGCTAATAATAAAGAAAAAATTTTTTTTTCGAGAATTGGCTTAAATTTGAATTTTTGATAGAGACAAGGAAGCTCTTTCATAATAGAATACAATTCGAAAAACATGCATTGTAAAATCATCGTAAAATGATAAAAACATCTCACCCAGAGAGGACGTGCTAAAGTTTTCCAATCAAATTTTTGAACAATTTTGTTAAATAAAAAATTTCAGTTTTAAAAGTGCTGAAATTTGAAAGGATTCAATTGATTGAATTAATTTTTCACTTTCACTTTTCAACATTGAAATAAAAACGGAATAAACTGAGAACAGAAGAAGATTATTAAAACAAAAACACACAAATGCTACAGAGTTTCATAATATACGGCCGTTTCTTGCAGTCTTATTTTCTAAAATATTTTCGCCTACACGTGAAGAAGCCACCCACGACCATTTTTTCACAATTTTTTTTAGGTTTCTCTTTTTTGTTAATTGTATGCCCAGAGTTTTGTAGTTTTTTTATAAAACTGTAATTAAAAAAATATTTCTGGACATGCTCTATGAACTCCGTTCAAATCACATGATTGTCAATTCGCCTTTTTTTTCTTTTTTCTTGAAAGCGCCTTCAAGGCGAAAGTCAGCTGGTTTATTAAGATCACATGGTTGTCAATTCACATTGTTTTTTTTTCTTTTTCATAGAACGCGTCTTCAACTGTTCTGTTAAGATCACATGGTTGTCAATTCGCCTTGTTGATTTTCTTTTTTTATTTTTTCTTGAGAGCGTTATCAAGTCAAGTCAGCTGTTCTGTTAAGATCACATGGTTTTCAATTCACCTTGTTGTTTTTCATTTTTTATTTTTTCTTGAAAGCGTTATCAAGTCAAAAGTCAGCTGTTCTGTTAAGATCATATGGTTGTCAATTTGCCTTGTGGATTTTCTTGTTTTTCTTGAAAGCGTTATCAAAGTCAAATGTCAGCCGTTCTGTTAAGATCACATGATTGTAAATTTTTTTTTGCTATAGAAAATTACAACCATTGAAATTGTTTATCGGTGAATACCAACGTGATTCCAGTGCACTCACTTTGTGCCAGGGCACATCTTTAACAGCTGCATGTATAATTGAATTTCTTTTGTTTTTTTGTTGCTGAGACACAAATTAAGAAGAAAAAAACTACGTAATTCTCGAATTCTTTTGCATAACACTTTTTAACTACTTTTTCTGTGTTGTGTCATAAAAAGCGTTAATTATTATTATTGTTTTTTTTTCTCCATTCGCAAACTAAAACTTTTCAGCTGTTGTTTGCATGCGCACATGTCTACATTTAACGGTCATTAATGCAAAAGCTCGCGGTGTAGTTGTAGTTGTTGCAGCCACTCAATTCGCTGTTAATTTCGGCAGTGAGTGAGTTTCGCTTGCACCTGCCCTTTTAGGCCATTCAGTAGTTATTTTAATACACTTGATGGCATTTTAAGGTTAATTTGTTGTCATACATTAAAACGAAATTAACAACAAAGACTTTTATGTATATTCTTCCATTTCTACCTACAAATTGTTTTCTTGCTGAAGATTAAAAGAATTTTTTAACCGAGAACAGAGAGGTAAAAAGCACTTAAATTATGCTGCTCAAGCGTTACTTAAATTCATCTTCTGACATTTTTTTTTTTAGATTGAAACGAAAAAGATAAACTAAATTATGGGCTGATTTTACCTCTGACTTGACGAATACAAAAGCAAAAGCTCACAAAATAAATTTTATTAATTAAGGCAAGCGCCAAAAGCAAATAAATAAAGAAAATGAAAAAGAACGTTTGTTGAGAGGGAAACGCACGCACCGCCAAAGTTAATAAGGCAGCAAAGTCTAAGCAAAAAGTACCAAGTCATTAAAATCATTTACATGCGCGTACACAAAACGAAACAGTAGTGAAAACCGTAACGGTAGAAGTAAGTTCAGGTATTATTATTAATTTGTTTTTTCTTCTTCTTGTTTTGTTCGCTTTTTTTGTTTGGTAACTTCAATTTAAATAAGTCTTCTTATCTATTTGTGTAAGTAATTTTTAATTGAATGGGTGCCTTTCAGAATTCTTTCAACACAAGTGTCAAGTTCATGGTCTAAATAACGCAGCGGAAAGCCAACAAATTGAAAGCTGAGTGATTTTTTATCATTTCGTTACTTAATGTAAATATTCTTATGCGCCCTTCGCCCAAAGTGTCAAATGGCTACAAACATGGTTTTGTAGAAAATTTCTTAAACTTTAATTTCACGATTTTTTTTTTTTTTTTTTTTTTTGTAGCATTTAATGATTTTTATATGCTACACCATCGAAAAGGACGGAACGGTATATAAAGATTTGATATGGCGTTGAAAATTTCTAAAATATTATTTTGCGACCCTATAAAGTATATATATTCCGGATTCATATAAGAAGGAAAGTTTATTGAGCTTTGTCCGTCTGTCCTCTTCACTTTTTCTGCGGTGTAAATAGTAATAATATTTTGCGTAAAATCATAATTTTAGGTCATAATGGGAAGGAAAGGCATAAATTGGTTTGATATGGGGATGACAATTTCTACAATGTTATTTTGCGACCCTATAAAGTATATATATTCCGGAGCCATATAAGAAGGAAAGTTTATGGAGCTCTGTCCATCTGTCATGTTCAATTTTTGTAATGGTGTAAATAGAAATAAAATTTTGGGTAAAATCATAATTTTAGATCATAATTGGAAGGAAAGGCATAAATTGGATTGGTTTATATTTTTACAATATAAAATATATATATTCTTGATTGAGTTTTCTCCGTCTGTCCATCTGCATAGCCTCAGTATATTTGTTGCCCGGTACATTGAACTTAAATTTAGCTTAAAATCAAAAATCCAAATCCATCTGCTCACAATTTTTCCAAAATTATGAATTATGAAAATCACTAAAATCGGCTAATCAATAAATCAAATATAGCCGAAAAATTATATTATACTTTTATAAGCAAAAATCGAAAAATAAGACATGAATATTAAAAAAGTACGAAATCACGAACGCTTGGATTACCAGCCAGAGCGCAGGAGGGTTTTATAAATATACGCCCTTATTGTCTTTGGCGTAGTCGAAAAACGCCAGCTGGCGTTTTTGCTGTCGTATTTTCAATTTTATGTTACCGTCTAAAATTTTCGACAAGCAAGATTTTGTAAAAGATTAGCAATGTAAAAGAATACGATATTTTAATTTTCTTTGAAACATCCTGTGTAAAGATCTGTCAAACAAGTGTATATTTTTAAATAAAAAGAGTACATATAGTGAACTATTTTTCTATTTGGTGATATTTTAGTGTAATTTTATTTGTGGAAAATGTTAAGCTTTTTACTTATCGTCATCATCTGAAGATGAAGAAGCAGCCAGCATTAATGAAATAAATGCTGTAAGGAAGCAGTTAAGGCAGCAAACAAACATTATTGCACTTCCAAACAAAAAGTAAGTTTAAAATCATTGATTGGTTTAAAGCCGTGTTTGGAGAAAATATTTTAAACACATTTTCTTAAATAGAATACATTTACAATATGAATTGAATTTTTGTTAATTTTTAGGTGATGCTGGTTATCCGCTAGAGCGTACCTTATAACACCATTTCGATTTTTTACAGTTTTTTTTAAAAGGTTGTTGTAATGTGTATGGCTGTTCAAAAAATAAGGTAAGGTAAACAGGTACCGCTGTATGGTTTGTACAAAAAAATAACAGTATGCAAATTTTTTTTTGGTAAAGTTCTTGAATGAAGCTAATATTATCCACATTTTTTTCTGTAGAAAGATATTTTTTACAAACTACATAACTAAATAAATAAAATAAAAATATTACATCATTTTACTTTTTATTTCTTCCAGTTCAATTTTTTTTCTTTTAATTTCTAGTTCAGCCTTCCGTATTTCTAATAGAGCTTTTCTATTTTCTTCTTTGTGTTTTAGTTCCTCCTTATATAAACGAAGTTTCTCTTCTTTGGCCTTACATATTCTCCGGGTGTATTTCTCCATTTCGGATAATTTGTTTTTCAAATCCAAGAACAACTCTTTCTGCAATTTTACCTGTTGTTCCAACAGCTCAAATTTGTCTTGGTTTCTATTTTTTTTTTACCTTGGTCCTTCTAAGCGGTGGTGGCGTAGAAGATATACCATGTTCTTCCATTTCAGTAATGTCGATGTTAATATCTGCATTTGGCTGAGGGTCTGGTGATGCAGTTATCGTTCTTTTAATTCCAAAGGAATCTTTATGTTGCACAACATCACGCATATCTAATAAACTAATAACTGCTTCTTCGACAGCAGAAAAACTGAATTTTTTGAATGGCCCGCCACCAGTGGCGTGACTTTCTGCTTTATTATGAACCATTTTTTTTTTTTAGTTTAAATTTAAAGTCAGCCCACACCTTCATCCAACCTTCTCCCGAACGCGATGGAGGACCCATACAATTCAAATCCTCCGAAATAGCGTTCCACTCTTCCTTAACATTGACTTTCCCTACACCTTTATGGAACCCCTTTGCCAAGTAGGGTTTTTGCTCCATTATTTCTACTAATTTGGCAAATTGTGCGGCAGTTGTAATCTTTATTCTAAAATATGCACCAGCATTAGCCACATATGTATGTAAAAAGAAATTTACATGTCAATAATTTTAATTTTTTGCATACTTACATTTTGCTTGACTCCATTTAAATTAAATTTGATAACGTCGTGATCAATTTTCTTAACGACAAAATTTTGTGTATTTGACAGGCGAATACGCCAAACACGGTATGGTTTTTGTAATAGATTTTAAAATTGTCGTATTTATTGGCGTTTTTCGCCAACCACGGTAGCATTTTAAAAAAACGCCAAACTTTCGCCGCGAAAACGCCAAAGACAATAAGGGTGATAATTTTATTATTAAAATTTTTATTATTTCTTAACAATGACAAAATTAATGGAAAAATTAATTTTACTTCAATGCAGTATAGGAGCTACGGTATATGTTCTCGGAGAAGGGTGTAAAAGATTCGACATAGTGGGATATTTACTTGTTTTAGTTTAATTTGGTCCGATTAAAGTTTTCTTTTGAATAAATTTTCATATTGTACAATAATATTGCCAATGTGTATTTGATACTCGAAAGTAGTACAATATAAGGCGCACATGTCTAGAGAATATATATACCATATATAAATAAAATATATGCAGTATATTGTAAAATGTGTCGACAATATTGCGCAATATTTTTTCTTCTAACGCAAAGATACAAGATGAAAGCTGCTTTAAACATTCTAGAAATACATTGCCTTTCACCTATGAAACATTTTTCACTTCTACTTTTTGTAAGTACCTCCCACATATTAATATGCATGTATGTGGAGCCAAAAAGCATAAAAGATGCTGCTTCATTAAATAAACTTGCAAATTCTTTAAAAGGATCAAAAAAAAAAGTGAAAGCAAGGGAGCATGGGGTACAAGAGGTTTAACCTAGAAAAAATTAATAATATTAACTGGTTTTGTGCAATGATCTTAGTGAGAGAATCAATGTTAATCAAATCTAAATTGACACCTGCGCATTACACTCCTCTTCACAGCTTTTTGATTATTAAAAAAAAGGTAAAAAAAGATTAAAAAAAGCCTGTACGTTGGAAATAGATGAATTGTGGACATTTTTAAGTATTACAATGCCATAAACAAGCCATCAATTTCAACCAGCAGCGACCAACTGAATGTCCTTCTGTGCGTTGACATACCGATATAAAGTGGGCTCATAGTGAATGTTTGCTGTTACCGCAGCCATAAAGTAGTTGCCGAAAAACCCATAAGCACACAACTAGTCGACACCTTTTACTTTCAATAAATTCACTATTTGAAATAATCTCCCAATTTATTATAATCCCCCAACTTTTTGTTTGTTGTTGTGGCAATAAGAAATATCGCTGCATGTCAGCTGATGAGTAGGCATTACCTGCAACGGTTTACAGGCTAACTTATAAACACCACAAGCAAAAAAAATAACACAAACTTTTATTTCTAAATTTTCTTTTAGATTCAGGAATTTATAGTTTGACTTGACAGGAGATCGCTTGTAAGGTAATTGCAAAGCAGCTGGATTAAAAGACAGATAGTTCAGTAAAAAATTGGCGCAATTTAAAAAACTGAGTTATGGCGTCATTATACGTATTTCAGAGTTGAATTATAATAAGTTAATTTATAAATTAATAAACTGCTGGCTAACAACCCGGTTGCTGTAATCAACATTCCAGTTAGCAGGCATTGCACTATAATTGAGTTGAGAACTGAGTCTATATAAAGTTCTTTTTCTTGTTTCTTATTTAATCGCTTCAGGTAATAAATAATATTTTTACTTTTAAGTTTCTTTTATTGCTCTTTAATACAAATCCATTTTTTCCCCCTTTTTTTTATTTTTTACCCATCCTTGACAAAATACTTCCGTTACGTTTCATATATGTAATATTTGCCTTTTCGAAAGCAGCAATTTTAATGTTTAAGCGGAAATTGCTTACATGCTTCTTCAGAGGAGCTGCACTTACAATTATAAAAAGAAAAATAGAAAGAAAAAAAGCTCAAAAAGAAAAGAGAAAAAAAAAGGCGACAAGAATTTGTCTGGGAACAGAAGAAACATCAGCCTGCTGCTACTCCAGCAGCAGTAAATATGTAAGCCAAAGCCTGAGAATATGCTTCTTCTGCCACATGGAAATCGTATAAAAGCCAAAACAAGATTGCTGCGATTGCTTAAACAGGCTTAAACGGCCAGATTCACACAAGCCAAACGCTGCCAATCATAATAGCTTGCAGAAAACCAGAAAAGCTTTTGCTCTTCTAAACGCTTTTTGTTTACGTTGCTTTTTTAATTTAAAGTGAAATTAAATGTTTAAATTATAACTCATATGAGTCACACTCTTTCGACTGCAATATCAAATCATTTCTACCACAATCAAATCAAATGATGAGAAACAACTTCTTTGAAATATAAAGAGAGAAAAAAAAAAAAAAAAATTAAATTCCACTCCGTGAAAAGGATGTGGGAAAAAATGTAAAATAATACAGAAAGTGTGTGTACCGAATAATTGAAGGCTTTTACGAGTATTAAGCCTTGAAGCCAAATAGTGATGGCTGCGAGCTGTTCTTAACTTACAACTCTGCAGGGCCATACAATCATACGGCCACGTAAAAGTGTTTCATGGCCTGCAAGAAGAAGCATAAATGTAAAATTAAAAAACGTTGACAGTAAATGATCGTCAACATTAAAAATTAAAAATAAAAATATTTTAAATAAATTTTTCTGCTGAAAATTGATAAAAATCTAGAGCAGACCAAAATTCAATTACTTGATACGAATAATTGTTTTATTTTACGGCCAAAATGTGGTCACGTCAAAGGCCGGAGAGTAATAAAAAAAAAAATATATTAAACAAGCAGGGAGGGCCGATTTAAACAAAAATATTTTACAATTACAAAAAATTAAAAAAAAAAAAATAAAATTTAAATTTAGGAAAAAAAAAACATAAAAGAAATATGTTTTACAAAGTTCGAGAGCCAGCGTTACCGTTGACAATTTCCCATATAGAGGGAAAAGCACTCTTTGATTAAATAAAAAATTTTAAATAAAACCATAATATGGCTAAAAGCCTTCTTTACAAAAAAACGAATACTTGGTAACACTATTTATTCAGATATGTGTGTTTTTTTTAGGGAAATTTAGGAAACGAAATTGCAGCTTCCCTTGTAATAGTTTCCATGTAAATTTTCACATTTCCTGGTAGATTTTTTAAATATTTAAGCTGTGAGATCTATAAGAGGAATTTGCCAGATTAAGTGAATACCCCTACCATTACACTTATAAAATTTTTAAATAAAACCTGTAATAATACAGCTGGCATAAATCAAATATAATTGATTTTTTTCACATTTCCTGGCAGATTTTTTAAATATTTAAGCTGTGACATCTATAAGAGGAATTTGCAAGGTAAAGCGAATACCCCTACTAAATTTCTAGCATTAGCAATTTTTCATATTTAAAGCCTTCAAATAAACATTTAAATTAACTTTTTATCAAATCAAAAACTATTTTTTTTTTTATTAAATGCTAACAATGTTTTTGTATAAAATACATTCAGTTTACTAAAAGTATCTCCACGGTAACACTGTTTGTTCAGACATGTGTATTTTTTAGGGAAATTTAAAATTTTGTTCGCTTCTTGTAATAGTTTTCATATAAATTTTCACATTCCCTTGTAGATTTTTTAAATATTTACGCTGTGAGATCTACAAAAGGTATTTGCCAGGTGAAGCGAATACCCCTATTATATATAACATAACATAAACAAAAGTAAACCTTCAAATGGACATTTAAATTAACTCTAATGACCTACATTGCATGTTGCTGAAAAAAGTCTTCCCCAAACAGGTTTCCTTATCCAAAGCATTTGCTTCTGGCTAGAATTCCTCTTCTTTTTTTTTGCCCAAAAATTTCATTTCAATTACAAAAATATTTAAAAAATATTTTGTTTGTTAAACTCGCACGGAAACCAACTTGTAGCGAGTATGTCTGCTTATAAAAATGTTACATTCTCCTAATTTTCACATAATTACCTGTTGGGTAATTAATAGTGGAATTCTTCTGTTTAACCATCGCGAGTGATGGCTCTTCTTCTTTGAGTTCCAGGAACTGTCTACTCATTGCTCACATTCGACAAAAAGTATGAACACTGAAATTATCTTAAGTAGCCATTAAGTAAATTGTTTAAATAACCAAATATGCTTGTTATTTATTTTGTGGATTATTTGCAGGCTGAAGAAAAATATTTTTTGCGCAAAAAGAGAGAGAGAGAGAGAAAAAAAGGAGGAAAAATGTGTTAATAACATAAAAATAAATAACAAAGTGGGTAACATTTAATAACCCTTCTGTTTGTTGCTCTTTTTCCATTTGCCATTCGCTGATATATTTTGTTTCAATTCTTTCATATAGAAGAAGAGGAAGGATGATGATCATGGTAATGTATTTCATGGAAAGTAAGTAAGAAGCTTTTCGATGAATGATCAGACACCGACTTCATGTTGTACATCCATATATTGACAATTAATGAGGAATGCCATGTAAGCGCGGTATTTCTTTCCGCAAAGAAAAGAACAAAAAAAAAAAAAACAAATTAAGAAAATGAGAAACATCAAACGCCTAAATGCCGCCAATGCGCTGGCTTCTACCTCCCTTTGTCGTCTCACCCTCTCTATTACTCTCAGACTGCTTCTCCCAACAATTTACCTGTTTCCAAAGGCATTTGAAACATTAAATGTACATTTTTCTGCTCGTTTTTTTTGTGTCTGTTGTTCTATACAAGTTAAATAAACATTTTGCTTAAAAAATAACTGACATTTTTAAGTGTAACAAAGTTGTTGTTGCAATTATATAATTTTTGTTTGGCTCCTTCCTAATTTCAACACCCCTGAAGAGGGTATTTTATTAAGAAAATTAAATGAAAATTGCTAAGAAAAGACACAAAAAGAAAAAAAAAAAAAAAAAAAAAAAATTCGGCCCTCGGAAATGTAAACTTTCGGCCGTCTTCTGTGGCTCAAGTGTTGTGCTAATTTTACAACAGTGTGATTCCCTATATAAGACCGTGTGACCCAAATTGTATTTTATTTGGAAAGAGCTTCCTTGACACTATCAAAATCGTTATAATTTGTATGCCAGACAGCGATCGTAAAATAAAAAAAAAAAAATTATTTTCCTGTCACGGACATGCAAACAAAATTCACCTCCCAGGACTTTTGCAGGATCTAAACTACTCCGCACTAACTCACCACACGAAACACAACACAAACACTAACAAAAAAAAAACTGAACAATTTACTGCTTTTACATTCTTTATATAGAAAAATAGCCCTGATAAAATGAGAAGCGCGTAGGAGGCACTGTTACCTGCATAAAATTATTGTTGTTGTAAAAGTTGTTTGTCTAAAGCAAAATACTACATATTATACATCATTGGAAAGGTCATGAAATGTAGTTTTTAAAAATACACAAATCGATTGATTATCTTTTTAATTGAATTAACAATTCGTTAGAAAAATATTTAAATGTCAGAAATTCTCTTTGCTTTTGTATTTAAAAAAAATAACTGATCCTTCAGTTTAAGCTTATTTTTTACATCCACACATACACATACAATTGCTTTATCATTATATACTTATTTACTGTTTGTGTATACGAAATGTGAAGTTTTCAATTAAAAAATTAATTAAAAATGGAAATAAACAGATTGGAGCAGAAAATACGAAAATAAAGTTGTTTGTCTAAAGCAAAATACTACATATTATACATCATTGGAAAGGTGATGAAATGTGGTCTTTTAAAATACGGAAATTAATTAATTATCTTTTAAATTAAAATAAAAATTCGTTTTAGAAAAATAAATTAAATAAAAATTTAATATTTTTAATAAAATAAATTTTATATCTTATATAATTTTCTAATGACTGTTATAATAAATAATATTACTAAAGTTATCTCTACAATTACAACATGTCAAATATTAGGAAATATGTAAAAAAAAGTTTAAAGAAGTTCAAAAATGGTTAAAATTGGCAGCGATTTTTAACCTTATTATTATAGCAAAGTTTAAAAGTTATAAGCAAAAGTTTAGTAAACAAAGTTATAAAATAAAAATTGTTTAATATCGGTTTGTGATTGCGTTTTTAAAATTAAAATGAATTTAAGGCCCATCCAATCCTCAAGGAGGTTACGTGAAAAGCAAATTTATAGTTTCTCTTTTGTATATCCAGAAGTTGCGAAACTGGTATTGAGATTGCTTTTAGTATTGCTATTTCAAGCAAAATTTTAATTAAATGTATACGTGATTACGTAAACTCTTACGTCAAAGCGTATTTAAATCCACATATTTAATGCCACATTTACGTTAATGAGCTGCTTTAATCCATTTTTCTTTTTTACTAAGATCAGTAAAAAGTGATCAGAAAAATTAATAAAACTTGGTATCCGTCGAAAGTAAAGGCTAAATGCAACTATTTTTCGGGAGAGGAGAAGAACCAAATTTAAATAACTCAGAGACAAAATTTATGAAAAGAACTTTTCAATGATTCATTGTTACCTGATTATAAGCTGCTCCAGCAAGCAAACAAAATTAATTAAAAATTATTAAAAACCCTTCAACACTCAAAAGTTGTAAGTGTGAATATACTTTTAAGAATGACTGTACAAATTTTTAACTTACAATTAATATAAAGCCAATAACTTTTTAATACTTTTCTAACTCAAAGAAGCCACTTTTTTTTTACAAAATCACAAATGCCAGAAGTCCCTTAAGCAATTGTATCGTTTCGCAAGTTTTTCTAATATCGAAAATTTATTATGCGAAAAAAACAAAAATTATTTATAACGATTAAAAATTTAACAATTAATCAAAGCCGATAATGTGATACTATTCATTTTGCTTGACTAAAATAAAATTCCATGCGATAGAAGAAATAAGAAAGAGAAAAAATAAAAGCGAAAAAATCGATGTTGTGCTTAAAAAAAAAATATGATTTTCAGACAAGTAATTAATCTTAAATTTAAAAGGTTAAAAGTGTTTGATAAAAGTTTTCAAATGAAAAAGTCTTCATTTTAAATATCAATTTGTAATAAAGTTCATATAATAATTGTGCAGTTCACAACACAATGTAAATGGTAACGTGGGGTAAATACAATTTTTGGCCGTTGAGAATTTTCTGGTGTTTCTTTGTGTTCTGTGCAACCACTGGCCCCCAAACTTAAATTAATACACCGTGTGCCAAATGTTCATATTTAAAAGAAAAAAAAAAATAATAATAATAATAAAAAACATTTCAAGGTAATCAACAAAGTAGTGATATATAATTTTTTACTGGGGACTGCCAATGTCCCCAGCTGCCAGTGCTTCTACACATATTATAATTATTATGATATAGTTGTAATATTATGTAAATAAATAAATAAATAAAAAATTTATAGCTTCTCTTAGCGACCTGCATTGTTAATATCTATATATTAGCTTGCCGATATTTATTATTTATAGATCTGCAAATTTCTTTCCCATTTGCATTAGTTTTTGTAAATTTAATTAGTCCTGTTTTAAGCTAAATTTCTAAAACTATTGATATAATAAAAGTATTTTAAAATAAGAATTCAAAGTTAAACTTTAAAAAATAATATATTAAAAGAAAAAGAAAATTTTTGCACTGTACTACTGTATTCCACTGTACCATTGTATTCTAGTACATCGAATCATTTCATGTGATTAAAATTAAAATTCGAAATTAAGAAATAATTCAAATGGATTTAAGTGTCATTCCTTATGGAAGGCACTTGAAAAGCTTTAGAGAAAACCTTTAGAATTTTTCTTTACGATTTTCTAAAGTCACGAAACAGGTATTCAGATAAAGAACTTACATCTTTTATGGAAGAGTGTCCTTTTCAAGGTCACGTATGTTGGCATTAACAAAGAGTTCAATAGCTGGCCCATGGCAGTAATTTTAATAATTTTATTTAAATAAATTTCCAAATAATTTGTTTAGGTAAGTCTTCTATGAAAATGTTCATATTGTTTATGAACTCATGCCTTTTTAACAATTAGTAAGTAACAATGGAAGGGGGTTCCCTTGTTTTCGACTAAGAAAAATTATAAGAAAAACACAGCTATCCTGCACTACAATATTAAACTAGGAAAGCAGAAAGAATTTGTCATATATATGTAAGTACGAGCATGCAAAAGTGAAATAACTCTGACGTTATCTAATTTGGCCGGTCTAAGGTATATTCAGGCTTATAGTTCAGAGTGCAAGGGTATAGGTACATATGTGTGAGGGTCAGTTCACTTGCCTCTGCTTTGTAAGAACAAGTGTACGCTTAGAGGCCAATATAGCTAAGAGCTAAATTTGTTACCTGTTTGTAGCAATGCGGCTGGTAAGGAAGGGGATACAACAACGGCACAAACAGCCACAAACAGCCACAGCCAGGCACACACACACACACCCACTCACACCATTAGATTCTACGAAATGTCTTTCCTTTTTGCATAAGCAGTTCATAACCATATCTAGCCAATGTTACCATGGGATACCAACTAGTGCAAATGTTAATTAATTAGAAATGTTTCAGTTGGTGTCAGTTTATTTTAAATCTTTCCCAAATGGACTTATTCTACCTCAAAATTGAATAAAAATATTTTTAATGTACTCGTATAAGAAATATCTTCTGATAATTTTGCAACAGCTCTCCATGGGATATTTTTAATTTTAAATGTAGTAGACTTATTGTAATTATTGAGAATGGAAATAATCAAAACGTAATACAACAACAGAATACACTTTAATGTATATTCTAAAAATTTAAAGTGCTAATCTTAAAAACCAGTGGGGGTTAGACAGAGTTTTAGGTGTAAATAAAATTATTTTGAGAATATTGTTAATTAAAAAAAGAGAAAAAATAAACGATTTGAATTATGAGCGATACGTCTTTTCAAGAATTCGTATGTTGGCATTAACTTTTACCAAGTTTACAATAGTTGGCTCATGGCAGCAATTTTAATAATTTTAATTAAATAAATTTTCAGCTCCTTTGTCAGCTACTAAGTCGGTCTTAAGTAAGCCGAAAGCACTTGTTGATCATTTTAGTTTTTGTGTTTAGTATCAGGTGTCAAAAAAAAAAATGTAAACAGTTAAATATTAATATTACTCTTTTGGCTTGATATTAAAATTATACACTACGAGGGTGCCTGCGGCTGAACCCAGTTAAAATGCAACTCACAACAAGAACAGTCCGTGTCTGAAAAAACGTTTTATTTCATATAAAATATTATTATTATTAAATATCCATTTCAAAACAGCAAACAATGTTGCCAACTGTATTCATAACAAACCTCACTTCTTATATAACTACGGCGGCAACATTTTTCGAGGCAACACAGGGATATTCAAAATGAAAAATAAATTTTTTGTTGTTAAAACTAATTCTAAAGTAATTTTTTTGGGGGGAGGGAAAAACCTAAGCACAACTCATTAACAAGTTTTGGCAATATCATCGGAGAGGAATTGCTGGCATTAACGTTAACCAGCCTATTTTACGCGAAAGTAATTTAAAAAAAATATATACATATAAAATTTTGGAAATTATTAAAAAAAATTAAATAAAAATTGACAATTCAACAAAAAAAAAATTAAATTTTTTTTTAATCTCAGAGAAAAGGAAATTAAAATAGCATTTTTTTTCTAACAAAAAAAAAAAACAACAAAACCAAAGAAAATATATTTACATACATATATTCTGCTGAAAATAAATTCCAGGAAATTATCTATAAATAAAATTAAGGATTTTTTTTCGTATAAATTTAATGTGCATAAATGTACTTGTATAATGCACATACATAAATATTATGAATATTATTTATAAATAGTATGTATGCATTTTAGATATAAACCGATGCTTATCCATACATATATTGCCCTTCTTCCGATTTTATTAATGAATTTAATAATAATGAATTTACTATAAAATCAGCCATAATTGATATCTTCTTGGAAAAGTAAATATTTAATATCGTATCTATAAGTCTGTGGCTTCTCCACAGACCGACACAATGAGTCAAGTGATGACTACAATTTACATGGAAATGATTCAGTCCATTTCAAATGTTTCTATACGTAAATTTTTAATAACTGTGATTTGATCTAAATGCAAATAATTCATTTGGCAGCACATCACACCAACATTGATCGGAATGCATTACAAGTTCATCTACTCTGAAGTCAGTCATCTATACTTGCAGTTTTTTTTATTTTTTATTTTTAGTAATTATTGCCTCCATTTGATATATAAACTGCATTAGACTACTAAAATTGTAATTATTAAAATATATATGTAAATGATAATACAAATTAATTACAATTAAGTAAAAATTAATTAGTCGATTTTTTATTTAAAAGATGCCATTTGAAAATGTCATTTTCCCTCTCACATTTTAACAAAATTACACAACACTTTGTTGTGAAGGATGTTGTTTAAACAAGATTTGTATTATTTATTTTATATCGCAAACATGGATCAGATCATACTCTAGTACAAATATAAATATGTATGTAAATTTACAGAAAAATTATAAAAAAAGACAGGATCTTTTTCTCAAAAATACACAACTTTCACATAAATCATTCATATTCAGGGCTGCCAGATCTAATTGTCAATAAATCATTATGAAGCAACTAAATTATTTTAGTATTTCTTTATTTTCTTTCAATCTTATTTGTTTTTGATGTTTGTATAAATTTTCAGTTCTTTGGATTTAAATTTTTTTTTATTATAAAAAAATTTTCTATTTTATTTTTAAATTCAATATTTTACTACCGTTATGGCTAACTTCTTCAGGAAAATATTAACATTTAAAAAGAATTAAAAAAAATATATATAAATTATTTCAGTTTAAATATTGTGTGATCGTTCAAATAAAAAGAATTGGATTTTTTAGAAATTGGAATTTAGGCAAATTGCTAAATATAATTTTCTATATATATAGAAATGTCATATGATCTGTATATACTTATATACATATGTCTGTATACAGTCCACTATTGACACTATACTAAACTACAATGTATGACTTCTCTCAAGTCGCTTTGCTAACAATAGTATTTATTCTCCCTTTTCAAGGCTTATAAATTACGATACACATTTTCAAAATTACGGATCAGCTTTACATTTATAGAGCAGCAAAGCATCATTCAAAATCGAATTGATTGAAAAAAATTTTAGAAATGAAATCAGTATTTTTTTGTTTTCTTGTCAGCTTTGCCTCATTGCTGAAATAATAGCCAACGTTTCTTAATAATTTAAAAGAACATTCTTTTAAATTAAAAAAAATATTATAATTAAAGATATAAAATTATTAACAAATTTTACATCGGAAACTAGTTTATATTTATAATTTCTTCAAATAGAAATATTATTGAAATTATAAAAGACCAAAGCTTTTGCCAGCTTTTAGTGCATTTCTGAATGATTTCTTGTGCATTGAAGCATGAAATTTTTAAACCAGAATTGACGATGAATTTATTGCTCATTTCTACATGCATTTGATAAAAAAATATACTAAGAAAAAGAAATAAAATTATTAAAAAATTAAAAGAAAGGATGAAAACATTCGGGCCATCTGAATATGAATGAAATAAGTGAGCCATACTTAAGCGGACAGATGGACATTTCCAGCTATAGTGAAGCTTAGCTTAGTGTTTATTGACATTTTGCAAGCAGCAGAAGTTAAAAAAAACTTTCTAATGTATTATTTATATTTCATTTATTATTTAATTTATTATCTATATCGATGGTTTCATATAGACAACATAAGTCTTACGTTACTCTTAGAGTTTTTTTTTAGACATTATGTCTTAAAAGTTATATGAAATGCTGATGCATATGACAAGTTTCGGTTGAAACACATAATAAATTATATATGTATATTTATATTTATAGTTAGATCTTTCCTTATTTATTTATGATTTATAATATTTCGCCAATCTTCCCCACGAAGAAGCTCACATGTTCGGAGAAATGCAAATTAAAAGGCTGAAAAATATAGAATTAAAATATTTTATTTATATTTTAGAAAATATTTCACCTTTTACAAAGTTACCCTACAAAAATTGAATATGAGATACCTCTTTTTCATATTCGACCTTCGATATGTTACCATATATCCATCGATAATTTTAAAAAAAAATTTAAATAATTGCATTTAAAGAAAACAAATAATTCCCAGAAAAATAAGTCAAATGTAAAATTTTGAAAATTGCCAAAAGTGTGGCAACTACTCATAATGATTACCAGTGCCAATCAACAAGAAGAAAAAACACACACACAAAGAAAGATGCACTTGCACTCAATAGCAAACAAACATGAGTAATCAACCACACACGATGAGTAAAGTGCAACAACAACGACGAACAACGACAAGAACAACAACAACAACAATGACTCTCATAATAGAGTTTCGTTATAAATGGGTTATTATTGTATTGTGGCTGGCCGATTTTTTCCTGGTGTTGCCAAAAAGATGAAAACATTGCGATAGTGATGTAGGAGGTGTTAACAGGAGGTTTTTGGTTTTAAACCATAAATAAAGGAAAGGGTGGCACGTTATATAAATTTATGTACTGCATGTTTGTAATCTGTTTAATAAGCAGAGTTTGTTTAGTTTATAGGCATTGATAGCACTTTTTTGTTGTTTCTCGCTCTAAATTCGTATTTGCAGGTTGAACGGAATTTCCCTTCATTTTTTTAATACAATTTTTTTTTTTTTTTTTTTTGAAACAGTTTTGCGGTTTTAAAAATTTTGTCAAGCGTTGACATTTGCAAATTCTTGTCACATATCGAGACATTTGCAGTTATTTTATATTTACTTTTTTTTTTGCATTGTTATTTACCAATATTTGCTGGTTTAGCATTTTAAATTGGTACAAATAACAGAAAATATAAAATGAAATGTTTGTTTTGCATTATTAAAAATTTTTTCAGCTTTTTCTGAAAATCGTCCAAAAGAAGTTGTTTAAAATTCTGAAAAGGTTTAAGAAGTAAAAAAGAAATAAAAAAACTTAACTGCGAGAGTTTTAAATGTCTTATTTTCAATGATGATTATCATAAGTTTGACACAAATTCTTTTACAATAAAGTGTATGTAAAGTAAGTACTAATCGATTTTTGTTGTGAAGAGGAATTTTAATGCAAATTAAATTTCATCTACCGGTATGTTAAGAATAAAGATTTGCTGAAAAGAAAACACCAAATAGGAATGAGCTTGAAAAGTAAAAGTTATAGAGAAACTAAACTATAAGTTGGAAAAAACAATAAAAATAAATAAAAATAATTAAAGAGTTTCAATTATCTATTTAGCACACGATCTAAACGATTGATATGTTTAAAAAAAAAAACCAGTCATTTTAAAAAACTTGTGGTTTGCTGGTTAGTTAAATTTAAAATGTTTAAAAAAAAATTAAAAAATTTTCTAATTTTTCTAATTTGCATTTAAGACTAAAGAGTTTCTTATTTCATTTGCAAAGAAAGCTTTAAATTGTAAAAAAAAAACTTTCCCACACATGTATCTTTACGAAAAGGACTTTGGAAAGTAGCAGTCTTACTCTCCTGAGGACTGGATATGCCAGAAGTTTTTAAAAGCTTTTAACTTGAAAATATTTTATAATTATAATTACAGTACGAACTCGATAAGCGCAACTCTCGATACAAGCAATTTTTCGATTTTTGCAACCCTGTGAAATATAGCATGTAACCTTAAGACATGGAGATTGAAGCCATAGAAATTGAAGGTTCAAATGACAGCGCAGTGGATGATATTCCACCTCCTAAAATAAAAGGATCACTTGCAATTCATGCTTTTAACACACCTGCATTCAGTTTGCTAAGGAAAACGATATTCTAATAAAAGATATCATAGTTCTGAAAGAGGTTCGTGAGACGGCTATTGAATCGATATGTTGAAAAAAAAATAATTTTTTTATAAAAAATATACTTTTTGTTTTCTTAAATCGTTTTGATATATCAATTTTCTAGTTATATATGTAGTTTTCCTCGCTGGTTGCAACATCCTCATTAAGTGCAATTACCTAGATTTCTATTAGTTGCGGTTAGCGAGTTCATACTGTATATAATATATAAAAATAATTCTTCTGGCAAAAAGTCATAATTAGAATTAAATATATATTTGTATATATATATTTTTGTTGTTGTTTTTTTTTTTTGTAAATCGCTAATTTCTTTTTCGAGACTGTAAATATTAATTGAAATTTTGTGCCGCACTATAATTTAAGCAGAACGATAATTCACAGAGGAAACAATACGTTGCTATTTAAAACCATATGCAAAATGTTATGATCGAACCAGTGCCATATATGGAGTTAATTCTTTTTTTCTTATTGTGGCGTTTTTATTTTTGCCTGTTTTTGATTTAGTTGGAGTTTTCTGATTCTCAGGAATGCGAGTGTGACTAAAAAGAAACGACGCAATTTTTTTTTCCTTTTTAAAGTTAAATAAATTAAAATGAGAAACGCAGAAAAATAAAATCAAAAAAAAAAAAAAAAAAGTAGGCAGCAAGAATTCATTGAGAATTCTCAGACTGGGAAATAATAAAAAATCGGACAAAATTAACAATAAAAACAACAGAGTTCAGAAACCAACAAGAACAATAACAATAACAGCTACAACCACACTTTGTTTCTGTAAAGTGATTTTAGTTTTTGTTTTAACAAGTCTAAAGTATGAAATGCATTCAATCTGTGATCTCTGCTGCCGTTGATGGGAATGGCGATGGATGGATTGCAATATGGTGATGTGGTTAGTTGTGGGTACTCGTTTCCTTAACAACTGCATTATATGGAAGATCGAGATATAAACCAGCAACTGAAATAAAAATCACATTCTTTTCAGAAATAACAATTTCACTATTAACACTTAACAAAGAATTTTAAATTTATTTTTTTTATTTTTAAATTTTTTTTTTCTTTTTTTTTGGCTTTTGATCATTTTTGTTTGTGTTACTTTTGGTAACGAGTAGTTTGGCTTTGCAGCAATAAATGTAGGAAGAAGATGTTGTATATTATGCTCGCAATATTGTACAATTTTGGTTATGGTTTGATAAGCAGTAACTTTTTTTTGGGTAATGCACTCATACTAACGTCTTCTATCAGCGGTCATTTTATTCGATTACATATAGAGCTGTTTTCTTTGTCTTAATATCTGTTGCTTTCTGTTATTCTTTTTATAAATTATTTTCCAACTATTTACCACTTAAAGTGGTCTGGTGTGCAACATTGTAGTTACTGAGGCGTATCGACAAAGAAGACGACTACGACGACGACGATGACGGCAGGAAAAAAACCCAAAAGCAACCCAAACAAATACTAAAAAAAAAAACATTGTACACATAACTTTTGATCAGAAAAAAATTTACATTTTGAGCAGTTATAGTTTTTGTAATTACAGAAAAATACAAAAAAAAAAAAAACGCAAAAAAAGTAACGATTTTTTTTCTTTTTTTTTAAATAAAATATTGAGGAATAAAAATTAAATTGAAGTGAAAATTCCATAACAAGTGCTTTGAAGTAAATTGCCAGCGTGGTTGGGTAACAAAACAACTGGAGGATATTTGCATATGAATATGGTTACTCAACTGTTTAAACAGATCGTTAAACGTTAAAATTAAATATCAAAAGAAAAAAAGAGGAATGCAAATTTATTACTATTTTACTTGACACAACGAATTCCTTGTATAATCTAAAGCAAAAAAAAAAACCAAAAAGAAAAAAACCAAAAAGAAAAAAAGAAAAAAAGAATTAAATAAAAAAATTTTAAGATCATCGAATCGAAGTAAAAATTTTTTAAAATGCACCTCGTGACTTTTGCAAGTAACTGATATTAAACGGATAAAACAGATTTTTTTGCAACTAAAACTTATTATTTAAAATATTTTCTCAGGCGGGTCTAGGGAAAATTGGTTATATATATCCAGCTTGAATATAGCCAGCTTTATTACTTAAAAGTAACCGGTTACCTGGCCAAGTAACTAATACCTTTAACTTATATTTATATGGATTTTTGTCTTAATTTTTTAAACTTGATTGAAGAAGCTTAAGGTTACATCTTTAAAAATTAGTTACAAGATTAAGGATGAGCATTCGAAAAGAATGCTTAAATGATTACATAATTTGTTTAAAGTTTGTTATATATATGTATGTCATCACTACCAACAAAAATTGACAACCAAATCATCTCTAAGTAAATCACTGAAAACCCTACTGCTTGCGCGCTAGTTCTGCACTAAAGCTTTATTGATAAGAAAGCTGTGGAGCTTTCAGTAACGACAAGCAATCGTTTAAGGCATACAATAGTCATATGTTTCATTACAAATAAGCATGACTATATGTGGCCCTGAACAAATTTTTCAGACAAAAAATTAGTGGTTAGTTTTTATATTAAGCAATTATAAGTCCCTGTTCACACTTGCAATTTTGTTGCATCAATTTTTGTTTTTTTTCAGATGAAAGAGATATGAAACTTGGGGAGGGGTACCGAGTTTCATGTACTCTGCAATTATGTTTTGCTTTGCAATTCTCACTAAGAACAAGAGAAAAGAAGGCATACGAAATACAAAAATTGCAATACTAATGTGGACACTATTGCAATTTCAAAGCAGAATTTCAAAAAATTGCAAGCAACAAGATTGCAAAGTGTGGACGGGGACTAAAAAACTCTAATATCTCTAGATTTTGGTAACAAGATCTTTTATAATTAATTACTGAAAACAGCTGCAGATTTTTTTTTTAGCAAATTCCTTTCGTTGCAAACATTCCCTTTCTCTCTCTCTCTCTTTCCTAGTTTTCAAAGCAGCTACCACCAATAAGAATTCATTTAGATTACTGCTGGGGAATTTCTCACGGAGAAAAAGTCCATTTACTCTTGTGCTTTTAATTTCTCAAATTAGCATTAAATAAGAATAATTTAAGATTTTATCAAGAAGTAAATGGGAATTTTCACATTAAAGTGAAAATATTTGCAAATTTTGTATAAAAGTAAATTTTTTTGGTGTAACTAAAACTTATTGTAGCCAATTAAAATTAAGAAAACTGTTTTTATAATTTTTTTTTTTGGAATATGGATCTAACGCTTAAGATTAATAACATAATCTGGAACTGGATGGAACTCGTATGTTTTATCCAGACTGGATTCATATGAATGCAGACTAAATTGATGACTCTAAAAAGTAGAAGGACAATGCTAAGTCTCATGTTTCTGTATAGGATTCTGATTTCTTAATGTCCCTGATCTCTTAATGTCACTCGTAACTTCCAGCTGTTAAATTTGAAATATTTTCGCTCGCTTTACGCTAATGATTCATGATAATGATTCTTTTCGACATCTTTACTTAAATTTTAATAATCATTTATCGGTTAATTGATTTATCTGAGAGTAACGATATCTTAAAAAGAAAAATTTTGTTCTATTTTTAAATCATTAAGGTAATTCATTGCTCAATGTTTTTTATTACTGTAATCTGTAAGGACCTAAATAAATAATAATAATTAGTGGAACGCCTTTCAGAAAGAATTACTTCCTAGACTTTTTTCAATAGATTTTTTAAAAATAATCGTACAAGCCAATACTCGAATTCTTACAAGGAATAAAATCTCGATTGGTTTTTCTCTAAATGCAATATAGAACATTTTTAAAAAAAAGGGGGCGGACACAGGAAAAAGTCATGTATTAAAAATTGGCAAGAGAATAAGGATTTCTTTGCAAAAATCCTTCCCAGCAATAGAAAATATTATTATTTCTCTGAACATTAATTCAGAACGTTACGTGTCACATATTCAAATAATGGGAATTCAAGAAATTAAAAGAAAAAATTTTTTACCACTTTACAAAAGCCGATTATACATATATATATTTTTTGGAAATTCATTAAAATTATCCACTAAGACTGTAAAATATTTTATAAGTATAGTTTGATTTATTCCATTTGGATTCGAAACCTTTTCATTTATTAAATTCTTTTCACTACGAATGTGAATGCAGTCCGAACTCGCACTCGAAATGCTTTTTTAAATAAATTATTTTATTATAATACAAATTTAATTGAGCCAAGAGATCCAATTTGATGCAAGAAATGATAACAATTAACTTTATTTCATTCAATATTAAACGAAGCGAAGCGGTTAATCTTGAGAAGTATCGACATACTTACTGCTTATTGAATTAAATAGATTTAATTGTTATCATTTTTTGTATCAAACTTGAGGGCTCCCCACCTCAACTCAATTAAATAAAAATGTCGCATAATAAATTATATTCAGCTTTTTTGAAATTATTTTATTAAATTACAAAATTTTTGGAGAGCATGATAATTTTTAAAAAGGAAATCTACCAGTTCAACCAGACAACAAAACTGGCATACCTTGATATTTCTGAGCCGCCACACACCCGCATTAACATGCAAATGCATTCCACTATAATTTTTTAATTTTAAAGATTTTTCTTTGGTTTTTTTTCATTTTTTTTTTTTTTTTTAGTAACATCTTAGTTAAGCTAAGAAAATATTTAAATAAAAACTTTTACTTCGGCTCTCATAAATTTTGTATTAACATTTCATTTCGATATATTTTAATTTCACTTTCATATCCAATTCTGTCACAAAGAATTAGCATTTTACGAAATTTCAACTATTGTATCAAACGCCCCCTCTTCTCTACTAATTTACAAAATAGTTAACCGACCAAAAACCTTTCCGAGCCTTTGATAAGAATGCATTTAGAAAACAAAACCGCTACCGAATTTCTCACGCAGCGAAAACGCTTTTACTCTTCTTCTGTCTTTAATTTCTCAAATTACCATTAAATAACAATAATTTAAGATTTTAAAATGCTAATTATAGAGATATAAACAAATTAATGGGACTATTTTACCTTAAAATGTAAATATTTGCAAAAATTAATCCACATCAAGTTAGACAATAGAAAACGTTGCGGCAAGAAAATTTCAAGAGAGCTTGGAAAGAAAAAATTTCACTTTTTATACAGTTTAAATTTATTATAAGTATTTTGGTTTTTTTTTTAAAACAAATTCACAAAGATATTTTTCTGTTATCGAAATAACAAACTATTTCATTTCAAACACACTTTTATTACTTCATAAAAACTTGAAACGATATTTAAACTTGATTTTCGTTTTTAAATTATTTTAACTGAAGACTTTTTTTATATTTTCTTAGTTCCAGAAATGGATTCTGATTGCTTAATATTTGAAGTTGAGAAAAAGTTTTTTTTTTTATATATATACATATATATTTTATTAAGAAAAGTTCGTTTATAAATTTTATTTATTTTTTTTTAAGAGTTCACAATGCCGCCTTTAAAACACTAAACAACCTTTTAAATCGATCACTAAAATAAGACTGAATGTTGGTTGAACAAACAGGCCTTCAAAATGAATTGTAGAAGCAGGTTTTTTGCCAAGAGAGAGCAGCATTTGATAATGTTGCGCTCACTAATACACTCTCTCTTTTACAATTTCGAACTGAAACAAAAGCGAGTGATATTGAGCAACAAGAGTGATACGGGAACGCTTTGGTAAGTGAACCATGTAAAATGAACACTTTGCTCAATGACTAATTTACCAAAAAAAAAAAAAAGAAAAAAAAACACCGAACCATATGTTTCAATACCACATTGTTAAAAAAAAAAATTATTTAATAGAAAATTAAGTAATTAATTTGCAGTTTGTCCAGTTAAGTCACTAAAGTCACAGAAGTCACTTCAGACTTCAGCAAAATCTTTCTCTTATTTTCCATGTTCAAAAATGCATTTCCATTTATTTCCAATAGACAAAAAAGAATCTTTCAAATTGTTTTAAAAAAAGCTTTTTAGCTTTTCCTAGTGAGTTATTAAACGTCTTGTATAGAATTAATATCAAGGATAAGCCATAATACTAATAACCGTTCCATTATATCCTAAAACCATTTACCAGTATGTATTTCTAGTTTAAAATTAATTCCGGTAATTTTATTTTCAGTTATTTCATCTTCAGTAATGCAAACACTTATTTGACTCACTGTACATTATTAAAAAATGCATAGTGTTCACCTTTAATGGCATCCAAAATACTATATAAATATGTATGTATATAAATTACTATATGCTGACCAAATGTATAGCGGTACAAAATTGTATTCCATTCTAAAAAAGTCATCCACAGTCCGCAAACTCACTTCTCCAATCATTATATAGAAAACTGACAAGGCCATCTGCTAACGAACGCATCTTGTTTCCAATAAGACTACACAATCTTCAATCATTTTCTTCTTTATCTATAAACAAATAAAGATTGTGAGAGCTGAGCTGTACTTGGATTGTGAGTCCGGATATATATTTTTTTTAGAGACCTGCAAGAAGTACGCATGCTAACAACAATCATTTTACACTCTACTTTGTGTGTTTAAGTGCAATATTTTACCATGAAGTGATTTGTTATGTAGAAACTGTTTCTTAGGTACAGATATGACTATAGTCGAACTCCTAAGACTACAGCGTATATAATAAACATGCAAACGCCTCTGATTTGTTATTGTCAAAAAAAAAATTGACAAAATAAAAATATTTGTCAACTCAATACAACTTTATTTTATATTTTTAAATTATCAAATTCTCATTTTTTTGCACTAATTGTGTTGTTTTCAATTATTTAAATTTTGAACAGCTGATGGTCTTTAAATTTATCTACTATTTACTGCATCAACAAAAAAAACTTCTCAAATTTTAAGTATAGAAATATATTTTTTTCGCATGGATTCTTTATTTAAAGCAACTATTCAATATCTCCTCCTAAATCGAACAAATTGTCAAAAAGTATTATAATATACATATATGACATGCTAGAAAATTATGACTGTCTACTCTAAAATGCACAAGCATGTCTATTCGATTCTTTGACAAGTTGCACGATTTCCAAAAAAATTTTAGAAATTTGTATAAAATGACAGTTTTTATGAGATCATGGGAGAATTTTTATCTAACACTATAACACTTAGAACTTCATTTTTATACTGATTGCTGAAAGTTTTGGTAAATCGTAGAACTCTGCAGAATATTGAATACTGGCCTTTAGCGGAATACCAAATCAAAGAAATAAACAAAAAAAAAAAAAACAACTTCTATACAAGTTTCGTTTCTGAAATACCTATTATTACGTTAAAATTTGCTTTTGCATCCAGTTGCTTGGCAACTCTGGAAGTTTTGGTATCTTCTCCTTTTTCCTATACATTTTTCATGTTGAAGTCCATTTTTGGCAAATTCAAAAAATGCCAAAAATAGACTAAAAAAGTTTTTTTTCATGTTTATATGAGAGCTGTCATTTTGTCGAAAACACATTTATGCGACAATACGTCTACTTTTCAGGGGCTATAATGAACAGAAATTATGCTGCAAAGGCATGATAAAGAGAGTTTACACTTGCTTGATCTCATTTAGCAGAAAATAACATCGCAGTACAGACACTTGGGTTTCCATTTCTATATAAAGAGAGCGGATGCATGGTTAATGCAGCAGCGTTACTGGCCATGTAAAGTCATCATGTTGTTACTCTTTGCAGTTCACTACTATTTATTGCTGCATCCAAAGTGTGCTTGTGTGTTTGCTCAAAAATTATTTCACTTTAAGCAATAAAAACAAAAATTTGTTTACATTTTTACAAAGTTGTTGTTGCTGTTGTTGCTATTGAAATTGTTGTTTTTTAATTAATGACGGTTACACACATGTAAACACCTTAATGTGAGGCAAACACAAAATACAACAACAAGTGACCATATTAAAATGACAATTTTCTTAAGCTCGTTGTTTTTATTGTCACACACGTAAACGATTTTGTTTTTGTCTTTGTTTTTGTTTTTGTTTTGAATAATTTTTAAGTGCTGGGAAACGCTCTCTTACAATTTAGTTTTATACAATAAAAAGTGGCAATTTAGTTATTGATTTATCAATAATATTAATTTTTAACGATGTGTTTTTATATGTTAGGAAATTATGTTAATATTATTTTACACCCCATTATTTTATCTACAAAAGGAATGGATGGGAGATGGGAATACATTAAAATATTTATAAGTACATGCTTAAAAAGTAGTAATAACAGCTCATAAACTCTAGTTTAAATATGCATATGTGTATGTACGGATGTGTGTGTATATAATGCGAAAAAGACTAAATTTGAAAAGAGGGGAAGAAATCTCAGATGTAAATGTGTGACTGTGAAGTGGAAAATTTATTACTTCAGAGGGTAATAAATGAAATTAATAAAATACTTTGAACCAATACACGTACGTGCACACATCCATATATACATATGTACATATGTATATGTATGTATATAGAAATGTTTTCCTTGCGGTTGTCAATAATATATTGATGGCAAAATTTACTGTAATTAATTTTGCTATTAAATAATAAAAATATTGTTTTAATATATTTTGTAATAATAAACAGGAACACAAAAAAAAAACCGCTGCACTTTATGATAACCCCATAACGAACCTCGTACTTTCAATTCAAACAATAAGAAACCGTTTGGGTATTAATGTGGCCCATAAGAATAGGAAAAATATTTTTACCTTGTCAAAAGTTAGAAACCAAATTTTTTTTTTGTTAAAATGTAACAGTTTCTCTGAATATAGAAGGTGTTTCGAAGCATCTGAGAAGGTTCAAAGTTTCGTATGAAACGGGTATTACAACTCTGTGTACTACAAATAAATTAATTTCCAAAATCACATGGAGTTTCCATGGCCAAATCCACCAATCCATACATACACTGACTCAAATAAGTCTCCGTACAAGTAACTACATTTTAATAAAAATGGTGTATTTACCGCGAAATTAAAGGTAGATGTCAAAAAATTTTTCTAAATAAAAGATATTAAATTATATTTTACTAGTCTGTATTTATTTTTTTTCCTATTTGGTAAACCTACGAGAAATTGAAGTAAATATTCAGCAACTCTGTTTTTTACGCCAAAAAAGTCTCCGTACAATGAGTGTTTTTTTAAAGTACCGGGCTTTTTTTTTGTAGACAACAGGTTCCTATACTAATAAAAGTAATTTTGGCTACTTTTACTTGTGTTTTCGTAAACGTTAGAACAAAAAATAAAGATTAAAATAGTTATGGACAACAAAAATAAAAAGATTTCAATGGACACTAAAAAAATTATAATAAACTTGAAAAAGGATGGAAAAAGTTTATCCGAAATCGCAAAAACAGTTAAAAGACCTCCCTCGTCTATTCAATATGTTGTTCAGCAATTCGAAAAAACCAAAACAATTGCTAATAAACCAAGATCTGGTCGTCCAAGGAAGATTGAACTTTGTTTGGAGAAGAGAATTGTCCGAACTGTGAATGAAAATCCTAAAATTAGTGCGTGCGTTATTGCTGGAAATCTACAATATACTGATGGAATAATTGTCGACCATCAAACGGTAAGAAATTGTCTTAAAAGAAATGGATACAATGGTCGAGTGAGCCGCAGGAAGCCGTATGTTCGAAAAGCTAATATGGAAAAGAGATTGGAGTACGCCCTCGAGAACATTGATAAGGATTTTTCGTATTGTGATCAAGTTATTTTTAGCGATGAAAGTAAATTCAATATTTTTGGGTCAGATGGAAGGAAAATGGTATGGAGAAAGTCGAATACTGAAATGGATCCAAAAAATTTGACACCAACTATAAAGCATGGAGGCGGCAATGTAATGGTATGGGGTTGTATGGCTTCATCAGGAGTAGGAAACCTAGTTTTCATTGAGAATACAATGGATAAACTAGCATATTTAAATATACTAAAAGAAAATTTAAAGGAAAGTGCAAACAAGTTGGGTATGGGACGTTTATATTACTTTCAACATGACAACGACCCCAAACACACCTCTGGAGTGGTAAAGGAATGGCTGCTCTACCATGTTCCAAGGAAATTGAATCATCCACCTTAATCGCCAGATCTCAACCCGATAGAGCACTTATGGGATCACTTGGAAAAAAAAATTTGCCAGCACAACATAACAAACAAAAACCAACTAAAAAACGTTATAAGGGAGGAGTGGGAAAAAATTGACCAACAAATTACAACAAAGCTTGTTCATTCCATGAAAAATCGTTTAAACTCCGTAATTAATAATAAAGGTGGACCAACGACGTACTAATAGTTTGTTAGTATCATACCAGCTTAATATGTTGACATTTTCATGAATAATAATTTGCTGTACGGAGACTTTTTTGGCCCTTTATTTTGTGCAATCAATTAAATTGAATGAATTTTCCGTTCTTTTATATGAATATAGTTTATGTTTTTTAAAAAATAAATTACTTACAAATGCACTTTTGCAATAAAATATAATTTGACACCTTCAAGCTTTTATTGTTTTTATAATTCTAACAGTTTTGTAATACTAGTCGTTGTACGGAGACTTATTTGAGTCAGTGTATGTACATGTGTATGTATGTGTAGATGTTTAAACTTGAAATTTTTCCATAATCAACTTTTAGGGTTACTTTTCGATCTGTACACTTTTAGTTTTAATTGCATTTTGTACAATAAAGCCAACCATTTAACAATGAGCCCGCTTTATTCTTTTTTCCTATATTAGCATTTATAGCACTCTTTAATTTTAATTCTTTTTAATTTACATATAACTACAAACGGACATATAATAAACTTTTCGTGTGAATTATGTGGGATGTTTTTAAATGTAGTACGATGCAGCAAGTTATAAATCGTGACACACTGTGTAAGCGCTGCAGCGGTAATGGATTTTATGTTTTACACTTTTCAATAGTCGTTTCATAATTTTTTTCAGTAAGCAATAATATTTTATGGAAACATTTTCTTTTGATATTAAGCGAGATTAATTAATTATTAAAGGCCTGATTCACTATTCAACACGATCGCATGAATCATTCACAAGAAAATCTCATAGAAAAGTAAACGAATTTAAAAAATTATTTTGAAATTACGTTATATTGGTGCTGGCACAAATTTTATTTTGCCTCAGCTGATTACAGTGTTGCATTTTTAGTTTTTTTTTTTTTTTTTAAATCAACTCTACATCGAAAGCTTTCGTTTTGTTAGCAGAAAAACATCTAAAGTCTGGGTAGAAATCAAAGCTGCCTACGAAGCTGGCCAAAGTCCAGACTATCATACTTGCTGGCAGCCATGCTCCGCCTGACATGATAGGATAATGAATCAGGCACCAAGGTATTATTACAAATTCATATAATATAATAAATATTTTACAAATTCAAGTTCAATGAATTCGATGGCTTGCAGACTTGGTGGCAATATGTACGCATGAGAATGAGTGCATCCTGTCCAGGGTTCATTAAACCGTTATCTTCAAAATTCAATTACATTATTAATTTAAATAACCGCTTCATGTTGTAAGATTTATTCTAAGAGAAAAGCTTTTTACTTTTTCCAAGAACTTTTTTTCAATGTTAATTTTAACTTTCCAAAATTTTTCTTTTTTATATTGTTATAATGAAAACGTAAGTCGTTATTACGAAACGTCCTACTGTAGAACTGTTACCAATATTTTTAATTAATTTTGCTGTGACACTATAACAGTAAAATCGTTAGAAAACTTAATTTGCAAATTCGTTTCTTTATAATTTATATCAAAATTATGCGATTTTTCTTGAATACCCGCGGCGAAAAGTCTTTAAATTACTTATAGGCTTTGAGTTCTTTTGTTTTGTTTGAATCTTTTCACCTCAATTTAGAAAAAATCTACTAAATTTTGCGCTATTTACTTAAATTTATTGCCGTGCTTTATTTATTATTATTTATTTTTAAGACTGACCATAAAATTTAAGCTTTATTTTCAATTAGCTTTAAGATTTTTGCACAGATTTTTTCTTAAGAGGTGCAATACTTTTCCTAAAATATAAAAAATTTCTATCTCAAAATCATATTTCAAATTTATTAACTATTGTTATTGAGATTTTTTCAATACCAAAAAAACAAAAAAATGTTAAATTAAATAAATGAAAATTTAAAAAATATCTGTTGTGTATAAATTGTTGAAACAAAAAGCCCCCATAAACTTAATCTGAAATTCAAAGTTTAGCATTTAATACTTTAATGATCTTTTAACCATAAAATGCCTTTGTAACACTTTAAAGTATTTCGCAAATGGAAATAAATATAAAAAAAACAAAAAAAAAAAGTGTATAAACAATTGTGGTTACAATAAGGTTAATATTTATTAAGTTGTCTAAAACTTGAAGAAAAAACGTTAACGAGTCATGGAAATTGCATTTAAGTAATTTTTTTTTTTATTTTTATTTAAAACAACTGTTTAGATTGGAATGTGTTTCTTAAAGGAATTATCTTGCCTACAATTGGTTTCATGCAATTTGGGTTAATAAAATTAAATATTTTTGTTTTATTTTTAGAAGGTCTTGTTGCCCAAATTCTTCTGAACGATTTCTTTTTTAAATGAAACAGTTAAATATGCTGCAGTGCAATTGTGTACTTCATTAGCAGTTCAAGTTACTTAAAAGAAATTTAAGAGCTTCAAGCTCTTTTAAGAGCTTTTCATGTAAGAAAAGGCCATGCAACTGATATTCATTTATTAAAACCAAGCGGCGTACTTCCCTGCCCTAAAGGTAGGAATGCACATATGCACGTGCTTATCAAAAAATTAAAAAAAAAAATCTCGACAGTTTTCAGCGCTCCCATAAACTCATTTTGAAAAATAGCGTCCTTCAAAAATAATCATTTTAAAATTTAAGGAATAGCGATTTTATAATTCTCAAGCTCTAGAATAGTCATTTAGTGTCTGTCTTTTTAGCTAATTAGATATTAATTGCACAACTAACAAAAATAGTGTAAACACCAATGATGTAGATATAGAAGATTAAACAGAAATACAACTTTGTTTTTTTTTTGACAGTGGAGGAATTTGTAATTCAACTAACGATATACATATATAATTTTTTTCATTTTTTTTTTTCTTATATAAAATTATTTAATATTATTTTTTTCAATATTTCCTTAAGGAAAATTTTTTTGAAAAAGTAAAGCTCTTTCCATTTGAAAACTAAACAAAAAGCTCAATGATAAATAATAATAAAATAAGATATGTAAAATTAAGAAAAATTGCACAATATACATATATGAATATTTCGCTCTGCTATTGTGTACGTGAAGTTGTCAAACCCAGTTGCCAGGAATTATTAGCTTTGCTCATGCCAGCGATGGAAAGTTTGTGCTACTTTGACATTTCCAGCTACCTCGTTGAAGTCCATGTCAGTTTCTCAAGGCTTTACTTTTTTTCTTTTTTTTGTAATAAATGCATATTAAACAGCATTTCTTGATGCCAAATAATAATCATTAATAAAAGTTGTATAAAATATTTGTGATTTATGAGTTTTCCTCAATAAATCAATCAAAATAAAATATTTAAATTAAAAATGTAAATACGTAAATGCAGAAATAATAAAACACCAATAAATAGACAATATATTTCTTTTTTCCAAGAATTAAATCAAAGCAATTACATTGCCGTACTGGCGATACTGAACAGAGTGACTAACCTGGACAGCTAGAGCTGCTGCTGATATTGATAACTTTAGTGAAGCGGCGGCAAACTTCTAACGGCCATAAAGACAAGAAAATATATTTAAATAATGCACAAATAAGAAATTCTCAACCAGCGGAGAAAAATCAACAAATATAATGGCAATCACAAGTAACAGCAACAGATGGAGAATAAAAAAAAGAAGAGGCAGAAGAAGAAGAAGAAGGAAATGAAAATGCGTCAAAACTGTGCATTAAAGTGACAACAATAAATTAACAGGAAATTTCTCTCTTCTTCAAGTGACGGCCACACATGCCGGCTATTTGTAAATAAATTTACGATTTTAATTAAAGAATAACACTCTGATTGCAGAAATAATTTATTTAATATTACAAACAAACAAACAAAAAAAAAATAAACACACAATAACAATAAAGTAGCAAAACATAATTGTTTATTGAATTAAATTATCGATTTTCTTTGGTCTCATCTGTACGAAAGAGTGAAATTTTTAAAATTCAATATTAAGAATTATTTATGGTTAAAACTGGCAAGTGAAAGTTTCTAGAAATTGATTATTATTATTTCTTTCCAGATTTCCTTAAAAGCTCATGCAGCAAAAAAAAAAAAAAAAAAAATTATTAATAATGGCCTTTTTTAATTTACAAAAATGTAAATAACTAAAAAAATAATCTAGATTTATTAATATCATTCATAACTGTCTTTTCCACAGCTTTAACAAATTATAACTTAAAACTTATAAATATTAATTGTGAAAAAATATTTTCTTAGAATTATGGGAAAGGGGTTCACAACTGGAAAACACATATGTATGGCCCATAAGCTGGAAGTTATTCAAGTCTTAAGAACTGGTAAAGGCTAATTGCACTAGCAGATTTCGGTGGTCGCCACACCATGTGGTTCTTTCTAATAACCATTAAAACAAATTATATAATTATAAATAATCGTAAGAAGAGTTGAAAAATAAAAAAAAATAATAACAAAAAAAAAGAATAAAAATATGCAGCAACTGAGAAAATTAGCTTTTTTTTTTTTTTGTATCAAAAAATAATTAATTAATATTCTCGCACAGAAATAACTATTAAAGGGAAATTGGAAAAATATTTCTTAAAGCGAACTTTAAGCCGCTTTAATAATTATTTAAAGTTCAAACTATTAAAATGGGAAAGAAAAGAAACAACATTTTTTTAAAGCTGCCAAGTAAACATATTCATTATTATAACCCTCAGCATCAAAAAAGTATATCAGTATATACATATTATATACTATAAATATAATATAAATTAAAACAACGTAAAGAAATTCTAAGCAATTTTTAGACGACTTTTTCATTCTGGCGATTTTTTTTTAATATATTAATAATATTATTATTTTTTCTATATATTTTTTCTATATATATATATATATATATATTAAGTATATATACATATATATTAAGTATATATACATATATATTAAGTATATATACATATATATTAAGTATATATACATATATATTAAGTATATATACATATATATTAAGAAAATGTGTATGTATCAAGTATATACATCGTGGATCCATGTAAGAAGAGAAGTTCAGTGAGCTTTGTCCGTCTGTCCCTCTGTCCCTCTGTCTACCCCTGAAATTTTGCATACATTTAGCTTACAACGAAGAATTTGCTGAGAATATGTTGAGAACCTACAAAATCGGCTAAAAAATAAAAGAAATATAGCCACAAAAATATATATATATTTTTTCAACTAATTCAACCTACAAAGCTTTCAGCTTGTCAACAGGAAAACACGAAGACTTTAGACGGGAATCGAACCCGTGGCGTCCGCTTTAGTAGGATATTAGCCATCGCATTTGCTTTCTGTTAAATATATCGCTAATAGTGTGCACTTTAAATGCTTGACACTCTGTCCATCTGTCTGGCCGTGAAATTTTGCATGCATTTAGCTTACAACGAAGAAAATCGGCTAAAAAATAAAAGAAATATAGCCACAAAAATATATATATATATATGTTTTTTTTAACTAATTCAACCTGCAAAGGTTTCAGCTTGTCAACAGGAAAACACAAAGACTTTAGACGGGAATCGAAACCGCGTCGTCCGCTTTAGTAGGCTATTAGCCATCGTATTTGCTCCCAGTCAAATATATCGCTAATTGTAGCCACTTTAAATGCAATTGCTTGACACATTCTTTTGCCAAAAAAATTTTATTACATTTTTCTTTTCAACAATTTCAGCGATAATTATTTCAATTAAAAAAATTATTGCATTCTTCAATATGTGAAATTTGAATAATTTTAGCAAAAATAAATTGTGGCATGTTTGTAGAAGATATTTGAAAATTTTTTTAAAATTTTTATGTGCTTTTATAATGCCGTTACTTAACCTTAAGATCTTTTCCTTTAAACTTGCCAACTACTTTCAGGGAGGTGGTACCCACTTCACCAATTAAGTTAAATGAAAAAGAAGAAAAATAATGCCAGGCCAGCACTCTCGTTACCAGTACATATATTCTGCAAGAGGTGGAGAGGTGGAGAGATGGAGAGGTGGAGAGGTGGTATGTTAATTTATGTTTTAACAGCCTTAAAACACAGTTAAAGAACCTTTTTTTTTATTGCGCGCAGAAACAGCAAAAAAAAAAAAGAAAAAAAATTAGAAAGTCCTACTAAAGATCTATAAATTGAAGGTGTTTTTGTCGTTGTTTAAGCTTGATTAAAGCTATAAGGAAGACACACCTTGGCTGGGAAACGGCTACAAAAATCTCAATAAAATATAGTTTTAAAGCGACTTAAGAATATTTAACAAGTTTAAGGCAGTTCTTGTTTTTTCCCCCATACTCGTAGAGGCAGCAAATATGGCATTATTATAATTTAAATCAATTGCAAAAACAAAAAAAAAAAAAAAAAAAAAAGCCAGCAAGCGAGAGAGAAAAGCCTTAGAGGTTTGTGTTATAAATTGTTTGAAAAGAGAACAGACAATTCACAATCACCGCTAAGCAACTGATTGTGCAGCCCGATGTTGCTGGTTGGTAATGTAGACAGATAGCTATGGGATGGGCTTCATGATTTATTTAACTATTTTATTATTAGGTAATTTTATTTTCCATCATGAAGTTTAAGTTGTAACAAGTGTCGCCCGCTTGTGTGTTTTCAAATGATCTATTTCAATAGTTAATTAAATGTTGATTTTAGGGGTTTCCAGATTTTGACATTTTGAAAAATGGTCAAAATGTCAAAACGAATTTTAGAACGATATTTAAAAGATTTTTAAGTTAAGAGCCGTAAAACAAAGATATTATTCGAGTTAAATCGAAACAAGGCTAACTAAAAATAATGTTAGAGCGTAAAAAAAAAACATAATTAAATATCAACGAAAAAAGTTTGGCTATAAATGTGTTTAAGCATAAAATGTTTTTTAATTTATTTATTTTTGACTATTTATAAAGGGAGCGGTCATTTTATTAAATCATGTTTAATAAGTTAGTCTTCTGTTAATTTTACTATGGCTCAATAAAAACCAAATGATTATATTTAACTCTTTAAAAGCTTTTAATAATGTTCAGCAGAAACATGGGCACAGCTGAGCTAGAGGGAAGGAGAAGAAAATCACATCTGGCACACTTCAAAAAAAAAAAAAAAAAAAAAATATGGTTACTTTTCGTATCTTTTGCGGCAGCGAATAAAGAAAGTATTTAACAAGAGGCAGATTCAAATCTTAAAAATCGAATAGCAAAAAGTATGTCATACGATTTCTATCAAATTTCCAATTAGTTTTAAAAATGCAGCAGTTTAAATGTATGCCCTCAACATCATTGGAATGTCATCTTCAATATCGGACAAATAAGAGTTTGATAATCCCTTTTGAAAAACAAAATTAAAACTGAAGTTTCACAATAATATAATTGGTTATTTTTAAAAGTAATCGCATTTAAATATTAACATAAGTAAAATTTGTGAAAGCTTTTTTAAATACTTAAAAAAGTGCCCTCGTAGGCGAATGAATATCGCATAGGCTACTAAACTGAAGGTCGAGGGTTCGATACCTGCCTAGACTCTAAATGTTTTCCTTTGGAAAAACCGAAAGCTTTAGAGCTTAAGTTAAAAACAAAAAAGAGTAATAAAACAATTAGTTCATAAATTATTATATGAAGAAAATTTTCAATTCAATTTCATCTCAAAAGCTGCAAAGTGTAATAATTCCTAAGAAAGAAAAGAGTAACCGATCCGATTTTTATATAGAAAAAAATTTGTTTAGCTACAATGTTACAAACCTTATATCAAACACTGTATGATCTCATCTTTGTTACGTAACAAAAGATATACATATACACTTTAAAGGTAACCTATTGAGTAATCGATTACCTTAGGCAGTTACAAGAAAATGGCTCTACACCTTTCAAAGAGTGAAGTGGAATGTTAACTGCTTATTTATTATTTATTTACTGATTATACAATTTTTAAATTCATCATACTCTATTAATAATAGAATATTTGTGGCCTATTAAAGCTCAATTTCAAAACACTGTAAATTATTATTAAGCAGTAGGTGTAATAGGATTAAATGAATAATAATTTATTATATTAAATATTATAAATGATATAAAAAAAAAAAATAAATATGTGTAGTCATGTAATTGGAGCCATTTGTGGCATTAAAAAAAAAGATTCAATTTGCATAATTCAGTTTGACAAACTGATTTTATAATACTATAAACAGAGTTTTTCATAAGAAATAATTTATAATTTCCTATTAAGGAGTTTAAAGGACCACTAGTAGTACCAGCTTGTCGTTCTCTAATATAAATTCATTTAATAAAATTTTTTATAGCCAATATTTCTATTACAATAAGTATAAATCTAAGACGGTTCGAATATTGGCACAAAAATAGTCCTAGTCGATTTTTAATCCTTCAGGAGTTGCACAGCAAGGAATTACATCTATTGCTCTCTTGCTCTCGCGAATCAACGACTTGAAAGACAGTCATTTCATATTTTCCGGCCAAATAGTTCTGTTTTTCCTACGCAATTTCTTAAAATTTTTCATTTATTTTTAATTTAAAAAATTAGCCGGTTATTTTCCCATAAAACATGTCCTCTTTTGTAAAGAGGGAAAGTTAACTTGAAGCCTCAAAGCAGACATTTTATATGACGAACATTTTAAAGATCAAAAACAAAACTGTTATTCGTAAAAAAAATTAAAAAAAAAATTAAAAAAAAATAAATAATAAATAAAAAATAAAAATAAATAAAATATTTTGGTTTGTAACTAAAAATTTAAAGCAAAATATTTTGAAAATCATCTTCCGCTCAATAACAAATATTTTTTTGAAAAATCCTATTTGTATAAAACTGACTTACAAAAGTCTCATAATTTAAGCTTTTAGCATTAAATTTTGCTTAATATCGTAGACATTAAGTTAATGGCTGGCAAATATTTAAACAGTTTTATGTCATGAAAATCAGTCCCACATTTTTTTATTAGTTTTTTAAAATTTTCTTTTTTAAAATAATCTATTTTTAAATTTTTTAAAAAAATTTTCATATAATTATTTTTATTAAATTTAATAATTTTTAAAGAAGTTACGCACAGCGGTAACGAAGAATTGCAAATAAAAACATTTTTTTTTATTAGACAAAAAAAAATTAAAGTGGATAAAATAAAATAAGAATATTTATTTTTTTTTTCTTAAAAGCCACTTTTATTTGGCAACTGCTTTAAGTGGATAAAATAAAAAAAATATTTATTTTTTATATTTATTTCTTTTACTTATTTTTTTTTATTTTTAATTATTTTTTTTATTTTTATTTATTTTTTACTTATTTATTAATTTTTTTAATTATTTTGTTTAACTTTAATAATTTTTTTTTAATTTTTTTATTTTTATTTATTTATTTTTATTTATTTTTTATATATTTTTTATTTATTTTTGCATTATTTATTAATTTTTTTAATTATTTTGTTTAACTTTATTAATTTTTTTAAATTTTTTATTTTTAATTATTTTTTTTACTTCTATTTATTTATTATTTATTTTTTGTATTATTTATTAATTTTTTTTAATTATTTTGTTTAACTTTATTTTTTTTTATTTTTTTTGTTTTTATTTTTTATTCCTATTTGTTTAATTTTTTTTATTTTTCATTAAATTTTTTTACGAATAACAGTTTGACAACTGCTTTTTATTTTTATTTTTTATTTGTAAAAAAATAAAAAAAATAAATAAATAATGTATAATAAATATTTATTTATTAAATTTTTATTTTTTTTTATTTTTTTTTATTTTATTTATTTTTTTATATTTTTTTTATTTTTATTAATTATTTATTTTTTTTTTTATTTTTAGTTATTTTTAATTTTTTTTTTATTTTTTCTTTATTTTTTTTTTTACGAATAGCAGTTTGCCAACTGCTTTTTATTTTTATTTTTTATTCGTAAAAAAATAAATAAATAATGTATAACAAATATTTATTTATTTATTTTTTATTTTTTTTTAATTTTATTTATTTTTTTTACTTTTATTTATATTTTTTTATTTTTATTAAATTTTATTTTATTATTTAGTTTTTTTAAATTTTTTATTATTTTATTTTATTTTTTTACGAAAAAGAGTTTGCCAATTGCTTTTTATTTTTATTTTTTATTCGTAAAAAAATAAATAAATAATGTATAATAAATATTTATTTATTTATTTTTTATTTAATTTTATTTATTTTTTTTACTTTTATTTATATTTTTTTATTTTTATTAAATTTTATTTTATTATTTAGTTTTTTTAAATTTTTTATTATTTTATTTTATTTTTTTACGAATAGCAGTTTGCCAACTGCTTTTTATTTTTATTTTTTATTCGTAAAAAAATAAATAAATAATGTATAATAAATATTTATTTATTTATTTTTTATTTAATTTTATTTATTTTTTTTACTTTTATTTATATTTTTTTATTTTTATTAAATTTTATTTTATTATTTAGTTTTTTTAAATTTTTTATTATTTTATTTTATTTTTTTACGAAAAAGAGTTTGCCAATTGCTTTTTATTTTTATTTTTTATTCGTAAAAAAATAAATAAATAATGTATAATAAATATTTATTTATTTATTTTTTATTTAATTTTATTTATTTTTTTTACTTTTATTTATATTTTTTTATTTTTATTAAATTTTATTTTATTATTTAGTTTTTTTAAATTTTTTATTATTTTATTTTATTTTTTTACGAATAGCAGTTTGCCAACTGCTTTTTATTTTTATTTTTTATTCGTAAAAAAATAAATAAATAATGTATAATAAATATTTATTTATTTATTTTTTATTTAATTTTATTTATTTTTTTTACTTTTATTTATATTTTTTTATTTTTATTAAATTTTATTTCATTATTTTAGTTTTTTTCAATTTTTTTTTTATTTTTTTTTATTTTTTTACGAAAAAGAGTTTGCCAATTGCTTTTTATTTTTAATTTTTTATAAGAAATATGCACGAAAAATTGCATTTTTCTGTTAAATGCTATTTTATATTTTACTTTTAAATGTTTTTAACAATAAAATTTTTGGAAATGGTTACTTTAGGGAGTAACTGGTTAGTTCCTTTTCAAAACTTGAAAAAAATAATTTCAAAATGTTTAATTAATATCTCAACTGTGCCAACAACAAGCAAAGTCTTAACTTTAAGCAATTTATATATATTGTATCTTAATTCGTTATATCTAAATATTAATTTCTTTTTAAAATGATAAAATTTTAATTAAATTTTTTCCAAGTACATTTCCTTTTAACTTAATTTGCAGAAAAATAATTTATACTTTCGCGATTAAATTTATTATCTGGAATATCGATCTGCTCTTTTATATAAAAAAAAAATCTTATTAATGTCAAGCCTTATTTGTACAATTTTATTTTCTTATTACTGCCACAATTTCCACACATCTAACGCTATTAGAATTGGCGGAACTGTACCGCACACGTTCACACATTCACAGAAATAAATATTTCAGCGCCAGAGCGAAAAGCACAGAAATTTTAATTTATTGTTAATGCCGCGGTTTTTTCTGTTGTTTTATAAAAATTTATTTCATTAACTGATCCATTATTATCTGGCAGACAATGTTGTGTACTAGTTGGTGTTGAAGGGTGATGGTCTGCTATTTGTCATAAATTTTAATCAGTTTATTAACATTTTTATTACGCTTGCGCTGCCACCCGCATTCACCTCTCCTTTAAAAGTTCTAAAAGTATGAATAATTATTTATTTGATGTCTTTACAGTGTAAAAACAACTAAAAAAAAAAGTTAATTTAAAAGCTGCAATCTAACCTTATTCAGGCCAATTGTAGTACTAATTTATGGGCCAAACTGCTTTCAACAAGGCCGTGACAATGTTATGAAACCACATCTCTTGTACAATATCGCTGCAAATAGCACAATATGGGCGGATTTTAGGGGTACACAAAATAATCGGCCTTCCCATTATTGCCAAAGCATGTGCCCATCTTTTTCACTTATATTGTTAAAAAAGATATCGCCGCAATACTCGTTACAATTTGGTCACACTGTCGTGCTTTATTAAATTATACATTAAATGGCCTTTTCTTACATGTAACTAGATTTATGATTTTGGCCATCGCCCTAATTATCAAGGCAAAGGAAAAAGGGGAAATAAATATTTTGGTTACGAGATTGCTAAGAAAATTCAAATGGATTGAATCCAGCTTCGTAAAGTGCAGGCTACGCATAAAAGAAGAATAGGGTTCAAAACTCGCTGCTTCCTGCCTACACTTAAATTGTATTCTTTGCTACATTTGGCATGACCGAGATATGTTCCAAAATTGGTCGCCACGCCCATGGCCGTTTATAACTGCCATTATATTCTAGGGGCGAATATAGCCAAGGAGTTGTCGGTTCCGTCACAGGCTTTACTGCATTGGAGCAAACATATGGCTTTTTTCTTTCATTTTTTTTTTGTTTTTTGATAAAGGGTATTCCCCTTCTAGCCAAGCGTACGGTATACATACATGATCAGCCAAGACGGATTATCTTTCAACTACATTTTATACTGCAATTAAATTTTAATTACAATTGTAATATTAATTGAAATTTATTTCAATTATATTCAACCAATTCTATCAATATTGTGGTGGGCAAGAGGGGCACTACATTACAATATATGTATATTGGATCGATTTTAACGTTTTAATTGGCATATGGTAGCTTCTCAAGCGCATGGGAATTGTATTTGATGGGCCTAAATAATCACAATATTGGTCCAAGTTACGGTATGAATGTATAACATATTGCTTAATGTTACGCAATTGGAGCGTTGTAGCAATTTTGTGAAGTCAAACAGCTGATCACTCAATCGCTCTTGTATAACATTGAGGTCTACTAAACGAAATATCGGCTGTGCATAAGTACCGAACTCAGTCACTTGTGTGGCACTTCTCAACGAAATTTTTCATTATTTTCTAATTATCTTAAGTCGCTTGATCTTTCCTTCATATCGAAAAATTTAATTATGTTTCATTAATTCAAAGAAATTTTTTAAAATTTTTTTATTCCTTCGCAATGTTGCGGCAATGCATGGAGGAGGGGAAGTAACAAATTTTTTGATTATAACGAAATGAATTGCGTTAGAAACGTAAACTCAAACGAACGATATTACGTGGGCCATTTCCACGTGTATTATTTCCTCTGCTGGTCGTCTTTTAATTATTTGTCAGAGATGGACAAGTATAATTTGGTTTTAGAAAATTTTCGTGCAAGAAAATAATTATTTTGCGCTAACAAGGAACTCCATTTAAAATATTAACTTTAAAATATTCATTTCATTCGTTTGTTAATTTATACATTTTTTTTTTGTTCCCCTGGCTGAGCAACTGTTTGTTCAATTAACAATCAAACGAGGAAGGAACTACAACTATTTGCACAATATTCCGTTCAGCAGTTAAGCAAAGAGAAAATATATATAATATTTTTTTTACTCTATTACAATTTTAACAAATTTAAAATTAATCACATTGGATAATGCAAAAGTGGATATATATAAGCAACTTTACTCTACAAGCAACAGCAACAGCAACACCAACAACTAAGATTGATTGAAATATTTATAAAAAGTTGGCGAGTTTTCTGCTGCAAACGGAATTCCAGCACTCTACATTAGACACCTTTACTATTTTTCAATAGACAATTTTGCGTGGGTTTCTTTTTATTTAATAGAAAATGAAATCAAGAAATATGTATATTGATATTAAAAAAAAAACAATGTTTTATTGCTTCTTTTATTTTTCCAAACTTTGAAATAACTCTTTATGGGCAATTTTTTTTCGGTTGCTTTTTTTCTCGGTTGCTTCAGTTTACGTGTTGCTCTTGTTGATTCAAATGAAAGTGAAATTACGTTATACAAAAGAAATTATCGCTTCATCACGACTTGTTTCCTTCAAATAGAAACCTTAATAAAGGCTGTAAAAAAGCAGATGTTGTACTACGAGCAGTTTAAAATTATATTTCGTATAAGTGTTTTTCAAAGAAATAAAACAAGCAGATCGGCAAGATGTTATATAGTATTATAATAATGCAATTTATAATTTTACAATTTTGATAAATAAACTCAGTTGGATTTGAATGCAATCTTGTAACAAGATTTGTAATGTTATAAATTAAAGTTGTATTACAGACAATTGACAACAATTGTGCAACAGCAGGGTTACTTTAAAAGCAATACGTTATTCTGGGCTGGAAAGTAAGTTCAGGGTTTGAAGTGAACTGTATTTGTCAATTTGGCAATGATGTGTTCTCAGCTGTTTTTGACAGGCAGCTACTCGTAAAGGCTTCGTTTCTTTTACGTACACAGTCGTACCATTCATTCACACAAAAATTGTGATAGTGAAACCTCTTCCTATTTTAATGCAACCCATACACGATACAACCGTTGGTACAACTTAAGAAAATTGTAATCAAGATTGTAACGTGTGTAGGCCTGTTGTATAAAATTGTTTCTCGGTTGTATGAAAAATCAAAAAAATTTTTTTTTTGGCAAGTTGCAACGTCTGTGGGTTAGTCAAGCGACTTTGTACATCATTCTCATTTTAATTTTGCGAGAGATAGACGTGTCGTCGGTTAATTTGGTTTTTGAAAGCCAAGAAAACTAACGTGAATACTAATTAAAAATGGAAGACACAGCTGAAATGAAACTAGAGCACAGTTCTACGATGATATATTTAATGACAGCCAATATCAGTAAATTATATGCAATTAAAAACAATTCATTGAAGTTTTATTTTTTAAAGTTTTTCATTTGAAGTTTTATTTTATTTTTTATTTTTTTTTATATTTTTTAAAAATTTTTTAGATTAAAAAAAATTTTGAATGTCAATAAATACTTAATTTACTTAAAGAGCTTTCAATTGTTTTATTGCTTTTATTATTTGTTGTTTCCAGCTGTAAATTGTTTGCAAAATGAAATTGTACGAAGAAGTTTTATCGTTTGTGGGCACAACACACAACTTGATTACTAAGCGAGTTGTAACAACGGTTGTATTGTGTATGGGTTGCATAAGAACTCATATCAAAAAGACTTTTTTGGTAGCGGACTATCATTTAAATATAATACAAAACCAGATGTTTTCTGGTTGTCAAATGTAAACATATATGATTCACTATACGAGTATTTGGTGCTATAGAAGAGTTACTTGTCATAATAAATGAAACAGCAGACCAAACTTTATTAATAATATAATTTTTCCAGCTGTTCTTTGTTTGGTGTCACAAAAGAATAATTCTGGCGTCACCTCCAGAATGCAACTCTGAATGCAACTTTCATTTTATGCAAATTTTCATAAACTTCTTTTGCTTGTCATAAAAATCGCACAATTTAATGCGATTTTATGCCACAGTTGACAAATCATACGGCTGTGTGGGATAGTGAAACGAGGTCTTAGGCCAATTTGGAAACCATTTGGCAATCAAGGCATATTTTTTTAAAAAATATCACATTCTTTTAAAAATTATTTTTAAAATTTAAAATAAATATATTTAAAAAATATTTAATATTTTTTTCAAAGTTATATGACATTCAATATATTCGGGAAAAATATTTTAATCTGAAAACAGCTGTTTCAAATTATTAATTTGTAAGAAACTGCGTTTTTGAAACACATACTTCGTTGGAAGGAGCTTTTATCTGCATAGTTTTTCAAGTACTCTTCCAACTTTATTCCTCCTTTAGTCATTTAAAAGAATATAATATAATATTAATATTATAAACGTTATTTTTTAAAAAAGACAAAAGACGGCTTTTAAAAAGGAATTTTCTTCTTTCTGGCACTTTTTTCAAAAGGTAATTATTTAAAAAAAAGAAACTACTATGAAAAAGCAAATTATTTTTAAAAAGGACCTTCTATGGAAAAGGAAATTATTTTCAAAACAAGGTAACATTTGATCTGCCTACCTTTTTTAAACTAAAGTTTTCTCCAAAAGTCTTTTTTCCTTAACACTGCCCAAAAAAATCCCTTTTTCTTTCAGAATACCTCTTCAAACTCAGTTATTTTAGAAGATAGTCCTTTTAAACAGTATTTTTGGTGGTTTTAAAGAGTGTCCTTAAACGGGCAAAATTTCCAAAATTGTAAATTTTATTGCAATTTACTTTTTGCAAATACATTTGGCTTCAAAACGTACTTTGTAGAAGTTACTTTTTAAAAAGCTTTTTTGTTTGAAAAAGGTTTTTTTAAAAGTTTTTTTTTTGATTTTATTTTTGTTAATTTTTTTGAGGATGATTTTTAATTTTTTAAAGTTTTCTTTTTAAAAGTCAAACCATTTTAAATAGAGCTTTTGTAAATGTAATTTCATGCTGAAGGCATTTTCTGTTTAAATGAATTTATTCTAAAACTTATTTTTTAAATTTAAAAAGTCGTTATTTATTATACAAACTTTTTCAATAATAATTTTATTTTTTTATTTCGAAAAGTATTTTATTAAAAGTGGTTGTTTAAAAGAAACTAATTTTAAAAAGTTATTTTTATAAAAAAAAAAGTTTCAATTTCAAAATGCTCTTTGAAATTATATTTTTAAATTTATTGTTTTTATTGGAAAAAGTATATATTAAATAAATATATATAAATATATATTATAAATATATATTTTATATATTAATTATATATTATATATATTATATATATTATAAATATATATTTTATATATTAAATATATATTATATATATTATATATATTATAAATATATATTTTATATATTAAATATATATTATATATATTATAAATATATATTTTATATATTAAATATATATTATATATATTATAAATATATATATATTTATTTATTTATATAGACATAAGGCGAATAAGTTAATTATAAGCTTACGTGCTAGGATAGGAGCTATAACTTCTATGGTCTTAAGCTCGTATGTAAATATATAGTAATATATATAACAAAAAATATATATTATAGATATATATTGGAAAAAATTCATAAGTAATTTTTGAAAATTATTTTTTAAAACTTTTTTTTAAAAAATTAAATTTGTTTTTATTAAATTAAATGTAATTTTAAATTAACTTTTTTAGGCATTCTTTTTAAAAATAAAATTTTTCAAATATAATTTTGAAATTATTCCTTTTTATAAAAGATTGCTATTCATTAGAATTTCTCGACATTCAGAATAGACAGCCGGCCGTATAAACAAGTAGAGACACAATGTAAAGAAGGATCACTTAGTTTTCAGAGTATCAGGCAGAAAGCCAAATCAGCTTATTCGAAATTAGCTTTTCCCATGTTGTATTCACTTTGGAAACACTAACTGTGGAAACATGTTGCATTTAATTGTTTGTTAGTTGTCACCTCCAAGCACAATCTCCTCTAACTGATATGTATTCGATTAAATTTAATTGACATCTGCGCACGCTGTAAACGCACTACAATACATTGCCATTTTCGTGATAAGCTTTATTTCAGCTTTTTTGAAGTTCACTGCTTCGTTTTCTTTTGTTAAGGGCCATTGCCAATACCAAAAAAAAAAAAGAAAAAAAAAGAAAAGGAAATCCACTGCTAAACTCAATTAATTTCGAAACTCATCTTCAAATTTGATTGGAATATTCATAGAAAATAAAGTTAACGTTTTTCTGCATTACGACCAAGAAGGAGAAGAAGAAAAAATAAGCTTAATAATTGGCAGAGTTTGAATGTTGGTCCATTAGCTTTTTCTTTATTGCTCTGATGTTTTGTTTAAGTTTTTTCTTTCAATGCTTTTCTTCTTGTTGGAAAAGATACATGATAAATCGTGACCATTTCTCAGGTAAACTACAACAATAGAAGAAAACCTTAAAAAAAATTGGGGGGAGAAATTGTTTGTTGTTGTTGTTTGTGTTGTTGTGTTGCTGGCTTGTTTGCGAAGCCCTAATTTTTTCTTTTTTTCCTGCAAAAGTTGTTAAAGGAAAATGTTTGCAAAACATAAAAAATAATCGCTACAACACCAAAATGTACAAAAATTAAATGAATGACATGCGAAAAATGGCTGTAACAGAATTTCGCTTTAGTTTTGTAAATTTTTTCACGTCTTGTGTGCATCTAGTCTTCTGGTGTTGGCAAATTTATTTCCTTGACTTGAATAGAATTATATGGTTTTTATATGATAATTTAAGCGCAAGAGCAACAGTTGGTTCATGAGATGAAAGTTTTAAATAGCAAAACACGACAGTTGTTGCTTTTAATTAAATTTGAAATTCTAATTTAGTTTAGAAGCAGACAAATTAGAGATGCATGGAGAGGTAATTTTACGTTCACGCTTATGCAGGTAGTGCATCATGTTACTCTGGGGTATTTACTTCAAGGGCCACATAAATAGATGACAACATCATTTGCCATTTGAAATTGCCAAAAACTTGACCGCAAGTCCTTAATCACTTTGGAATATCTGATGCACACAGTGGAAAGTAGAATAAGAGATGGAATGACAGTGGGCATGATAAGAAATTTGTGCATGTTGCTATTAGTTGCCATTAATATTAGCGACATTTGTTGCCAAGAGGAAGAATGTAATGTAGTGCAATGGGTCACTATAAATCATGAAGATTTAACCCCATTGGATTATTTTCTTTACGATTATGAACTTCTGGAAATCAACATAGAAAGAGTTATTGCTTTGCGAAAATTAGTGTTGCAGATCGCATCTTGTATCAAAAATTTACTAGTCGAAAAAGGAAATCTCATAAGCATAAGGCAACTTTTTATCCTTTTTATCACTTTTTGACTGCCTTAAAACTCAAAAGCAATCATCTGTTTGGATTGTTTGTTTGAATAGTCTCAAACAGCTGTGAAGTGATCTTGCGTGTAAGTGTTGTCTTGTGGTGGAATTTTTTTAAATAAGCTTTTTCTTAGTTCCTTATAAACATTGTAATGTCTTTGCAAATTCATTGTCTGGCTTAGAGAAACTAGTTCGCTATAAAAAAAGAACCAGAGAAAATAGTTCGCTATTCGCAATAAATTGTTATAACTGCTGTTCATTATAAACGTGTTCGACTGTATTTATTTGTATTATGAAATTTTAAACTGGTCTCACTCTAAGAAACTATACAGTATTTTTATATATAATTAATTAATATGCCTTAATCAACTGTAATAACAATCAATTTTAGCCAAACTTGATACGACAGTTTATTATTGAAAGAAAACCAGACCTTAAGCTCATCTGGACCCCTAGTCAATGCGGAATAAGAGGCAATGAGGCGGCTGATGCTTCTCTTATAACTGCACCAAATCTATTTTCTGATTATATAAAAAACTTTATAAAATACCTTTTCCAGACAAAAGTCACCTGTACATAATTGGAAGCCAACAACTGACTGGTACAAGAAAATTAATCCCAATAAAGCTTAAGCCTACAAACTGTTCAAAAATATAGACCACAACCTACTAACAAGAAGGGAGCAAATTAAAATAATCAGACTAGGTCTAAATCATATTAGAATTTCACATTCTCATTTAAGTGATAGAAACTTAACCAAACAATGTCCTTTCTGTGGATTCCATCCAATAAGCTTTGATCATTTCTTTTCGAATTGTCCTCACATTAACACATTCAAAAACACCAATCTCAGTAATAACGACATATCTCAACTAATTGACTATACTATGACCAATAACAATAGCAAAATATTTTTAAAATTTTTAAAAAACTGTAGCCTTTACAATACCATTTAAAAGTAATAAAAAATATTCAGCTTAGGGGCATCTCATTGTGCTTATAAGTATAATTTGTAAATAAATAAATAATTAATAATTTATAAACAGTTTACTAACATTTACAGTTAAAAGCTTTATAACAAGTAAAAATATTTGTGTAATTGCTTTTTCAAGGCAATAAATATATATTTGCCTAAATGATTTTTCTACTTAATTATCGAAAAGGACTTCAGCAGCCTAATCAGCAATGGATTGCCAAGTCTAATATCTTCTCCAAAGTTTTAATAAATTAATCCCCTTTCGATGGCTTGAATACTAATTAGTTACACTTCCGACACGTGAAGATAATTTACTCGAACTGGGAATGTATGTTCCAGATCTTCTCAGCGCCGTATTCTCTACTTCTTACAACTACAACCATTCATGCGTTCATTGATATTCAGTCAGTGATAAAACTTTTTCCTGTCAAAGAACAACAAGCAACACAAGCCTAAATTTGCGGTTCTCTGCTCAAACTAAGCATGAGGCAACTCAAGTAGTTCTGCTTCATAGTTCTCACGCTTTCGGTTGTTGACAATTTGGCTTTGCCTCTGTCAGTTCGTATTCGTTTGTTCTCTTCAGAACTTCCCATTATTATTAGTTTATGTAATCTTTTTAAAGTAGTTTTCATTATCTTTAGCCTTGAACGACCTTGATTTAATTGCTAGTTTATTATATAGTGTACTCGCTAAAAGATCCACTTGACGTCTGCACTTTGTTGTTGTCAAATGCTTGAACAGTTTAGAAAAGCTTCATTAAGTATTTTTAACAGGTAAATAAATAAATTTATATTTGTTGATTATTAAGTTTTTATTTTTTTATTTTTTTTTTATTTATTTATTTATTATTTGTTTTTTTTTCTGTAGCCCAACCTTTAAATCTATTGTTATTGTTATTATTGTTGTTGTTGTAGAAGTGCTACACGTTTTCATAATATTCCATTTATTTTTTAATTTAATAAAATTAAAAATTCTTTAGGCATGTCAACGGAAATTGGTTTTTGAGGTTAGAACTCCTGTTCCAGATAAGTGAGGAACATGATGATTGTAAACACATATTTTCTAACACATTTTTGTAATTGAGTTTCTTTCATCGGAGATATCTGAGGAATTTTATCAATTATTAATAATAAAACAAATTATTAATAAAATTTCACCTTGAAAAGTTGGGTTGGTTGGTTGGGGCTGTAAATACATATACAGTATGAACTCGGTAACCGCAACTAATAGAAATCTAGGTAATTGCACTTAATGAGGATGTTGCAACCAGCGAGGAAAAATATATACATATATGTATAACTAGAAAAGTGATATATGAAAACCATTTGATAAAACAAAAAGTATATTCTTTATTAAAAAATTATTATTTTTTAAACATATTGTTATTTATTATAATAGCCGTCTCACGAAGCTCTTTCAGAACTACGATATCTATTATTATAGTGTTTTCACACCTAAAGTTAAAACCTGGTTTTAACCTAAAACCCACAAACAGCTGATTTTGTGTACACATACAATTTTGATAAAATCAGGTTTTGTAATACAGTTTGTCAAATAAATTTGTTAATGATAAAATAAATTTTTTGTAGAAATAGCTGTGTTTGTTGTAATTATTCTTCCCACATTTATTTCACAAACTGTGCGACAGCTGTAATTTTAAAAATGTGTTCTAAAATTGAAATGATTTTACATTTTGTGAATGAATATTTGTGAATGTGAATGAATTATCAGCTGTTTTCAATCTTTCTAACTTGGTAGCACTGCATATGTACTGTATAAAACAAGGTTGTATTTCATAAAATCTACTTTAGACCAATTCAAGAAAGGTTTTAAAATGGTTTTGTGAGAATTATTTTGTATGGTAAAACCAGATTTTAAGAATTGGTTTTAAAGTTAAAACAAAATTTTGTTTAAAAACCAGGTTTTATCCTCAGTGTGAAAACACTATTAGAATATCGTTTTCCTCAGCAAACTGAACACCGGTGTTAAAAGCATGAATTGCAACTGATCTTTTTATTTTAGGAAGTGGAATATCATCCGCTTCGCTGTCATTTGAACCTTCAATTTCTACGGTTTCAATCTCCACGTTTGATAAGCAATGCTTTCGTGCATCCATACATTCAGCACATCAAGTGTGAAGGAATCATTTGGTGCAATTTGTTAGAGGATTGATGCAATTTTTGGTTTGCAAAAATTGAGGAATTGCGTGTATCGAGGGTTGCGATTACCGAGTTCGTACTGTAGCTTTTTCAGTCCTTTATAAAAGAAAAATTATTTGATATTTTTATTGATTTTTCTTCAATATTTTGATTTTATTCTTCTTTCATTTGTGGAGTTTACAAGAGGTTTTTCTTTTTGCATAAAAACTAACTTTCTTGGAAATTATGAAATCTAATCATTCCTGAAGAAGTTACCAAAGTGGTAACAAAATATCGAATAAAAAAATTATTTCTGGTAATAAAAAAGATTATTATAAAGTCTATAAAATAAAATAAGAGTAAAAATTTTTTGTATAATTGATTTTATAAGGTATTCACATAAGACGTGTGTGTACTTAATTAGTCGTCAAATCGTCAGAAACTATAGATTTCGTTGGAAAAAACCGTCAAAAGCATGAAGTCATTTTAGAAAATTTTCTATAAAAAGTCATATCAAAGATATTAGATTTATTTAACGGTGCTTTCAACAAATATACGCATATCATATGAATATATACACATATCTTATGTATATATACACATATCATATGTATATATACAGATATCATATGTATATATACACATATCATATGTATATGTACACATATGCAAATCCTTATTTATTTTCAAAACTTATTTACAAAAAAAAAAATACAGTATAATCTCGATATTTTGGCCACCTGAAAATCCGGACGAAGCGATACACCTGACGCTTAATTTGTTTGCCATTAAGTACTCTATAATCCGGAAAACATACTTGTTTTCTATCTCAAAAATTTGTACAGAACTTTTTTCCTTTTTGTCAGACATTTTATCAAGTTCAGAAAATCTCGTAGATGCTCTTAAAACGTTTACATTAAAAAGCGTAGGCGTTTTATAATTTAAATTAATTCCATAATTAGAATTAAGTTGGGATAAATATTCGTAAAAAGTGCTTCAATAAAATTCTTTATGAAGACGAGTGGGACACAAACGAAAAAGTTCTTCTAGCAAGACTGTCACGCAGCGATTCCGCCGAAGTAATTGATTTACATGTAGATTTAGCTACTGACATTTATAATGCTACGAAGTTGAAAGCAATGATGATGAGACTGAAGAAAATGCATCATTTATTGAAGAATATTGTGATAATATTCCAAAAACCCGGTATTCTCAAGCCATATTTGCTTTTAATATCTGTATAAAATATTGTGAAAAGCAGGAACTTCCTGCTGGGCATATTTTAAAACACAAAAGCCTCCGAGATGCTGCGTAGAAAATGCAAAACGATACTAGACTTCGAGAGATGAAAATATCCAACTATTTGTGAAACAATTAATAAAATAATTTTGTAAAAATTTATTACTTTTACTCATACGTAAATTAAATTTATTTTAAAACTAATTTCCTGTAAATAAAAATAAGTTTGCTACACACAGTACATACATATACACACATACATATATTTACATTTATTATATCTAGTTAACCTTTTCTCTTGTTTCGGTTATTCGGACATTTTGATATTTCGGACACCACTTGGTTTTTATTTGTGCAGACTATCGAGATTATACTGTAATTAACATTTTATATATCAATATCAGAATTTAATATATTTACAAAAATTGAACTGAAATCAGTTTGAGAATCCGTTGCAGAATCGTTTTCTAAAGGATTACTAATTTAAATTCACCTGACTAAATATTCTTTCAGCATTTGCCGATGAATGGGTTAATATCGCTTTATTGCGATTAATCGAATAATAATCACATCTCTTTACCTCGGTTATTTTTTGCCACAAATCAGTACAATTTGTTTCCTCTCCTTCAGAAATACTTTCAAAATCTCAAAATTTCAATTGCCCAAAGTATGAATTTAAGCACAAAAAAGAAAAAAATTATAACATCCTAAAAACCAACTATGAATTTAATTAAAATTTAGAAAAATCGTCACTAAAGAATTTTGAAAAATAAAAATCGTCAAAAAGCAGATAAATCTTCAAATGCGGCAACAACCGTGCTTTTTGCAAAAAATAAGAAGTAAAAAATTACAAAAATTATTTTGATAGAACTTGATTGGCTAGCAATTTGCTCAGAGAAATATTTCACACACACACACACACACACACACACACTTTTTCTCTCATCATTTATATAAGCATAGTTCAAACCTTTTTTTTGTGTTTTATCATTTTTTTTTTTTATCAATATCATTGTAACATTTGCACTCTCTTCTAGGATAACAGGCAGTTCAGGGCTGGAAAGTTTAATTCTTCTTGAAGGAAATTCGATCTTCATTTGTATAATTAAAATATGTATGTATGCTTGTAAGAGTTAGTATTCATTAGCGTTCGCCGTAATTCTACTCTATATATAGTGTTAGTATCGAGACTGTTCGGTAACTCCCACATTATCAGACATAAAAGTTTAAAAACAAATTTTTTCGCTTAGTTGCTTGAAATAAATTCTCCTCTGATCATTTTTCAAATCATTCGACTTTTCCATATTAATGCCATATAAATGCATGCCGAACACACACTCTGTCATAATTTTCCAGCAAATGGGCCATATTTGGCACATCGTGCTATCGAGTGGAACTTTAACTAGGCCAGTAAGTCAAAAAATATTCAAATCAATTTAAATTAAAATTAAATAATACGATTTATTTTTTCTACCAAAAATTGCCCACTCAGAGCTGGCAACTTGACTTTTTCACTGACGAGTTTACTTCATTTCAAACCCGTTTCCATTTACTATTTTTAATAACAATACCTCAGAGTCAAGTTGCAAACCATATTTTCATATATTTTGTTTTATCTTATATAATAATAGTTTTTTAATGATCTTCAATTAATTATGATACTGAAATCTTAACAAATGAATTATATGTTACAAGTATTATTTATCTTTCGGCAGATGTTGAACTAATAGTGGCAAAAATGGCACCAATTTAAAAAATTTTCCAACACGGTTTATTGTCTGCTTTTGTTTCTCAAAAATCGAGGCCTTGAATTTGTCTTCAAGGTCGTACAACATTTTTAACTAATTTTTAAAAATATTTCCTAACAACCATAATAACCCATTTCCAATAAATTTCATTAAATACATTTAAATTCCCATAATTTTTAGCGCTCTATTCAATGTGGTCAACCCCATAAATCATAAAATAGGCGTTTACACAGCCACAAGATCGTAAAGGCGAATGGCTTTTTAAATACTCGTACATACCAGTATTTATTTATTTATTTATTTATAAACTTTAAATATTTTTCCATAAGCAATGCAATTTACATTGTAACAAAAATTAGTGAAATTTACAATGTAAACTAAGCAGGGCTATAAAAACCCTTTACAAAAGCCAGTGGGCGTGCAACGAATATGGCTGGCTCGCTGGCTGGCGCACGTCTTGTGCCCATTTCCTACTTTTTTTTCATAAAATATATTTTTCTAAGATCTTAAACTGAAACAGCAGCCGTTGCTTTTAAATACTACAACAAAATCATTAGTTTTATTTCATTTAACATGTTTTATTTTATTTTTTATTTTACTTCTTGTTTTTATAACATTAATTAAGCCATTTAAGTAGGATGTTAACAACTATAAACAGAAATGAAAAAGAAACAATTAACAGTGAATGAAATGTATTTAAAAACAACGAAAACGAAATATATATATATTTTAATGGTAAATGAGCTGCAAAGACAACAACAACAAAACAACAAATTTCCACGGCCACCAACAACAGCTAAAACACGAGGTATTACAAAAATTAAAAGCTTCAATGGCTAAAGCTTACAATGGATACGAAGAGAAAAAGGCACCAAACATAAGCAGTTAATCGCTTAGTGAAATAATTAAATAATGCAAGAGAGGTTTGAAGCAAGTGGACACCGGAAAGCCTCTACAAAATAATTTTCAAAAAAAAAAAAAAAATAAATAAAAAAAAAGGACTTAAAATGTATTATTTCCAAAAATTTCTTGCCACCCATCACCTCCCGTTCTCGAGGAATTCAGCCTCTAGTGGGATTCCCAATTTGAAAATTGAATAAAATGGAAAAAAAATTAACCAAAATGGTAAATGTTAGATATTCTGGTGATTAGGTATCGTCACAGGATCTGAAAGGTATTATTTCCAAAAATTTCTAGCCGGCCATCACCTCCCGTTCTCCTGGAATTCAGCTTCTAGTAGGATTCCCAATTTGAAAATTCAATAAAATGGAAAAAAATTAACCAAAATGGTAAATGTTAGATATTCTGGTGCTTAAGTATCTTTACAGAACCTAAAAGGTATTATTTCCAAAAATTTCCAGCCGGCCATCACCTTCCGTTCTCCTGGAATTCATTCTCTAGTAGGATTCCCAATTTGAAAATTGAATAAAATGGAAAAAAATTAACGAAAATGGTAAATGTTAGATATGCTAATGATTAGGTATCGTCACAGGATCTGAAAGGTATTATTTCCAAAAATTTCTTGCCACCCATCACCTCTCGTTCTCCTGGAATTCATTCACTAGTAGGATTCCCAATTTGAAAATGGAAAAAAAATTAACCAAAATGGTAAATGTTAGATATGCTAATGATTAGGTATCGTCACAGGATCTGAAAGGTATTATTTCCAAAAATTTCTAGCCGCCCATCACCTCCCGTTCTCCTGGAATTCATCCTCTAGTAGGATTCCAAATTTCAAAATTCAATAAAATGGAAAAAAATTAACGAAAATGGTAAATGTTAGATATGCTGGTGATTAGGTATCGTCACAGGATCTGAAAGGTATTATTTCCAAAAATTTCTAGCCGCCCATCACCTCCCGTTCTCCTGGAATTCATCCTCTAGTAGGATTCCAAATTTCAAAATTCAATAAAATGGAAAAAAATTAACAAAAATGGAAAATGTTAGATCTTCTGGTGATTAGGTATCGTCAGAGGACCTAAAAGTTATTATTTAAAAAAAATTCCAGGTGGCCACCACCTTCCGTTCTCCTGGAATTTGGACCTCTTCCCTAAGAATTTGTATAACTTCTAAGTGTAAAATCGCAAGTGCTGGTGCGTGTTTTTAATGGATTCTGGTGTTTTTACAAACTACTTGGAGTCGTCCAGTTGTCCCAGCATGAATTTTTTCATTCCATTAATAAATGTGGTCAGGTTTCCATATAGAATGTGCACTCCCTGAATTACAGCCCTAACAGAGCTATGTTATTACCTTAACAGAAGTCTGTTAAATCATGTAGTTTGTGTACGGGGTGATAAATTTCGAAATTTAACTTCACACACATAAAAAAAAAAACATTCAAAATAATTTTGCATAAGAAAAATTTCAAAATTTCACTTTAAGGCGTGTCCTATTCGAAATCCACTGCCAGCCAATAACATTTATTAAATGTTCAAGGTCTTTCGCCACCCGCCTTTTTAAGGCGCTTAAAAATCTTAATGTGACACAAGAGTTCTGTCACAAACATTTTCGTATTTCGCATAAGAGAAAACTATTTAATTAATTCGTTTATTGAAAATTTATTTATTTGTCGGTTCGAAATTAGCGCGACAACATAATAACTTCTTCAAACATTATATTAACACTTTATCTTAATATTTTGTCTAGCGATGCAATACGGAATAAATTTATATATGTCAAATATTAATTAATTTCATCTTAAAACTGGTTTGAAATATTTCCAAACCATGTTTCACTTCATGCCTTGCAGAACCAAAACTATTCAACAAGCTTGTTAACTAATTTGTCCGTCTCCAAAAAAATTAATAAAACAAAAAGCGGTAGAAAAATCATTTTCTATGGTTTGTATAAGAGAAAAATATTTAACTAATTTGTCTTTTGTATAATAAAAAAATGTATATATATATATTCAGTAAATTTGTTAACTAATTTATCGTCTAAAGACTAGTCCGACAAAATGATCATTTTTGAGATATTTAAATCGTAAAAATGTAAATGTATAAATTCAATGCAATGTGTTAAAAAAAAAAATAAAATATAAAAAATATTTCATTAATTTATATTTTAAATAATAAAAGAAATATTTGCTAAAATTTCTTAACCAATTTGTCGTCTTAAGGCTAGTCCAATAAAATTATTATAATTTTTTTTTAAATATTTAAAATAAGAAAAAAAAAACAAAAGAAATATATTAATTGTGCTTTAAGTATTAAAAGAATTCCTTTGAATGTTTTTCAAAAGAATGAAATATTTAATTATTGTGCAGACCACTTTAAATTTAATTTTAATGCAAAGCTTTCGGCTTGTCCATACGAAAACATACACCATCTAAGCAGGAATCGAACCCGCAATCTCCGGCTTAGTAGTGCAATCGCTTACGGTGTCACACTAGACATTAAAGATAAAGAAAATGTTTAATAAATAAATTATCGAACTGAAGTTAATTAGCAAAGCTTTCCGTATATTAAATGGTTGCAAAAAGCCTTTTTCTGTTAAAGCTTTTCAGCTCGCAAAAGCTGTCAAGAATAGTTGCATCTCTTTGCCAGTTTGCAGTTGACTTTTTTAATTTTTTTTTTTTTTGTTTTTTTAATTTCGATATAAAATAATCTTAATTAATATAATAATAAAAACTTTTTTTTTTTTTTTTTTTGTGACCAACCGTTCTGTGAGCTTAATCTGCCTACTTTCCATTTTTAAAAAAAATCCAACTAATTCCAATTTAAATTTAAAGCGTAAGTAAACATTTGTAGCTTTTTGTAAATGAAAATGACACGTTTTTACGATGTTTTTTTCCCCTCCGCCCCAAATTCACAATGATTTCTTAATTTAAAGTAATTTTTATTGGACAGTATAAAGAGTTTCTACAAACGTAGCTACACAAGTTTAAGCAGACTGCACAGATGGACGGACCGGACCTTAAGACAGGCGGAAAACGACGACATGTTAATTTTGTTGTAAACATTTTTGCAAATATTTTCGCTAATAAGGAAGTTGAAATTTAAATGAAATGAAGTATTAAAAAACGAAAAATAAAAAACAAAAAAAAAGTAGTTTTTGATAAAAAGAGCATAATATTTACTACGAACAATAAAAATTAATTGAAGCAGAGATATGGAGCTTTAATTTTAGAAAGTGTGATTGAAAGTTTTCTTTTAGTGATTTTGAAGGAATTTAAAATATTTATAGCGATATTTTATGATTTATATTACAAGCAGTTAAATTAAAAAAAAAAAAAAAAAAAAAAAAAAAAAAGTTAAAAAATCGATTGTTCTTTGCAAGCCAGCGATTCTTAATGTGTTGAATTTAGTTTTTCTAAGTCTGAAATCAACAGCACCTTATGACAATTAAACTTGGCAGCAAAAATAATATTTTGGCTAATAAAGGATTGCAAAATGATGAGTTTTAAAGAATTTCGAAAATTCGAAGTTATGTTCGAAAATTCGAACATTAGCTATTTTGCAGTTTTCAACTCTGCCTTAACAAAAAAGAAAAAAAATTCGCTAGATTTGCCATTTCGCCAGCCAATTCGAAATGATGTTGAATTTTTTGCGTTGAAAGGGAACACATTTAAATGAAAAATTATTAAAAGGTAAAACATTCCTTTGGAAATATTCGCCATACTAGAGAGCTGCTTAAATTTAACTTGATGTATGATTTTATAACGTATTTTTATGTTTTTAATGTTGTTGTTTTTCCATCTTATTCCTCTTCCTTAAACATGTTGCATTGCTATTATTATTATTGCTGCTGCTGCTGCTGCTGCTGTTGTTGTTGTTGTTATTGTATTCTTTCTATAAATGTCTTTTAGAAACCATAACGATCAACAAACAAATAAAACAACATAGTTATCCATCTAGACTTTTTTTTCTAGAAACGCAAGTAAAAAAAGGAGCAAAAAATTTTTGAAAAAAATGCACATTTCAAAGTATTGTAAGCAAAAGGGCACATGTCTCTATGAAGGCTGTAGCCGCTGCCGCCGAGACTGCTGCCGTACTACAAGGATTGCCTGTTTGCTGGCTTGACTGCCAAAGTGCTATCAATTTAATAGCATCTGTCCAGTAGATCCCTGCTGTACTAAACAGCTAAATGAGCAAAAAGAAAAATAATATTGAAAATGTTATAAAAACAAGAGACAATCTATGCGAGCTACACAAAGGCCACGATAAGTTGAATGTTGGTTTTTGAATGCTTCACTGGCTGGCAACGAACATGCTCTAAAACATTGTAAAACATTTTTGGTCTTAAGAATGCAACAAGTAAAAGAATCGGTCAGCAGCGGCCGCAATGGCAATAACAACAAACAGGGCATCGCTATTGACGGCAGCAGCGGCAGCAGTTATTTTTAGTTTCAGCATCAAGCTGAGTTTTTTACGTTTAAGTAAAAATAAAATTGAATTTAAAAAGATACGATACATATAAAAATGCTTCTTTACAAGACTCCAAGAACACAAAAAAAAAGTAAAAAAGAAAATAAAAATAAAACCGAAAAAAAGAAAAAAATTGAAAAAAAGCAGAAAAAAAAATTGAAAAACTGATAAGCTTCAGCCAAGGGAATGCAGAGCCATACAGCTTCCTTAAAACAGGCAGGAACAACAGGAAAAATACGAAAATTAAACCTTGATAGATCTAAAATAGCGAAAAACAAAAAAACAAAAAAAACAAAAAAAAATAAATTATTGGGAGATTAAAACGAATTTTAAACACTCACTAGTCGTACGTGAGGAAATGGAAATGGGGATCTAAAAAGGATTAAGCAAAGAAAATATTCAACGAAATACGTTTGCAAGATCAATAACAAGCAGGTAATTGTGAGTCCATAATGTTGCATTGGAAAAAGTTAAAGAAAAAAATTCTTACAAATACATATTTCAAAAGCTTTTGATGGCAAAATATTTGGACACAAAAAAATACAAAAATTGTACCAAAAGAATTCTTTCGAGAAAATTAATTTTTTTTTTAAATGTATAAAAAAAATTATAATTCTTATATACTTTAATTCCACAAGCTGTATCGAGTTCAAAATTGATGCTTCTAAAGGGAGTTCAGTAGGTCATTGGTCAATCTATAACTATATACAGTAAGTTGATTTCACTCAAAGCTCATCGCCTCCGCTCGAGCAATGCTCATTCATTGAGTGGCCAATTTTCACACTTTCTCAAAGATCTAGATCTAGGAATTATTTTACTCCTTCGAGTCCAGTAATCTGTCAATGATCTAGGAATTATTTTACTCCTTCAAGTCTAGGAATTATTTTACCCCTATATGTCCAGTAATCTCTTTGAATTTGAAAAAAATTTAGTTTGATGAAATTGATTAGCTGTTGGCTAAAATTTCGAGTAATTTTAAACCGTAGCGGGAAAACAGTGTTGCAAACAAGCGAAAAAAAGAAAAATGCAACTTTCAGAATTACTCCTATGAATTAAAAAAAGTTTAGCTAAAAAAGGCAAAATCGGCTCAAAAGAATTTAAAAAATATTTTAAAAAATATTTGATTAAATATTATAACGACTGGTCTGCAGATAAAATTTTAGGGAAACAGTGTACAAACACTGGCAATCAAAATTATCTTATTTAAAAACGTGTTCTTTTCCAAATATTTTCATCACAATAACAACAAAGCAAAAAATATATTAATAATATATAAATAGTATATAATATAAAATATATTATTAAATTATATATATATATATATATATATATATATTTTTTTTTGTTTTTATAAAATTTGATTATAAATTAATACAAATTTTATTTTAACTATTTTTAATTTTTTGTTTTTATAAAGCAGTTTCTTATTTTTATTTTTATTTTTAACAATTCGCTATCCCGATTTAAAAAAAATAACAAATTTTTTTATAAAAGCAATTTAAAATACAAAAAAATTAAAAATACATATATATAAAAAAAATAAGATTGAAAGAAAATAAACTAATTTTTTTTTTCTGAAATGGTTTCTATAAAATATTTATATTGCATATCTAATGGGGCGAAGAAAAAGTTTTATGCGTAGAATTTTTGTAACCCTCATATGCCCCTCAAGAAGTACATCTAATTGGCCTCGTGTATACGCACAGGCATATACAGTACTGCTACCAATTCAAAAACGGCGTTTTTTGGTTGGTCTGGTTTTTATTTTATTCAAAGTTGGAGATCCGCTTAGATGTAGTTCTCGGGAAACCGTTGACTGGTAAAAATATTGTTAAATCCGAATAAAACAAAATATTAATAATATATATATAAAATTAAAAAGAATATAAATATATATTTTTTTTAATTAATTAATTTGTTGAGCAACCAAGAAAGTTTTGTAATAAAATTACATCGAACTAATTATAAAAAAATTATTATCCAACAGAATATTTATTTTTGAAAATTAAATAAAATTTTTCATAAGTTTCATAAACAAAATTTAATTTATTTTATTATATAAAATAAATTACAATAAAAATTTTTTAAATAAAATTTTTTTTGGTATTAAAAATGAGTGTTTTTGAGGAAAAATAAATATTTCGAAATATTTTTTTTGTTAAGAATTTTAAGCTACAAAAAATATTTTTTTTAATTATTTTGCATAACTTTTGTAGGGATACGGTTTACTGTTTCAGGAAAATATATTGTGAGCTTTCATTTTAATTAATAATTAATTATGTATTCTAATTTGTGAATTTTAATAAATTAATTACTATAAAAAATATATAGTTTTTTATGTAAAATAATTTTATTTAAAATATTAAATATTTAAATATTAAATTTTTATTTAAAATAGTAAATATTTTAATATAAAATTTTTATTTAAAATATTAATTATTTAAATATAAAATTTTTATTTAAAATATTAATTATTTAAATATTAAATTTTTACTTAAAATATTAATTATTTAAATATTAAATTTTCATTTAAAAAAGCAAATATTTAAACATAAAATTTTTATTTAAAATAGTAAATATTTTAATATAAAATTTTTATTTAAAATATTAATTATTTAAACATCAAATTTTTATTTAAAATATTAAATATTTAAATAAAAAATTTTATTTAAAATATTAATTATTTAAATATTTAATTTTTATTCAAAATATTAATTATTTAAATATTAAATTTTCCTTTAAAATATTAATTATTTAAATATAAAATTTTTATTTAAAATATTAATTATTTAAACATTAAATTTTTATTTAAAATAGTAAATATTTAAATATAAAATTTTTATTTAAAATATTAATTATTGAAACATTAAATTTTTATTTAAAATAGTAAATATTTAAATATAAAATTTTTATTTAAAATATTAATTATTTAAATATTAAATTTTCGTTTAAAATATTAAATATTTAAATACAAAATTTTTATTTCAAATAATAAATATTTAAATATAAAATTTTTATTTAAAATATTAAATATTTAAATATTAAATTTTCATTTAAAATATTAATTATTTAAATATTAAATTTTCATTTAAAATATTAATTATTTAAATATAAAATTTTTATTTAAAATATAAAATATTTAAATATTAAAATTTTATTTAAAATACTTTATTTAAAGAAAAACTCCTGCTTTAATTAATTCAGATAAGAGTAAGAATTATTTTTTTTAAAAAAGTTGTACAGTGAAAAGATTTTGCCGATATTTTTTTTTTAAAATATGGCGCTCAAAATGTTTATGTGTATTTTATTATTTTGGCTGAACTGACAATATTTGCCAAAAAAAAAAAAAATAATAATAATGAGAATATGAGGAGAAAGAAAGATTTCCTTGCATAAAAGCAAGTAATCCCTTCAAGAGATTGTTGAATGAAGATCGTTTCAGTTTTTCGTTTGTGTAATTGAGATTTTTAAAAGCTGGCATGGTGCGACATTGTGTTTTTTCTATTGCTTTGCTGCATCGTTGTTAAGGTCCTTCGCTATTCGAGCGTGGAAATTATACGGAATAATATTGCGTTGTTGGCAGATATTTTCCTAATGTTATGCGCTCCTTAAAAGGAACCTCAGAAAAAGCAAATAAATAAAAAGAAACTAGATCTTGTGCCGAGATCGTAACGCGCATGCAATGAGAAAAGCACTGAGAGAAAACATTTAACTGCACATTTTGTAAACAACTTTCCTCAGCTGTAATTGCTTTTAACACTGCTACTCTCAGTGTTTAGGAAATTGAAAGGGGGGGAGAACATTGAAATGTCGAAAATCTGGCACTTTACTTAAAAAAGGCGAAGTTTTATAGTGCGCCTTGCGCTTTTCCTTTCACACCATTCCCCATCTTAGTTGATAGAAAAATGTGGCAAGAATTTATTTTTCACAGTTTACTTTTATTTTATTTTATTGTATTCTATTTTATTTTATTTAATTTTATTTTATTTTATTTAATTTTATTTCGTTTTGTTCATTTATTTATGCGATAAAAGTGAACGTAATAAATTTTTCACAATATTGACGTTTTGGCACACGCAATGTGGGTAGAGATAAGGTGTGTCTATTATAAGAGAGAAAGAGAGAGAGAGAGAGAGAGAGGGAGAACTATAGCGAGTTTTGGCAGGAAAGAATTCGTGCCCACTAAATGGCTAAATTGTTGTTTGTTTTTAGAACTCCAGATCAAAAGAGATTTGAATTTTTTCGAAAAGCAAATATAAATATCTGTGCATGTGTGTGTTGTGTGTGTGAGTGTAAGCACTCGTTTGTGTACGGAAATTATTTGTTCAGAGCAAAGGAAGTTTATTTAAGCAGCCACATGGTGTGATAAAAATTTTAGGAAAATTGCTGCCGTAAGACGACATTAAAATAATTTAAATAAACATCTTACCCGCTAAATAAATTTTGTATTTTCTTAGCAATTTGATGAAAAGAATTTTAAATAATTACCTGCAAAAAAGAGAAGAGAAAAATATCATTAATTTTTTTTATACAATAATTTTATATATAATACAAATAGTATTTTAATATTATTATTATTATTTTTATTTGAAAATAATTAAAATTGTTTAATGTGCCATGTCAGCTGATAACTATCAGATAATAAAACCATTTAAAGGGCTCCTCCACTGCGTATAGAAGTCGCATTTAAGAAAATTAATAATTTGAGATTTCACTTTAAAAGTTTTTAACATAAAAAAATTCCCAGTTTTTCGTTTACTTTTAACACCGAGCCAATACATAATCGTACTTATGAATGCATTTGAATGCCAACAATTTTGGGTCAGACACTTTAAATTTACAGATAAATAAATACATTCAAATTTATTTCTTTGTTAATAAAAATTGTGTCTTGTCATTATTGACAAAAATCGATACAATGTTGCATTATTGTTTTACCTCGTCTTAATTATGTAAATGTGAATGTGTTGGAGGATCTCAAAGTAATAACAAACTTAAATTTATAATGAAAAATTTCTTCATGATTAATAGAAAACTCCCTCGAAAAGGTCATGAGAAATAGCTGAATGTTATTTTAACACTTTAGTAAAAGTGGCGAGGGGAGGGGAAAGAATTAAAAAAAAAAGTTTAGAGAATAAGAAATGATAACTTGAAATGGGTTTTGACCTAAATTTGTAATGAGTATGGAAAATTTTCTAAATTATTATTTACACAGAAGAAGAGTGAAAATAGAAAGGAGGTGGGAAGCTGAAAATTCAAATGAAACTCTTTTGCTTTGCAACTGCAAAAGAATTGAAATTACTGTAAATAGTTTACTTTGGGGAACGCCTTACCCCCTAGACGATGCTTTGCTAAGAAAAACGCTTAAGAAAGCAAAACAACGAGGGCTGTTCAATAGTTTTATATAAATGCAAATTAATATAAAATAATTTTCAACAAAAAAAAAATTAAATATTTTTTTTTACAATTTTAAATGGCTAGTCGTATACACCGATTTCAAATTGAATACAGAGAAACGTATAATTTATATTCCCATATTCCATATATTCCTTTCAAAAAAAGTAATAAATAAATAATTAAAATAATTTCCAATTCCTTTAAAAAAAAATTCCCTTTTCTTTTTGAGCTGACAGAAGGGTTTGGACTCTCGACCGCTTGGAAAATGGAAAAGATGCGACAGCTACATCGGTAGTTGCGCACTCGTTTACTTTTCATATAAATAATGGCGTTTTCTTTTCTACAAAAAAATGGCAACACTATCCACAGGGAGGGTGATTTTGTGTTCTTTTCTCAAAAAAATGTTGCCCTCTGAAAGGGTTGCCTGTTCTTTTGTAAAAATGTTGGCCTTTCGCAGGGCAAAAGGCATTGCACTTTTTGCCCTGAACAAATCGACAGGCCAGAAATTACAATGTAAAACAGATGGCTTTTATTCTTACACAGCGTTACCAGACAATGTTCAAAAAAAGTCTTTTGAGTTGAAGGAGTCAGAAAATTAGATTTTAAAAATTATTTTTATATTTTATATCGTATATAATGATCATTAAAATCATAATTTTTTGTTTTCCCAAGCAGATGAATTAGCAATCTGACAAGTGAACATTTTCCTTTAGGCATTTTATAAAATATATGTACATAAATGTTTTGTTATCAGCTGTTAAAAAAAGGCATTGCACTTTTTGCTAATTTGGGTTCTTTTCTCGCTAAATAAAAAATGGCATTTTCACAGGGCGGGGAAAACTTTTTAAAAAGTCAACTTTTCACAGGGCAACATTTTCATTGTAGAAAAGAAAACGCCATTAGAAAAAATTATTTTCGACATTTTGCCGTTCGTAGCCTGTCGTGGTGATTGTGCTTATAGGCCAACTACCTAATTTTGTTAATCCAGCGAACCTTTCATTAGCAGTTTGAAAATTTTTTACTCATAATTGCTGCTCAAATATGTATTTTCATGTGCTTAATTTTTTTTTTAAAAAAGATTTTATTTATTTTTTAATTTTTTTGATTTTTTTTTAACTAATTACTACATGTTAAAGCCGTTATAAAAATTTTTAAAAAGTTATAAGTTAAGCAGTGAAGAAACCAGAAACATCATGCTCTTTTAGTGGGAGCTTAATTTAATAAAAAACGACTAATGATGTTTAACAAGAAAAGTAATAAAAAAAAAATAATTTAAAAAAAAAATAAGAAACCAAAAGTTTATAATAATCATTTAGAAAAAGTAAACTGTTTTGCTACCCCATTACTTTAGCTAATGTTGGTAATTAATTACCAACATGAATGGGAAGAATTGTGTAAAAGTAAGTTCAAAAATAAAAATATTAACCAAAAACAAAAAAAAAAAAAAAAAAGATAATAATAATAAAACAATGTTCAAGCAAACTTCATTAGTTAAGGCTGCAGTATAAGAAACTAAACAAAAGATATTTTTAAATTGTTAATAAATTGGTTCAAGCCCGCATTTTGCACAGCAGGAATATTGTAAGTTTGATTATTACAATAAATATAGTTGTATTAAAAAAGCAAATTAAATGAAACGTATAAAAAATGCTTTTAATACAAACATATGAGATTTTTTAGTGTGGTTTCAATTAAAGCTTTAAAGCTTCAGACTAGCAGTGGGATTATGTAATGCTTTGCGCTTACTGTTGTCTTTGTTATTATTAATTTGAATGGATGCACAAGCAAATAAACATTTAAAGCAATTAAATGTATTAAAAAAAATTTTTTTTTTTCAAAAAGCAGGAAATCTGGGAATTACAAGAATATAAATTATTGACTTTGTTGCCAGCCAAAATTGTAAGTGAACAACAGCATTTCTCAAAAGGTACTTTCAAGAGACCGGCTGGCTTAAAATAATACAATCTTGTAAATTTTACCACAACATATATTTCTATTCAAATGTAATATGTCTTATCGATCGTGTTATTGCCTTGCGTGCCGTATGGCAGCATTTATGTAAAAGCTGCCAAGATTTCTTATTTATTTTACAACTTTCAATCGATATAAAACAAATGCTTTATGCTAGAAATAACAGCATTTAAAGATATCACTTGCTTGTATGTTGACAAAATTAATTTTGTTTATTGTTTTTATTTTGATAAATTTGTTTTAATTAACAAATGCCTCTCTAATGAATTTCACTTAATTTATTCTGTCACGATAACTGCAGATACAATTTGACTGTATTGTCGTTTGCTTTTAACTTTATTAAAGATTTTAAGTGTTATTTTAATTTTTTTTGCTTTTTTTATTATTTTCTTTTTTTTTATTATTTTTTTTTTCTTATTTTTATTTTTATTTTTAATTATTTTCTTATGTTAATCTGGGCATTAAAAAGTCGAATAGAAATATTTTTATGTGACACATAATAATGAAGACATTTATGGTACACATTGAAACAGTGTAAATGTTTATGTGTAGAAATGTTTATGGGGCGTTTCGAAAAGACATTTATTGATTGTTGTCAACTAAACATTTAAACTTGTTCTGTGTTAAGTGCAAATAATTTTCAAGGTAACAAAATTAAAATTTGTAAAATTGGCCATAAATTAAGCATTTGAATGATGCGAACCGTGTCGTTGTAAAACACTGGCTAACACAATAGCAAAATGTTGCCAGATGCAAATGTGAAGTGGTTGAAAAATCGCCAACGGAAAATGTGTTTGTGTTTAATGGGTTAATTAGCCTGCACAAAATTTCAATTTTACGTTTATATTCTGAGTCTCAAAAACAAACAAAAAAACAAATTTATTTTAATTTTTTAATTTTAATTAAAAATAATTAATCTGCCTAATCCGTAGGGAAATGAATAATGCTCAGTCTACTAAACCGGAGGTAGCGGGTTCGATTCCACGGACAAGCCGTAATCTTTGCATTTTAAATTAATTAAAAAAAAAAAACATCCTTCCCCATAGCGGCAGGCCTAAAAATTTATACTACACATTTCATTATATTAATATAAGAAGGATTAAGTTCCCCATTTTATTCATTTTTAATTTGATAAGTAATTTGTATCGCATAGAAGATTTGTATAAAAGAATTGTAATTGAACAAAAAAATTTAAAAAAATAACTTGTTCTTATAACTGAAAGGCTAAAAAAAATTTTAATACATACAAGATGTATAACACAAAAGACAGAGCGAATAAAATTTTTTGTAAGGCCCCTCGTATATGCTTTTTTTATATTTTTCCCGCTAAATTTGCCATCATAATTCTCCTCTAGTTGCAATACCCTTTTTCGTATCCTGCATTTCGTGGGAAAAATTTTAAACTCATTTTAAGAATTAAAAGAAATAAAATTTAAAGCAAAAGGATTTCCATCTCTGATTTGAGTCAAAGACAACTTGACAAAGCTGTTATGGCTCTTCGCACAATTTTTGTCTCAGTATTAGAAAATGTGTTTATGGATTGTACATTGCAATATAACAAAACTTTCCAATGGAAATTATATATTGCAAATTAAGGATCTCAGAACGTGGCCGGCCCACAGTGCGCTCTAAACTGAAGCATAGTAGAAAATGCAAGAAAATGTTGTCCTCTCATATGACTTATTTTATATTTTCATTTCATAGATTATTTATTAAATTTTATTTATAAAAATTTTCGCTTCAAAATTCTCCAGATATCAGAGAAATAATTACTCTTCTTCGAAAATTGCATTTCTAAAATCGGTAAAGAAAAGGGATATGGACATCCCATACATCCTAAATTTAAAAAAAAACAAATTTTACCTACATTTATAATCAAAATGAATTAAAAACTTATTAGTACCTAAAAACGTATGCTTTCAAGATCCTTTTATAATTTCATTGGATTTGTTATAAGGAAAAGTCCACCTTGTCATATATCCTTTATTCTAAAATAGTATGATATTAATACAAATTGTTTCCAAAATTCAGTAGAAATCTATTAAAAGGCTCTAACATTATATGATGCTAAAAGGACACACAACTTCTTTAAATATCCTTAATGTGAACATTCAAAATTTATAAATTATAATCAGTAATATCTACAATATTACACAGTCATGCAAGTGGTAGCTTCTTATTAAATATTTCACAACGACCATATTACTGGTGTAAGGACATCCATATGTCCTGAATTTCAAAAAGCCAAATTTTACTACAATTACACATTGATAAACACAGAAGTATAACTAGCTTCAGCTTTAACTGCTTTCAAATTTCATTTTAGTCCATTAAAGGATATACATATGTACATATAGAACAAATATTAAATTTTATCTACGATTATACTTAGAATGCAGGAAAGCTGTTCCTTCCATATATCCTTAAAATGAAAAATGAATGAATTTTTTGTACAAATTACAAACAAAATGTATGGAAAAGCTCTACTTAGTTGTATCATTATACGGCCGGACTTGTTCAAATTAAAATATATGTATGTATATACCACTATCGAATGTCCTTAATTTTGTATATGATACTACTGCCACAAGTTATTACCACAGTGCTGAAAACACATCGCCACTATTTGTAGAATAAGGCATTTATGCATTGTGCCAAGTTTCATTGCACATCTTCCAAGGATATGGTTTCATCCCATATATCCTTTTTTTAATATTTCAGCTATTCATTAAAATACCTTATCGCGCATGTTAACGACCTTTAAAAGTAAATTATATTGTCATGTAAACATGCTTTTACTAACAAAAATAGTTGCTTTACATGAGAGCTTTTGGCTTAAGACTTCTACCATCATTAAATTGCACATGTGTCAAATGTTTTTTGCTCATTTTTCTTTCTCCTTTCTCGTTAGTTAGCTTTTTGTAATGTCTTGCAACTCTCTGTTTGGTTTTTTGCTACTTTTCATCTTAAAATTTATATCAATTTATATAAAACGTAATTCTGTCTTTCTGCTTTAATTTTATAAGTAAATCTTACTCAGCAATTATTTATGTGTGCTTGTTACAAATGTTATTGTTTACAATGTTGCAGATTGGGAGTCAGCATTATAACAAAGAATGGGGGAAAAACTATTCAAGACCTCTTCTGATCTCTTGCTTCCACTTAAAAGCAGACGCGCAAAAACTTTAGAATTTTTCCTTCTTTCTTTTTTTTAAAATGAAAATATTTATAAATAAATGCAGAAGAGAAGCAAAGCAGCAGCATCAGCATCAGCTTATACAATAAAACGTTCTTATTTATTCCTTGTATTTGTTTGTTTGTTTCCTTCCTCTTACATTATTTACAACATTTCTAAGCTGTCAATATGACATTTGTCTTTAGCTGTTTTTATTACTACGTTTTTGTTTTACTTCTTGTATTATTTTTTTTTCTTCTGAATTTCGTTTGGCAATGACACAACAAAGTTGCCATTAACCCCAACTGTGAACATGGCGATAGAACTTGAGTGCTAGAAGAGGAAAAAAGCAAAGAGATGGACACAGAAAGGAGGCGGTCACTGCTTAGTGACTTTCTATATAACACGAGTGACAAGATCACATAAGGATAAGTAATCAGAAATACTCCTAAGGTGTCCCCGATAATGAATGCGTGAGTGTTTCGTGAGTGAAAGAATTCAATTCCTCCTCCTTGAAATTCCAATAAAATTGTGCAACTGTGGAAAATAGTAAAGAGCTGGGCACTGCTTAGTATCTTTCTTTATAACAAGAGTGACAAGATCACATAAGGATAAGTAATCAGAAATACTCCTGAGTTGTCCCCGATAATGAATGCGTAAGTGTTTCGTGAGTGAAAGGATTCAATTCCTCCTCCTTGAAATTCCAATAAAATTGTGCAACTGGGGGTGTGTGAAAGTTTTGAACCCAAATGAAATTCTTTGAATTACATCCTGGTATTTCCTTTCATAATCTGAATAAGTTAAACTCACGGTCTCATCTCTGATGCTAACATACATATTTAGTTATGTAAACTGTATCTTAAAGAAACACTAAAACATACAATTACTTTGCTGAGTTCCAAGTTTAATAAAAATAGTGTATTATAAATGAGGAGAGAGAGAGAGAGAGAGGAAAAGGAGGGGGCCATAATAAAATATGGCTTTTCTTTAACAAAGTAAAGTATTGTATTAAGACGTTAATTCGGACAAAAAATTATGTTAATCATTATTAATAGTAATTTATTATGGAACGGACATTAATTCCAAGATTAGAATTTTCAAAACAACTTTTATAAGAATAAATCGACAGCGTTTGTCTCTTTACGAACTGCCTGTATTTTATATGGTTTTATAAAATTCACAAAAGATTTTTTTTTTAAATAATTGCTTTAGATTGAGAATACCACAAGCATTATTTCAATTCTAACAATTTACAAAAAAATATCTTGTATGTGATTAATTTTTAAATGAATTTTACAATTAAATCGAAAAAACCGCTGTAGTTCTTTTTAAATGATGGTGTAATAAATATTACAAAACTAATGCGATGGTTATGCGGTACATGGCCGAAGGGAAACGAGTGTAGGAAGTATGCAAAGAGATACGTGTCGTCGAAATGAAAAGACATTCCATCTGCCTTCTAAACACTATTTATTCAGTATGGCATTAAATATTTATTTGAAATCACCAAAAAAAAATACAAAGAAACAAACCACATTTGATTCTACTGGAAGAATAAATAAACAGTGGTGCGCAAAAAAATAAATATTGTCTCCTATGTAAATATTCTTACTGAAAAGCATTTTATTCATTCCATTTTCATTTGGATCACTTATAAAAAATTTATTTTATTATCTTCTTGAATTTTTGGCGATTTGGTTAATAAAGACATTTTTATACATTCCTAATTTAATTCTGAGAATTTTTATAAAAATATTTGACATCCTTAACTGTTTAATATGTTTTTGGTATTAGAAAACGTTCTTTTTTTATATTTTTTTTTTTTGTTAATAATTTTTAATTTCGTTCTGATAATGTTTTTTTAATGGCGATCATTAAATAATATTTTAAAAATAATTTTTTTATTTATTTTGTTTTATTTATATAAAAAAAAAATATATGTATGTATGTATGTATTACTATTATTTTTAAAAACTTATCACATTATTAATTTTGCAATTCAACATTTTTTTTTTAATTTCTAATATTAATTTAGGCGATTTGACCATTTTTTGCGTTTTTTTTTTAATTTTTGCGCAGTTTCTTATTTTTATAATTTTTTTAATTTTTTAATTTTTTTATTCCAATTTCCTAGATTTTTCTATTTTAAAGCAGACGTTTTATTTTAAAGATTCCTTCATTTTGCCTATTTTTTTTTTAACTTGCACGAGTGACTTTTTCAATTTGCAATTGAACTCCAGCTTTTTCTCAGATTTTTTTTTTTTTAATTTTTGGCAATTTTTTAAAGTAATAATTTATGTATGTAGTAGAATCTTGAATATTAACATTCAGTAGAATATAATTTATTTTCTTATAAATACCAAGAAATTAATCGTTGTTGGGTGTCAGCTGGCTCCTGTGTTTTCTCAGAACAGCTGGAGGCATGTGCCATTTCCACAGATCAAAAAAATTGTATTTTTCCTTTTTAACTTTTTTATTTTAACTGATTTTTTATTTTAGCGATTATTTAAGTAATTGTTTTATTTTTGCTTAAACTTAGAAATATTTTTTTTTTTTTTACATTAAAATGCAATTCTTTAATGGTTAATGGTTGCGCACTTCTGAGCCATGATTTATTTACACTTCAGATTGTTGTGCTTTTGCGAATTACGACGTAGAATTCTGCCTGATCACAAGCCATCTAATAAAATTATTTGTTGAGTTTCATTTTTCTAGTTCTTTTAATATACAAGTTGGCATTAGTTGTGCAGAAAAACAAGAGCCTAAAAACTAAAATAGTAAAAAAGTGATTTAATCGCTTTCTACAAACAACCGCAAGAGTTTTGCATATTTCGTTTAAAATATATTTCCTGGTATGATTTTTCTCAGTGCAGAGTTTTTAAGTGGATGCATTGCAGTCACTCCATCGGAGTGTAGAATTAAATAGAATAGAATTATTTCTAGCCCTCTTTCAGGCCCGCCCCACTAAAACCAATTCTACATCTCGTTTCTATATATAAAAAATTGATTTAATCGCCTTCTAGAAACAACGCAAGATTTTTGCATATTTCGTTTAAAAAATATTTCCTGGTATGATTTTTCTCAGTACAGAGCTTTTTAGTGGATGCATTGCAGACACTCAATCGGAGTGTAGAATTAAATAGGCCCGCCCCCCTAAAACCAATTGTACATCCCGTTTCTATAGCAGTGATTATTAAATTCTTAAAATTATTTTCATTTTTCTTAACACCATTAACAAATTTTTTTAACACCTTTCATTAACTGTCTTATACTCTGACACTTGAGAAAGAACTTTTCAACAATCTCTGGGTAACACAAAGTTTGGCGTTTCTACTACAAAAAAAAAAAAAAAAAAAAAAAAAAAAAAAAAAAAAAAAAAAAAAAAAAAAAAAAAAAAAAAAAAAAAAAAACAATAATGAATAATGAATAATAATAATAATCAAAAGCAAAAGCAAAAGCATTCCATATTCAAACACACAAAACATTTCAAATAATTTCACCAAAAATATTTTAGATTGAAGAAAAAAAAAAAAAAAATCTCATTACAAACATATTGTGCAATAATAATCAAACAAACATCGAAAATATGGAAAAGAAATTTTCTATATAAATGATGGACATTTGTTGAATGCATCATTTCTAAACATGCCACATAAAAGAAAAACGTTACTTTATTTTTACTTTTCTTTTTTTTTTTTTTACAAAATTCCATTGACGATCATGTATGTTGTCTAGTTTATTGTAAAAAAAATGTTTCGTCTGATAAAGATGATTATGATGTTCCTTTTAAATTTTTTCATTTTTCTTTCTTCAAATTGCTATTATTGTTTTGTAATTCTCTAGCTGTTGCTTCTTCAACATTTTTCTTTAAGTTATTTGAAAGGTTTTTTTTTTTTTTTTTAAAAAAAGAGGCTTCTTTAACTTTTAAGCTGGATATTGCATGAAATTGAGAAAAAAAAGAATAAATGTTATTTAACAAAAGGTCACCGCATTGACATTGATCATGTAACGCAACCAATGAACAAATCAAGCTTTAAACTTAAAGTTATTTCAAAACTCTTCTCATAAATGTAGAATGCTGAGTTAATAGAAAATTTAAACACGGCGAGAAATACCTGCAAATAGACTGAGAAAAAAAAATTAGAATTGCCACACCACAAGCCTGCAAATAGACTGAAAAAAAAAAATTACAATTGCCACCCCACAGTTGATCTATTTACCAACAAGCCTGCAAATAGACTGAGAAAAAAAAATTACAATTGCCATCCCACAGTTGATCTATTTACCAACAAGCTTGCAAATAGACTGAGAAAAAAAAAATTACAATTGCCATCCCACAGTTGATCTATTTACCAACAAGCCTGCAAATAGACTGAAAAAAAATTAGAATTGTCACCCCACAGTTGATCTATTTACCAACAAGCCAGCAAATAGACTGAGAAAAAAAATTAGAATTGACAACCCACAGTTGATCTATTTACCAACAAGCCTGCAAATAGACTGAAAAAAAAATTAGAATTGTCACCCCACAGTTGATCTATTTACCAACAAGCCTACAAATAGACTGAAAAAAAATTGGAATTGACACACCACCAGCCAGCAAATAGACTGAGAAAAAAAATTACAATTGCCACCCCACAGTTGATCTATTTACCAACAAGCCTGCAAATAGACTGAAAAAAAATTAGAATTGTCACCCCACAGTTGATCTATTTACCAACAAGCCAGCAAATAGACTGAGAAAAAAAATTAGAATTGACAACCCACAGTTGATCTATTTACCAACAAGCCTGCAAATAGACTGAGAAAAAAAAAATTACAATTGCCATCCCACAGTTGATCTATTTACCAACAAGCCTGCAAATAGACTGAAAAAAAATTAGAATTGTCACCCCACAGTTGATCTATTTACCAACAAGCCTGCAAATAGACTGAAAAAAAATTAGAATTGTCACCCCACAGTTGATCTATTTACCAACAAGCCTGCAAATAGACTGAAAAAAAATTAGATTTGTCACCCCACAGTTGATCTATTTACCAACAAGCCAGAGAGTATCTAAATACATTTAGTTCCTTTTGTAAACAAGACATTGAAGGTTGTAGAATGAACTAGCTAAGAATTGCAAACATTTATGGGGAACATTATTAATAAATAAATATTAATTAATTAATCTTGTTTTTGTACTCTATTACTTAATTAGAGAGTATGTTAGACAAACCAAAAAAAAAAGAAACAATTAATTGTATCCGTCCAGCTGATGTTTTTTTTTTTCAGAAAAATACTATAGGTAGCAGAATAAACTATATTAAATTAAAAGTTTTATAATGATAGATCCCTATTATGATAAGATTTTTATCTGTGTATTAAAACAAAATTGTTTTCTTCTTTTCCACTTAAGTCAACACAAAAAAAGCCTTAACACACATTTGTATAGAAATTTGATTTAATATGTAATTATAATAAAAGTCCACACTTTTTTTTACACAAAAAATAACAAAAAAAAATTTTTATAAAAAGCAAATAAGAAACTTCTTGTCTGATGTTAACCCCAGCGTTAAACTGTCAATCATATTCTTTACCGTGCTTTAAAGCTTGACGTGGAACCCAACACTTTTTTCCTTTTTTTTTTTCTTGAACATTCATAAATATTTTTCAAGAAGAAAGAGATAAAAATTGTTACGGTACTTGAAGTTCAACAGATGTAGAAAAAGTTAATTAAAAAAAAAAGAAAATTATATAGGAATAACCTTTTTCTAAAAAGCCATTGAAAATATTTAAATTAAATTGTAATTAATTTTCAAAAGATGACATTTAAATAAGGAGGAACAGCAAGCAGATATTTTGAGGAGTCATTTTCTTTGAAGAACTACAATTGATTGATAATTTTTCTAATAAATTTTATAATTTTAATATTTGAAATTTAAAAAAAAAATATATACTCATTAAACTACTTTGGAAGCAGGAATTTGAAAAAATTCAGAGTATGGAGGCTATAATTTCTTAAGCTTTATAAATTATTTTAATAATAATGTTGGCCTGAATACACGTTTACTTTTATTAATTATTTTATTATAATTTTTAGTTTTTTATTTTTTTTTGGTTGAAGCAAAATAACTGCTTTAAATTAAACTTTTGTTACTACATGTCAAACAATGATTTGTTTGTTTTAAAACAAAACAAAAACAGATGTATGCATGTGACACCTGTCATGTCATAGTCAACTGTTTTTTGACAGTTAGCAACCAACCTTTATTTTTTCTATGTTTATTAAGAAAGCAAACAAAAAATTTGTTATAATATATTATTTAAGAACTCAAAGAAAACACATTATTATCAATTATTTTGACAGCTAAAGTGAGACATAAAAATTAAAAACACAATACTAAATTAGAAAAACGAGATACAAAAATGTATTTCATTTATATTTAATATTAACAATTGCTATTTTACAAAGTTAGTTATTTCAACTATATTATAATTTATCACTACCACTATATTGACTATAGTTATTTTTATAAATTAAAAACAATAATTTAATAAATTCCTCCTTTAGTTGAATTATAAACGTGAAAATACCATAAAATAGCAAAAACTTGACGAAAAGTAAAAATGATACGCGATTTGATGATTCCCTTCTTCTGGCAGTCATCCTTTAATGAATTTCAAAATTTTTTTTAAGCTGAACTCGGGTTTATATAACTTTTAGTAACTGATTTTTGATCTCAGAAAATGGAGTATATTTCTTCTATATTTGCCAGTAATTAAAAAATATAAAAAATTGCGATTTTTATAAGATTTTTAGTGATTTTTGACTGCCCAACTCCTTCCTTCCTCATGGAATTACTCCTTTAATTGAATATCAATCGTAAAAGTCTTTAAAATGGTAAAAACTTAACTAGAAGTAAAGATGATTCACCTGGATATAGTTCTTAAATGGAAATCCAAATTTTTTTAAGCTGAACTGACGCTTATATTACTTTTTCTAGTTGATTTTATATTTTTTGTTATAATTATAATTTAATGCTTAATTTTGTTTATCTCTGAAGGTGAAATGTAAGTTGCCTATATTTTATTCGTAAATTAAATTTGTTTGGTTAGTTAATGGTGAGCGTGACTGACGCGACTAATGCTTGCTTATATAAATATTCTCTGAATAAATATAAATTAAAGCACAAATTCTAAATGAGAGTTGAAAAAGGAAAATTAAATAAATGATATATTCGAAATTTCCTGCTTTCAGTTAAATTAAATAAATATTTTCTTACAACCGTATAGGATGATGCACGTATAAGTAGTTTGCATGATCACTCAAAAGAACTGCATATTTCAACATTGTGATTAAGAGAATTTCATTCATTTAAGGCCCCAAAAATGCATCATATAAAAAAGTTATTAGGAGAGAAGGCATTTATCGATATGATCAATGCCTCATTATATTTTATGTTGTCTGTTTCCTTAGTGTGTTCAGTGTTTTCTTCATCTTGATTCTAACGGTGTTGCTTATACGAAACGTTTTCTATCATAGTTGTATTACTTCTTGTTTAATAAAAAAAAAAAAAAAAAAAAAAAAATTAAAGAAACACTAAATAAAAACTATAGTTATTGTTCAAACACAGTTCAAGCCAAGTTTGTAGCATTTGTCTGCGATTTTTCCTAACGCAGGCTTCTAGTTTGTTTTTTCATTGTTAAAGTAATTTAAACATGTTTGAAGTTTTCATACAAGCATTTAAGTTTGCATTTGAAGACAAGACAAATAAATAAACAAACCTGTCTTTAAGAAAAATTGCACATGAATTTGTATTTCATAGAGAGAAATATGGTAAAAAGAAAAAAAAAAGTAAGAAAAAAACACAAGAAGATTAGCAGTAAACTAATTTAAAATTGATGTTAAATAAATTTATTTTTATAAAACATTAAAAGGAAAATAAAGTTGACATGGATAGAATTCAAATTTGAGAAAGAACGGCAACACTCCCCATATAATCAAAAGACTTAAGACACAAACTGTAACAAAACAAATAATGAGAGAGTTTAAAAGTACAGAAGTAAAGAAAACAGTAAACAATTTAATTGCAACTAATGTGACTAAATAAGAATTGTAGTGAAAGTAGAGAACCTAATTAATATTAAAATAATAATTATGGGTGTGCGAGGGGAAGCAATATTACAAAAAAGTAGCCGCACCGTTTATAATAGAAACGAAAGACTTAAGAGAGCAACTTGTTCAATTATTATTACTCGACAGTAAAAGCGTGGATTGGTAAATCCCTTTCGAAATGTAAAAATTTATTAACATCATGATTTCGCTAAAATTTCATACAAATTCCTATTTGGCCGAACATCAATACAATCAAATTTAAACATCATAAGTTGATCACCAGTTTCTTCTATTTTTCTATATTTATTTAATTTAATTTATATAATTTAAACATCATAAGTTCATCACCAGTTTCTTCTATTTTTAGAATAAATATATATAGAAGAGGTAGGCTTATTTGTGAACCGATTGAATCATAAATAATTGTTAGATTTATGAGTGTATCCAAAAAATATTTTTTTCCCATATATTGTTAAATATTTCTTTGTGGTTAAGCTACTATGTATGCTTGGTTTTAGAAATATGTGTTACTTACAAAGCGTGGAATCTCTTACGATTATTTATTCCCCCCTTCACTTTTGGAGAATGTGCATGAGATGGTTCAAGGTCTAGTGATCAATTTTACTAATGCATCAAATAATATCAACTGACATAATTAAACAATAAATAATAACTTTTTTGCCCAACAGTATTATTTGAGAAAGTCAATATATAAAAAAGTATACTTTCACTGTCACAAATAAGCACGATCTGTCACACAATAAACTGCCTATTTAATTACTAGTAAACAATTATCATCTAAATTGAGGTCAGATGAAATGTAAGCAGATCAGATCTTGCAAATGGAAAAAGATGACTTAAAGAAGAATGTAGAAGAAGAAATATATTTTATTCACAGTTTTTTATTCACTTTGCATGTATTTTTGAATAATATATTGTAAATATTTTCAATATTTGCAGTAACAACGTGCAGAAAGATTTGTCTGCGTCTCTTGCTGAATATACTTTTCGCCTCTTCTAGCTCTATTTTTGGATTTAATATGCGAGTATACAGATATGGGCATATCACAATACATAATGCAAATATCATTTACGAAATAATTATTAAAAAATACATTTTTAAAATCTCGGGCGTAAAATTTTTAAATATCATTAAACTGTTCATATAATGATGACTGATACGAAAAGGAAAAAAAAAAATTTAAAAAACACAGTCATTTGAAATAGTTACATTTTCTGCCAAAAATGTGTAAATGGTTTTCTATAAAGAACGTGCTTTGTTACTAAAAAGTACGCTATTAAGTATTTTGAAGGCTAATATTAAAGGCCTTGTTTCACTATCCCACACAGTCGAACTACTCATTCGAAATTATAGCAAAACATAGCCTTATACTTTATGAAATCAAATAAAAATGGCATATATGGTGGTACACCATATTATGTATGTATTACGAAAACATATGTTTTATGTTTGGCGGTATAGAAAAGGATTGATAGTAATATAAGCTAAAAACTTAATAATAATATTTTTGGACTGTTTTATTGCTTTGCGTCACAAAAGAATAATTTTTTGTTCAGCCACTTGAAGTGAAATCAAGCCTGATCAGACACAATTTATCTTTTTATAAAAATGTTCAAAAACTTTTGCAACTGTCAAAGAAAAACATTTTTCATAATAAATGCCAAATTTGATATGTGCTATGGCCTTAACAAGTACTGGCTGAGAATTCTCCACATTATACATACATATGTATATCGTATCAAGAAATAGCACTGCTCCTTAGAATATGGATGGTATGAAATTTTTGCTGTATAAGTAGGATTTTTCCCATAAATCCATGCCTGCATAAACATCAATACTTAAATTTGATAATAATGTAAATATATAATGACGCTGAGCTTTAAAAAGGCTTTATCGTATCTATAATTTTTCCAATACAATGAAAGAACAATTAATTCTAAATATAAATAATTTCTTTTAATTTCATTTTCCCATGACTTGGTATTAAAATTCTGTTCTTGTACAGACAGCAAGTTAAAAATTTGTATGTATGTAATTCATTCATATAACACTGTTTAAATTACATATGTACCCTCATCAAATGACTCTAATAAAAATTTATGATAATTACAAGTTTATAAACTAACACTCTTTTAAGCACGTTTCTAAATTATTAAGAATTTCAAAATCTAAAAACGAAAAGAATATTTACTTTCAAAGTAAAATTCAATGCAATTATGTATCAAAAAGAATTTAAAATAAATTTAATATGACACCTTGTTAAAATCTACTTAATGAATACAATAAAGACCGTAACAAATCTACATAAATAACAACAACAACAAAACGAGCAAAACGAAACAAATCAAAGAAATTATGTTTACAACTAATAAAAATACACAAGTGCAACAAAGTAAATCGTTTAGGCACGTACTCGGTCAGCAACTGCAATTGCTTTAATAAAAATAATAATTATGTTTGTATATACAGGCATTTCTATATATACAAATGTATGAACATATGCATAAATGTGTGAGTGCTTATAAACATTGTTTCGTATGGGGTATTGTTTTTGTGCACTAGAATTCACATACGAATGGAAAACTCAATCGCGTTTACTCGGGGAGAAAGAAACAAACAGACATACCAATAAAAACAAAAACAACGACGCATACAACCATGCGTGTGTACTCTCAATCATTAAAAATTTACAGTTATACTTTGTTTTTGTTTTCTTAAGCATTTTTCAATAAACATGTTCGTGGTACGAGGAAATACATATATTGTTGTTGCTTTTTTTTTGTGTCATTTGAAAAATGTGACATTTTTTCCATTATATCAGTCAGTAAGTCATTGGCTGTAAAACATTATTTATTACTGTTGCTTTAGTAAATATTGAGTGACAAGTTTAGAGTGCGTAAAGGAGTGATTGCAATGAGTAGGGGCGTCAGTTTTAGGGGTTTACGGCCTTTGTTATTTAAATTACATTAAATTACAAAAAAAAAAAAAAAAAAATACTCAACAGAACATTAATTTCTTATTTGAAAATATATTTAAGTTCATTATTTTGAACATTTAGCCTCCAGAATTTTAATAGCAAATAAATACTAACTTCGATATGCATACATACATACATACATACATATTCCTCAAATAAAACTTGCACTTAAATAAATAATTGTTAACAAACGTATTAAATTTAATTAATTCGTTATTGAGGTGGATAAGATTTCCAATCAGAATTTAAAAATTATATGTAAACAAATATAAATACATATGTATATGTATATACATATGTACTCGTATATAAAATTAATATAATAATAATAATATTTTGAGCAAAAGTGTACAACTTTCAAGTCGTATTCGTGGTTTGTCACTAAGGCAAATTGGCCAATATATCAGTGGATTAATATATTAGTGGAAAATAATCGATTTCTCTCGTTTAAACAACGATTAATCGCGTAAATATGTACATATATTCGTATAAATGTGTAAACGTTTAAGCGCAAACATTTGGGTGTTTGAACTGGGAAAGCAATTCATATAATTGGAGCGGATGAGAAGGAGCAGTACACTGATAATGAGATTTAAAATACATTAGATTTTACTATTTTTAAAAAATGTGTTTTAGTTTTTACTTATACGACAAAATGATGATTTTCATAAACTGCTGATAAAATGCTGCAAAACACCAGGTGTTTTTTGAAATGTTTATATGCTTTTACAGTGTTACCAGATTAAGTACCGTAACTATTCATGTTAGAGGAGTAACTTATTAGGCCTTAAAGTATTTATTAAATATTTTAAAAACGCATTCATTTGAATGTAAATTAAATTTGCAACAAATTATTAATTAAAAAATATTAAACACTATAAAACGCTAAAACTCTTTAACTCAACATAATTCAGATGCTTGTAAATTCTAGATAATAACTGTGAGAAAAATATTTATATAAAATATATTAAAGGTTGTAATAAAAAAAATACGAATAATAAAGCCTACGACCCGCTACAAAACTACAAAACAAAATGTGTGCTAAAATGCAACTCTGGGTTCGATGTTTTTGATAAGAGATTTGTGAATAAAATAATTTTTTCCATCAGAAGCATTTATTTCAAGCAGCTGACGCCCTTAAAAATTATTTAGTATAAAAGTCTTACCAGTGAATTCCACTGAAATTTTTTGTATATTTTTTTAGGAGGGGATTTTTGAAAAAAATATTCTTTTAACACAGTTTTAAAGATTTCCAATTTTATTTGTGGGCATGTTTCTGTTTGAATTAATAAATTTTATAAATTTGAAGGCGTGCATTTAATTTTATTTTAATTACTTCGTGGCTACTTTAGCAACTGCAACCTTGAGCTGAGGAGTTACTAGAATTATTATAGTTCTAGTAACTAAAATACTTTGCACAATCATTACAGTAGAAACACTGTGCAGAGCTTTAATATAAACTCGAACGTCTGTAACTGCGTAAAAAACACTAATCCACACAAACTATCATGTATGTACGTTCTTGTACTATTAATAATGATATGCAGCAAAACGCTGAGTAAAACATTGCATAAATGTTTTAAAATAGAATAAGCGAAACCTGGGTCTATGAAATATAGAGATGCCAGATAATAAAAGAAAATTCACAAATTCCTATAAAGTGTAAAGAAATATATGTATATATTTTTCTTTTCATATAAAACTATATAATTTCTATACAACAACTAATTCTGAAAAAATTATATGAAAATTGAAGAAGAATTTTCGATACTCGTAATATGGCATCACTGCAATTTTGAAGGTAATAAAAATCAACTGCTGCAATTTAACTTTATAATTCATAATCACTGCATGTATGCACGAATACTTTCGCTGATACGCGCAAGCTTGCATGCACAGCAACAACAAAAAGAAAAAAGGGTGCATCATTATGTCTTTTTAAAGAGGAGGGCTCAGTGTTCTGTTGTATCCAGATTTAAAACGGCTAAAGCCTGCCTCCGAAGTAGCACTTCTTACAATGTTAATGACCAGTAGTTAGACTTTAAACTGTGATTTGCACTATTCCAACTGCATTTCCAGATTAAACTAATATGGGAGACAAACAAATGGACGGACATTGCCTTTTACATGAGTGTTTATATGCATATGCAGCATATTTGTTTTTTTTTTCTCTCTTTTAAATGCTTTAAAGTATATTGTACTGATGTTGCTAGTTGGGAGGGGGCCAAAGAATTTGCTTTACACTTACATGTAAATACTTAGTAATTAAAGGCTTTCAAAATAGATTACATAAATAAACAGTAGCGATTAATGGAGAACTGCTCAAGTTCTATAAAATGGCATGGCAGACTTAAATCTAATGAGGCCTACAAGAGTTCAGAAGAGGTCAGCTGTAACAAAAAAAATAAAAATATTTAGAACGTGGGAAATGGATCTTTACGAATTTAATTACTGTCACAAGTAGCCGTTTTTATCTCCTATATTTTTTATGTCATTTAAGGGTTAATAAATTATTTCTTTTTAAAATAAAATCTTTTTATTTTAATCTCCTGCCACTACAAAAAAAAAAAAAAAAGTGGGAAACGGAATATAAGAATTCTACTAACCGCCAGAAATTCAAATCGCCAGAAACTTACTAAACAACCTTCTCCACTTTATCTTCTAATTTAAATTTAATGCCAGTTTCTTTTAAATAAATTTAAAATAAAACATTAACCATATAAAAGAAATCAAGAGAGAAAACAAGTGGAAAAAAGAACAGAATCACTCCGTTGTATAAAAATATCCAGTAGCTGCTGTAGCTGTCAGATGATTAATCTTAAAATCATACATACACACTTTTCAGTTGTTAGTTTTATATTTATAACAACTTTTTGTTACATAGAAAGGCAAACGAAACAAAAGAAGAAGAAGAAGAAGAAGTCCAAAGAAAAAAAAAATATTCTCTATAAAATTATAGCCGGTGTTAAAGATTTTAAAAGTTTTACTTGGAAAGAATTAACAACAATAAAAGGAAAAAACGTAACGAGACTCAGCATGATCATGCTGTTGTAAAAGAAAACAAACGTTTTATGGCCAAAATTATCTCTTGGCTGTGAGTGGAAGAATTTTTTTTTTCTTTTTTTTAACATAATTTAACAATAGTTATTGTTTAAGCTTTAAAAACTCTTTAATGTCTTCTTAAATCAAATAGTCAAGGTCATTTTGTGTCTGTAGTACGAACACGAGATGAAGTAAAAGGTTTTTGAAAATATCTTTTGGGGCCGGCAAACAAAAGAAAAGTAAATAGTAGATTTGAATTATAGAACTAATAAACCAAAAGAGAAAGAATTAAATTAAAGTATTAACCACATAGACAGCTTCTGTCTTCACGCCAGAAAAGCATTAGGCGGTACTGACTAATTTCTTATGCTGTTAATCAACTGTTTTTTTTTTTTTAAAAAAATTTCTCTTTTCAAGATTGAGCATACGAGAACTATGAAAATTATAAAATGCTTTTAAACGTAATTAATACTACATGCATTTGGCTTTAAGGTTTGAAAACGCAGCAATTTAATGATTAAAAAAGATCTCATCTCGAGAATGCTGACTCAACTTTGGTTAAAAAAAAAATAAGGAATAACAAAAAGAATTTTTAAATTATTATGTACAACTGAGTCATGGCAAAGTGAATTTTAAAATATGTAGAAGCTTTGAGTTATATCTCTATTTACATGCTGCTTAAGAGGCCGGCAAACAGCTCTATGCTGCAGCGCTATTATCTGCAGGGCTTTCTCCAATGGCACTGCATCAGAAAATCAGCCTGTTGAGTGGCGAGAGCATTTTGAAAGGACTTTGTATTAACACATACTCCTTGATAGAGCTGATAGCTACCACATATTATAGCCTTGATGTTTAAAAAGCTTTGCAAGCAATTTTGGAATATCCAGTAGCTATCCTCTCGAAAATGTACTTGCAGATTTTGTATTTCATCTCTATGAAGTTGCCACCTTAGCGTAGGTTTTATAAACCTTAATGGCCAACGTCTGGCAACACAATATTAATGTCTGCATTTTGTAAGTCAACATGATTTTCACCAAAAATTCTTTGTAAAAATCGCCGATAGAGGACCATGTCGTCTGGTTATACGATGCCCCAGAGCCTTTTAAACATGACCTCTCGTATTGTCCTACATTCCTTTAAATGTCGCAGTTATTTATCGTAGCTTCAAAAAATCGCCAAGTCTACAAATGAATTATTCCAAAAAAAAAAAAAAAAAAAAAAAAAAAAAAAAATCGGATGAATAATCTGATGTAACTATTATTTAAATTGCACTGAATTCCAAGAAAGTAATATTCGGCATTATATAATAATATAATAAAAAATAAATAATTAGAATTCTTGAGAAGTGTAGCCAGTTATGATTTATTGGTGGGAATTTTGTTTACTTTTTGGCGGCATGACTTACAACAGAAACTGTAAATTTTGCCAGCTTTCACCAGAAACTGTGTAAATTTGCAAGCTTTCGCCAGAAACTGTATATATTTACAAGCTTTAAATATCAATTATATCGTAAATATCTCATTTTGCTGCACTCACATTTTTATAAAATAAATTTTCATAAAACAAGAGGTATCTGGTAGTGATCAAACCTTATTAAGCCAGAAAACAAATCTAAAGCAGATCCAAACAAAAAAAACATAAATTAAAACCTCAACTGCTTTAGTCTTTTTCTCTTAACCCTCTGAAGTGTGTTGGATGGAGATGACAGTGAATTGGAATCAAATCGGCGAAGTGGATTCGCTATTGTCTGCCAAACATATTCGGTGCAGGTGTGTCACTAGGCTGCACTGCTGTGATATCACCTTCTTTACCTTATAGCTCCCCTTATTAATCAGTCTAAAGAGTTGGCTTAAACTTATCGGCTCCGGTTCTGGGTTGTATTATATAATTTTTTTTAGCCGACATACTGCTTTGCTTTACGCCATTATTCTGTCGGCTATACGCGGCCGATTTTTTACATCTTCTAAGAGCGAGTGGTTTCCAAGTGGCGTCCCAAACAATTTGCATGATCATCTCCAATACACTGTAATTGTTGATCGTTGCTTAGACAGCGTACTGGAACTGATCTTTGTTGTATCTGTCGGCCATATCGCTATTTTACTGACCATGTAAGGGCTGGCTGCTGCCGATCACGATGCATTACTGACTCACTTTAAACACAATGAAATAGAAAATTTATCTTAATAACTAATTTCTTTCTTAAAGTTGTTTTTAAATTTCGAAATGTATTCTTTTCTTCGCCCTCAATTTTTTTTCTTTTTTTTTTTGAAACAAAATATTTGTGGATCATTGACTTGCAGCAGATGATCTCGCAAGAATGTTATCAAATATGAAAATAAATAAATTATGCTTTCAAAATATCGTGATCCTTTTTTATTATTTTATCAATGAGTCAACATTAAAACTAGTAAAAAAAAAGTGGGGAGGAGAAAACAGTTTTATTCAATAAATAATTCAACGATCTTGTTCGAAAACAAACGCTTAAGGATGCACTCGCTAACAGCTTAAGAAACCTCTTCATTTCTTATTTAACTTAATAACAAAGTCGTCTGCCGTCTGTCGTCTGCCGTCTATCGTCCGTCAACTTGTTTATTTTCATTTTTCTTTTTTATTTATATGAGTCACTGGGCAGCTCTCTAATGGTGATGCGTGCACCTTTTTGTGGCCATTAAAGAGAGATGTGTTAAAAATCAATAAACAAATCGTACAATCGATTATAAAAGATACATTTTTAATGACACGACTTGATGGCCACTTACTAGTTGGGTCAACTGCATTTTTACAATGATAATTTCCGTAACACTTTTCTATTTTCCTGATTGATAGTGTTTTATGGCTCCTGCCCCAACTCAAGACAAAAAAAAAAAAAACCAGAACAAAATTTATTTGTTGAATGATTATAATAAAATTTATAATGTTTAGCAGCCAAACGGCAGCAAGTGTTAAATAATGTATGTATGTTATATAACTTACAGTGACTATCAAATCAAATCAAAGCTTACCATTTCCGAAAGATGAGTGTCTAAATAAAAAGTTTAAATCGCCGTGTGGAAAAATTCCCAATTTGTACATGATTGAAATTGCTTATACAGGAAAAAGTATATAAAACAAATGCAACGGAGGAAAGTGAGAATTATTAAAAAGAAAAAAAAAATTTCTTTCAAGCAGCAAAAAATTGTCTTTTGCTATTGACAATTAAAAAAAAAATGGATTTTAATTGAAAATATTATTCTCTTAATAGAAAATATTAACTGCTCTATAAGAAATACTAAATCTTTAAAAAAGATTTTCAATACGATTGATTGAAAAACAAAAATGTTCAAGTTCATGTGTTCTATATAGAAATATGTAAAAACTAAACGAGAATTAGAATTAATACAACCAAAATGAAACAAATACACGTTAAAATAATATTGTTGTTGTTGCTGTTGCCATTTTTCATGCATTGCTTGCTTTTGACGGCACAATATATTGAAATAAAGCTTTGTTGGTAATGTTTTAGTTGCAAACATTATAAAATACTTGGCTTGTTTTGTTTGCCACTGTAGTTTGTTGCATTTTACCTCTTTTACTGTGAGTTTTATATTTTATTGATAAATCTTACAATTTCCTCTCGTTAAGCATTTAATACCGAATACGTTTTAACATTAAACGGCTATAAGAATCGTATAATATTCATATCACTGCATCGAACACCGTTTCCTTTAAACAAATACTTGACGAAATACGACACTTAGACAAGCTTTTTAGCTGCTGAGCCAGAACTATAACGAATTGGCCAATATTTATATTTATTTTTATATATTTGAACAAAGTTTGTATACAGATGTGAAGAAAAAAAAATGTATTTCTACAACTTCAGCAATTAATAAATGTTGCACAGCACAACACAGAGTTATAGACAAACTATTGCAGCCAAAGCTAACTAAAGCTTATTATATGTATGTTGAAGAAAGCTTTTATAAACTAAAGATTTCTTTAATGAAAAATATCAAATAAAAATGTAATTCAGAGAAAGGAGAAAAGTTGGCAGAACCTACTTGTTTTATACACCATCAACTTAATTCGCAATTAAAAGCTTACAAACTACAGTGTGGGACAGTGTTACTACATGGACTTGATACGGTCACAATTTAGTTTTCAAATTTCAATACAGCCAGACTTTTTCACTAACACATACATAGAAACTCGTAAATACGTTTCACATTTGACACGTATTCGTTTCCAAGATTGTTTTTCAATTACGTTTCCATTTACGGGCAAGGAAACAGCTGATTGGATGGGTAATGAGGAAATCAAATATTCTGGCACCAAAATTTTTTTATATGTTTTATTGTTGTTGTTTTTCTATTCTTTTTCTATTATTTTATATCTTTTAGCCAAAACTTTTATTGAAGAAATTATTTTTTTTTCACTTCTTGATAGTAGTGTTTTCACACTGAGGATAAAACCTGGTTTTAAAACAAAATTTGGTTTTAACTTTAAAACCAATCCTTAAAACCTGGTTTTACCATACGAAATAATTCCCATAAAACCATTTTAAAACATTTTTTGAATTGGTTTTAAATAGATTTTATGAAATACAACCTTGTTTTATACAGTACATATTCAGTGCTACCAAGTTCGAAAGATTGAAAACAGCTGATAATTCATTCACATTCACAAATATTCATTCACAAAATGTAAAATCATTTCAATTTTAGAAGACATTTTTAAAATTTCTTATTTTTTATATAAACAATAACAGTTATCGTACAGTTTGTCAAATAAATGTGGGAAGCTTAATTACAACAAACACACCTATTTCTACAAAAAATTTATTTTATCATTAACAAATTTATTTGACAAACTGTATTATAAAACCCGATTTTATCAAAATTCTATGTGAACACAAAATCAGCTGTTTGTAGGTTTTAAGTTAAAACCAGGTATTAGCTTTAGGTGTGAAAATACTGTAAGATTTGGAAAATGAAATTGTTTTTTTATTGCCCGCAGTCTAAGTCAAAGCTTTTAATTGAACTAAGCCACGTATTGAAAGCTTTAAGAATTCAGTTGAACAATGCTTAGATATTTTGCACATACAAATTATTAAAAGAGCGTACGTGTTTTTAATTACTTTTGAGGGCTACAGAATCCTACTAAGAAACTTTGTTAAAGCAAAAAAAAAAAAAAATTTTTTTTTAATAATTTTTAATAATTTTAATATATTTGAGGGCTATAAAATCCTACTTAAAAACTTTGTCAAAGGAAACAAAAAAAATTTTTTTTAATAATTTGCATATATAAAAAATATATATGTATATTCATCTGATGGTCGTGTGTCACTTCCTGTTTCGATTATTTTCATTTCCTCTGAAAGTTCGTCTCCTTCGTCCAATTTATTACTGATTTTATTAAATCGCTGTAGTTCTCACCCTCGGTCGCTTATTAGCCGCTCGCTTAGCGATAAACAAAACTTTCGACATACGAAATTTTTGCGCAGCTCTTTAATTTTAAAAAGCCGTTGTAGTTGTCGGCTTTATTTCGTATATCTAAAGCATTCTTTTGCCTTGTTGCCCCTCAAAATTGAAATGTTTTTTTAATTGCATTATTGTCAGTCAATATTATTGTTTCAATACAATGAAATTATTAATGGTTTGAACGGCTTTATGTTTCCATTTAAACAAAAACTAAAAGGCAGAAAAAAGATTTATATGCAACATATTTTTTTTTTTTTTTTTTTGTTTTTCATTTCCATTATTTTCTTTTTTAAGATTTACGAGTTTAACGATTTGAGTTCATTTTATTTGTTGGCGCTGCTGTGACAAGTTGTATATGGATGGATGCATGTTCAAGTCCAGCATACGAGTACAATACTATTGTTTTTCTTTTCAAAAAAGATTTTGTAATTTTATTTAATTGTAACTGCAACTGCAGGAAAGTTATTCAAAAAAAAATTTTGTCTTGTATTTTTATGAGCTTTTCTTAATATTTTGGCGCATGGCCATGGCCCCTTTTTGGGGTTACTTGTTCTGTGTTTGAATGCCAAGAAAGTATTATTAATGGTTATGGACCTGGTATTTGGAATTGATCACATATTATGGGGCTCAAAAAAAAAATTTATATAAACGTTTTTTTGTCTTTTAGTAACAATAAAATAAAGTCTTTAATAATGACAGACGTATTAAATTATATATTGAAACTTTTATGGCAATGAAAAATTTAATTAAATGTATGTAAATATTGATGCCACTACTTGCTCACACGTACAGACATGATTGGTATACATATATTAATACAAAACTAAATGCATATATAAAATAAATAATATCGGAACTTCGTAGACTGAAATGGCAAGTTTGTTAATTTGAAATGAATAAGGACGGTGGTTCGATCTCTAGCTCTACGGCAAACGTTAAAGATGAAGGTACATTTACTTTGCATTTAATATTTGCCAGCAATGACATATTAGCTGAGCACAAAATACTCCTCTCTCTGCAGGATCTTTCTAATGCTAGCTCAACAGATTATCTGTTGGGGGGCAAGACCCATGAGAGCTGCTCTTAGCATTTTGTCTTTTATTTTAAATTAATTTAAAAACGAATTCAAAACATAAAAGTTCAATTCGTTTGCAGCCATTGTAATAATAAATTAAGCTTTAATATTTCTCTAATGGAAAATAACGCACGGCTTTTACACCACTTTATTAATTTGGTAATGCATTACAATGAAGCATCAGGCAGAACTTCAACGTTATTTCAAGCCATATCTGAAGACAAGCTCTCGCTATTAAGTGCATATCAAAAGTATCCTCTTTCCATTTTTCAGTGTCTACTATGATTTGTATTAAAAATTCTTGGACTGGCATCGGTAGTTTCATTAAGGTAAAAATTTATTTTGCCAAAATCTTAGCTACAGTCTATATTTAAAAACTGCGAACCAGAATTCTTTAACACTGCTGCGAAAATGTGACTGTCCTAATTTGAAAGCTTTAAATATATTGCAGCTACGAGATTCCAATTTGTCAAAATTCTAAACTTGCTAAAGCCAAAATCGAATATTCGTTATCACCCTAATAGTTTTATATATTGCCTGCATACCTCTGTTAACGAGTATGTTCATATTTGCATGTACAATCTTTTAAAAGCTCTGCAATATCCAGTCTTGAATATTTAATAAAATTGCCAGCATTTTCAGTGCTGCATTACACAATTTTCTTTCTTCAATCGCAGACGAAATAGGAGAGATAAAATATTTGATAAACATCTTTTTAAGAATAACGTTTCTGCATTAGTTTTGTTTTTGTTGTAGAAAATGTTACGTTTTTATCTATTCCGTATAATAATTCAGCGTAATGTGATCGCAAAACAGCAATAACAACAAACATAATAATAAAAAGAAAGGAAGCAAAAAGGAAGAAAAAAAAGAGAAGAAAAAGCATCTGAGCCGCAAACAAGCAGCAGCCTCAGCTTTCTAGAGAGAAAAGAAACATGTTGGCATGTACACTGAAAATTATACAAATAACCGTTCATACATATTATGAAATAATTCATAATTTTGCTAAAAGAATATACTTAAAGTTATATGTATGGACATACAATATAAGGATTTTCTAAGCACTTTTATTTCTAGTGGGACATCAAGCTGCTGTATATGACATGCCCTGCTAAAGTTCAATTTTGTCTGGAAAATATTTTTATGTATAAAAATATAAATAAATTAAAAATAATTTCTTAATTTTTAAAATAAAACGAAAGAGGATAATAAAACTTCTTGCAACGCCATGAACTCATTTTCGTTACTCAGACTATGCAAATCGAGTGGTTTTTTTTATGAAAAATTTGTTCTCAAAGTATTTTTTATTTTATTGAAGGTGAAGCCTCAAGGCATGGGGCCTCTCTTTTCCATCTCTTTTGAATTATCTAACGCAGACTAAAAACAGTTATTATTACTTGAAGACCAAGTTAAGGATGTTTATTTAATCCATTTGAACCCAAGCCAAAACCACAGGGAAATTTTTAGTTTTTTTTATATTATTATTAAGTCCATTACATATAAGTAAAAAAACCAAAAAAATAAAAACTTTAGATGTTATATATGTATATAGTTTGAACCTTCACCTAATCCATAGTGCAAAAAAATCACAAATAATGTCAACAGCATTGTCGTATGTCCGATATAATGAAGTGTACCAAAATTGGCACGGTGGGCACTAATGGGTTAATAGACTTTATGCATTTGTGCATTTCTCTTCTACGTAACTCTGAAAGCTGCCACTTCACCTTCTTTTATATCGGAGCTTTAATATCCTGTGGCTCATAGTATCACATCGGAGGCTATATTCGCAGCCTCTGCTAGGCAGTATCCTCTCCTGGATACTTCACCTATTCATATGTCCTGTAAAGCTCTTAGGTAAGTCCTGTTGAAGTTCAATGTGTTTAAGCTCAAGCAAGAACTTTCGTATTAAAATTATTTCTTATCAATTAATAGATTTAAAAATTAGACCGAAAAAAAAATTAAAAAAGATAAATTACAACTCCAAAACCATAAGATGCTACAATAGTTATTTTCAGTGTATATCTGCATATCATACTTATGTATTTATGTATGGCTGTATATTTACATATGTATTCGTATATATAAAAATGTATATAAAAATAGTGGAAAAAAAGAAAAATTCCTAAAGAAATGCCATAAAAGAAATGCTGCAATAATAACAACAAAATGCTCTGATCACCTTTTCTTGTTGCATGAATAATAAAAAAAATTATTAAAAGAGACAGGCGGGGATACATATGTACACACATTCTTATATGTATGTATGTATACTAAACGAACAAACAAGCCGGCAAAATTGCACGATTTTTATTCTTTTCAATAAAAAACTTTAACATGCACTTTCATGCATTCACATTTGCAAGAAAAAATATCATAAGAAAAGCTTACAAACACCCAGAAGAATTTAAGCAATAACAGAGATATTTCGTGAAAATTACTTAAAGATACATACGTAATATAAAAATTGTGCAAATAAATAGTATTATTGTATCTTTTTTTATTTGCATCCTTCACCCCCAAACTTTGCCGCAAAGTAATACAATAAGTTGCACTTGTAGTGCAATGATGTCAATCTAAATGCATACTATAGGGTATTAAAAAACAAATGCAATAAAAGCATTAAACTTTTTTCAAATAAATTTAACAAAATATGTCGAAAAACTACGGATTGGTGAGCAATGCGAAAGCCAAACGTTTTGTATAATTTGAAATGCAACTCTGTATGAAGTATACGAATATATTTATTTATTTTATTTTATCTCTTGTGCGGTTTAGCTAGTCTACATGCTCGCATTTCGTTTTGTTCTAAGACGCAAGTTATCAGTAGATTTTCAATAAATAGAAATATTTTTATATTATAGCCATATTATCAAAAATCAATTGAGAATTACAAAGGAAATACAGACATCAAAATTTTTATATTATAGCCACATTATTAAAAATCAATTGAGATTTTGAAAGGAAATTCAGACATCAAAATTTGCTCAAACACAAAAATAAATAAACAATAATAAAATTTATTAAATACAGGAATATTTCTATCAGCTTTTACAAATGTATTCAGCGTTACCGTATTGGTATAAATTTTATATCCTGTTGGTTGCTTATTTTATTTTTTCCTTTTCTGCAATTTTTGAAATAACAAGCATTAATTCTGCTCGATACAAATCAACAGAAAGCTTAACCAGCGTTGTATCAAAGTTTGATGATGACAGTTAATTTTTGAAATAATTTTTGAGGAATAGGTATAAAGAAGCGCCAAATGGGAGCGCCAAAGCTTCCATTTATGTAGCACAAAAAGTTACATTTGGAAGAAATTGATTTGCCGTATAAAATTCAGCGACTGACTTTATTCATTTTACTATATTGTTTTGAACGAATTAACTTTAAATCCTATAAAGATTGGCCTAAAAATTATATTTTGAAAACTGTATCATTATTTATTTTAATCACTATAATTGAAACCCCTACTCTGTTCTCATGGACCAACTCATGAAGGACTAATTTAAGAGCATACACGTAGAGTAAAAGAGAAATTTGGCTTCTAAGCAATTGTTTGCTGGATGAAAAGGAATCGTTGGTTTAAAGCAACAAAAAACGATAATAATCGCGCTAAAACCGCTGCGTTAGCATTGTTGTAAGTTCCTTGGCATGAAAAAATACACGCACTCAGTATTTTCCATTAACAATAAAATTTATTAATCAATTTAATATTTATATAGAAATACGTATACCGTTAACTTTTCCACTAAAAAGACTAAACAAGCAAACATTTATTCTAAACCGCAACATGTTTCTAAGCCACTCCATGTTTATAAACATGTTATCACTAGTGAATAATTAATGAATAATGCAACAACAACAATCTGGAAATAATATTCTCCAAAGGGAAATTTTATTAAGCTAAAATAAATTACACGTTCCAAATAAATAATGACTTTGTAATAAGTCCACATTTCGCTTAAGCATGTATTATTATTGCCGCAATAAAAGGTGGTGTTTTATATACATACATACATATCGTTGGCTTAACTACAAAGGCCCTAACTAGTACTTTTTTTTTGTTTTTGCAATAATACCTTTAAAGCGATTAAATTTTATATTCAGTTCATAATCAAGTTGGGGCATTTATACTTTTTTTATTTTAATAAAAACAGAGTTGTATTTTTTATCCTAACTTGTCACATAATTAATTAAATTTATACGATTAAGAAAATGTAAGCAAAAAGTGATAATACGGCTTAGAAGTTGCGCTTCAAAAGAAATAAAAAATTGGGCAGCAAAGATACAGACTATATATACATATATCTGATAAAAATTTCATAAAAAATTCTTAATTTTATTTCAAAAGAAAAAAAAAACTGGGGAGCAAAGACGTAGACTATATATAAATCTGATAAAAATTTCATAAAAAATTCTTAATTTGCATTAAAAATACAACAATATAACGCTTTTCTTTATTAATTATTAAATACTTTAATAAATATTTATTTAGACTTGAAATATTTTTATACAAATTTTTTCTTTCAATATTTCTTTAAATAAAAATGCTTTTTTTCTTATAGCTCTTAAAGAAAAAGTGAATGTTTCTTGAAAAGCAATTGATTGAGAAAAGAAAAGCATAATTTATGATAAAGTTATTCCTTAATATATTTTAATTTCTTCCAATAAAAGACTATAAGGTTATTTTGTGTAGCCGCCACAGAGTTTTCTTACCACATTTCATGGTCTTTTATGACGTGGCAATGTTGTTAATAAATTTAAGTATTTAAAAAAAACATCTTTTGAAGAGAAATAATAAAATTAATATCATGTTATGCAAGTTTCCAATAATTCGATAATCTAAAATTTACTTTGATTAATGAAGAGAAAACTATATTATTTTTAATTAACCATTTGTCTCGATCAGCAGATGTATTTAATAATAAGAAAAAAAAATATTTTTAATTTAATTTAAAGAGTCTAATAAATTTCAAATAAAATAAAAAGAGTTCATCAACTTTGTATTACTATATTTTTTTTGTAAAAACTATCGAAAACTGAATGAGAATTATTTGTAAGCTAAATAAAACTTGAAGAATTAGAATTTAATTATTTCTTGGTGACATTTGGAATATTTTGCTAACGATATTTATTCGCACATTTGCCACTTCAAGCATAATACAATTGCTTTCTCTTTTCCTCATGTCCTGACAAGGATTATAACTCTCACCACTTACAAGTAGCTTATGAAATTGTCATCCTTTTCTAATCTATAGACTTTACAAATATGATAAAAATACATTTTTTATCTTATTCAGGAAATACAAAGAGCCTGTCCAGCAGAAAATTTCTTTACGAAATTCCCCTTCTATGCATGGCCAGATATATAGCAATAAATTAGAATTAAAAAAATTAAAGGCCTTCGATAGTAGTGGTTAGTATGTTAGTAATTCCCCGGGGAGCCAGAAGCCAAAGGCCTCAGTAGCCAGTGCTTCTATACATATTGCAATTATATTCATATAACTGTAATATTTGGTAAATAAATAAATGAAAAAATTCAAATTTTTAGATTCAGTTTTTCATTTAAATTTTCTTACAGGGTGTGCCACATAATTTAAAATCAAAAAAATTTGAATTTTTAGATTCACTTTTTGATTTTACAGGGAGTCAGTCCAGTGCCACTTCTTTGTTTCTGCTCCATTGTGTCATTTCCATCTTTTCTTTATTTACTTGAAAAGCACATGCTGTCATGTTAACTCTTGTTGTTGTTGGTTGTTGCTATTTTAATAAAGCAAAAACAATAAAAGCAACGAGAAAAACGTAAACTTCAATTTTTACCGTTAAGGTCGTTCGTTTGTTGTTGTTGCTTTATGAGTACGTTGCATTTTCTCAATTGTTTTGGTCGCATATACAAACACACGTGATTTACATGTAAGATTTCGTATAAAAAGTTGCCAGCCTGACCTCATTTTCACGCAGTTTTTTTTTTGTTTTTTTTTTATTTGTTGCTCTTATTTTTAAAAAACTAAAGTTGGTAGAGAAATCATAAGCTTTCAATAATGAAAATTATACTACTTTTATTTAAGCTTCGTAGCTGGCGGGGGGTTTCATTGATGTATAATAAAGCCAAAATTAAATTTTTATGATATAAGTACGTTATACATACTTACCATTCCCTCAGAAGGTAAGCACAATTTTCTGAATTCATTTTCGAAGTTTTAGATAACGTATAGGAAACTGGGACGAATTAAGAATGGCCGCCTTCTGGAGCAAAATAACATTCTGCCGAATAGGTTCATGTTAAGAGGGAAAACAATGACAAGCTAGAAACATGAACAGCAATGAGTAGTTGGCCGATGGACAACAACGAAAAGCTGAACAGACGGACGAACATTTTATTAAAACAAAGGGGTAATTTTAAAACGGACAACCATGAATGGACGAACAAAAATTTCATTCTGTCAGAAATGTCTATTTTCAGAGGGGCAGCAACGAATATCTGGGCAGATGGAGAAACTTTCATTCAAAAGGGTGCTATTTTAAGACAGTCAAGAATTAATAGCTAGACAGACGGACAAAAATTTCATACCGTCAAAAAAGCCAACTTTTAGACGGACAACAATGAAAGGGTGGACAGATGGACAAAAATTGTGTTCTAAGAACAGGAGTTCTTTTTTAAAAACGGACAACTATGACGGAACAAATTTTACTGCCAAAAAAAAATAATTTTGAGACAGAGAATAATGAAAGAGTGGACAGATGGACGTAATTTCATAAAAAAAAGGGCCAGTTCAAGATGAACACCAACGACTACCTGGACAGATGAGCAAAAATTTTATTCAAAGAAATTTTTTAATTATTAGACAAGCATTTTTTGAAGAAAAAGTTTTTCCATATAGCAAACATATGCACAATATCTAATACACTCTCACTTTGCACCACCACACACAAAAATACTGCAAAATTCATTGCATTGTTTATATAGAAAATATACCTGCTAACATGAGAAGCGCCAAGTAGGCAATGTTGTGTATATAGCTTTGTAACCGGTATAAAAGTAACATAAGTCGAACAAACTATAGCATATTATATACCATGGAAGAGGTTTTGAAGTATAGTATGCAAAAATATATAAAATAATATATTTCTTTTAATTTGATATAAAAAAAATTTATAAAGAAAAAGTTGTTTGTAAAATAAATAAATAATTTTTAACAAAATCTTTTTGAAGCCTCATTTATCGCCTTATCCATGTTTTATTACCCTTTCTTTTCTAATTTAGGAAATTTAGGAAAATCAGCTATGAATGAGAAGGCAATTTTTTTTAATTAGTTGAATTATTTGTTTACATGTTGCGGACTTACTGCGATAATTTCGTAATAGCTTTTCGGGAATATAACTGCAATAGTTATATATAAATTAGCCAAAGATATCCGAAATAACGAAAACGTTTAGCCTAAAAAGTAAGCGAAAATTCATATGATGTCTTAAATAGACAGCTTTTATTCAGAAAGGGGATTTATATTGTCGTATTGCAAGACTTGATCTCTTAGGCGAGGTCAATATTAGAACTTTTTGTAAAAACTCAAGTGGTGTGAAGTGAAATCCCTTTGATATAGAAATAAGCTTTATTTTTTTAAAGTTAAAAATTAAATATATTTAATCACTAATAATATTTAGAACAATGGAACTATTTTGAAATTTATACCAGAAAATTTTACTAGCAGTAGTACTTGTATGGGCTGAGATGAAAAATGACTGCAGAATATGCTTATGGAAAATATTGTAATACTCAAATTACAGAATTTTGTTACTGCATAAATTTATTATTATATATTTCCTTGCAATTAATAACTCGTTCTGTCAGTTGCATTTTAAAAACTGTAAAACAATTCATTAATTTCGTTGGAAATTATGCAAAATAAAATAACAAAACAAAAAAATTTAAATGATTAAATATTTTGTCACTTAATAATGTCGCAAACTATTGATTAATTAATAAATTTATTTCATAGTAGTGCAAGTATTATTAATCAAATAATAATTTGTCAGAATTGCCTTAAAGACAAGTACAAAAAAAAGCAAGTCGTTTCAAAATCAATAATTAAAAAAAAAAAAATAAAAAAAAAAAATAGTGGAGAAAAGAAAAAAGAAGCTTAAAAAGGCAGACTTTCGAAAAACGCTACAGACTACAGAATAAAAAAGGTTGACGATCATTATTTATTATTTTTATGCCTGCTGTTTGCTGACTGCATTCTAAAGTCTAAATTAAAAATAAGTTGAGTGCAAGTGTAACAGTGGAGGTAAGTTGCGATAACGTTCAACGACATTATTTGACCCCATTTACTTTTTTTGCGTGTTCGCACAGTTGCTGACTGTAAAAAAGGTGATCATCATAATCGACACATTACATGTTGATGTTTATAAATAAATTAAAAAAAAAAACAAAAAAAAACAAAAAAAAACAAAAGTTTGTAAAAAATTAAAAAATTATAATTTCACATGTTCCGTCTGTTATAACTGACTGTACGAGCATGTATGTCAGTTCTTACATATATTAACGATCATGCGCATCTAGTTAGTATACTTAAAACATTTTCAAAAATGTGGGTCACAATTTGCTTTTAATTTTGTATTAAAATTTTAAAGAGCTGACACACCCCCAAATAAACGCCTTTAAAAGAAACCTTGCATATTAATTTACAATGATTAAAAGCAAGTGAGAATGTCAGTCAGCACTTTACATTTAAGTGGCACTAAGTGCAAGTGATTTTGAAAGCAGACCTCGGCTTTCGCCATTTTCTGTCTTCATTTTTGTTTTTATACCGCCTTAATGGCTAATGGCACAGCATCGTTATTGTTATTCTAAAATTGCCACAGTTGAGTTAAGCTAACAGTTAAGAAGCATCGCTTGTTACATTGTTGTGATCTTGCAACCGTATTGAAATATTATTTGAAATAGGCAATAACAATAATAAAAGGTGATTGAAATCGCTGGCATTTTAATCAGATTGATGCACAATGTCTGGGCCACTGGTTATCTATTTAACAATCGTGTTTCGCCATCAAGATTGCTTATTTTATAAATGCTCAGTGTTGCACACAAAGTGTTGCTTTAAGTACAGATGTCATAAATACCAGCTTAATATGTTCTGTTTTGCATACGTATGTATGTATATGTGTATCCATTTATACATGCATGCATACACACAGAAACATCTGTGCAAGCAAATTACAATAATATTTCACACTCAAAACCTCCGTTACTGTTATTGAAATCACTTTTCATTTCAAGCCACCAACACAAATTCAGTTTTCCCCTTTACGTTGTATGTATGTATGTATGTTTGCAAGAGAGCGTACAATAACAATCTTATTGGGAATTTTTGACAGTTATTGGCCGATTATTGTTATTTATTATTAAAGATTTCATGTGTACTTTTTTTTAGATGAAATCTTTTACAATAATTTTACATTTGTGTACTAGTATGTGTGTACACATGTACATGAGTAATATCGTTTATTGATTCCATGTTTATTTAAGATTATGCTTTCTTAAGTATGCATTCAATTTGACAGTTGAATAAAAATAATAGCACAATAAATAATTTTAAATCATAAGAAGAGTCAATAAAGAATCATACATAAACACATATAGATACGTTTATGTATGTATCCATGTACTCGTATAAATGCATTAAGGTATGTACATATGTATGTAAGTTAAAAAGAAACTTTTACTTTTATACATAAACAAAAAAATAATGTCAAAGAAAGTTTTCTTAAGTGTGTTGCGAATTCACTTTGTACGAAATTTAAGGGAAGCACTTTACTTAAGGCCTGATTCATCGTCTTACTCTTTCGCACGATTTATCAATTATATTATGTATGGATGTGTGCTAGAAATGTATGATAGTGTACCTTACGAAAGCTACTATGTGACAAATTTTACAGAGAACTAGTTTCGTCAGCAAGTTTTTCAGAATTTACCTAAAATGATGATCAGACGAGCATTTACTGCAATAGACTGAAAAGATTTTTTTACTTCCTTTTTGTATAATAATGTCGAACTACAGCGCCATTTGATTACTGTTTCTTTTAAATAGGATAGAAACACGTCAGATGTTGACTTTTTTTTGGGGAGGGAAAAAAATAAAACTTAAATTTAAAAAAAATTTTAAAATTAAATTATTAAATATTTACAAGAAATTCTTAATCTTGCTAAATTAAAAAATATATGTTATATGTATATTAAACAATTTATGGGTTAGTTAGATATGGGACTTTCAAACTATATTCAACAAAAACTAACATACTTTCGAAATGTCTATTAGTGGGAGAAGAGAGCTGGTTATTACAGGCTTACCCAAAATGCTTCTTAGCATTTAGAAGAACTTCCTATTAAAGACAAATAGGAAGTCTATTTAAATTAAGGTTATAAAAAGAACAAAAAACAAATTTAAGTGCGCTTAAAAATAGAACACTATTGGCTTATTTTCACACCACTTTTTATCTATTCTCCAATTGCTAAACGGCTTCTGAACAAATGAAAAAGTAATCGGTGAATCCCAATCATAAAGGATATGCCAATTAAATTTCCTATTTTTATACAAAACTTGTCTAAGATTTAAGCCATTTCCTGGCATGTCTTGCGAATGACTCTGATGTTTGCTGTCCAATAAATCATGACAACTGATTTTTTTCATCTTGTGTTACATATTACCGGAAGTTTAAATACTTTTTTTTTACATATGCCTAAATTTTTTTGGCAATATATAAGCTAAATACATTGGCAAGTAGCAAACAAACCAGAAAGCTCATACCAATAATGCAAATTCAACCTTTAACACGAGCGAAATCCAGCGACAAACAATAAAAGATAAAAAAAACTCAAGCAAAACTAAAACCATATGTAAGATCCATGGCCAATGTTGATAATTTTTTTTGTGCACAAAATATGGAGAAAAAAAAACATCATTAAATTGTAAATTTTTAACTTTTTTTGTAGCAAAAGTAAAAAAGAAGTCCTCAATACGTGACTTTGGTGCAGAAAAAAAATTTTATAGACTATGGCAGGCATAATGTCACTATTTAAACAACATAAAACTAAATCACTCAACACTAAAACTAAGAAAAACTAACAAAGTAAGCTATTGTTTAAAAAATGTTGCAGAATTGTTTCATAGTTGTTACAGGAGGCAGCTTTCTTAATGATTTTAATAAATTCATGGAAAAAGAAAATATGCGAAAATTTACAAAGTTGATTTTCATAAAAGAAATTGATTGACAAACTCCTTTATATTTCTCTACAAGTTCATTGCACAATTTCTTATGATAAGATCTTAGTAACGAAATAAATCTTTGTAATCATTATATGTAGATATGCTCACATGAAAAGGAGAACCGAAGTATTATGACAAGATAATCTTTTTTAATCTAGTCAAAATATATTCTTTTGAAATCGAGCCGAACCAGTTATTTTTAATAAATTCGATTGTTAATAATTATGATTGAACGGCACACATCCATACATATATTACGTATTGTAATATATACTGAACATCGCTTGTAATATATTTTTACAAATAAAATGAATTTTTATTTTATTTAGGGATTTTTCTTATCTTGATAAACAATTTACAGATATATTTTAAGATAAAAAGCGCTGAGACAAAAATAAATTACGTAATTTACATGCATACATATATTCAAGGAATTTTTTCATAAATAATATAAACCGTTTTTACCCCTTTTTCCACTTGTGCTCAGTATGTATGTATATGAACGTGAAGTAGACACATTTTTGTTATACAATTTTGGTTTGGATATGATATTTCTTTCGATTTAAAAAAAAAAAAGAAACACACAAAATATATTTTTTCTGAAATTAATTTTCTAACTAGAAAAAAGAAAATAAAATTTCCAAACAACTATTTTAAAGGTATTTTCAAAGGTCATGATTCACTATTCTGCATTAGAAATATGGTTGTAAGCTGAAAAAAAAAATATAGCATGGCTTCAAAATGCATTCGTGTGACCGATCATTTTTATGCAATTAGAGTTGCATTTTTACTTTAATCAGCAAAGAAAAAATTGGTTTTTATCACAGACAAACAGCAGTGCCATTTTCATGCGATTTTTAGAATAGAATGGAATGACACCAGCTTTTCGTGTGAACTTATCGTACAACTACATATGTATGTATATAGGATAGTGAAGCATTTCCCCAATTTGTAACAAATATTTTTTTTTCCGAATTTAAAAAAAAAATTAACAGAAAAAAAAATTAAATACAAATTTTTATTGTAAGATGCATTTTAAAAATGTTAAAAATAAAATGCTTAATAAATGAAATTACTCTTCAATATTATTCTCATTAAAATCTATTACACTCATATAACAGTTGACCCTTTATTCGTATGAATGTATACGTAATTGGTTGTTGTTTTTATCTTTGTTTGCTTACATTTTTAAAAATTGTTCTCCTTTGCAAATGACATTCAGTTGTGTGAGTGTTAAAATATTCTAGTGTGAAATGATGAGGGAAATTCAAGGGGAAATTCCTTTAGAGATAATAATTTCTGAGGAATAGAGACAAAAGTCATGACCTTTAAAATTGTTTTTGTTAGCACATTTGTGGCAGTTGTAGTTGTTATTGGGCATAATTTGTTTGCTAGTTGAGTAGTTGAGTAAACCAGTATGTTAGCACTTGTATGTGTGTATGCATGCAAGCATGCATGCATGTAGTTGTTCAATATTTAGGGATTTCTGCCAGCTCTTTTCCTCACAATTTGTAACAGTTTGTGACTGTGTGATTGTGCTACTGCTGCCTGAAAGTGTGGGAATATTTTGGAAACTATTTATAATAATTATTCAATATTTATGAATGTGTGTGGGAGGTTGCTTGCAATATACTACAAAACGTAAAGAGAATGTGGGAAAATATGAGAAAATTTGCATGAATATGATTTCAAATAAATGCCTAAATAAGTATGCAGCAAATTAGAAAAGGATTTAATGAAAGGGTCTGAATAAACGCTTATAGATGTGTGTTTTTGATTGAAACGTGAGCTAAAATGGAAACCACATATTTTACTAATTAACAATGAAGTGTGAAATATGTATGTACGTGATAATCATGACATGAAGGTAAGGAATTTCCTACATTTAGAATATTGTAGCAGTTTACGGTTTATGTATAAAAGAAATTATTGTAGTCACTTTTACGTAGAATGTAAAAATTCTTTAAATACATTGAAAAACTAATTTTAGTTTGGGTAAAACAGTTCTATCAAAGTAAAAACTCGTTTATAATTTTTCTTTTCTATTACTTTGTTAGATATATTTATACATGTGTGCATATATAAATATCTCTTTTAGGTTCTAGTTTTTTAATACTTAAAAAAAAAAATAAAAATCTTATAATATAAGAAAACTTATGCCTTAACTTTTTTAATAATTTTTTTAAAATGAAACTAATTTTTTTTAATAATTAATATAAAAATTTTATAGAAAATCAATATTGATTAATATTAATTTTAAAACCTTTTTTGGGGTGTGGAACGAAATTTTAATTCAATTTTTTTTCTTTCGTGCTATAACTTTTCAATTACTATATATATTTTTAATTTATTCAAATTGATCTTATTTAACATTTCCAGCATAAGAATCTAATAAGTCTATTTTAAAATGTTATTTATAAAAGTATCCAAATTCATTTAAGATTTCTCAAATATTTGGCTTTGCTTTTAAATATGGCTCGCTTTGAATAAGGAAAATATAATTTTATTTAATTAATTTTTGTCTAGCCACTACTTAAATTATTTCATACGAATGGGAGCTTAAAATTTATATTTAAAAGTCAGCAACAAATCAACTAACCACACCTCTGCTTTAAGCTAAAAAAAAAAAAGATTGCCATCATATAAAATTCACTCAATTGAAACTTCGGCTAAACTTTTTTTTCTTTTCATTGTGGGAAAATATCTGCAACAAGTGACAAATATAGTAAAACAAACAACACCTACTGAACAGAATAGGGGGGAAAAATGAACAAAAAATATCTATTAATATTATAAAAAAGTGTACGCGCACAAAAAAAAAAAAAATTAAAAAAATCAAATAAAGATTGGAGCATGTAATAAAAAGATTAAATACACAGAGAATTGCAAATGGTACTCCAAGCAAACGTCTTTATGTTTATGCGTTTCAGTTAATAACATTCAAAATTCTCTAGTAATATTTTTCATTACGTTTTAGTTTTTTTTTTTTTTTTTTTTTTTTTGCTATTTATGTGTTCAGTGCAAGATAAAAAATATAAAAATGTTATTTAAATAAATGTGAACATTGAATTTAATATGTAATGACAGCAGGGAGCCAAATGTCATTTGTTCCATGTAAAACAGCAACATGAACAACCACAATCGCGCAAACGATGTTAATAAAAAAAACGCATTTGCTGAGATTTTACTTGAAGGTTTCTTAGTAGTCGGTGTTTTCTCCTTATTTCATAAAGTTGTCACTTCCAGTCGAAGCCAGCCGCACAAAGGCAAAAATTTCAATGGAGAAACAATTCTTTTTTGTTCAAAAAAGCAAATAGTATTGAAATAAAATTGACTTTTGAAAAAAATGAGAAAGTGTTTGCCTGCTCTTTAACTATTTATTTTGGAGATGGGATGGGACGGTGAATTATATATATTTCCTATATAAATTCATCTGTTAGAAATCACTAATTTGTATTACTGGCATTTCTAAACTTATTTTGTAAATTGTAAAATTACCAAAAATACTAAAACATGGAGGGAAATGGTGTGAAATTGCACAGAAAGCATTGAGGAATAAAGAAAAGTTTCTTTGGGAAGTGACTAAAATGTAATTCACGTTACCATCTCCAAATTGAATTAAACACACACACACCTTAATAACAGTTGTAATGCCCAGAAATATAGCTTAACCACAGCGATATCGTCTAGATCCTAAAAAATGACCGCGTGCGATCAGTGTTGACGACCTTGACAAATCGACATTAAAATTAACAATTTAGTTAAAAAAAATAGGTTTTAATTAAGTTAATAAATGCAAAATCTTTCTCATGACTGCCGAATGAGTTTATTTAAGCATAATTTACAGAACAGCGTGCTGTGGAACTGACTTTAAAGCGATCACGGTACCATCACTGCAAACGAAATACAACCTAATAATTTTTTGTAAAACCAAAGGCAGCTGGAGAATAAAATACATCTTAAATTCATTGGCTAATATTCGGAAATTAGGACTAAGCAGTAATCTTTTAAATATTTTCTTAACTTATTACTTATGAGTACAGATGCTACTAAATGCCAACTAACTAAAGAATTCAAAGAACAGCTGATTGATATAATTTAGAAAATTTAAATAGCTTTGAATTGATAATAAAGAAATAAAGAATTAATTTATTTAATCGATTTAATTTAATTTAATTTAAGTTTCTTAGTTTTCATTGCAGTTGATTTGTATATAAATTTTTTTCCAAATTGCTTTTAAAAACTTTAAAAGCTTTATAAGCTTTTTAATTACTTACGGTATAAAACAAATTAAATATTTCTTTTAACAGCTTTTTTTGCTTTAGTTATAAATTCCGAATAAGATGTAGAATTATGTAATTGAGAACTTTTTTATAGTTTCGGTTTTGCTAGTTACGATTTTGATTATGATTGGCGAAATGCAACATTGACATTTCAAGGTACCAGTAGATCTTTCCAATAACATTATGAGGCCATCTATCCGACTATGAATAATGATGATACAAACAGCCTGTTCCACAATATAAGTCAATATATTTTTATTTTATTATCAATTGTCGATCTATATCATGGTGGGGCAAAAGTTTTCATATTCGCGTGTTCCTGAAATAACTTAACAAATTTCTTAGCAAAGTGATATCTGAGCGATCGTGAAGATCGCTTATTTTTGAAGAACTTATTATAATTATTGAGATTTTACGGATTCACCATTTTGAGAGCAGAGTTTTTATTTACGATCTACGGTTTATAGCTAAGGAGAATGGAATAGGCATAGTGCTTTAGTTACACCATTTTACACCATTTCCATGCATGTTTTAGTATTTTTAGTAATTTTACAACTTATAGAATAATTTAAGAAATTCAAATTCCTTAAATTTAGTCCTTTCAAACTAACTAATTTATGTTGAAAAAATTAAAATTGTACAATATTATTGTGATGTAGAAGTGACGAATTCCTAGCCACGGATCACATAAGATTAATGGGCAAATAATATATATTGATTATATTATATAAAGTAATAGGTGACACACCACTTCATCAAGACTCTGTTACTAATCCTCTCTGTCACTATCCCATTGTCTGAGCCATGCCGCAATGCCTTGCAATTATTGCCCTAATTGGCGGTGCCTGATATTTCACATTCCTTACCAATTTTACGCAACAACACTGATTTTAAAAAATTTTTCTTTTAGAATCTGTTAAAAAAATGGTGTTGAAAAAAAAAATTAAAAAATTTTGAAGCGGCGAACCTGAAGAATCCGCTTTCTGCTATTATTAAAAATATATATCTATATAGATTTGTAGACGTATATGAGTATATATGTATGTATTTAAAACATGCTTAATTTTTTTTTAAATTCAGTTATTATTTCTGTTGCTTTAAAAATAAAAAAAATGTTGATTTTTCCGTGTAAATACGGATTTTTGGTAAATAAAAATTTAGCATAAACAAAATAAATTATGAGGAGACCAACACTCCTAAGCTGTAAAGTAGACCCCTCTTGCATGCGGGGGCATGTGCCTACAATTGCTTTTTGGTTTTTTTTTTTTTTCAAAAGAAAACCCGAGTCTACTGTCTTGGCGAGCAAAGCAACAGATCGAAAATCGAGCGGTTTAAATATTCTCGGCTTTGGAATTTTGGAAACACCAAAAATCTCCAGGAGTTTCGTTAACAGGTTGACCCGTTGGGCAGCTCTTTCTAAAAACATGACAAAAGCTCAAACCACATTTCAAGAAGAAAAGCAAAAATTAATTGTATGTGAAAGTTGTTTTTATGACTGTCAACATATTTTTTTTTCGTTCGTCTTGTTCCTTTACTTGTTGCATATGGATTTTATTGTTGTTGCTGTTGCTGTAGCTTTTTTAAGTAGACATTCTTTGGCGACTGACTTTTAAGAATCGCTGGTGGTTAAACATTTAACTACTTTCATTATTTTTGTTTAGTTTTTTATTTTCGTAGCATTTTTCGTGCAGTTTTTCTTTAAAACAAGTGAGCCAGTGTACGTGCATGCCTTTAAGCCAACTTTGGCGATGCCAAACACCAACAATTATTCTTATACAAGCATGCAAGGATGTGTGTAGGCATGTGTATCAATGCAAAGTTTAATCGTCTGTCAACAATGTCGCTTAAAAACCACAAATTGTTAACAATGTCTGGACAAAGCAACTGCCGTACAGAAAGGAAAAAAATAAAAATATGTCCGAAAAAACTAGAAAAGAAATTTATTTCACCAAAAAACTAAAACATGTGGCAAGGAAAAGCTGTTGCACACTTTTTGTAAGCTTACTTTTGGAAATTCACGAGAATTTAGAGCAGATTCTTATCGCTTTAAGCTGTAGTTTCGTAAAAAACGGGCATAATTAAAGACCAGCTAAAAAGTAGACATTCACCGGCCAAAAATAAAAAATACGACTTTATAAATATGTATTAACAAGTAAAGCTTTAAGGGCTTTTCGTATTAGAGCAGGAGGTCGTATGTGAAATTATACACTTGAGCCCCGATTTGCGACGCTAATGTTGAGCTGGGAAACACAATTGCTTTGTTTTATTTAAATGCACTGATTTTTCATTAATTTTTCTGTCAACTTAAAAGCTTTTAACACATATGGTATTAGCACTTCCCATGTGCTACTAAATTCTGGTTTTAATGAAAATTTAATTAATCATATAGATACTATTTTTGATAATGAAATTGGCATAGGAAAAAAAATTTTAAGTTATTATAAATTTCTTTAAGAATCCGAATTTCGTGTAAAAATAATTTTCTTTAATGTAATTTTGAAATCTTTTTTATGATTTCAATACATGCTTTTTTTTAAACTTTGAACATTTTAAAATTGTAATCAAGTTCCCTTCGTAGTACTCTTAAAATTTTCCTAATTTTCCTGGCAGCTTTTAATTTTTTTTCTGATAAGCTTTGAGTTTCATTTCACAGGAATAATAATAAAAAAAGCTCTGATTTGGCATAAACAATAAATAATTTTTCATTAACTTTTTAAAAGCTTTTTTAATTACCTACAAATTTCTACTTAAGAGAATTTGGAAGTGCATTTGCTTTACTGGTTACTGGAAACGCTTTTATAATTTAATAAATTTTTCTTGCTTGGCTTTTCAAGTTCAAGTAATAAAAAGTTGCATGAGAACTTTCAGAAGTGTTTAAATTACAATTGCATGTTGCATTTTACTTTGGAAAATAAAAACTTGTACTCGTGACAGTAAAAGAATTCTAATTGTCTGGTTATGAATTTCATTTAAAGCCTTCAATATTTATCAAGTCTTATTATGAAGACTTCAAAGCTTTTTTCTTTTCTTTGCTTTACTCACGAACGATTCATTTTATTTATTTTTAATTTTTTCTTTTTTTTTTTGCTTCTTTTCTTTTTATTGTTAAAATGATGTTAAAGCATGAAATCAATCACGCAATGTGTTTCATGTCTTGCATTCAGAGTATTCAAAAGTTCTTTGTGTGCTTAATAGATTCTCATCATGAGCTGTGCCATATTCGAATTATCAACGGTTGTAAATCCTATTGAGAAATTAAAGCTTGAAGTTTTCAATATAATTTTAAATGAACAGTTCAAATAATTGTGATATTTCTGTTGGTGTTGGTTCAGACTCGAATATCATTCTACCGTTAATAAGTTAAGCTTATGATGTGCTAATAGACAGAGAAATTGATGCAATCAGAGAAATATGTCAGATATTTTGTTTCAAAAGAATTCTAGAAATTGTTATAAATTGAAAGGTGATCAGATTGTTTAGATACCGCTAATAAGAAAATAGTTCATTTAAGGAAAAGGAATAAAAATATTTGCCATAAAATATGGAAATGCCTTAAGAAAACTTTTTAGAGCTTTAGGAAACGCATAATCTGTTGAAAACTGATTGCAAATTTTTAATAAAATGTTGCCAAAAATTTCAAATAGTTTTCGAAAATTTTAAATTCTGAAGACAGCTTTCGCTTTTATTCAGAAAGTGTAGCAAAATTTTAAAAATAATTTTTAACTTTAAAGGAATGTTATTATCGAGATTTCAAAAAGTTCTTTCAAAGCCTGTATATAAAATTTTAAGAAACTTTCAAAATATCTTAAAAGAATTTTTATAAAGTTTAAAGGAGTGTGAAAAACTTATAAAGTCATTGCTGGGTTTCTTAATATATTGAGGACGCTTTTTAAAAGCTCTCTCCAAAGCTTTTCTAACTTTCAAATAGAATTTGTTTGCTAAACTGTTATAAGCGATTGAAAAAAACTTACTTAAATTATTTAATTTAAGCATTTTCACATTACGGTCTTAAAGCTTTTTTTTTAAAAATTTCACTTTTCGTAAAAGTTTTTCTAAGTTTCATAGAATCTGAAGAAGATTTAATTTCAGTTTTTTCATAGTATGAAAATCTTTTCTAAATTTAATTTTAGTTTGTTTATAAGTATTACTGAGCTTTAGTAAAGTTTTAGAAACTTCTTGAGAATTTTAGTGGCTTTTTAAAAGCTTTTAGATTCAAAAGCTTTTAGATTCAAAAGCTTTCGTGTACCTTTATTAAGTTATTAAATGTTTTTTCTACATCTGATTGATGGCATAAAACTTAGCCGTGTAAAGCTTCCTCAAAAGAACGGCCAAGCGAAAGCTTTCAAAGGGAAGCCGTGTAAAGGTTTCATAAAACTAATTGCATGATATACATATGTACTTTTAGCAAACTCTTTAAGTAACTAAACATGAAATTTAAACACTATAGATGAAAAGGGTTATTGAAAAGCTTTCATAACTAAGGCAGAATTTATTACAAACTTTAAAGTTTCACATTTCTTTAAAGCAGCCAGAAATGCAATTTCTTTATTCACTAGCCAACCATTTTGTTAACAGATCGTTTGTGAAACTGGTGTTCCAGTTTATTTAACATTACAGTGATCGTTTATCATTTCTTGGTTAAAAATAAATACATTTAAAACTGTGCAAGTGAGCGAACACTAGTTAGTTGGCTCTTTAGGAGGAAAATGTGGAACCATTCCATTGATTTCCTTTTCAATACACTCTTTTTATTATATTTGTTATTTCCCGCCACAGCATCGGCGTCGTCATCAGCGTTATTATCATCAACTTTGGAGTTGAGTTTGGCAGACACCCTGGCGTGTTATGACCCATATTTGTTTGAACATAAACTTTTTTGTAACACAAATGAAATAAAATTGTTTTGTTGTCTCTTTAGTTATTTTTGTATGCTTTTTCGCTTTTGATTTAGAATCATGCACGTACGGGTACAACTGAATGTTTGTGTTACGGTTTGAATATGTCCTCTTGCCTGTGGAATCATGCCTCTTCCTTTTTATGGCATTTCTCAAACCGATGCCGATGTTGACTGTCTCTCTTCATTACAATTTGGTTACAGTTTTCGTTTTTGGCCTTGTTGTTGTTGCTGTTGTTGCTGTTGTTGCTTTTGTTGTTGCTGTGTTGTTATTCGGTATTTATTTTCTTGTGGTAATTTATTGTCAGTTGTCCCGGCATGTTGCATTTCATTTGGTTGTAAGTAAATAGCTTTTTGGGCCATTTTTATTTTCTTGCACAGCCACAGCCAAACAAACAAGCCAACAAGCGAGCACAAAAAATTGTTTTACAATTGTGTTGATTTCATTAAGAGCGTTTTATGTTTGCATTATTAATTGTTTTGAAAAGAATGTTCGTAAAAGCAGGCGAAAGATGGCGAAAGAAGGCGAAGGAAAAAAAGAATGCAAAAGCTTGCAGCAACCAACCAGCAGCAACACTTTCATAACCATCATTTTCATTTTCAATAAATTTCCACATCATCACGTTTGTGGCATGTTCTGTTTCGATATGTTTCTGTTTTTATGACCCGCTTACTGCCAAATGCGCCATATGAGCAGGAGATTGTAGTGGCTGTCAAGGAGAGTATGTGAGCATACGTTGCTCGTGCTTCTGAACAATTATTGTTTATAATTAACGGTAATCGCTTGAACTCTGCTGACACCACCATTTCTTTCACATTTCACTACTTTAAATTTTCTAACTCCAATTTATTCCGGGTCCCGAAATGTGTGGCTGAGAAAGCGCCAGGATATCCAAAAGCTTTTTTAATTTTTTTTTTTTTTAATTTATCAACAACAGTTATAACGAGCTACTGGTTTGCTGGCAGACAAAAAAAATTGCACAAAAAATCTTTGCTCTGCAGAAAATGGGCGGAGTAAAAAAAGGAGGAGTACTAGGAGAGAAGAAAGTTTAATAGACTTCTAAGAACTTTTTAAATTTACTTTGAAAAATTTAAAAAAAAAACAAAAGTTTTACGTTAAAAAATTCACTACTGCATAAATCTGCTGCAGCGCTGTCGCAGCTAAACAACTTTTGTAAATGTCAACTTCTAAAAATAAAGACTCGCATTTCACTGCATCGACAGAATTTGTGAACATCAAAAGCAGCCGCAAAAAACCTTTTTGGCCATCACTTATACCGAGTGGTTTTGTGAAGCTTAAAAGCCAGTCATTGAAGAAAACTTTCTTCTAATGTAACAACTAAATTAAAAAAAATATAAATTAAATATTAAAATATTATTAAGAATAAATATAAAAGATTATAAATTATTTTAATATATTAAATTATAACAAATATTATTTCAAATTATAAAAGCTATAGATGCTAAAAAGCTTTTTATACACAGAGTAGTTGAAGTCACATTACGGTCTTTTGAAAATCCAGAATCGAAAAACTTTGCACTTATGCAGCCAAGCACATGGAAATTGTTGCATGGAAACTGATTTACAAGTTGCCTTTTCGGTAAAAAGGTCTTATCTCCGTTTGCTTAAAGTGACCTTGAAGGTCTCAAACTTTTCAGCAATTATTATGTATAGCTGCGTGAGAGCAAACGTGTGCTGTCAGGCATACGTGAACAATGTACACTTCTAGACATCAGCCTACTTCAGACTAACTCGCAACACAGAATAATAAAAAAAAAAAAAAAAAAAAAAACTGAAAAATTTCCTGTATTTGCATTCTTTATATAGAAGAAGCGCATAGGAGGCACTTTTTCGTGTATACAATTTTTCTTGTCATAGAAGTAGTTCCAAAGTCGTTTAGTATTGGATATTATATATCATTGGAGAGCTTTTTCTTATATAGAAAAAAAAATTTAACATGAGAAGCGCATAGTAGGAACTTTTTCGTGTATACAATTTTTCTTGTCATAGAAGTAGTTCCAAAGTCGTTTAGTACCGCATATTATATATCATTGGAGAGCTTTTTCTTATATAGAAAAAAAATATTTAACATGAGAAGCGCATAGTAGGAACTTTTTCGTGTATAAAATTATTCTTCTCCTAAAAGTAGTTCTAAAGTCGTTTGGTACCACATATTATATATCATTGGAAAGCTCTTGAAATGTATTTTTCAAAACTATACAAATCCATTAATTATCTTTCAATTAGAATAGAGCAAACGTTAGAAATAAAATTTAATATTTTTAATAAGATCATTTTATGTATTAAGCTCAGAAGAGTTTAGTTTATATGGTTGTGCTGCAATACCACGTATTAGATCTGAAAGAAGAGATTCTAAGGATTTCAGAACAGTTTAGTTTGTAAGCAAACTCATTATGGCTTTTAAGTAATGGACTTTGAAAAAATGGCGAAACCTAAAAGTTTTTTGTATGCATATGTGGCCTCTTTGAGCAGTAAAGTTGGCCCAAAGAGTAAAGTGATGCTGATTGAAATTCCTTATTTAAACGATTTATTGTACTCCGAATATGAGAAAAAATGAATTCCTCAGTAAAGCTCTAAAGCTTTAGCTCAACATAATTTAATGATCTTTTATGTCGAAAAAGTACTACTCTGGTACTTTCTTTTCGCTTTCTTAAATTTATAGCCTTCATAGGGGCCGCTTAATACCGCTTACAATGCATCAAGTTGGGTTTGGTCAAAACCAAACTGCCCATCCAAAATGGCTCATATAACAGGCATGTGTACTAATATAGCATAAAAAAAAGTACAAAATCGATCATACTTAACTTGCGAAATTTGAATAGAATGGTTATATTTTGATCACACCTTGTATCTTGAATTTTTTTTAGATATATGAATAAAATTTTTAAAGTTTTTTCAGGAACTTTTCTTTTCGCCCTCTTGAAATGTTTAAGCGACATTTTTTTACAAAAAAAAAAAAAACAGAAATAAAAATCTGTTTTACAATCTATCTTTAAATAAAACATTTTACGACGCTAAATCGTTTTCCAAATATCGGATTTTCTATTGAAAATATATTTCATTTCCTTAAGAGACACATTCGTATATATTTTTATTTGAGAGTATTTGAAATGTAAATATTGTTCGGAAAAGCGGAATTTGCATTTAACCTGCTTTCACTGCATGTCAAAAACAACAGCGACAACACATCCACGCGCTTGCAATCTTCCAAAAAAAAAAAAAAAAAAAAAAAAAAAAAAAAAGAGGAGAAAAAACGGCAAAACAAACAGCAATGATTTAATAGAAAGATGCAACAGCTACAAATGTAGTTGATGCAAATGTAGAAAAGTGCATGCCACATCATATCAGAGCAATTTCCATAGATTTTTTGTTGTTATTTTTTCGTTTTCTACGGATTTAGATATTTCCATATCACACATATGCTCCTGCTCCGCTTTCGCAGTTGCAGATTTTTGTCGTTTGTTTGTTCAACAGCAAAGCAACAACAAATACAAAGAATTTCTTTTTTTTTTTGTTGGTTTTTTCATTTAATCCACTCATGCAGGAAAATGGAATTCCTGCACACTTACCCGTTATTCATACGAGTACATATTTATAAATGATGTGAGCGTAGATTCCTTGAATGGTGCCCAGCAAATGGCGTCCGAGTACGGACGTGTTTTTACCTGGAAATGCATGATCATGTTCAAGTGAAACAGCAACAACAACAGCAACAGCAACATTGAAATACAGAAATATTTCGCAAGAGTGGGTGGCATCTACAAGGCTGCAACAGCAGCAACAGACAGCGGCAGTTGCTCGTATAAAATGATTTCTGGTGCTGGTTTTTATTTAATCTCTCAATTTTCAGATGCATAGCCGAGTATCGAATTACTTGGTCAATGAAGTTTTAAGAAATCTAAATGATAAAACATACAGGATGTTTTTACCCGGTGCTTTTCTTTTTTGTTAAACAGAAAACAAACAAATCCAAAATCTTTTATATCCCTGCCTGCCTTCCTGCCCGCCTGCATGCCTGCATGCCAGCCTGCCAGGTTTGCTAAGCAACAGCAAAAAGTACTTAAACAGAAAAACAAGGTTAATAAGATTTATGGTGTCTAAAGCGGAAAGTTAACTGGGCAAATGGAAAAAAAAACTAGTGCCCCTCAAAAATAGTAGGAATAGTGAAATAAGGAATTCATAAATTCTTTTGTGGTACAAATTTGCAAAAAGTATTTTTTTCTCTCAAAAAAGTACCTCTTAGGAAGACGAAATATTTTAAAATTTATAGCAAATTTAGAAGTTAAAGCAATATAAAAAAAATTTGTGGTAAAAAAAGTACTTTTTGTACGAGGTACTTTTTGTACAAGGTACTTTTTATACGAGGTACTTTTTGTACGAGGTACTTTTTGTACGAGGTACTTTTTGTACAAGGTACTTTTTGTACGAGGTACTTTTTGTACGAGGTATTTTTATTAACAGAAGTACTTTTGCCTTAGAAACTTCTGCGAAAAACGAAAAGATTCACAATTTATAAGTGTAATATGAAATTTAAATGGCTTATTGGAAAAGAAATTATTAGAAAAGTATTCAGAAAGCTCGAAAACATTATTTCTGAAGTGATGTCAAATGCAGGGTTCCTCAAAAATAATGCAAGATTTGATTTTGCTGCTTGTGCTTGTTTGCCTGTGATAGCTAACTGTTTTTGGGGTTCATAAAATTTGGAGCTTTACACGATGGAGCAGAGTAGCTTCATTATTGAACAATATGTCAAAAGTAATGAAAGCTTCGGAAACTATGCTTTCTATTAAATGCAAATCTGGTGCTAATTTTGAGACAACTTTTATTTCCTTACAACTTTTTTCCAAGCGTAACATTTTTATGATTTTCCAGTAAATATTTAATTTAAAAACATTATACAAAAAAGTAATTTAAGAAAAGTACCTTTTTTAAAAAAGTACTTTTATAAAAGAAGTCCTTTTTTTAAAGAAAAGTACTTTTTTCTTACAAACTTTCTGGAAGAGCAAAAAACATAAAATTAGTACTTATTTTTTCCTTTTGTCAGTATAACAGTAAACTTGAAAGCATTATTAGAAAAAAGTACTTCTTTAAAAGGTACTTTATAAGATGGAGGGTACAATTTTGAGTTTGTACAAAATTTTATAAAATTAAAGAGAAATTAAACTGAAGAGCTTTATTTTTTTACAGAATTTTTTATAGACAAAATTGTCTTTTATTAATACTTTTATATATTTTATATATTATATAAAAAAAAAAAAAAAAAAAAAAAAAAAAAAAAAAAAAGTTTTCAAACAATTAGATTGAAGCTTTGCAACTTTTAAAATAACAATAAAATAATTACTAATTAATAATTTGATAATTTGTGCCTGATAGATGATTTAATTAAAAATTTAATTAACAATGTAACGAACTTAAGGCTGGATAATGTAAATTTTTTTTTTTTTTATTAAAATAATTACTTTTTAATTATTGTCTTCATGTTCCTTAAAATGTAGTCACATGCCGAAATTTTTTCCATGTAAAAAGAAAAGTCATTACGAACTTTTGGCCTATAGAAAAAAACTAAATAATTCATATGGGAAAAATTATATTAATTTTCCTTTTCCTTTAATGCTTTTTGAAAAAGTTAACATTTTTCAAACAATACACAGCGATTTTATTAATATAACAAAAATGCCTTATCTGCCTCATCTGCTATGGAAAATCCATTCAAATTGTGCCTCGAGATATTAAAAATTTATGAAAATTTTTTTTCTCATGATGTGAAATGTATGTCTTCATATTAATGAAGTATTGTATTAAATTTACATGCTTTTATAATTTTACTTTTTAAAAAAAAAATTCTATAAAACTAAATGAGAATTATTACTATATAAGAACACTTGTTTTTTATGTCATTTTGCATCATTCTGCAAAAAGGAAAAAAAGAAATGCTTTTAGACATGTACTCTTATTGCCCTAAAAACAAGTTAATAAAAGATTTAATTAAAGCAGCAAAACATTTTTGCTGGACATAAATTTCATAGCAAGCAAAAAGTTTATACATAAATTTTAGATTTACTGCTAATTATTGGCCATTGAACACTTCAAAATGCGTTTAAAAAGCAAGAAGACGTAATAATTTAATCATTTTAAGGTTTATTCCTTAAACTGTTGAAGCTTTTAACTATTAAATTTTTTCTTAATAATAGAACATTTAATAATATTCAGACTGATATTATCAAGATGATGATTGTCTGAAAGGCAATGCAGCTATTGAGCAATTGCGACCTTTGATTTCACATTTTACTTTAAAACAAATTAAAATAAAAAAATAGAAAATAAAAAAAAGAAAAGAAATAAAAACATAAATAAGTAAAGCTGTCATAATATTAATATTATCTAAAATCTACTATCGTTCATAAATCTAAAAAATAAATTGCTAAGCTTTTTATTCCAAAGCTAATTTATTTCATTCTTCAAAACCGTAACAATTAAAAAATTAAAGCGTTTCGAAATGAATAGAATAAATTCAAAGCATGAAATTAAAATTTATGAAAATAATTAAAAAATAATTAAACAAATCTTACCATTAAAAAATATTAAATTAAATATAAAGAATCACATACCTGAAATGAAAAAGAAACCAGAGAGTGATTATTAATTTAAATAACAAAAAGAATTGCTGTTCAAGTTTACAGCTTTTTTTATAATACTAATTTAAATAATTAAAAAAAAAAGTTATTAAAGTTTATGGTAATATTTTCTAATACGAATAAACAATATTTGCGATAGTGAGAAGTTTATTAATCGCTAAGACGTTTCTGTTATTTGTGCTTGCTTTCAAGTTCCAATTCCTTATAAAAAAGCTTTCGTAAATGTCTTCAGTCAATTATTACTAAAAGAGAAGGCTCACACCATTCCCAGATTGAACTATGCATTTAATTTTCAAAGATTTTTTATTTTAAAACAGTGCAACACAATTCTAAATCAAGCAAGAATTCTTTTCCAATTTGCCAGATTGTAAAAACTGTTCCCAGTTTTTTTAGTTTCAAAATTTGGCTTAAACGTACGCATTATAATTAAGCAAATTTTTTTTTTTTATAAGTAAGTAAAAAGTAAAATTAAAACTGTTACCACTCTAAAGGAAAATAATCCAAAATAAGATTATAAGTAATTTCGGGCTTCCAGATTTCTGTTTCCAGATTTTGTATTATTTACTAAAAAATATACAAACTTTTTTCATATTATGGAATTGAAGGTAAATGTGAAAGTAATTCAAAATAAAATTTTAATTTCGATAATAATAATTTTAATAATTTTTACTGCCGAAGAGATGACTATTCTCAAAACTGTTCCCATTAATTGTACTAACTGCAATCACTTAGTAAAACAATTTATTTATTTACCAAATATTACAGTGATATGAATATAATTGCAATATGTATAGAAGCACTGGCTACTGAGGCCTTTGGCTTTTGGCTCCCCGGGGAATTGAACCCCTGACACCTGCCATCAAGGGGTTTAAAATTGAGTAAAACAATTAAATACCACATAATTATTCCAAAAAAAAAAAAATGGTAAAAATATGCTCTTTCGAAAATTAAACTGATTCCACTCTATAAGAAAATCACTCACATGAAAGACGAAAAGGTAAGAGATTATTATTAGGTTATAAACATTAACATATAAAATCTGTTCATTCTTAGCTTATACAAAATACTTCTTACACAAAATTAAAACTGTTCCCCTTTTTACAAAACTACTTACCATTTTCCGATTTTTTTCTCTTTTTTTGCATATAAAACTTTAAATTGTTAGTTTAGAAACGTTAGATTTATAAGGAAATTTTTATTCAAAATGCTTCTTTGTTGCTATAATTCTATTCGTAACTGTTCCCATTTGATATTTTCAAGTGTTATTTACTTTAGAATAAAATTACAATTAAACCAATTGTTTGGTTATCAGTTATTTGTTAAAGAGTTATTAAAAAAACTCTTCCCACTTTTATAAAAACTCTTCCCACTTTTACAAAAACTCTTCCCACCTCTAAAATTTCTCCTTTTAAGCTCTATATAGGAACTTCTTTATTTAGAATAAATAGCAGCAGTTTTTTATTAAGTGACCATTCCATCATTTCTATATTTAAATGCTTTTGTGCTTTCCAGGACTTCTTTTGCATGAGTTTTTCCTTTAGCAATTGTTTGGCTTTTCGAGGGAGTTTTGTAGTTAATGGACAATTGTTTAAACTTTACAAGTGAACTCAGAACAATTCTATATCTTTCTACCTTTAGCGAATGCAAAAAAGGTAGTTTTAATAGTGAACACCCACTTTTATTTTAATTTTTTTTTTTTTTTTTTGGTTTATAGTTTTGTTTGCTAAGGAAGAGGCGAAGGTAAAGAGTTTTTATTTTTTTATTTAAAGAGTTTTGCAGCTGCTTTTTTCATGCTGAAATTTTTTTTTTTTCAATATTTCTGCATGATTCAATATGAAGAAAATACTTATTTGCAAAAAAAAAAAAACAAAAAAAAAAAAAATTAAGAGAATGCAAATTTCTGTTGGTTCTGTATAAATAAAATATTATTTTTGTTTAAATCGTCATCGTTGCACTGGCTGATACTTTCTGTTCTTGTTTTCTTGATTTTAAGATACCGGGTAACGATATACGAGTATCATGTGTCTGTAAAAAAAAGTTTTTCTTTTTTTTTTTCATCTTTTTGAATTTTTATTTGTACCATTTTATTAATGATTGGGGCTTGCGAGTGTATATCATTTTTGGGCTTGACCATTGGCAGCAGAACTATAGCTAAAAGGAAATGATCCGAACTAAACATTCAATGCAAAGATATGAGGCTGATGACGAAGAGCAAACAAAAGCAGATGCTTAATGTTCCCAGTCGTACTGTTCTACGAGGACTCATTGTTTTTCTGCGGCTGCTGCTGCTGCTGTTGCTGTTGCTTATACTCGTATTATACTTTTTAATAAACAAATGAAGATCTTATTCTGTATTTTTTTTTTTTTATTTTTTTTCATTCAAATAAATTGGCAAAAAGAAAGAGCGATAAAAAATTGCATAAATATAGAGGAATGCTTTGGTGTAGTACTCTGCTATTGTTTTTGATGGAGCATAATGATCCTGTTGACGACCATGATGACGATAATGATGACGATGTTGCTGGTGTACCACAAAAACAAAAAAAAGAAAAAAAAAGGTTTGGTGATAGTAGAGTAGTGCTTTACGAAATGTAAGAGCGTATAGACCGCATTAGGCCTAGAGGTTTTTATTTTATTTTTTTTTTTCTTTTTGTATAAACCAAGTTTAATGAACTTTCCTTCATATAGAAAACTATTAATCGAAATTGAAGAAGAAAAAAATCAGGAAAAAATTGCACAAATTGAAAGCAAGGCAACAGCAACAGCAGCGGCAATAGCAACAACAACAACAAAAACAAGAGTTGTGCAAAAAGTAAAGCATGTATTTGCCAAGATAAGTCAAAAAGGGGAGAGCCAAAGCATGATTTTCAAACGAATGTTGTAAGTACATGTTTATAGAGTACCAGTTGCCATTAGAATCTAGCAAGGAAGTAAAATGTGTTTGAGATAAGACAACAGCAACAAAACTTTAAATATACACTTGAGAGTTAGAAATAGACTCAAAGCGTATCATTGGTTTGGAACTAAACGCATTCACGAATGCAACAACCTGCAGAAAGTGCTAGAGCTTTCCAAATAGATGTATACTTGCTCATAAGATAAAGTAATACAGAGGGGAAGTAAAACCTTTCAACAAATTTTATAAGAAAATTTCTAAAATATTATCCAAAAATCCTTAAGTGATCAGTATTAGTTGACTTCTCTGTTCAGTTTTTTAATTACATTTTTAAGCTTAGAGTTGTATTTTTAGTAATATTTTCAATATTTCACTCCTGAGGAAATTATAGAAAAACACCGAGCTGAAACTCGTTTATGGAATTTGTATAGATTACAGAAAGATTTCCTTTTAAATCCCGGCTCACACTATGAATTAAACGCAATGAAACAATAACATAAGGTTAAAACGATTCCACAGTACACAAAACTCATTAACAACTCTCAGTTATTTCGCTCCTTTTTCTTCCAAATTATAATTTTGTGAGAGAAAACTTTTCGTTTGTGAACCGAGACTTACTAAAAGAGTGTTGCCAAAGTAATATCTAAAGAATAATATTTAGGATTAATCGTTTCACAAAATCATATCGATTTTAGATGATGTTAATTTGAAAAGCAGGCTAATGTCCAGCTCCCAAAAGTACGAAGAGATATAACGTAATAGTTGAGGAAACCGTTCATTAAACAAATTAAAAAATAAAACTAAAAAAATTATTTTAAATTAAACTTCTAAGCAAAAAACAAAATAATAATCCATCATTAGCCAAAAGTACATTTTTTTCTGTCGTCATTATATTGATATTTACATTGCGGTGGAAAAAAGTACGAAAATAGTAGTAAAATACTACTTTCTTAATTGATGAAATGTTTTATTTATGGAATTGGAATTTAATTTTTTTTGCAATAATTTTATAAATATTTAATAATATTTATTTTTATAAATATTGCTTTTCTGATAACATTTTATTTTGTAAGTTGTAGTAGTTCTAGCAGCAAAAAGTACTAGAAAAGTACTTAAATTTTTTTGCTACTAATTTTACTTATTCATTGCTTTATTAATCCATTTTTTTAAGATAATTTATTTAAGAATACATTGTCGTTACTAGATATTTCCATTCTATTAAAATTGCAATATCATTATTTTTATTTATATACCTAAATTGATTGATATAGGGTGAGATAAATTGCGTCACAAAATGTTTACTTTCTAAATAATATAAGAAATACTTTTAACAGTTTTTAGTGATTTATTTATAATTTAATTAAATATTTGCTTATTTTATAAAAAAAAAAGCTTTACTTATATTAGAAAGCTTTACTTATAAATTATATATAGTAGCATCTTTTAGAGCGAAAGTAAATTTTTTTTTCGTAATTTAATAAACAATTTAAATTTATCTTTATTTAAAATGTACTAAAAAATTTATAAATCAATTTGCTCCGCAAAGATAATAGTTTGTAAGCAAAAGTAGTTTTTGTTGCAAAAAAGTACCAAAATATGACTCTCTCATATTATGAATAGAATTTTCCACTCTAAAGATATTATTCATGTACTAATTTTTAAAAAATTTCTCAATTTTATTTTAATAACTTTTTTTTTTCTTTTTGTTAGAGTTTTTAAGAATTTAAATATATAATTTCTTTAAAAAAAAAGGAACTAAAAACAGCTGATTAAAAAAGCAAATATTATTTTTTGCCGTTTTTAAAAGTTACGTTTGTTTTAATTTATAAAAATTTATTAAAAACTTTTTATTTTGTAATTTTATAACATTTTGTATTTAAATACTTTATACATTCAATACATATTTTTTATAATGCTATATAATTTAAAAGAAATAAATTAGATGTTAATAATTTTTAACATTTTTATATTTTATAGTATAATTTATATTTTTAGTATATATTTTTATAGTTTTATTTTTATAGTTTTAAAAATGTTATTATTTCGATTCTAAACCTTTCAACCCTTATATTTATATTTATAAATATATTTACATTATATATTTAGTTATTATTATTATTTATATTAATTATTATATTTAACTATTATTATTTGTATTAATTATTATATGCAATAATTATATTTATTATTCTGATTGATTATTATATTTAATTGTTATTATTATTCATATTAATTATTATATTCAATTATTATTTTTATTATTTATATTAACTATTATATTCAATTATTATTTTTATCATTTATATTATTTATTATATCTAACTGTTATTATTATATATATCAATTATTTTATTTAGTTTTTAATATTTATAATATTAATTATTATATTTAGTTATTATTATTCATATTAACTATTATATTTAATTATTTTTATTATTTATATTAATTATTATATTTAATTATTTATATTAATTATTATATTCAATTGTTATTATTTTTTACATTAATTATTATATTTAATTGTTATTATTATTTATATTAATTATTATTATTTATATTAATTATTATATTCAATTATTATTTCTGTTATTTATATTAACTATTATATTCAATTATTATTTTTATCATTTATATTAATTATTATATCTGATTGTTATTGTTATTTATATTAATTATTTTATTTAATTATTATTATTATTCATATTAATTATTATATTTAGTTATTATTATTCATATTAACTATTATATTTAATTATTTTTATTATTTATATTAATTATTATATTTAGTTGTTATTATTATTCATATTAATTATTATATTTAATTATTTATATTAATTATTATATTTAATTATTTATATTAATTATTATATTTAATTGTTATTATTATCCAAATTAATTATTATATTCAATTATTATTTTTGTTGTTTATATTAACTATTATATTCCATTATTATTTTTAACATTTATAATTATGTATTATATCTAATTGTTATTGTTATTTATATCAATTATTTTATTTAATTATTATTATTATTCATATTAATTATTATATTTAGTTATTATTATTTGTATTGATTATTATATTTAATTACTATTATGAGTTATTTTATAAGTATTTCCTTTATTGCCTGAAGCAGCCCAAACAAGAAGAAAAAAATAAATTATAGAAAAATAAGATTATAATTTTTGATTATTTTCACCGACTTTAATGACGTGTGAGCTTTCAAGTCGAAATTTGAACACTCAAAAAAACTAATTTTGTTTTATTTAAATTTGCTTACATTAAAAAACTTTTCTTTACGATTCTTGAATATACGAAAATTCTCAAATTTTTTAAACTTTTCTTGATAAGTACAAATTTTTTTATTAGTGATGATTTTTTACTTTTTTTTTTTTGTTAGTTTTATTTGAGGATTTTTTTTTGAATCTTTATGAGAAATTTTATAATTTTTTTAAATCAAAATACGAGTATTATGCATGAATTTAATTACTTTTTTTGCAAAATGGTTTTTTTTGAAACCGTAGTATTTTTAGTACTATTTTCGGAAATAGTACTTTTTAAAATACTTTTTAATTTAAAATTTTAGTGTTTTTTTAGAAAGTTCTGGCTGGAAAAATTTAGTCATTTTTTTTAAATGTACTATTTTCAAAAAATTTTGTTTGAATTTTGATTACCTTTTATTTTTTACTTTTCCCCCTCCCCAGAAATTAAGTTAATGAACTTTTTTTTAATTTGTATAAATGGAATTATATTTAGTACTTTTTTTTATTTGATTGTTTTTTTTTTAATTTTTTTACGATTTCATTTTTCTTGCGCACATGTAACAATTTTATAATTTTTTTTAAATGTTCTACATTTGAAATAGTGAAATTTTTAGTACTTTTTTTATAGATTTTTTATTTATTCCACCTGTTCTCTAGCAGGCAACCTTCTCCTAAATAAATTTCCTATCAAGCATCTAATAGCAGTTTGTTTCATGCAGAAAAAAAAAAATACGGAGTTAGAGGCTGTTGCATTTATGCAACAGATGAGAATCTCTGAGCATGCGTAACCAGATATACGTTTTAAATAGATTGCAAATGATTGGTACGGGGTGTATGATGACGAGAAGTTTTAAAAAGTAAATCAAAGAAAGATTTTCTCAAATGTGGCTCCAAGTGCAGCAACAGACAAAGTAACTGAACTGGATTTTATATTTCCACTCTTTTTTGTTTTACTTTTAATATTGAGCTGAAGAAAAACTTTTTTCGCAATAAAGTTTAAAACAAGAATTAAGAAGAAAAAAGCAAAAAAAAAAATATCAGAAAAAAGAAAAAGATCAAGGAAAATACTTTTCCATAAAACAAAAAAAAAACAAACAAAAAAAAAATACAAAAATCTAAGCAAAACTAAGAAGAATTCTGGCCAAGTATTTTTGCGTGGATGTAAATGTGTCCGTCTGTCCGTCTGTCTGTCCGTCTGCCTGCCTATGAATTGTTGTACAAATAGAAACCACTATAATTATCCAAGGACGCTTGTCTTCATTTTAGTAATAGTCAGCGTCTGCAGAGGAGTTGTTAACTGATGGCCAGAATGTTGTTCCTTTTCTATAGTTGTTTCCCTTTTTTAAATCAGTTGCTTTTCTTTCTTATGGTTTTTGTTGTTGCTACTTTTTATGGCATTTTTGTGAGTTGATGGTTTTTCTACTCGTTATTGTTGTTTCTGCTGTTGTACTAACAATAGTGAAACGACCTTGAGGTTTTGACGTATCAAACTGGGCAACATAATAATTTAACATGTTTGTTCATTCGCACGTATGACTGACTAAATGCATGCGCATGTGTTGCATTGTTATACACATACATACATCAACTACTAATAAATGAAAACGTACTCGCACTTAAAAAGCTACACACACTTTTACGGCGCATAAAAAAGTTTCAGTTTCTTTGTGTGTTATTTTTTTCGCTTGAGTGTAAAATAATAATGGCAAATTCCAATTATTTGCAGATTGTCTTAAATTGTTTTCTATGGCTTAAGAGTTTTTCGAACTATTCGAACGAGACCGGTCGGTGTAGCTGGCATAATATGAAGAAAGAACTCGAGCGAAAATAGAGAAGAAAGCAATTCTTTAGAATTTAAAGAAAATCAATAAAAAACATATATATATATTTTTTATAAAAATTATATACTATACATTATATATTATATAGTATATATTATACATTATATATTATATATTATATATTATATATTATATATTATACATTATATATTATATAGTATATATTACACATTATATATTATATAGTATATATTATATATTATATATTATATTATTATATATGTATTAATTATATATTATATTATTATATATGTATTAATTATATATTATATTATTACAAAATTTTACATTAAGAAATATTTGAACACACACATATGTATATATACATATATATATATAAAAGAACAAACAAACGTATATATACATATATAGATGTATATATATATATATATATATATATATATAAAATAACAAACGTATATATACATATGTCTATATACATATATATATATCCTTACATATATAAATGACGAGTATGTTCGTGATCGATAAACTCAAATACCACTGAACCGATTTTGAACGAATTTTATATGCATGCTCTATGGGCCGTGAGGAGTGTTCCTGTATAGATTGAGGTTCGTCCGACAGATGGCGCAATATTTAGTTTTTTTGTTTTGCCCGATAGAGATTAGCGCGATAACCCTACATATGCTCTATTTCGCTGAAAGCGTTGTGTGCTTAATCGGTATGTAGTGGCGTCAATTAGCCCAATACCGAATCATACCTAACCTATTTTCGTGAAAAAAATAAATAAATATCTCAGATTTTTAAGCTGTATTTGTGCGATAAGCCTACGCTGTGTTTCGCTGAAGGTGTTGAGTCCTTAATCATGGTGAAGTGGCGTTAATTAAAAACTCTGATATGGATTTTCCCCGAAAATTTTTGGTGTCAGCAACGCGGACCGTACCACTTAGTTTAATATAAAAATTAAAATGCTCAAGTTTTTTTTTTATTATTTAAAAAGTATACATATATAATGACACGCTTTTGATTAAATATACACAAAAATCGAATTTCGTTTAGACGGCTGTTACATAAAATGGCATTGGAGCGAACAACTGAGAACAGTTTCCTATTACACAATCAAGGAAGAGGGTGTGTGTGTGTGTGTGTGTGTTGTGATTTTGCCACACACACCTCACAATACATATTTATTTATTTTATTTTTCTTGAATTTGAGGTCCGTCATTCAAATAAATTGGCTCAAAGTAGTTGTAACCGTTTACACGGGGTTCGGTTATGTGTTACACTTTCCAGCTTTTTGGCATTAAATATTTTATTTATTTATTTATTTTAATTTCCTTTCATTGTTGTTGTTGCTATCGCTTTTCAGATTTTAGGACGGTTGGGTAAATTATTATTGGTATGGCTGGCGTCATTGCCTTGATGTGAGAGGGTGTGGGCTTCCTTGTAGCACGATTTATGCTTGTATAACATACACTTTAGTTTGTGTGTGTGTGTGTGTGTATGTGTAGTTTTTCTACTAGAAATTATCAAGCAACACACATTTTAATTTGCTATATTTTGATGACTACCGCAGATTTGAAATAAGTTTTACAGTAATCCAGTTGTAATTTTACTATAATTTTACCGGTGCTATTAAAGCCGGCAGAAAAGCTCATCTACAGAAACCCAGATGTGTACAAACATAAAATTGCTAAGAACTAAATTGAAATTTATATTAATTTACTTAATTTTACTTAATTTAATAACTTTATAGTTTGACAACAATTTGCCAATATAACGAAATAAATTCATTATTTAAAACGCGTATTTTACGCCACCTAAGGCTTTATCCTTCCACTGAGTTCCTTGCAGGATATATGCGGAAAAACGTCTGACAATAATTTTTTATTTACCATAATCTAGAAAATTTTCTGGCAAACTGTCTTAATATAATAAAGACTATTAAATCTAGTTAATAGTTAAATTTATTTCCAAATTTTTCGATTCCGCCAATAGAAAAAGTGGCCACTACAGTATTTATTTTTACTTGAAAAAAATATAGCTTTCAGTAACTCTTTTCTGAATTTCGAGTATTTGGGAAGGAGTTTTCTGAACAGCGGAAACAGTTATAAATTGTTGTACCAATTTCCCGTTTCAAATTGTAAAAATAATTACTTAAAGTAATTATTCAGCCTAATAATTGTATTCTTTTTCAAATGAGAACAGTTCGTGGTTTCAGAAAATCAAACCTTAAGAAATTACTGTATTAAAACAGGAGTTTTCGAGATCCACACTATTTGAATGATATATAAACATATATTTCAAGATAGCTATTAATATACTAACATACAAAACTGGGAACAGTTTTTAAAACAGATGCAACTAAGCGAAAAACTTAAAGAAAATACCTGTAAAAGTTTATTAAGCCTTTAAAAAAGTTGTACACTGAGAATACGTTGCATATGAAATGTCTTTTAAAAATTTCTATCAATGAAAAATGTTTGACAAAAAACCAACTTTTACAATTATAATAATTTAAAAAAAAGAATGATAAAAAAAAAGATTTTACAGGGCGGAGAGAAATTAAAATTTTGTAGGAATGCTAATTATATTATTCAACAAATGGGAACACTTTTGTTGCAGCTTATCTTACTAGCATTAGATTAATAATAATAAATAAAAAAAATTTCACAATGTTCTTAATTTTTTAATGAGAACAGTCTCTCTTCTAAGAAACGCATGTATGCTAGTAATTAGAAAATATCTCAATTATATAAAAACCACTTCTGAACAGTTTTCATACTAGGAAAACCGAAAAAAATTCAAAATAAAAATATATATCTTGCTTATTCAGCTGGGAACAGTTTCTGTTCTATTTACACTAGCCATTAGAAAATATCTATATTATTTAAAATCAACTTCTAAACAAATTTCATACTAGGAAAACCAAAAAAAAAAAATCAAAATAAAAATATATATCTTGCTTATTCAGCTGGGAATAGTTTTTCTTCTAAGACACAGATTTACACTGGCCATTAGAAAATATCTATATTATTTAAAATCAACTTCTAAAAAAATTTCATACTCGGAAAACCAAAAAAAAAAAAAAGTTGAAAATAAAAATATATATCTTGCTTATTCAGCTGGGAACAGTTTCTATTCTATTTACACTAGCCATTAGAAAATAACTATATTATTAAAAATGAACCATTAGAAAATATCTATATTATTAAAAATCAACTTCTAAACAAATTTCATACTAGGAAAACCAAAAAAAAAATCAAAATAAAAATATATATCTTGCTTATACAGTTGGGAACAGTTTCTGTTCTATTTACACAAGCCATTAGAAAATATCTATATTATTTAAAATGAACTTCTAAACAAATTTCATACTCGGAAAACCAAAAAAAAAATTAAAATAAAAATATATATGTTGCTTATTCGGCTGGGAACAGTTTTTGGCGAAAAGGTATTTAAAAGTAGTAACATTTTTCGGCATTTCCAATATGAAAGTAATACTTTTTATAAAAGGAATAAATTTTTATGAAACCAGGACAAAGTGGTGTGTGGGTGTGTATGTGTGTTTTTTTAAATAAATATAAATTATGTGAAAGATATTTAAGACGGAGGACTTTTAAGCCAGAAACTTTCACAATTTTTATAGACAAATTCATTTAGCTGTTGATTTTAAGCTCAACAAGACTCACACCAATAGTTTCAATTATATCCATATATTTTTCTTCAATGGGAAGATTCAATTTTACAATCAATATACATTTTTATGCTTGAGAACAAATTTCTGTTTGTGGTCAAAATCCCCTTTAGGCCGTAATATTTTTTAGACGAATATATTTTGCAAGAAAACAATTTTTATTTGGCACACATGTTTACAAAACAAAACTGGTAGGCAGTTGAGATTAAGTTGGGTTTCCTTTAGTTTTATTGCCATTCGTAATGCCGTTGCAGAGGCGATTTATACTTTTATTTTTAACGATATGCCTGTCATAAATAACCGCATTAAAAATATTTAAGAGCAAAGAAAAAGCAAAAATAATATATGTATGTACATCTACTATGACTCCAACTGCAGCTATTTTGAAGAATTATATAAATTTAAGCTCTGGAGAAGCTGCAATATATACGCACACTAGCATTTCTGTTAAAGCGCCGGGTTGTGAACCCATTAAGTGGCAGGGGTGCATTAAAGAAAAATTATAATTAAAACTAAAATATTTTTGTTCTTCTGTTACATCGCAATAACGTTGAATTTCAAGCTGAAATATATAAAAAGGTAGAGCACACTGATAGCAACTATCAGATTATTTATTATTGATGGCCGAAAGTGTTAAACAATTTCTACTTTGCAACAAAATAACAATTTAAAATCTGGATCTGGAAATGCATCACTGGACTGTGTCTAATGTGCTGAATGCATTGAAAACGGCATTGAGTTCCGGAATGCAACACTGAAACAGATCATGCTTAAGAAACAGTGAAAGTGAAAAATTTCGTTTGCAATTTTATTTAATTTATCAATTTATTTATTTCGTAAAAAAAAATACTTAAAATTGTTTTCAAGGTTTCCTTGGACGAAGAGTTATCTGGCGGAAAAAATCAAGGAGCAAACAGAGAACAAATTTTAAATCGAAATGAAGAAAGAAATTTATTAAGAATACATTCATTTTTAATATTCTCAGTTATGCAATTGTATACAAATCATTTTTTTCCCCGCCTGCGCATCAGTGTCAGCTGATTCCTGTCAACATCAGATGTTGTGCAATGTTGCATTTCGGAACAGGAGAAAAATTATTATTAAATATTTAGTCAAATTTAAAAAGAGCATTTATTGCAGAAATGATGAATATCTGAGAAGCATGTTTCTACAATTGACTACTTACTCGTACAACCTATTCACACAATGACAAAAGACAGTGAAGACTTTTCAAAGTTATTGCTAAATGATCAAAGTACAGTATATTTTTATTTTGCTAGAATTTTTGTTGCTACTCTTACGATTGGCTACAGAAGCACAGGAATTGTAGGTGTGCCAATAATTTTTTCTAGCCTCTGTACAAGACAATTAAGAATTATAACATCATAAATTTCATATCGTAAATGAGGTATTACTGCAAGTTTGTAGGTTAAACGTTAATAAAGCTTTCTATTTAGCAAGGGTTTTAATAAATGCGTGAACCAATTAAAAGCTCATCAAGATGGTGTAACGTGTTTAAATTAATTCTTTCCGAAGATTAATGACATTCCTGTCTTATGGCTTAACAGTTTATTTAGGCCCTTATTATGGTTCACAACAGTTGTAAATTTGATGTTGTATTTTTGAAATTGCTATTATGGTTTACAACAGTTGTTTTGAAGTGTTGTTGTCAGATGCATTTTTTGAGAACAACAATGTGAAATACACAGCATCTAGATGTTGTAAACCATAATCAGAAAAAGTATAAGTGTTGTGTTGTCTGCTCTACAACACAACACGTAGGTGTTGTGAACCATAATAGGGGCATTAATGGTGTTCTTGATTTTGAACACAACATTTGTTAATATGGGCCTGGAATATCATTTGGCTACATCTAGACAAATAATTAATTAAAGAAATAAAATCTAAAAAAGCAATAAAATCTATTAACAATTTCCCTAATGAAAAGAATAAATTGAAACTATATATTGTGGAATCAAGAGCTTTAATTCCAAAAATTCAATTTAGCGTGCCTGAATTAAGCCTCCTCTTTAGTCAACATTTACTCAGCACAATTCAGGACGAGGGGTACAAAAAAAGCTCTAAAACAACCGCTATAATAACTCGTTCAACAAGTTGACTAAAAGCCTTTTTATGCCTTCAAACATACTCGCATTCATTCTTCTTAACAATTTCCATTTATTGTCTACTACTTTTTAATTCTAATAAGCACTCTGCAGCAGCCCATAAATATTCCTTTACAGGCATTCATTTGTAAGAACTTTGGCAAATAAAAAATTAAACCAGACTTAAACTAACTGATGGTCTTTTCTTTCTTTAATGCCACCTTTCAAATGAATTGATGTAGAAAAAAGAACATATTGGTTCTGTAACGTAAATAGTCATTGGCAAGTAAACACTTCCACCCACTACTTTTCTTAGTTCATTTGGTTTGCAAACAAACATTTTGCCAATATTTGTCATTAAGTGTTGGCCATAAAAAAAAAGCTTAACAACAAACTAAACAAACATGGCTAAAACAAAAAGAAATTGTACAATAAAATTAAGAAAAGTACAAAAAAAACAAAACAAGTTCTTCTTAAATAAACTTTTATTACAACAAAGCAAGAGAACAAACAGCCAACCAACGCATTGTTTAAATAACAAAAAAAAAAAAAAAAAAAAAAAAAAAAAAAAAAAAAAAAAAAAAAATAAAAAAAAATAACAATTGCAATTGTCTGTAAATATTGTTGCATACTGCACCTTTTAGTCTTCTTTAATTTTTCCTTTTTTGTTCTGTACATTTTGTTGTTGCTCTGTTAGTTAACCATACAATTTCAACTGGTCTTCCCAGGCACAGAGAAAAATCCATATTTAATTTATTCGGAAGGATAATGGGTTCGAAACCAAGAACACCTTTTAATGACAGTTAAACGATGAAACAGAAGTATCGTTATACGAGTGCGTCGGAAGAGAATAAATTAGAAACATATCACGCCATCTTGGTGAACTCTCGATTTCTGAATACTTTACGAGCTTCTAGACTACAAACTTGAAGTATTTCCTTGAAGAAAAATTCTTCTAAAATTAAAAACATGATAATCCATTCCCTCATAAATCATCGAATTGATTACCAATTATTAAAAAAAAAATAATAAATTTTTTAATAAGTCTGTGAAAGCTTAAAAATGTTTCAATATTTACATTTTCTAGAACAAAAGCTCTGATCCACATACTAATATGATACTTTTTCCGATAAAGGCTAAATATGGAAGAAATTTGTACTTTGTCCGATTTGGTAATCATACTCTTGATATTGCAATAAAAGGTACTATTTCGAGGGTAAAAATGTAGAAAAAAAATGTTACCAAATCCATTCCATCATAAATCATCGAATTGATTAATAGTTAAAAAGAAAAATATTAAATCAAAATAGTTATTATAAATAAAATAATAAATTTTTGAAAAAGTCTTGTATTTAAAACTGTGAAGGCTTGCCTAAGCTCCAATCCACATATTAATATGGTACTTTTTCCGATTAAGACTAAATAAGGAAGAAATTTGTACTTTTTCCGATTTGATATTGCAATAAAAGGTACTATTACGAGGGTAAATATTTGGAGAAAATGGTACTTTAATACTTTTCCCTTTTTCTTATATAAAAAGTACTACATTTTATGACAATAATGCCATCGTTAACCATAATAAATAAAAATACTTTTAAGAGACGTTTTAATAGTACGACACTTTTAAATTGAGAGCCCTTTTTAGAGCTTAAAATTTCGAAAACTCGTTGACTTTTTTTTAATAAATTTTATACAGAAACTCATACATTTTCATAGCCACAATAGCGAATGGCCATAATGAAAAATGGGGTATTCTGTAGTGGTTTTAAATCGAGACTTTATAGCCTTTTAGGAAATTGCAGCTTCCTTAAGGTCCTGAATAGTGATTAATTTCTCCATACAAGGGACTTACTTCATGATCTCATCTAGTTTTCTCTCTTTATATGAAACGTCTATAGCTGAATAGTCTCCTCTGATCCATTCTGAAATGCATTTCTTTATTAAAATAAAAAGTATTTTTTAGGGAAGGAATTTGTAGGAAAAGCTTTTGCCTATTTGATAAATTAAAAAAAAAAAAATATTTAAAAAAAAAATTAATCGGTTTTAAAGCATTTGATATGGGCAACATTCGCTTGGACTTTTAATTACTGGCTGAAATAATTTTCACCGTGTAGTGCTCTCTTGAACTTCTAATGCTACTAATTTTTTTCTACTGTCTAACGAAATACAAAATAAATAGAATCCCTAAAAAGCAAATATTTGAAAAAGACTGAAAACGTGAAGTGTCCACTCTTGTTGCCAATATTCGCAAGCAAAAAGCAAAAATAACAGCAACACTAAATGTTGCAACCACAGCTGCTGCTGTTGCTGCTTCAGTTGTTTTACAAAAACAAAAACAAAAGAAAAATAAAACAACTTTTAATTTATTTTCTGCTTTGGCTTTTCTTGTTACATGCCTGGTTACATTTAGTTGGCCAACACCAGCAACTCCTTCTTGGTAAAGCTGCAGAAGCGGCACTTCTGTTTTCTCGTCCATTAACTTTTTAAAGCGACCGATCATTTCTCATCTTTGTTTGCATCTGTAGGAATTCTCGTATTCCCAACAACAACAACAACAACAACAACTACAATGCTTTGTCAGCTTGCTTGCATTTCCGCTTCTATTTCTGAACATTCGTTGTTATTATGGCTGCTCATTTCATTCCAACTCGACTCTTATTTTGTATGTCATCTCTCCTGTAGGTTCAAAGTTAATTGCTTTTTAATACAACAAAACATTTGTTAGCTGAGTAAACAGCAAAATATGGAAAAGCGGTTAAGTTTCTTTTCCATTCCTTAGTAGCATGTAATTAAGCAAATGTTATGACATCTGCTAAGCTTATAAAGCCTTAAAGTTCATATTGAAGCTTTACAAAAGGAGGTCGTTGCTAAAAATTCAGAAGCAAATAAATAATTTTTAATTGTATATTTCAAATACTTTTCTAACCTGCTTTTGAATTGAAATATGAAAATTGTTTCAACTAAAGAATTAAAAGAAATATTTTATGAAACTTTCAAAAAGATTTAAGTAATTCAATAACATTTTATTTAAATTGTAATGTGCGGTCATTTTTGTAATTATTTTGTTTTATTATTTCAATTAAATTCAATTAATAGTTATTTTTAAGAGGTGTTTTAAAAACGTATGTTGTGTTTTTAATATACAGTACGAGCTCGATACACGCAACTAGCGATAACAGCAACACTTCGTACGAAGTTTCGTTATGAAAATCCTTATTATTTATCATGTTTTATAAAGCGAGAGCGAGATAGCGAACGAGCTTTAGAGAGAGGAAGCAATAGAGCGAGAGAGATAGCAAGAGAGAGATATAAATACAGGGTGGGCCAAAAATTCACAATGGGGTTTAAAAATTTAATAACTTTTTTGTTTATTTTTTTTTTTAAGATTATATAAATAACATCTGGAGAATAAATAATGGAGGGATTTATAACTGAACAAAGAAGAAGAATAATAGAATTTTATTACTTAAATCAGCGATCAATTATTTTAACGCAAAGAGCATATCGTCGCCATTAATAATTTCAAGAAATTCAGAAATTTATTGGCCAGCGCGTTCGCCAGATTTGTCAGCATGCTACTATTTTCTTTGGGGTTATTTGAAGGAGCGAGTATATGTCAACAAGCCCGAGACAATCCTTGAACTCAAGGCCAACATTGTTGCAGAAATTCGAGGGCTACAGCCACAAATGTTGAAAGATGTTATGGAAAATGCTCTCAAAAGAGCCCATCATTGCGAAGCTAATAACGGCGGTCATTTAAGTGACATTATTTTCCATACTTAGCGTAAAAAAATTTCCATTTTGTATATTTCATAATCTTAAAAAATAAATAAGAAAAAAAAATAAACAAAAAAGTTATTAAATTTTTAAACCCCATTGTGACTTTTGGCCCACCCTGTATCTGCTTTATAATTAAACACCTTTTTTAAAAAGAAAAATATTAATGTTTTCTTTTTTTTTATTAAACTAAATACAGTACGACCTCGATTTGCTATAAGAATAAGAAATGTTGGAAGGTTTCAATATAAAAAAATGAACAATTGCATGACTAAGACGATCTACCATGAATTTTGTTACAAATGCACAGATCTGACTAAAGGCGATCTGCCATTGATTATCTAACGGTTTCAGATAGCAGAAGACCAGACTCCAATTTTGAGTTGGTTTTTCAATTAAAACATTCGTATTGAAAATTCCTTAAATATATTTTCAATAACTTTTGGAATTGAATATCTGAATTTTTCTATATATTATAAATTTAAGAAATTTTAAGAATTATCAAAAAATTCAATTCTTTACATTTTAAAAATATTTCATTAAAATTTTAAAAAGTAATTCAAATTAATTTGTAATGTTAATTTGTATTATTAAAAAATTATTTTGTTTTAAGCAAAAATATTTCAATTAGTTTTAAAAACTGCTTAAAAAACTGCTTTAAAAACTATTTCAATTGAAAATAAAATTCAAAAAATTATAAAATAATTAATTTTATATATATTATATTTATATATATATATATATTATATTTATTATATATTATATTTATTTATATTTTATATTATATATTATATAATTTTATATTAATTTTATTTACTGAAATTGTTAATTCTACAAATTAATTTTAAATAATATTTTTAATAATTTTTTTGAAAATTGTTTAAAATATTTTCTTATAATTTTTAATGCCACTAGAAATCTAATTCATTTTGTTTAAATAATTATGGGACTTAAATTTCTTTATATTGAAAAAATTAACTTAAATTAAAAATTTTGTTTAAATAATTACGGTACTTAAATTTCTTTATATTTAAAAAATTTACTGCTTTATTAAAAATATTTCAAATAAACTACTGGTTAATACATAATAATTTTTCAGAATTATTTTAAGAAATTCTTTTATTAAAATTAATTACTGTCTCTAAAAAATTAGAAAATCAATCCGATTTATTTTCCAACTACAATTTTAACTAATTTTTAATTTTTTAATTTTTTTTGTTTAAATATTTTAATTTATTTTGAAAAAAATAATAAAAAATAAATAAAAATAAAAAAAAAAAATAAATAAATAAATATAATAAATATCATTTTCATTAAAAAAATTTCAATTACATTTTAAAAAGTATTTATATAAAAAATGAATATTAATGTAAATTACTTTTCAAAAATTATTTTCTTCTGGTAGAAAATATTCCAATTTAATTTAATTGCATTTTCAATTAAATTTCATTTTCATTTCCAGTTTTTAAAATTTCTTATTTAAATAAACTAAAAGTAGAACGAATAAACTGAAAATGTTGAAAATCGTAAAAGTCTAATAAAAATTGATTATTTGCCAAAGCAATTGAATATCCGCCAACCAGTGCCAATAAGCGAGTTTCCACTGTACTTTAAATAATTTTCTATTATTTTTTCAATTTTTGTTTTAACAACTTTTCTAATTCATGTTATATTTTAATATTATAAAAATATTAAGACATTTAAATAATTACGTGATTAGTATGATGAAAAACATTTAATTCAATATGCTTTAAGTTTTCTTCCTTAAAGCTTTTTTAGTTAAATAAAAAAAAGATTTATTTTAACAATTTAATCAATTTAGCTTTCTGCCACTTTGCTTTGCATTACATTTTATTTTTATTGCCCGTAACTCACTTTAAATTTAAAATGGTGCTTAAAAATAATTCACAAGTGCCTTTAAAGAATGTTAAAATCAGAAGAAATGAAATCCTTCAAAAAAAAAAAAACATTTAAAATATTTTTCTATAAAAAAAAATGCATTTAACCGAGAAGCAATAAATTCATTTAACGACTCCACACTGACCTAAATGCAGTCATTAAAATTTTTCTTCATTTTTGTACAAATTTAGTAACTTATTTGACCCACAAACGAAAACCGTTTATGTGCCAAAGAATTTCTATTAAAAAAAAAAAATAAATAAATAAATAAAAAAAAAGCCAGCAAAAGCACTCGGACCATTCTTTAGAATTTATATGACGTTAACGTTGAAAAATTAAATACAAAGAAGTGCTTTAAAATATAAAATAATAATAAAGTATGGAAAAAATAAAATTAAAACTGGCAATAAATTCAGCATCGCCAACAATCGATCAATCAATCAATTGGTGCTATTTTCTCATATAAACAAAAGACTCTAATAACTTTGTTACCACCAGCCAAACTAACCAGACAACAGCCACCAACGAGCCAACGAGCGAACGATCATACGTTTTCTTTTAGTTCAGACAGGGGCTTTCTCCCCTCTGAAAACACTTTATCTTCCTCTTGGGCTTCTGGAGAGTGCAGGTTTCAATTGAAGCTGTTGATGTTTTATATTATTTTTAAGCCGCATTGACAGATTCCCACCAAAAATTATGTTTGGAACTGCTAAACACACACACAGGCACACATACAATGGCATTACTAACATACAGGGGAGTATTTTATTTATTTATTTACATTTTTCTCCAAGTAAAAAAAAAAAAAAAAAACTACACTTGAAAAATGTTTATACCAGCAAATTAATTAATATCTCAAGAATCCGTGGAGCATAAGCATTTAAATAGGAAAGATAGTGGGTTCATAGCAGAAGCTATCTGAAACAGCAAAAGGTAAATCCCTTTCAATTTGACAGAGGCCACATTCAAATCACAGATGTTTGAAAAACCAGAATTTCGTCTTAATTAAAATATTTTACCATATATGTATATATGAATTCTTTAACTTTTAATATATGTATATCGCTAACAAAAATAATTATTTTCCGTTCCTTCCAAATTCCTTTTAAATTTTTTTTTTTTTTTTTTTTTTTTTTTTTTTTTTTTTTTATAAAGCAAAATCAGGTATCGTCATAGACATCCTGCCACATCATGTCATATCCTTCCTTTAAGTTATTTCTTATTTCTTCATATAGGAAAAAGTAACTCCAAACTCTTTTCGCAAGTAATTTTAGAAAGAAAGAATCATATTTTAAAATTCAAAAAAAAGGATTTATTTTAAGAAAAAAAAAAGTTATTTCTATCCTTTAAATGCTTACAAATTTTAGCAACATAAAATTACGAAGCGAATAAAATACGAAGCCTTCAATAAGCGAAACTTAAACAACTTTATCATTACTGGTTAAAAGTTATATAAGCTAAAATATGCAATAAAATATAAAATATGCAAAAATATGCAAAAATATGCATTGATGAATAGTATTCCGAAAAGCTCTTAAAATACAAAGTATCGTGGTAAAGAGTGTATTTTCTAAACCCTTTAGGCCTAGAGGCAGGTCTAATAAAGATGGGACGTTTTTATATAAAATTTTTTAAAAAAACAATTCCATTACATGAACTTGATATATATAATAAAAAAGTTGAACTGAAAAAGAGGCTTTTAAGCTTTTTGCAAGCACAGCTGCTTCTCAAGTAAAAAAGCTACAAAAAAAAGTAAAAATATTCTAATCAGTTAGAATGATTTTGAGCAAAAAATCTTTATCTATTTAATCCATTATATAAGGCTCTATTTCTAGTAAGCCTGCACGGCCAGCCTTTTTTTTTTTTTTTGGTTGGCAACACTTCCGTTCTTAAGTTCTTGGCAGACCCTGCATACTTTTAAATATGCAAAAGAATGTATAAAATAAATTTTCAGTTACGTTTTGGTAGACTCTACATGCTTTTATATATTATGCCAGCACATATACTGGGAAGCATAAAATAGGCAAAAAAAAAGAACACAAAATATGCAAAAATGTGCATAAAATAGGTAAAAAAAATGCTTAAAACCCGAAATCTTGTTATCTTGTTAGTTGCTAAGTTTAAATTATTAGGTAATGGTTAATAGAAGTGTCCACTTTAGTAGTGATACCTGTACACAAATGCCCAGAGTGCAAGCCGGTCATTATATTAGGTTACTAGCACGACTCTGAGGGGTTCCCCTCGCAAGCAAATTAACAATATTTCTCTCACTGTGACTTATGTGTGTATTTTTTAACCAGTAGTCGTATTAGCTGACAGCTACAAACGTCAAACAACTGCACAAACATAAAGCACACACATAAATATGTCAACTGTCAAAATATTGAAAATGCCAGCCAGAGAGCCAACTAGCCTAACTAACGAGATGAATATAAGAACTATCTAAAAAGCACAACAACTACAGCGACAGCGACAACAACAACAACAACAACAACGACCAGTAGTGCCAAAGCAGCAAACAGCAAATGAAGAAAAAACCCAGTTTATTAAAATATAACTTCAAATATTGATGCTGAAAAAATCAACTCCAACAATACGAAAATGTACTTGTGGCCAAAAAGGAAAGGTTTCCACAACCACTTTATCTTCATCTGGCGAGCTTAAAACCAGAAACGAATGCAATGCAAACAAAAAGTAAATAAAAATAATAATAATAAATTACCTAAATCACACACATAAATTAATAAATAAAGAGATGTGTCCACTTAATTACGCACATTGTATGAATAAACATGAGAAAGCTGGTACAGAAGCCCCTTGGCCAGCGACCAGCTGAGTTACAATTTAAGATGTCGACGATAAGCGACAAGTATTAGGGGATTTTCTTTTATATGATACTAAAATTATAACTGCTAATTAAATACAAATTTCTATTCTTTTATATGCCATTCGATTTTAGTTCTTTGATAATATTTTTATCTACAGAAATCATTACAGACATTTTTTATTAAAAAATAATTTGATTAATAATTTTGATTAACTTGAAATTTATATTGGAAAATTCCAAATAATTCTCCTCCTGATTGGAATTCAACATTTTAAGTTAATTGAATAAGTCTGTGTTGAGCTTTGCATTGGATAAGCTGCTTGAATTAATGCGTATATGGCTGATATTGAAAAACTAAAATATAACACATCATAAGAAATTATACTAAAAATTTTAAATATGGCTGGTAAAAATAATGGGTAATCGGAATCTGTCGATGTAGCTTTAAGGGTTTCCATTTTTAATGTCGTAAAAGCCAGTTTTAAAATGCATGCTTTCCTAAGACGTTGCAAGATGTACTTCAGAACATTATCTGCATAAGTATCTGAGCAAATTAAAGAGATTACAACAAAAGCTCCGAGAGAGGTAAATACGAGTATAAACGACTGCTCATGAAAATATTATTTATTAAAAACAAGGCCGCAAATATTTTAGGCAAAAAGGCATAAAGTTTAGTTATCGGAAAAATGGTGATCCTGATAAAAAAAAATATATCTTATTAAAAAGCCAAGCCGGAGAAATTTTAGCCAAAAAAGCTATACCGGATAAATATTGTTCGTGATGTTTTTGACAATGATTTTTCTTACAACTGAGAAACTTTAAATTTATTCAATCAAGTAGAGAAAACCATTATGGTTAAATGGCATTATAGGATTCCTGACCAATATTATCTTGAAGAACTATAAGATTCAGATAATTGATTTCAAAAAGCTTCACAAAAAAAAAAGAAGCTTAGCCAGTCACAAAAAAAACGGCCGTAGTGGCACAGAGACGCAGTTCTCAGCACTGCGATTGAGCTTTTGAGAATTAAAGCGCTTTAAATTTTATAAATATGTATTTACATTGCCTGCTTACTTTTTGAAGCAGAGCAGACATTTTCCAAAATGCTTAGAATTTCATATAGAAGGCATACTCTAACATCAACTAATACTTTACTAAAGCTGCAGTACAAAATTCTCAAAAGTTTCAAAAAAGTTTCGTCGACTTTGTTAAAATTTGAAATTTTGTTTTTTTGCTGTAAAAAATGTAAAGAAATAAATGAGAATTATCACAAAATATAAAAGACAGTTTATAAAAGCTAAGTAAATGTACTGAACATTTTGAGAAAGAGACCTTAAAAACAGTATAAATACCTCGATGCTTTTTAGGCACTCTTGCTAAGGAAATGTGTAGAAGAAATAAAGTAACGAAAATTATATGACTCTCCTGCCAATTTCGAAAGAAATTTTAGCCTATTTTTTTGTTTTTTGTTGCACTATTAGTTTTTCAAATTTAATTTTTCCTTTGCAGCAAACAAAATTCCAATGGCTAATACTTCTAGCAGCTTCTCAGCCAAAGCTTTTAAGCAAATCTGAATGCCTTCATAATTTTTTTTTTTTTTTTTTGTTTCACATAACTTTTCTAAATTCTAAATATTCTCCGGCAATAAATCATGGCCTTTAAAAGGCTTCTTTTCCAATTTTTTTCTCGGTTAAGCCGTTATAATGTGATCAATTTCCTTTTATTCTGAAGCAGAGAAAAGAAGTAAAATAAATTACCATACAAAAAAAGTTTAAAGTTTCATTAGTAGCAGGGAAATAAATTGTTCTTTTTTTTTTTGGGAGATTTAAGCTTTTTTAGCTTATAAATTGTCTTCATTTTAGAAAATATTTAATGCAAAAACAAAATAGTTTTAACCTTTCTCTTTGCCTAAAGGGATTTTCCTGTTGTGCTGGATCAGTTAGTTGGTCGGTTGTCAGGAGATTTTGGAATATTTAGAATTTTAAAGTTGCATGTGCCGTGGCTGTTTGTCTGTCTGTCTGTCTGTCTGGCCGCTTTTTTCTTGTGCTGTTTGGCTGGCATTTCTGGCAGTTAAATCTAAAGTACGTAAACAAGGTTGCTGGCTTAGCTTGGGAAGCACTTACAGAAGGCTTAGAATGATGATCATGATATACATATTTGTAGAGCTAAAGTTTTCACAAAGCAAATTGTCTTTGCTTATGATTGAACTACAAAGCCAGTGATTGCTGGTAAAATATGTATGAGAGTATATGTGCAGCGGCCATTTAAATTTATACTTTTAAATTAGAAACGAAACAAAACAAAAACAAAAAAAAAACGAAAGAATAAAAAGAGATTTTACAAAAATTTTATGCAATAAATCTTTTATTTACACACGACTTTTCAGAGAAAAGGCAGCCCAGCAAATTAAGTATAAAGCTCGCAACACTTTCAGTTGCAAGCATTTATAGCAGCTTTCGAAATCCTTTGCAAAGTTGGTCACAGTGTAACGAAAACATTTGATTTCATATTATACGTCCATGACCTTCTTCTGTAGCATTTAAGTTGCTACATGTTAACGTTGATGGAGGCAGCCAGGCCAGGCTTTTAGCCCAGCCAAAGTGTTAAACGTATTTTTATGTATGTATGTATGTGCGAGTATGTAAGTGCGAGTATGAATGACTGACTCTGCATACATATAATGAGGATAAGTGTTTAGTTGGGAAATATAAAGTAAAAACCTTAAGAAAATCATAGTAAAAATTATTTCCTAGATTCAAAAGCAAATGAAAAAGAAATCTGTTTGGCACGACTTTGAACTCCAGCTGATGGCCAACATAACATTTCATTTACTTCAAACCCATACAAACATACCTACACCCATACAAATACAAATGCCAAACAAATCGTCTTTAACTAGAAATCGGCTGACTAAGAATAGTAAAAGAAAATAACACAGACGACAAATTGTAACGTAAATTACAAAGAAAAGAATAGAAAGAATAGAAAAGAACTTTAATAGAATAATGACGTAGAAGGAAAATATTTTTCTAGGTTTTTATAAATTCAACTTTGTCAAAATAAAAAAAAAAAAAATTATTTTCAATATAAAACTTATTCAATTTTCATTTAATTGGCCAAAAAAGTAGCAGTTAAACTCATTTTAATTTCATAAATTATGATACTAAAATTATTAACGATTCCTGGAGTGCTTAATGCGTGCAGACGATTGTGGTTTTCGTTAACGAATATTTAATCGAATAATTTAGCTTTTTAGGAGGCAAATAACTGAGCTCATCAACAGCTTTTGCTAGTTTAAAAGAAAAAGAACAAGAAAGTTTAGAAACACATAACTAATACATAAAACTTAGCGCTTTAGCCATTGAGTTGACGACACAGGTGAAATGCTATAGAAGAATGGTGAAGAAGGGGGTAAGTGCTTCCAATATTATCATTAATTAAATTATTTTCTTCTAAATGTTAACTAACTAGTGAGTTAAACATTCCAATAATATTTAACACTTGAGATGTTTTTTTAACTGCTAGAGCTAGGGATCGAACCCAAGACCTTAGCCGCTTTGACATGAAGAACTTATAAAATAGTTCGGTAAATCACTCCACCAATCACTTTAATAGTGATGTGTAAAACGTCACTTTACTTTGGAAAAAAATATCGTAAGAATCTCTGCGAAAGGGTGAAAACGAAATTGGAAAAATTTTTTTGTAGTAATTGATCTTCCATTTAGGTTTTATCGAATTGATGCCTCCAATTTTGAAATCAATGAAGACGTAAGACTAGGCTTCACACTATAGAAATTTTATCATTCGCAATTAATCAAGTACGTGATGAAAAACGATCGTTTTGAAAAGTCAAATCAATTCTAAAAACGATATAGATATGATCAATTTTGATTTGTTTCGTATTCCAATTTTCGTTTCATTCCATTTTATTTTTTTAAAAAAAAAGGCTACAACAATACAATACCTAAGAAATACTAGTCTGCATTTGTTTTAACGACAAATTCAAAAATATATAAAAATTTACATTTTATAATTATTTTTAAATAAAATGTTTGAAATAAAAAAAAAAGGTTAAATGGCGTTCGTTGTAGCAGCAGCTTTATTTATAATGGTTGAAGAGCACAGAATTGAAAACATGCAAAGAAAACAACAATCCTGCAGATTTTGCATTTGCAATTCCTTCAACAAATGCATACAAACTACATATTTGGCCCACTGTTTCCTCATTTTTTAAGATATAAATTTGGTTAAACGGACTACCACCTGTTGCCATGACTTCTTTCTTGTTTATTGACATTTTCTTTCTTACAGCTGCTTTCCAACATATCCATATCTTTAAATCATTAAATTTAATTCACTTATCCATATTTATAAAAAAAAATGTTTTAAGCTATCTTTTTCCAACGAGTTAAATCATGTATTGGCGGACCTAAACTATTCAGTTCCTTAACTAAATCCTTCCACAATTCTCCGCAGCTATTTTATCACTTCGTGTGAATTCTCTGGCCAAATCGAAATGATTTTGCATAAAAAATTTCCCTTAAATACGTATAAAAAATTATAAGATTTTTTTTTTTTTTTTTTAAAAAAACTACTTAAATTTTGTAATATAAAAAAGAAAACAGTCTATTGCCACAATCTTGATTTAAAAACAATTTTAAACTGATTCAATTGTTTTTCATCACATATCAAAATTATTGCGTTTTACTTGAAACAAAATGAAATTTGAAATCAATAAGACAAAACGATTTTGCCAATCGCATCACACCTTTTATTGATTTCAAATCGTTTTTATGGCTTAATCGTTTTTCATCACATACCTGAATAATAAAACTGAAGTGTTTCCTACATGCTGAGTATGCTGTCGAGCATGTTGAGTCAACGCTTCGAAATGGGTTAACACTAAACAGCTGAGCTTTTAAAAAAATAATTCTTATTTTTGAAATCCATTTTGAAGTATCAAAATGTTTTAAAAAGACACGAGCGTGTTCGGCATATTTTTGCTTTATTAGACGAACGAATCGACTGCCATATTCCGTTAAATGAATGCAATATATAAAGCTGATCAAATATCTTTGCTTTATAAGACGAACGAATCGACTGCTCTATTCGATTAGATGAATGCAATATATAAAGCTGATCAAATATCTTTGCTTTATTAGACGAACGAATCGACTGCTCTATTCGATTAGATGAATGCAATATATAAAGCTGATCAAATATCTTTGCTTTATTAGACGAACGAATCGACTGCTCTATTCGATTAGATGAATGTAATATATAAAGCTGATCAAATATCTTTGCTTTATTAGACGAACGAATCGACTGCTCTATTCGATTAGATGAATGTAATATATAAAGCTGATCAAATATCTTTGCTTTATTAGACGAACGAATCGACTGCTCTATTCGATTAAATGAATGCAATATATAAAGCTGATCAAATATCTTTGCTTTATAAGACGAACGAATCGACTGCTCTATTCGATTAGATGAATGCAATATATAAAGCTGATGAAATATCTTTGCTTTATAAGACGAACGAATCGACTGCTCTATTCGATTAGATGAATGCAATATATAAAGCTGATCAAATATCTTTGCTTTATTAGACGAACGAATCGACTGCTCTATTCGATTAGATGAATGCAATATATAAAGCTGATCAAATATCTTTGCTTTATTAGACGAACGAATCGACTGCTCTATTCGATTAGATGAATGCAATATATAAAGCTGATCAAATATCTTTGCTTTATTAGACGAACGAATCGACTGCTCTATTCGATTAGATGAATGCAATATATAAAGCTGATCAAATATCTTTGCTTTATAAGACGAACGAATCGACTGCTCTATTCGATTAGATGAATGCAATATATAAAGCTGATCACATATCTTTGCTTTATTAGACGAACGAATCGACTGCTCTATTCGATTAGATGAATGCAATATATAAAGCTGATCAAATATCTTTGCTTTATTAGACGAACGAATCGACTGCTCTATTCGATTAGATGAATGCAATATATAAAGCTGATCAAATATCTTTGCTTTATTAGACGAACGAATCGACTGCTCTATTCGATTAGATGAATGCAATATATAAAGCTGATCAAATATCTTTGCTTTATTAGACGAACGAATCGACTGCTCTATTCGATTAGATGAATGCAATATATAAAGCTGATCAAATATCTTTGCTTTATTAGACGAACGAATCGACTGCTCTATTCGATTAGATGAATGCAATATATAAAGCTGATCAAATATCTTTGCTTTATTAGACGAACGAATCGACTGCTCTATTCGATTAGATGAATGCAATATATAAAGCTGATCAAATATCTTTGCTTTATTAGACGAACGAATCGACTGCTCTATTCGATTAGATGAATGCAATATATAAAGCTGATCAAATATCTTTGCTTTATAAGACGAACGAATCGACTACTCTATTCGATTAGATGAATGCAATATATAAAGCTGATCAAATATCTTTGCTTTATTAGACGAACGAATCGACTGCTCTATTCGATTAGATGAATGCAATATATAAAGCTGATCAAATATCTTTGCTTTATTAGACGAACGAATCGACTGCTCTATTCGATTAGATGAATGCAATATATAAAGCTGATCAAATATCTTTGCTTTATTAGACGAACGAATCGACTGCTCTATTCGATTAGATGAATGCAATATATAAAGCTGATCAAATATTTTTGCTTTATACGACGAACGAATCGACTGCTCTATTCGGTTAAATGAATGCAAAATATAAATCTGATCGAATAGAAAACACAGATAAATAACTTATTAATCTCTCACATTATGATGACATGAAGAACTGGCAGGAAAGAGGGAAACATAATAGTATTAGAGCAAAATCTAGCACATTATAGAACCTTCTAATGTCAAAGATATATAAAAACTAGAAGAATTAAATGAAGTGCCACATTTTATGAAAGAAAAGGTAAAATAAACTTTTATATTGACGGTCATGAATCTGAAATCACAAGCAATTTTCCGACCACATAAAAGTTTCTTTAGGGCTTCTCTTCACCGCACTTGTCCCTCTAATAAAAGCTCATTCTGCTTTTTGTGTGTGAAAATAATGTTGAAGTAATTTTGCCAGGACAGCTGTGTACGTGTTTTTAATTACTTTTAATCAATTATCAAAACGCACTGAAACGTCTTGTAAATTTTTAAAATAATTTCATTGGAGTACAACGTCATTCTAAAATGTGGCCGGTCACATTCAAATTTAGTTTGATACACTGCCTTTTTGTGGCAGCGTAATGTAACACAATAATACATTTCTATGCCAGTCACTCTCTGTTTCTGAATAAAAAACTAAAAATTGCCACAATAAAACTTTCACAATGTAAGCAATGAGAGCTTTTAATACCATTTTTCCAATGTCTTAAGGCTGAAGCCATTCAAAAGGCTGATAATTGAGCGGAAGTTAAAGTTCATATTGCTGACAGTATAGAAATATATTTAGACATTTCTTTACCCTCCTTCTTTTTACATTCTCAGCTAAACGTGTCTAATACATACGAGTTCATACATAATTATGCACTAAAAAAATGTAATGCAACGCCTAAATTCTGCGGATCCTTAAGGCTTTCTTAGCACAACGTTGCTGCCAATTTCTGAGTAATACTAGTATGTTTTTTTTTATCCGAGCTTACATATTTTATTGCTGGCGTTTTATTACTGCACGAGTAGTAATTGGTGTTGTCTAGTCTAATAATGCATCCTCTCCTTTCCTGAATTTTTAATATATTTTTTTCTTTTTCGCCTCTTTATTGTGGTGTTCGGAACACGTAGCAGCTGAGTCTTCATCAAAACTCGTATGTAGGTCAGTGTTTTCGTTGATGGGTTAATTTATTTTCTGTTTTTTTGTTTGTTCGATCTTTCTTTTTTTGTGGTTTTTTAAGTTTTGGTTTTCTAAACTTTGGTTTTGACTGTCTGCAGTTACTTTTGTAGTTCGGTTGGCTTATTGTCTTAGAATAAATTTGCAAACAATCAAAGTTACATTTTATTTTCAAGCGATTTACAAAAAGAAAAAAGCATGCGAATGCAACGAGTATTAACCATATATTTGATTCATATTCTGGGAATTTATCTGAATTCAAAATCGTTAAAGAAAAAAAAACATAAAAAGCACAAAAAATAGTGACCTAAATTTTAAGGAGCAAAATATCATAAAACTGCTTATTAATGAAAGCAAATACATATAATAGATAATGTGCTCTAAAAATATTATTATAAACAAATTTGCATAAAATTATTTAAAAAGAAATATTTTACGAAGCTGAAATTTCTTATGTGAAATAAGATTTTCTTAACTAAAATTTTTTCATCAAATTTTTCTTAAAGGAATTCTGCTAGCATGGCAACACTTTTTGCACTGTTTTATAAATTTGCAAATTTACTGAAGTAGCGAATGCAGCTCATTGCCAGTGTGTCATAGAATAAAAAAATTTATAAGCCTTTAAAAAAAAAAAAACACGCTTGATGTTGCCAGCTATTTAAGTTTTATTAAAATCGTATTAAAAAAATATTTACAATAAAAGTGATTTATAAAAAAAAAATATTTTACAAAATTGAATTTGAACAATTTTCAGATAGAGAAAACAATCTCAGCTCTATCTTTAGAAAAATTTGTATTAAAACTATATTGTCTGCCACAATGTAATATTATGGCGTTTTCTTTTCTACATTAAAAATGTCGCCCTGTGAAAAGGTGCCTTTTTAAAATGCATTGCCCGCCCTGTGAAAGTGCAATTTTTTATACAACGAGAAAAGAACACAAATTAGAAAAAAGTGCAATGCCTTTTTTTTACAGCTGAAAAACAAACATTTTCTGTATATTTTATGAATTGCGTATACAAAAATGATCAGTTGCCAGATTGCTAATTCATCTGCTTGAGAAAACAAATATTTTTTTTTTTAATATCTCATACAAATAAGCAGCCGCATAGTGTTCTTTTGTTTGTTTTATGTGATACAAAATATAAAAATAATTATTAAAATCTAATTTTCTGACTCTTTCAACTCAAAAGACTTTTTTTGAACATTTTCTGGTAACGCTGTGCAAGAATAAAAACCATGTGTTTTACAAGGCAATTTCTGCCCTGTTGATTTGTTCAGGGCAAAAGTGCAATGCCTTTTGCACTGCGAAAGGGCAACATTTTTTAGAAAAGAACACGCAACCCTTTCACAGGGCAATGCATTTTCGAGAAAAGAACACAAAATTGCCCTCCCTGCGGGTAGTGTTGCCTTTTTTTGTAGAAAAGAAAACGCCATTAGTAAATCGTAAGTGTTGCCAGTTATTTACAAGTTCAATTATTTTTGATGACAAAAATAGTACTGAGCGGTTGCAATTGAAAATTTGCATTAATCAGACAGTCAACGAAGTTTTAGGATACCCTAAACAAAACTCTTGTAGATTACACGAAAAGTCGGAATCAATATATAATAAAAATTGTAGGCCTTACAAGCTAAGTTTTTATATATTAAAAACACCTCGTACTAAAATTTAAAAAAACTGGCCAAGAAGATAAATTATAATAAGAAAAGAAATGATTTTTGTATAATATTGCAATAAAATTCTAAGTAGATTCTAAATTTTTTTTTACACTTTTGTAGAAAAAATTCACAGCATAGTGTTGCCACGTTATGAACAAAATGAAATAATTAATTTCTCCGAATAAGCGAATGAAACATAATTTTCTACTACTTATTAACAACACAATTATCATTTGAAAATACTATAAAAGTTTTTATTAAACTTTGGTAGAAAAAATACAAAGATATTTTAATATTTTAAAAGGACAGTGTTGCCATGTTATGAAGAAAATCGAAGAATTATTTTCTCTATTTGCTACTTGTTAACAATATATTTACCATTAAAAAAATACTACAAAATACACATAATGTAAATGAGACACCAAGAAAACAAAAGGAAACGTGAGGAAAACAAGAAAAGGAAATATAAATTTATAACTAGTGCAACCAATGCGTTTGTTTTCAGCCGTCTACAGCTGAGTTGTTTGCTTAAAATTTTTCTAAATTCGCTATTGTGCACTGCATTTGTGACCATACAATGAAATTCTATTATTGTAATTTTGGTTTTTCACACTTTCTTATTTCTGTTAATATTGTTCTTCCGTTCTTGTAGTTGAAAAATGATAATTTGACGAAAAAAGCTAGAATTTTGCAGAGTACATGGCAATGCATATATTTACCTAATTGCTTTTACCTGCCACTCTAATAAATTAAAGAATTACAGGTGCAAAAAATGCCTTAAAATACCACAATTACGCCACTAATAAGTAATAAAAAAGATTAAAATTTTGCAGCGGGAGAATTAAAAAAAAATTCTTTAGGTACACTTAAATAAAAAGAAATAACTTCTTATACACTTCCAGTATGTCCAAAATCGACTTTAGTAGAAATCATGGCTAGATTGTTAAAAAATACAGTAACATTAAAAGTATTCACCAATCAAATTAAACTTTTGATTTATGGCCTTGATACACTATCCTACGCAGTCGTACGATTTGTCAAATCTGGCACCTCTGTTGAGAAAATAGGATAATAGTGTTACAGGATTTTTTTTGACAAGCAAAAGTTTATGAAAATTTTCATAAAATGGCCACTATGAAATAGTTTGCATAATTTTTGTATGCTAGTGTAGCACCAGCCACCCTAATTTTACGTTATTTTTACTATCAGATTTGTGCGTGAACGAATCTTACAACTGTGTAGGTTAGTGAAACATGACCTTTAGCAGCACTTGTTCGGGAACAGCCATTCATAACTAATTGATGTTGAACTTCGAAAAAATGTAGCATGTGAAACAGAAGTTACTGTTCGTTTCACATAATCCAAATAATCAGAAGTATTTGTTCACACACTCATAGAAAAACCATTTCTATTACAAAAAAAATCTTTGGAAGTGCAGCGGACGCTTCACTTCTTTATGATAAAACAAACGAACGTAAGAAGTAAAAGATAAACAGTGGTGCGATTAGCACCAACTGCTTTTGCAGTACAATAAAAAGTTATGGAAATATCGCCGTTTTTTATAAATATGTATATGTATGTCAATTCTAATAAAGGCTAATGTGCATTAGTTCATTATGTTGCACAATAAAAAAAAAAATTAAAAATTTTTTTGTGTAAATAGTTACTAATATTTTAAAAATATATAAAAAGTGGTATATAAAATAATATTATATAAAAGTAAAATATAACAGAAAAAGAGAAAAACTTTAAATGTTTATTAAACAAAAACTCACCTCTGATTTTAATTTTATACTCAAACGGGCTTTAAAATCGGAAGCATAAAAAAGCAAACGAAGCCAACACATTATTTTTCACGAGTGCATATACACAAGTATTGCATACGTACATATACATATGTATATATCTATATATGTACATGTATGTATGTTTGTAAGCTTATGAACAAATGTGTTGGTATTTGTATACGCAGCAGGCTTGATTAATAAATAAAATTTTTGAATTAAGTCATTTATGTACATCCGGCAACTTTGCTAATGTTGATTTTTTTTTAAATAGAATTTTCAACTCAGCCAAATTTTATTAGCAGCGGCAAAGCTCAACTGCGTAATAGGACTGCCTTCCAAAAGCCAAATGCATTGCGCCATAAAGCTACAATAGACAACATTTACGTACATACGTTGTGGGCAAGTGTAAAAAAAATACCAATAGCAGTATCGATTCCAAATGTTGATGATTTTTTTTTTAAATGATGGAACTTTGTATTGAAACATTTTGGTATTCAGCATAACCTTAAATAAATTTGTCATTTTGACCTTGAGACCATAAGCAGTTTTTGTTCTACAAAACGGCAAATATTTCAGTCAAAAATCACTTTATTCAGAGGCTCCAACGTTTTTCACTCAGTAGATTATTTTTAATAAATGAAAGAATGGCCACCATAGCCTTTCATGACGTTGAGATTAATTTGGAACCATTTTTGCATGAAAATTAATACAAATTAACAAACATACACCACATACTGATGTACATACATATGTACATGCAAAAAACCAGTGTAACATGCAATGATGTGCAGTCATAATTCAATATATTTACTCATTTACTCATGTAAAACAAATAATATTTTTACTGAGCCACTATAAAAAAAAAAAAAAAAAAAAATTCACAAAAAAATCCACACACTTCATTAATTAAAGTTTAAACACAAACTGAATGCAAATCATACATTCCAACTGTATTCAACTGCCGGGAAAAATAAAAACAATAAAACAAAAAGAATTCCTCCAACAACAAACACAATGCAAACATAAGAAATTCAACACAAAAAGAAGTACAGCAAAAACAACAAATGCTTCAATAGAGAAAAAATTTCCGAGTACCAACTTGTTACACAAACAAAAATTAACATACCAAAACTGTAAAATGTATAACATACATACATACATACATACATCCATACATATGGATGTGTAATAATGCGTACGAACATGAGTGTATTTTGCATGAGTGCAGTTGAATATAAACAAAACCACAAAAGAGTAAATAAAAGGAATAGCATTAACAAGAACTAACATGATTTCACAATAAAGCAATATAACACACATAAAACATAATAAATAATAAAAAGAAAAGCGTTGTTCAGAGCTCTGTGGGCTTATACTGCGAATGTTTATATCGCAATTATTTTGCAATAACTGCTGAACACTAAATTGACACAAAAAAGTGCCAAATATATGTATATATTTATAAGAGCATTATTATTTATTTGTAAACGATATTTTTTGGTACTCGCACTACAGCAACACATTTGCACTCTCCACTGAATGTCGCTAATAATGAAGAAACAAGAGAACATAAACTCACCACTACTTTTTATTTTACACTGGCAGCAACATTTAATGAAAAAAAGCAAAAAAATCTTGATCTAGATCAGGAAGGAAATCAAGAGTCGTTATACATATATAATTGATTAGCTGTTTAATGCTTTTAATAAATTTTCATTGGCTCTTGAATATTAAGTGAGGGGAAATTAAGCTACTAGCAGCAGTGTTGCCATTTAATTACAAAAGAAGAGAATTCTTATACATAATTATGACAAGGGAGTCGAAGAAATTAATTGTGGATGTGCACTGGAATTTTGCAAAATTTTATAACCGACAGAATAAGATATAAAATGATTTCGGAAGATTGACATTCGTAAATCTGTAATCACACCATTTAGGTATATAACTGTCAGTGCTGGCGGAAATATTGACTAAAAAAGAAAAACATTTTCAACTCCAATAATACAAAATCTGTTCTGCACACTCTAACACTACTCCCTACACTAATCACTCCAGACGTATCAGCCCCTAATGATTTATTGCATCTACAGCACATCTAACCAGAGATAACGGGCATAACGGATATATTAAAAATTTATAAAATATACGAATAATTTTTTGATACAATTTTACTTCTCTACAATTTTTATAGTCTAAAAAAGTTTGACTCTACTGAATTTATATATTTTTTCCATTAAATTCAGATGTCCTAATAATGAAAAAAAAAATTAACCCAAAAGTGTTGCCATTGAAAACTATTCTCTCCAACAAACTAATTTTACAAAAATATGGCAGATGTTCTTAAGAAGCAAAATAAAAGAAAAAAAAAAAAATTTGCCAAAACTAAAATAATTTTTAAGTGAAATAGATGAAAACAAAACACAAAAACTTAATTTAGTCTATTTGGAAAATATTATCTATAATTTAGGTACAGTGGTAATAAGGCCATAAATTTTAGATCAATTTTTTTGATTCAGAGTATTCTGTCAAAACGGGAAGCAAAAAAAAATATCTTTTCAAAAATTCTATAACATCAGTACAGTCAGCCTAACGACTCTTAACAACAAAATCTTTATAACAAATCTTTATAACAAAAGTAAAATTTAACTTTTTTAGACATCGTAGATATAAATTTTTAACGGTATGGTTATACACTAATATATCAAATATTATTTCAATTTAATATGACTTTGGCCAACAACGGAATTTTACTTAAATTGATGTCCCAGTCTTTTCATTGTATACATTTGTACATATACATATATATTAAGTCCTTATCTGGACTTCCAATTTTTGCTGAAGTATTTAGTTGAGAAGGGTAAAAACATGAGAAGACACAGAGTTTCATGTAGTCGTATATTCCCTTTTGCTTTGGACATTTTATATAAAATTATATAAAAATTTGGGATACAACTATTTCGCATCAGTTCAATACTCAAAGACAAGTACAACCTTCTTGAACTTCACTTCGCCATATAGAGACAACTGATATTGATCCGAGACAATGATATTCATTTCGTATCAGTTCTATTCTCGTAAGGATAAGTTCTTCGAGAAAGTTTCTTATCGCCCAAAAGAGGCCATTTCAGAATATGTGGCAACTTTTTTAACTGACTGTATGAGCGTTGCTTAACAACATTTTTTCAACTTTAAATGTAAGCCTCTGGCTTTTTGATGTGGTACTTTTTCTTTTAAAAAGAAATGCAATATCGAAAACAGGAAGACAAGAAATATTTCCCAAAACATAAAGCAGCCACTTTTGTAGAAACAGTCACGCATCGTAAAGTACATTCGCCAAGCATTAACTGGACGCATAAGAACAGAAACTGAACACAAACCGAATTGAACAACATAATTTCCAAGCAAGACGTAACGAAGCAAATGCTCTGGCAATGAAATGGGAAATGTAAGCCAGAAGACACATTACAATTCCAACTAAATGAACAGCAATGAGTGAACGATTGGTGGTGGTGCATGCAGACAGATAGTCAGCCAGTGTAGTTGCCGTTTAAGCAGCATTTTGTTCATCTTTTCATGAGGCAGAGTCTCTCAAAGTTCTTTTTAAACAAATCAGCCAATTCTAACTGGCCATTTCTCCCTCCCTCTTCATCTTTAGCCGTTTAGTTTTCATGTTGTTCATCTGATATTTTACGCAATTCTAGTTTTTGGTTTCCGATGCATGAGAGATGATCAATGAGATGCTGGTTGGCTGGCTAATGACGACGATGATGGTGCCATTGCCATTTAACCAGTACCGCACGCTGTAGCACCGGTACCATAACCAGCACCACCAGTGCCATTCATTGCCATGGCAATTTGCAAGCAACATGAGCGACCAGAAAGGGAAAATAACCGTTGGCACATTGCGGTACATTTGATTACGTTACGGAATTGAAAACAAAACGGCAACAACAAAAAATTCAACTTTATTTTAAGGAGATTTTTTTCTCTTTATTTATTTATTATTTTTTTGTTCTTCTTCTTATTGTTGTTGTAGATGGCTTAAGAAAATTACACATGTCTGCTGCTATTTAAGATTAGAATCCACCAAAAAATATGGCAAGAAACAACAAAATAAAGACAAACGAACCTCTATCTCGGGCCAAACTTGCTTTATTACATGTTTAAAAGGTGGGGGATTACATGTTTGTTACTTGCTCAAAAAAAAAGAAGAAGAAGAAGAAAATAGCATCATCACACAAGCAATCAGCCTCCTCAAATGTGATTGCATAAGTTTAGAATTACGGTACAAATGCACGTTGTTTTTTGCGATTTTTTTCGTGTTCTTAACACACAGAGCAGAAGGAAAAAAAAATGGAAAAATTCAATTTTATGTTGCAGCCATCAGCCAAAATAAGCCTCCAAGATAAGGAAATACAACTTTATTTTGTGCATGTTGTACCACCTGCCAACCGTCTCCATCAGAACTTTTAAGCTGCCTGCCAGAAAAAAGTCTTTGGGAATTAATATTTGTCTTGTTAGAAATCATAAATAATTGAAATATGATAGTAATAACGATTTAAAATATTTAAAAAGGAGAATTATGTACATATTTAGACAAAATTATTGAAATTAACAAGAAATATGTATGTCGAGGGAACGCACTTGCGATTTTCAAAAAAGGAAACTAGAAATGGTACGTTGCATCCCACAAGATTTCTTTTCTAAGTACTTCATTTGTACACAATGTACACTTTTTAGAAAAAGGAGATTGGTTTTTGCAAAAAGTACTTTTTTACAAAAAAGGACTTTTTAAAAAAAGAACTTTTTTTTTACAAAAAAGAATTTAAAAAAAAAAAACTTTTTTACAAAAAAGGACTTTTTAAAAAAAGAACTTGTTTACAAAAAAGTACTTTTTAAAAAAAGAACTTGTTTACAAAAAAGTACTTTTTAAAAAAAGAACTTTTTTACAAAAAAGTACTTTTTCAAAAAAGAACTTTTTTAAAAAAAGTACTTCTAAAAAAATACTACTTCTAAAAGTACTATTTTTTTAAAGAATTTCTTTTTTCAAAAACTATTTTATGCTACAAGTATTTGGAAATGCACGTTTGCCTGAAAGCACCTTTTACAGAAAGGTAACTTGTTGCAGAAGTTCTTTATTTTTTAGTACTTTTTCGTATGTTTTTTAAAATATTTTCTTAAAAAGAACTCTTTTCACACTCCACTCTCTTTAAATATGTATTCTATGCCAAAAGTATTTTTCCAAGCAAGATAATATAGTTTTTCTAAAAATTTATGTATGTTTTTTTTTTAAATGCTTTCCTCTGCCCACACTGCATTTTTTAGTTTTCTAAGAGAAATATTTTCTTTTAATCTTGCATTTCTGTATACAAGAATTTTCGCTCACACCATACTTTTTTGCTAAAATATAAATTTCGAAAAATTTCTAAACTTAAAATTCGGCACCTAAAAAGTATTAAATAGAAGTACTAATTTTTCTGAAAAGCTACTTAAACAAAATGTTTATTTTATCAAAATTTTAAGAAAACAAAGCTTTTATGCAAAAAAACAAAATAGTACTTTTGTAAAGAAAAGAAACAACTTTTATGAAAATTCCCCTACGAAACAATACTACGTTATGATAAACCCATATAAGCGAAACGTCGCTTTTATAACAAAAAGTACTTTCTGTAATAAAAAGCTGTAATTATGAAATTGAACTCGTTTGATAAATGCAAAAACTTGTAAAAAAAAGCCCCTTAAGCCATAGGTACTATCCTAGCGAGTTATGTATTTATAAGAACAATAATTTTACAAAAAGAAGTAGTACTTTTAAGAAAAAGTATATTTTTCATAAAACAATATTTTTATGCTTAAATTACTGTTGAAGGTACTTTTACAAAAATAGCTGCTTTTATGGGAATAGGGCTGTACTAAAATTGCACTTATATTAAAAAGACAAAAGTACTTTTATGATAAGAAGACTTATATCCAATGATCCTTCAAAGGAAAATTCACTTTTATAAAAAAAATACTTTTAAAGAAAATTTAAAAACGAGGTTTTTATAAAAATAATATTTTTTTTTAGGAACAATAGGTTTTTTTCTAACAAAAATATAAACTTTTATAAAATAATTACATTTTTCAAAAGGTACTTTTATGAAAAATTTACTGTTATAAAGTATACTTTAAGAAAGGGATACTTTTATAAGCAAAATACTTTCATACTGTTAATGGAAATGGAACTTCTGTACAATAAGTACTGTATGACAGAAATGTTTCTTTAAAAGAGATTTTTTTTTTTAAATTTACTTCCACATTAAAAATTAATATTTCTAAAAAAACGTTTTCCAAAAAAATAAAATAATAATTTAATAAAATAAAATAAATAATATTTCTTAAAGAAAGGATATGTTTTTAGGCCTAGAAAAATATATTTGTGGCATAAGAAAAGAATGAATATTTTTATAAAAATAATTTTATCGAAAAAAAAGGTATTTTTTAAAAAGGTTATTTAAAAAACTAAAACAGAAAACCTCTTTTAGACAGCATTATCCTCTGAAACGCATATTTTTTACTAAGCAGATAATTTAATTTTTTGAAATGCTTTTTCTAAAAAAAGTACTTTTCCAAAAGTACTTTTAGATCTTCTTAAAATGCACGGACTTTCGAAAATCATTTAAAAAAGTTTCTTTCAAACTAAAGTTATTGCGTCCTGTGGCTTTACTGTTTGCCTCGGAGATAAGTTTTATTGTATTGATTTGTCAAAAGTATTTGCGGGTGCAGTACTTATTATCGCCGGTTTATTTCGTGTTAACGATCTCTCTTATTTGTTTTTTTTTTTGTATCTTCTGTAGTTGTTAAATATTAAATTACTCACTTGGCTTGTATGCAAATTGGCAGTCTTTTCAACATTTCAAAGCTTTTTATTGACCACCCAATATTGATTTTTGCTTAACAAGAGCCAATACTTGTGATTTGGCTTAAATTTCTATAGAAGCAATTTTTTTTTTTTTTTTTTTTTTTTTTTTTTTTTTTTTTGTAGCAGTCATTAGTCATTTTGTTCTCGGACACCGAATGAAGTCAACTTAAAGTGATCAACATGTTTTATCTATTGTTATGTAGAATATGTTGTTTCAGATATTTTTTTTTTTTTGCACAAAATTGTTAGTCATATTATTAACGCCAAGGAAAAGGTATGACACATGTGTAAAACACCAGAGACTTTACTTGCGGCATTCATATTACGAGTACTGGTAAGAAGTGCTTAATAGATAATTAATTGTCTAAACGGCTACTGAAACGAAATCCTTTAAGCCAGTCTCGAGTGTTTCCCCCATTTTTTTTTACGAATTTTTTGCGGTCAAGTGTGTGCATTTATGAATTTAAATAAATTAATTCCGCTGGTTAGTTTTAGCCTCCTTTACACATTCATTTTTCTTTAGAGCTCTTGTGCTTGTTCTTTTTTTTAACTTTGGTCGTGTCCTTGTAAATATTATTTTGTTTTCAACAGATAAACATTTCATGCTGCATAAAGATATTTTATATTCTCAACCTTAAGGCGTCGATGGTAAGTTTGAAAATTCGCAAAATTTTGAAAAAAAAACTTAAAAGAGAATTTTTTTTAAATTCATAAATTTGCACTAATTAAACACGTTTTCGAAGATCATTTTCTCAAGATACAATTTGACATAAGATTAAAAAGGCTTGCTTTGCCCAATAAAGGCAAAAGTTCACACATGCTGCTGATAGATAGATTTCTTTTGACATTTTTCAAATTTTTTTTTTTTAAATGTTTTCAGAAGGCTTTTTTTAAATTTACTGAAAATAAGAAAAATGTTTTCCAAACAACTTTACAACGTTCTTAGAGAATTGTTCCAGCAACATCGCTTCATAAGGAAACTAGCAAATTAGCTGGGTCTTTAGTAGAAAGGCCCTAACTCCCATTTTTTATTTACAATAGATTACTAAAAAGCATCGCTTCATCAGGAAATTAGAAAATCTGTACTGCCTACAAATGATCTAACTAGTGCTGGTCTTTAGTAGAAAGGCCCTAACTCCCATTTAAAAAAAAAACTAAAAAAGTCTATTGCGCAAAAAAGAATTCGGGTTAGGGCCTTATTATTTGAGAGTAATGATATTTACCAGGCTTTATTACCTACTTTGAACACTCAATTCCATTCTTGCATAACAAAACATTTTCTAATACAACCCTGCTTTAAATCTCAAATTACCATAGCATAGACTGGAACGAACAGGGTAATAAATGTATAATGACTTTCCTCCAAAACTTTGCCGAAATGCTTCTGATGTAACAATTCAATATTGAATTCTTTTTCATTCAAATATTGTTTTTACATGATTGTTTTAGATTAGTTCCCTCTGAAATACCTTCTTGGCGCTGGGGCCCTATGAAGTATTCTAAAAAAATCTAACGTAATAAAACACGTCCCGAATTTATTGCTTTAAAAATTATATTCTTTGCTTTCTTAAATATTTATTTACAGTTTTATTTTTAAAATCCCCATTGAGCTTTAAAACAATTTTCTTATATTTACTTCTTTAAAGTTTCTTAAAAGGTACTTTTTTAATGGTACATTTTGTTTTTGATACCTTTGAAAGAATACCTTTTGTTAAATTTATTTAATTTTTATTGAGTAGAATGTTTTATGAAAGGCTCCTTTTTAGTGGTACACTTTTGTCTGAGTTATTTTTTTTATAAAATATATATTTATGCTTTTTCTTTTTTGTTCCGAAGAAAGTATTTAAAAAGTACTTTCATAATAATACATTTTGCTGTAAAGAAAATATTCTTCGACTAATATATATGTATATATTAAAAAGTACACCTAATGTCAGAGATATATTTTCTATTGTTTATTTTTAGCAGTACCTTTTATAAGAAAGCTTTTTTTGAAACGTATATTCACTAAAAACAAGTACTTTTTGTAAAAGTACTTGCATTTTTCAAGTTTACAAAAAAAAATCCATTTTTTCACATACGCTAAAATAATACGTTCTAATAAAATAAAACGTTCTAAATAATTTATAAAATACTTTTTTCTTCAGAAGGTACTTTTTATTGTGAGATTAAATTTCGCAAAAGGCATTTTTCCCAAGGAGTGTTTTTTTAACTGAAAAATAAATAATTCTAAAATAATTTGGCTGAATGTCACTTATTTCTAAAAGATATATATAATTGTTTTTTGTACTTTATTTAAAAAAAAGAATTATAACAGTTTGAAAGGTTACGCCTTCTAGACATTTTTCTCTAAACAGATATTTAGAATACATTTCTAGGAATGATATTTTTATAAAAGATAATTTTTTTTATAAAAACAAATCCTTAAAATATACTTTTCAATAAAATAATTATGTATTTTTCAAAAGTACTTTTTGCAAAAGCTTTATTCAAAAAGAACAGAGATACAAATTGTTTCAACTTACTTTTTGCAAAAACTTTTCTCTAAAAAGTACTTTATAAGAAAAAGCATAATTTTTTTCTTAAAAAGGTAAATTTTAGTAATATGGAATAGTTCAGGCAAAGGGGTATTTTTATGTACTTATGAAGTACTTATTGTAAACACTACATCTTACACTAGTTTCTTATAAGAGTGACTTTTTTCCCAGAGGTCCTTTTATATAATAAGTAATTCCTTTACTAATATGTACCTTTTTGGGGTAAGGGGTAATTTTACGTACATATGAAGGACTTATTGTAAACATTATGAGTTATAATATTTTCTTATAAGAGTGACTTTTCCAAGATGTACCTTTATCTAATAAATAATTTCGTTGCCAAAATGTACTTCAGGCAAAGAGGTACTTTTATGGACTTATGAGCTACTTCTACTTCTTACACTGCTTTCTTATAAGAGTAACATTTTTCCAAGAAGTAGTTTTATTCATCACATAATTATCCCTCTAAAAATTAATTTTTCCATGAAATAATTAATTAAGTACTTTTGGAAGGTACTTTTTGCTATAAAATTATTTCATTCGAAAATAACTTTTATCGTAAAAGGATTCTTCTTATATGCGTCCTTTTTCTTAAAAGGTTGTGTAATCAAAAAAAAAGCTTTTATCTTAAATAATATTTTCCATTTCTAACACAATGAGCTTTTTTGAAGAGAAGCTTTTTACTAAATATTATATATAAATGGACTTATATATTACATGTTATATTATATATTATATTTAAATCTATTGACAAACTTTCGTACTACATTTATAAGCTTTTCTACGGCTTAACTAGGACGGGGAATTATTATTTTCAAATTAATTTATAATTAAAAAAAAAAGTACTTTGGCTCTCTTCTCCTTTTCTAGGAACAGGGCATGAAAACTTGCACATTCGTGAAAGAACCATTTTAAGCTTTAACTAATAAAATTAAAGCTTAAGTTTTATACACAAAAAAAAACATGATTAAATTACAAAAGTAAATTTTTTTGCTTTTTTGTTAAAATTAATATTTATTTTAAAATTGATTTAGAGCGCCCACAATCCAAATCAGCGGATTGGGGAAACTCGATTAAAAAAAATATATTTTCATTTACCTTTTTTCAGGCTCAAGGCTGCTAAACGTTGACGCAACATTGATATGAAAATTTTTTAAAATATAAATTTTTAATTAAGAAAGAAACACAGTTTAATGGGCACCTTGGAAACCACCTTGAAGGCTTTTTCTTTTAATATGATTTTTTTTGTGACAAAATGAAAGTTTTTTTTTTTTTTTTGTATTTGCAATTTGAAATTATTTGAAAAAAATTAAATTCTTTTTCAGAAAAATTCTTTTACTGTGAAACGCTTTTCTTGCTCTGCCAGCTTTTTTCTTTGTTAATTTCAGATTATGCGTCAACTGAAAAACCAGACGTCTTTTTAAAAAGATGTTTAAATTCAGACTGGACGGCGTAAAAACTTCCTGCCTTCAATTTAGTCATTGCACAAATGCATTTCAATTCATTGCGATTCCATACATTTAGAAGAGACGTTGTTGGAGTCTCTAAAGTGGGATGAAATGCTGTATGATTCCAAATCCCCAGTTGTGTGTTGCTGCCAAAAGAATCTAAACTCCAAGATTTTTGCACACAACCAACACAACAAGTGTTGAGCAAAAACAGTCGAACAAAGTTTTAGAACTTGTTTAAAAACGGCCTCTATGGGATACAGAAAAACTTGAGGAGAGTGGTGACAAGCAACTAAGCGAACGGCCAGTCAGTAAGACTGACTGACTGCCAGTCAACAAGCCATTTCTCCACACTTTTTAAGATCATGCCATGGTTACAGCCAGTAGCAGCAATGATAATAATGATGATGATGATCATCATCATCATCATCATCATCATCATGCAGCAGTTAAAGGAAATCACAAACTGATCACGAACTTTCAGAACCAAAGAAGTGGTTACAAATGATTTGAATGGTTCGAAGGCAACATGTTGGTTGGAAAGAGAAGAGCCAAAAATTTTAAACTGGATTTAAAAAGGGATTTTTCTTAAGCTTAAAGAGAAAATGGAAATGCGACAGCGTGTCTCTAATAAAAGATTTTCTCGCTTCGTACGAGTCAACGTCGACGTGTTACATTAGAAAATGCCAACCAGATATGAAAACAGCAGTCAAAGAAACTGGAGACAAATCGAATGTTACAATTCTAAAAGTTTGGTACAGAAAATAATGTTAATATTATAAAGTTAATTGCAAATAATCGTAACAGGTAATGAAACAACGAGGAATATTTTTCGCTGAAAGGGGTTGGGGGTTTACAAGCACATGACTGTTAAATTGGTATTCTTTAGTACCAAACATGAAAATCTTTCGTAATAATTATTAACATCGATAGTACTAAATATATATATATATAGTTTTAGTATTTTTACTACTAATTTTATAGCAAAATATACTAATTTATAATATTAATAAATAATATATAAAAAAAATAAAATAAATAGATTTTTTTTTTGTAATAAATACAATAAAGTTTTAGCACCGAACATGAAAATATTTTGAAAGAAATATTTTGAAATAGTTAGTCTCAAATACATTAAAATATTTTGTACTAAATAATGAAATGTGCGAAATGTTTTAGTACTGAATAATAACTTTTCATAATAAAAATGAAAATATAAACTACTAAAGAATCAAATTAAATATAAATATAAAATTTATATATAATTATTATTGGTACTAAATATATGAATTAATGGTAATAAATTTCTATACAGTTTTTAGTTTTATTTCAGCTTAAATATAACATTGAATAGAGTTTTAGCACCAAACATGAAAATATTTTGAAAAAATATTGAAATCTTCAGTACTAAATATATTAAATTTTTTTTGTACTAAATAGTTAAATGTACGAAATGTTTTAGTACTGAATAATAAAATTTTTCATAATTAAAATGAAAATATAAGTTGTAAAGAATAAAATTAATAGTACTAAATATAAGATTTGTATATAATTATTATTGGTACCAAATATATGAATTTATGGTAATAAATTTCTATATAGTTTTTAGTTTTATTTTCATCTTAAATATAACATTGAATAGAGTTTTAGCACCAAACATGAAAATATTTTGAAAAAAATACTGAAATCTTCAGTACTAAATATATTAAAATTTTTTTGTACTAAATAGTTAAACGTACGAAATGTTTTAGTACTGAATAATAAAATTTTTCATATTTAAAATGAAAATATAACGTTGTAAAGAATAAAACTATTAGTACTAAATATAAGAATTACATATAATTATTATTAATACTAAATATAGGCATTTATGCTCGTACTCTTTTTTGTTTGGTTTTTAGTCTTATTTTTTTTAGCTTAAGATCGGCTTTTTTTAAGAGTATATAGTATTTTTTTATATTTTGCCGATATTTAGTTAAGAAATTATCTTTAAGCTTAAAATGAAATTAAAGACTATACAAAGTTGTGAATAAAAAAACCGAGTATTAGGTATTTAAATAGTAAAACCCTAAAAAACTTATGTAGCAAACAACAAAAATTGCTGGTATTAAATATAAGAATAATTAGTACTAAACATTAAAATCTATGCATGCCTGCAGTACCAAATGAGATAAGTTGTAATATTAAAAATACTTGGTACTAAAATAAAATGTTTAGAACCAAATGAAAATGTTGCGTACTAGAGATATAAATTTTTGGCATTATATACAGATACGTTTAGTTCTAAATATTAACGCTAACTAAACCAATATAATGAGTAATAAAACTCGTTGCTATTTAATATAGAGATTTTTGCCACTAAATTCTGTATGTTTGGCAATAAACTTTAAATATTTATTACTTAATATTAAATACTTTTAAGCTTTTCAATTTTTATTATAGAATCAATATTGCCATTTATGTGTTCGCCAAAGTATTTACTGGATACTCAAATCTAATTGTGTTTATCACGTGAAGTGTTTTCAACCTCTTTTTTGGGCACGTTGGCCGGCTAAAACTTTAAGAAGCTTATTTTTTTCAAGCAGATTTTGACAATCACGAAGAGAATATTGAAGGTATTATTTTCTAATTATAAAAAATGTGTTAAAAACCAATGATAAAATAATAAAATATTGAATAAACTTTAGACTTTTTAAATTAAAATCAAAAATGTTAAAAAGCTAAACGCTGCTGTAGCTTCATTTAAAAAGCTTGAAATATTTATTACAAAATTTCGTAAGATCGGTGTTGTTAAAATTGTTAAAAACAATTAATTTCCAAGCGCTTGATTAATGGCCATATGAATTACTTTACTAAACGGCCACTCTTGCATAACCGAGATCATTTACACGAGTGGCTTATTTAAATAATTCTCATTAAAAACCCATTTAAATTATAGCATTAAGCTGATAACTGTTATGATAAAGCCAGCACAGTTACAAAAGAAAAAAAGTTATTTACAAATCACCTGTACGCTCAGCTGAAAGCCCGTGGAATTTTCTAACGTTTTAAATCACTAAAAAAACCAACCGAAGAAATTCAAGATGCTGAGCGAACAAAATTAACATTTTAACATGTTAATTTGATAAAAATCTTTTTTGTTTTCTTTTCTTTTTCTATTAAAATTAAAAGATTCTCACGTTTTATATTTGTGTGCTAAAATATGTATCCACTTAGGCGTTTCAAATTTAAGTTCAGGTAAAAAAAGAAACAAAAGCAAACAAAACTGCTGACTACCTCAATAAATATTCTACTAAATTAATATTCATAAAATGTTCAAATTTAGGAGGAAACTTTAGAGCTGAAATTTAAAATTCCGCAATTAAATATGGTAATCATTATTTAAGCAGGCGTTTGCCTCATATATATTTCTCACATGACATTTTGTATGGAAGGAATGCACCGACAAATTTTAAAAAGTGATAAATAATAACAAATTAACCCCAATATCAACCTAACAGATGGCTTTAATGGGAATTGCGAACAGTGGGCAGTAGCTAGACATCTCATTACTCTATATAGGCGAGGTAATCAGTTTGGTAATGCATGAGATACCTTAGAAGTTGTAAATGAATTTGAAACGAAATAGTTTTCCGTTGCTCTATTCCAGGCCTGCAAGTGTTTCCTTAAAATACATGATACTGAAATTTATTTTTAGTACCAAGTTATATCATAAGTTAGTGAGATTTTAGTAGTAATGGCAAATTGCCATAATAAATATTATTATATTTAACAACTAACGGGGGCGTTCTGCGTTGCTGGTACCAAAATTTTCCCTCTCTTTTGAACTGGCTCTGGGAGAAAATCAAAATTAGTGTTTTTATTTATTTATAATAGAAAAAAATGTTTTATTCAAAAATCCAAAAATCAAAATTGTAGTAAAAGTTTGTTTTTTTCATATTTTATAAATTTTAAAATGTAAATATTTAAATTTTTTTAATTATAAATTAGTAATTAATTCGCCATAAATTACCTAAATCATTACAAAACCCTTTCAACGAAAGAGAGCAAAGGGTTATTGCGCCAATATCTATCGGGCAAAACACAGAAACCCTAAATATGACGCCATCTGTCAGACGAACTTCAAACTACACTGAACTACCCCTCACGTTCCATAGATCATGCATATAAAATTTGTTCAAAATCGGTTCAGTAGTTTTTGAGTTTATCGATCACGAACATACATAGCATTTTTATATATATAGAGATATGTCGTCATAAATTTTTTAGTACTACACATTCATATTTTTAGTACTATACATGACTCACTTCAATAAAAAGAATTTAAATTTTTAGAGTGAAACACAAAATATAACAAGTTTTGTTATTATATGTTGCACTTTCAAAAACATTAAAATATGTAGCAGTATATATTAAAACTGTTTGTACTAAATGTTCCAAGTTGCCTTACTATGGCTGAAAAATATTTTTTACAACATGACTAAATTTTGAATAATAAAAATTCCAATTTATGTAGTGAATTTGAGAAGGTCCCATAATGCTTCCTAATAATTTTTTTTATTATACACAAACATTTTTAGTACAATGTAGCAAAGCTTCATTATATGAAAACTTTTTTACCAAGTCTTATAAAAAAATTTAAATATAATAGAATGTTTTTAACATTTTATTATTATGATTAAAAATCTTTAGTATTAAGTATTAACAATTTGAAAGTTCATTATGAACATTTTTAGTACTCTTTGCTAATTGTTTAAATATTTTAGATTTATAACAGATTTATTCAAGATTTAAAGGTTTTCATATTAAACTATATTTAATAAAGAATGGCGTCAATATTTGGATTTATAAAAATTGAATAAATTAAAATTTTTGGTACTAAATTAATTTTTTGATGCTATCAAATATAAAAATCTTTTACGATAATTCTTATGTATGTACATTAGCAGTGAACATGTCATGTGTTAGAACCAAATGTTAATATAGCTAATGACTTATACTGAAATTTTCAATACCGAGTGCTAAAAAATTTAGCACATATTAATATTCTTTACACAATTATGAAAATGGAACTTAATAATAATTTTGTAAATTTAGTACTATATATATATATAATATTATCTTCTGAATCGAAAATAAGAAACCATTTTTAAAACTTCAAGGATTAATCTAAAAATTAATATTTTAACTAAAACTCTTTCTTGGTATATTTTATTGAATTCTATGTTGAATTACAATTATATTTAAATTATTCATAAAATTTAAAACTTTTAGTACTAAAAATTTAAATTTATTGTGATATATACCAAAAATCTTTTGTACTACTACTATAAATTTTATTACTTAGATTTAAAATTGTACTAAATATTGTAATTTTTTGCATGTTTTATTTAAACAATCTGTACTAAATTTTAAAATTCTTACCATTATAGGTGAAAACATATTATACAAAACTTTAGTAATTTCCAAAGTACTCTAACAACGATGTTAGTGATGGTAAAGCATTCGTTATCACTTATCTTTTGTACTCTATACAAACTTTTTGTACTAAATAATATAAATTCTTGCTATTGAAAATAAACATTTTTACTATGAAACATATTAAATGTTAGTACTAAATTTTAGGATTTTTATAGAAAGAAAAATTTTGGAATTTTAGAATTCTAAATTTGAAAATTTTGTTCCAAGTGAAAAATGTTTTTAGTACTAAAGTTCATAAAATATATATTATGATGAATTAAAAGTTTTACTAGTAAATTTTGCAAGTATAATAGTAGAAAAAAAAGTTTTACATTTACTCATTTCGTACTAACTTTTGTACTAAATATGAGTATTTATTATTGATAAGCAGAAAGTTGAAACTTTTAACATTAAATTTTAAAATATGTATGTAAAGTAAAAATTTTAAAAAGTATAGCGTTAAAAATTCGCCTTAGGCTTTTAAACTGTTTGTACTAAACACACAAATTTATTCCATATGATAGAAATATCTAAATTAATTAGTACTAAATTGTAAAATTGTGATAGTACAAAATAGAAATTTTGAGTACTAATTTTTTTTTTTTTATATAATAAATATTTACAAATGATAAAATGAGTACTAAAAACTAAACAAGGAATATTATTAGTACTAATGGGTTTTAATTTTATATTAAATATTAAACATTTTTTGCCATTTACTTCTAGTCATTGCCAAAATTTTTCTAATGCAAAGAAGAGCTTTTTAGGAATCCATTGCCAAACTTTTTCTAATGCTAAGAAGAGCTTTTTAGTTGCCAGACAGGCGGAATCAAAACCTTTAAAAACATGCTTTTGTTTAAATTATATTGGAATTTATTAATTTCAATTTATTGCTGAGCGATATTTTTTAATTTTATATTTTATTTCGTTTTGCTGCAAAATATTTCTCTTTTGTGTAGTTGAATCTAATTAATGTTTTCGTGTTTCGGTTTTAAATAAAAGCCCTCAAGAATCCGTAATAACGGAGCGAGTTCTCTCCTCTAACAAGACGTTTTCAATTGATTTAAAGTAAAGTGACCTTCGATTTTTATTAAAAACAATGATTCGGTGGCGCCAAAAAATGAAAGAAAGAAATATTCGTAATACAAGACAAACTGACTAGTTTCGGACTGTAATTGTTTTTATAGTATTTTAATGGGTTTTGCTGTAGAAATTTTTTGTTTAATTTTTTTGTTATTGATTTTGTGTAGAATTCTATATTTATTTATTTCATGTGTAAACAATATAATTGGAATTCAGTTTTATATTGAGATTATAATGGGACACAAAAAATAATAAAAATATTTTTATTGCAAATTGAATGTTTTCCAATTCCAATTACCAAATTTTAAGAACCTGCGGCTTAAAATTTTTTTTAAAAAAAAATAATTATTGAAACTTTTGTTAAAAATTTATTTTCACAACAACAATAAACGGAACTTTATTAGTGCAACATAAACATGAAATAAAGTTCAAGCTCTCCTACAACACTTTAAGTAACCACTTAATTGCCAGTTGGAGCTGCTGGAATTCGCTATAATATTCCTTCGGAGGCGATTTTGCCAATAAATTGATCCGAATAATTGCTGGTCGCCCACAAATTAAAAGAAAAATTATTGCACAAAAATTGCTACTTTCTTTTAATAAATCGCTGCTAAGGAAAATTATGAAAAGTAATAAAATTTATGATTTTTCCTTACTATTAGAGAGATGAGCAGATGTTTTTTTTTTAGCCTGAAGAGATGTATGTCGCACAGCAAATTGTAAATTGGTAAGATTTTCGTTAAAAATTTCACCAATAATAAAAAAAAATTTTCCTACAAAAAATAAAAAAAATTGACATGTAACTTTTCATTTGTAAAGTATTTTCTGAAAGTACAATTATCGATAAATATTCTATAGTAAAGTAAAACCGTTGATTACTTTTCTTAAGAATTGCAAGTAGACCGGTAAATAGTAGGCATAAAAGTGAAATGAGCAATAAGGAAGCTCATTACAGCTAACGATAACACTTCTACAGGAGTTAATACCTATCGATAGCGATAAATTTCCATATAGAATCGGACAGGTATGCGCAAAAGTGAATTAGCAATAAGGAAGCTCATTACAGCTAACGATAACACTTCTACAGGAGTTAATACCTATCGACAGCGATAAATTTCCATATAGAATCGGACAGGTATGCGCAAAAGTGAATTAGCAATAAGGAAGCTAATTACAGCTAACGATAACTCTTCTACAGGAGTTAATACTTATCGATAGCGATAAATTTCCATATAGAACCGGACAGGTATGCGCAAAAGTGAATTAGCAATAAGGAAGCTATATACAGCTAACGATAACTCTTTTACAGCAGCTAATACTAATCGATAGCATTCAATTTCCATATGGAACAGAACAGCTATGCGCAAAAGTGAATTAGCAATAAGTAAGCTATATACAGCTAACGATAACTCTTCTACAGCAGCTAATACATAACTCATTACAGCTAATGATAAAACTTCACATGAGTTAATACTTATCGATAGCGATAAATTTCCATATAGAACCGGACAGGTATGCGCAAAAGTGAATTAGCAATAAGGAAGCTATATACAGCTAACGATAACTCTTTTACAGCAGCTAATACTAATCGACAGCATTCAATTTCCATATAGAACAGGACAGCTATGCGCAAAAGTGAATTAGCAATAAGTAAGCTATATACAGCTAACGATAACTCTTCTACAGCAGCTATTACATAACTCATTACAGCTAATGATAAAGCTTCACAGGAGTTAATACTAATCGATAGCGTTCAATTTCCATATAGAACCGCACAGCTATGCATATACATAAGTATTTCTTAGATAAGTAAATAATTTTGCCACGTTTTCAAATGCTTTCCAAAAATAATTGAAATTTATCAACAATTCCCTATAAAAACCTAGAATTAAGGGCAAGTAGTGGACTGTATTTAAAAAAATTTCCTGAAAATAGTTTTACAGCAGTGTAAGTTAACCAGAAATTATAATAAAGTTATCGATAAAATATTTAATGAAATTTTTTTTTGGCATACTGTGCATTGTTCCATAATAAACAAAAGCCAAATATTTATCGATAACTTTTTTACACAATATTTTTCCACAAAAATGCTCAGTTAGGAATGCATTATACAGCAAAGAAATCTCTTATCGAAATTTGTTGCCATTTCTACGAAAATATCATATTATCGATAAAGTGTCTAGAAAAGACGATACATCGCATAATTAAAAACTAAAATTAATATCGATATTTTTTTTCAAAGAATTTTGGGCAATAACGTTTTTGTATAGAAAGTTTTTAACAGTAAAAAAAAGTTATCGAAGACTTTTTTACGCAATATTTTTACACAAAAACGATCAGTTTGAGTTGTGTACATTACACCGGAAAGAAAACTCCTATCGATGATTTTTATATAGAGAATTTTGTTGCCTATGTTACGAAAATATCATATTATCGGTAAAGTGTCTAAAAAAGAGGATACATCCCATAATTAAAAACTAAAATTAGTATCGATATTTTTTAAAAGAATTTTGGGCAATAACGTTTTTGTATAGAAAAGTTTTTAACACTAAAAAAGTTATCGATAACTTTTTTACGCAATATTTTTCCACAAAAAGGTTCATCAATCATCCTATCGATGATTTCTATATGGAGAAATTTTTTGCCTTTTCTACAAAAATATCGTATTATCGATAATGTCTAGAAAAGAAAATAAAAAACATCTTTAGTTTTTTAAAAAGAATTTTGTGCATTAACTTTTTTGTATAGAAAATTTTTTATCAATATTTTTTAACATTTTTAACGTTAGTAAAAATGTTCTGTAGAAAATTACAGCACCGGTAATTTGTCTGCCGATAATAAATACCTTCGATACCATTTCTATAGTTATTAGTAACTCTTCCATACAAAATAAAAGTGAACGTTAACTCTTCAACAAAAAACTATCATAACACCTTTTGATAGCACCAGGTGTTATCGAAACTATCGATAACATCTTTATGGAAAATTTAAGATATATATAATTTATCTGAGGCAAATTAATTAAATAAAAAACTTAATTCATAAATAATTTTTTTTAGGAGAAATTCGTGCCATCGATAACACTATGAGAAATATGATATTTTAAAAATCTATATATGATATTTTAATAGAAAATTGAAGATCTCGAAAACGTTTAAATATGTAAAATTAATATCATCGATAAAAATACTGCGAAAAAACTTTTGTATAGAAAAATAAAATTTGTGATGAATGTGAATAATGTATTAAAGTTACAACTTATCGATAGCTTCATAATTTTAAATTAGTTGTAAGGCGGATTTTTCTATAAAAATAAAGATAACAAAAAAAGTATGAAAATAAGCAACAACAGTGGTTTCTGAATGTTATCGATTATTATTAATATAGTTAACGATAAATGAAGCAATAGCAATAATTTTCTGTAAAGAATCAAAAATTAAATTTGAACAGGGTTTGGCAATGTCATTGCGTATTACGATGATATAATTGAAATACATGCTATTGTTCTCGCCTCAAAATTAATAGCCAATAAAAAGTTATTAATGATGATTCAATAACAAGAACACGGTTCAACAATGAAAATTTTTTATCCAAAATATACATACATATATAGATTTTAAGCAAAAAAATTAGAATATTAAGCAGGGTAAATTTAAATTGTTTTATAAATTTTCTTGTATTACAAATTTTTTGTTTTAACAGGTTTTATAAGTTTTCTTCTTCTTCAGTCAAGGAAGTTGTCCTCTATTTTTGTAGAAGAACACTGGCTATTAACTTAAAGGCTCCTTTACTAATCACGGTGTATAAGTTAATAGCTCCTGTCCAAATTTCCTACAAAAACTATCAGCAGCAAAGAAGATCGTAAAGCAAAAATTATTATGCATTACAAAAATATATTTTGTTGTTCAGTGTAATATTTACTCATAACGGAAGTTGCAATTTAAGAAAATATTAAATGAGACTTTTTATTATCGCTGCTGCTTTAAATCATTTGTTTATGGCTGCATTATGAATTTAGTTTGACATAACAACGGGCTTGGTTGATTATTTATTTAAACAATTTCAATTAAATTGTATTTGTTATAACATACAATAGCAAATATTACAGATATAAAAGCGAGAGTCTGAAATCTTTAAATTTAAAAAACGAAAGTTGTTTGTTGGAGCGTATTTTCCTTTTACTTGTTATTGAAAGGAATTAATCATTCAAAGATTTTTGTCATGTGTTAGTTTTTGTTTTTCTATCAATTCAAAACTTACATCACTTTCAAATTAATTCAGCATATTTAAAGAAACCATATTTAATATATACGATAAGGAACCACAATTCACTCACCTGCAAAGAAACAAAAAAGAAAGAAAGAAATTGTTAAGATACAAAATAAGAAAATAGTTTCAAATTTTAATAATTTTATTGTGAGAGGAAAGAAAACTTTTTTTTTGGTCAAGGATGAAAATTAAAAGCCAAACCCACAAATCAAAAAAGCTACCATGCAATTTTGCATGCACTTAAATCTATAATTTCAATATCCAATTACAAGATTTTCCTTTTTCGATAACAAATGAAAAAACAAAAAGTTTTAATAGGCAGGCTTTTTGATAAGCTTCCGGTTCCTGCCAGACGTCATTACGACAAGTACGACAAAGTACAAGAGTCTCTTAAACAATTCCAAGACAAGTTATCATCAATAGTCACAGATTTCATTGACAATGTTTGCCGATATTTCTTTGTCTTTATATTTTATAGTCTTTATTATTTGATAGTTTTATGGCTTTCAAAAAAAATTTGCTTTAACATAAATTTAAAAAAAAAAAAAATTTATAATAAATTATCTACAGCAATACATATTTTTTTTTTCTTCTGAAAAATTCTTTCAAAAAGTTATCGATAATATTATTTTTTCTATAAGAAAATTTACTTACTTTTCTAAAACAATATTGAAAAGTATGTAATGCATGTTTCGATAAAATTAGAAAAGAGAAAATATCTTCAGTTAAAACATACATTACGTATAATCTTATTCTAAACAACAGTTGGCGACGAAAAATACAGTCGAGCCATATTTTTTATTGTAGAGTTATCGATAACTCTTAGCTCTTCTCTAAATGCTTTAAAGATCTCATGTTATATTTCTCATTTTTTTATACAAGAATTACTCTCTTCAAGGCATAACGAGATAACTGATAGGATTTGTAAAAAAATTTATATTTATTTATACTGAAGAAATGCTTTGAAAGCTTTTCTTTTCCAAAAATATCCTAACATATGACTTCTACAGTAAGGTCATCGCAATAATTTACGACAAATCGCCATAAGTTCAGATTTCTACGGTAAGCTAATCATAAAAATTTACAGAAAACTTATAATTAGTTTACAAAAATTTTCCCAATAGTACTAAATTATTTTTGAAAGAAAAAAAGTTTATCAAAAGACTTTTGTCGCTCGTTAGAAAACTTTTAAAATATTTTTTTATTACGTACACAAAAATGTAACCAAATATTAAATTTTTCTATGTAAAAACTATCGCTACCTAAACTTTTCATAATAAATTTTTTTTCTACAAAAATTTGTTAGTAAAAAAAATTTCCTAAGACTGTTATCGATTTTGTTTTAAACAAAATATATATATATATTTAAAACTTTGTATTATTATAAAAATATATTATAAACAATTTTAATTTTAAGGAAAAGTGAATAATTATCTCAATAATATATTTATTTTTATTTGCTAAAATATTTTTTCAATATGTTACACTAACGACTGATTAATTCGCATTTTCTGTGGAAAATGTTATCGATATTGATTTCGATTTTAAATCAAAATTAGTTTTATTGTTTCTTAGGAAACGTGAGTTAATTTTCTACACTGCCAGTAATTTTTTTTAATTAATTTTTTTTTTTCAAATAATAATTTTGTATGCCGTTAATTTTTTGTTAATAATTTTTTCTTAAAAAATTTTATTTTTTTTTTATTTTAATTAATACAGCTTTTGATGACGTAAATTTTTGAAAGTACAGCCATTTAATATATTTTAGGATAATAAATGGAATACCGATTTGGCATTCGTTTGAGTTCAATTTTCATACTACAACAATAGTTAAGTTTTGGCTAAAGTTATCGATAAAATCATTTCTATATATGTATATATACATATAGATATTTCATATCTAGTACTTGTTCTAAATGGGAGTTATATGTCCTCATTTGTACTTGTTTAAATTTCTGAAATCAATTTCATTAATCTCTGATTGGCTTAACTAACAGAAAACAAAAAAAAAGTTGATTTTTTTTTGTTTTTTTTTTTTTTTTTATTTTTGCTGTAACAAATAAAACATTTTTTCTATTTATCAAATTAACAGTAGAAATCACAACATGAAAGCAAACACTTCCGTCTTTAAAGTCACATTAATAAAAGTCAAACATTTCACTGGCGATTGCCCGGCCCCAGCGGTAAAACAACGAAATCACTAAGAAAAAACAAAAGACTTAAGAACCAAACATTAAATGAAAGCTAATAAAAAATCGAAATTTTTTCTCTTTATATGATTATGGTTGCAGTAGTACTAGTAGTTGTTGTTTTTCTTGACTTATATCATATAATAAATTTAAGCTTAACAATCTAAACCATAAAGAAAATTCGCTTTCCACACACACACACACACACACACAAAACTACTTTAAACAGAAAACAAGGGAAAGGGAGCTGGAAAAGTGCATTAGAAAATAAAATGGAAACCAGCAATGTTAAGCCAACAAACAAATGGCAAATATATGTAATTACAAATAATAATTCTAAAAGCATTTATCTTTTTTCTTTTTTGTGCCATGAATTTTTTTTTTTTTTTTTTTTGAACTCCCTGCACTTCCTCTCTGCAAAGCTAGACACGAGTAAAAAGAACCTTTTGGCTTTATTTATGAAAACGACAACAAATCGACAAAATGCAATTTATGCGTTTCGTTTCATTTCATTGCGATCTGCCTGCATTTTTTATCTTCTATTATTCTTTGTTGGACTGCGCACACAAATATTAGTTGGCTCTAATCCTCATCAATGGTTTAGGGCTGATGCCATAACATCGTTAGACGAGGTGCATGCATTTGCGCCACTACTACTTAAGATCCATTCTTTTTCTCATTTTCATTTGCCATGCAGCAATTCCTTGCAGCTCATTGCTATCAATTGATTGAGATTAGAGGTAAAAAAAAGGAAAAGGAGAGAAAGAATAAGACTGCAGAATAGCCTTGGCTGGTGTGCTCATGTTATGAATTGAAGATGTTTGGAAACTTTAGTATGTTGCAGCAGTAGTTGGTGTTGTTGTTGTTGTTGTTGTTGTGGTTGTTGGTCCTGCTTTTTATTCAAAGATCAAATCAATGCGGCAGCTGTAGAATGTAAAAGTTATTTTCTCATTGTGGTTGCAATTGTTCTGGCAATAAGAAAAAGTGTGATTTGTTGCCAAAGTACAAAAATGTACAATTTAAACAAATAAGAAAATATTCTTTTTCATTTAATTCAAGAGGGCAAAATGTTGGACAAAATTCTCAACCGTGGCTAGAAAGGAAAAGAGTTTCCATATAAAAAACGTTTCTACAAAATATTTCTATATTTCGTATTACGAATTTAATTTTATTTGATGCGATTTTCACAAAAAATCCTTCGCCTAGAAATGTTTCGATATTAATCTATATATATATATATATAAATGAATGCATGAAATGTGTTCGTAATCGATAAACTCAAAAACTACGGAACCGATTTTGACCAAATTTTATATACCTAATCTATGGGACGTGAGGAGTGTTTAACCGACAGAAAATTAAATAAATATCTCTGCTTTTTAATTTCTATTTACGCGACAACACTATGCCGTATTTCGCTGACGGCGTTAGGTGTTCAATCGGTGTTTAGTGCTAATTCGCCGTGCGGTGGCGTTTTGTGTTTAATCGGTGTGTGAATAACATTATAGAATCAACTATATTAAGCGGAAAGTACAAAAGTGAAGTCTTATTGATTCCACATATACCAATAATGCCCGCAGATATGCCGTTTTCGTTTAAAAGCATACAATTTCCACTACGTCTGGCATTTGCTATGACTATAAATAAATCAGCTACAATCAATCACTGCAAGTATGTGAATTGAATCTTGTAGCAGCATGCTTTTCACATGGACAATTATACGTTGGATGTTCACGCGTTGGTAACCCATCACCATTATTCGTATTCGCTAATGAAGACAAAACCCAAAACCTGGTTTATCAAGAAGCATTGCAGTAAATATCTATATCTATATCTACATATCTCATCTATCTATATCTCTATAAAAATGAGGTGTATGTTCGTGATCGATAAACTCAAAAACTACTAAACCGATTTTGATCAAATTTTATACACATTATCTACTGACCGTGGGAGTGTTCGTCCGGCAGATGGCGCAATATTTAGTTTCTTTGCCTTTTGCCCGTTAGAGACTAGCACGATTACCCTATCCTCTGTTTCGCTGAAAGAGTTGAGTGCTTAATCGGTGTGTAGCGGCGTTAATTAGTACTTTACTATTATAAAAAATTAAATTTTTGCACTTTAAAATATAAAAAAAAAATTAACTGTCTGCGTTATTACAATTTGGATTTTTGAAAACATTTTTTTTTTTTTCTATTATAAATAACTAAAAACTTTGAATTCGATTTTCTCCGAGATATAGTTTAAAATAAAAGAAAAGTTGGGGACCAGCAACGCGTGCCGGACCCACTAGTATTTTATAAATTTTGTATAATTTAAATATATTTTCTATATAAAGTTTTCTGATTGAAATTGTTGAATTTTTTTTATGGAAAAAATTTTGACTTTAAATTTTTTTTGTATAGCACTTTTTTTTTAAATTTCTTTACTTCTATGGTTTTTCATAAAAAAAAAAAATTCCAATAAAAAATATATCAATCTTTCTTTAATTTCATTTAAATGTTAATTTTCGTTAGTCACTGTATAATTTTGCTGATAAAGAGTTTTCTATTTCATGCTATTAGATGATGCTTTGCAGCAGAAGGCCATAACTTTTACTAAACAAAGACCCTTTACTCAGTTCCTTCAGCTGCCAATATTGTCAATATCTTGAACAGCAACTACAACAACAACAACAACAATAATAATAATAATAATAATAATAATACATAACAACATTCTAACAAATCTAACAAAAACAAAAACAAAAAAATTTAAAATAAAATAAAAAACAAATTGAATAGAAAGGAAAAGGAAGGCCAACAACAATAACAACAGCAGCGAGAGCAATTCTAGAATTAATACAAAATCGAACTATTGAGCACAATCCAACCACAGAGCAAACATTTCAAAGCAGAAAAAACTAAAACTCAGGCAGGCATAGACGTGCACGATGCTTAGAAAAATAAACGCAATTTATTGAGCAAATAATGTGTATTTTGTAACACACACCACAACAATGCAAACAAACTGCCAATAACCGGCAACAATTTCGCAATAGAACGCGGCTGCAACTAAACGTGTAAGTACTCGTTCATTAATTTCTAGCTGAATGCGTATGCGTATGCATGCATGAACATGTTTTAAGGTGGATCATGTAGCTCTGCAGCGCTATAACGACGAATTTAAAAGCAAATAGAAAGAATTACAACAACAAAAAACATTATGTTTAATAAGCTTAACAATTATATGAAAAAACTTTTTTAAAAAAGTTACACACAGAAACACACACACGCACACGCACACATACACTCGCGCAACATTTGCAAAAGGTGACTCTGTGCTACAGGTGAAGGGGAGGGAGAGAGTGCCTTTCCCATGTTTTCTTTTCTCGGTGCGATGATTAAAGTAACGCACACTTTTGTTCTTCCTTTCTTTCTTAGCATGGAGCTTTGCTTGGGTATTAAGAAAAGGGCTTGCTTGTACGTTTGACACTGATGCTAAAGAATTTAATAGCAAGTGTTGCAAGGCAATTGTTAAGAGAAATATTTGTGTAAAAGTGTGTTTGTTATCTTTGGAAAAATGGGCAGTGACGTAGTTAAGATTACTTGAAGAGATTGTGCTTTATGCTATATTAAAGGCTTTCCAATAAAAAATTTATAAAAGTTTCTTAATTGATGAAATTTTGTACAACAACTTAATAAAGGAAAATTATTGTTATCGATATATTTTCAACTATGAAATATTTTACAATTTACTTTTAATGAAAACAAATTTTAAAAAAGATATTTAAAAAAAAAAAAATTCTTTAAAAATATAAATAATAAATCAAATTTATAAAAATATTACCGCTTTACTTATAAAAATATTTAATTATAAATAATTTTTTTTTTTGTTTTTACATTTATATTTATTTATTTATTTATTTATTTATTCGAAATTTTCCAAAGTCTTTACATACCACTTGTTTTATTTTAGGTATTCAAGCTCGAACATTTTAAAGAATTTTTCAATGTTGTTATCAAAATAAAAAATAATTACCGTTATCGATAAATGTTTATGGCCAATGCTTTGTTATCGGATTTATGGGTAAGTTAAAGCAAATACTTTGTTATCGAATTTATGTGTAAGTAAATTTACTGAAAATTTTTCTAAAACAAAACGAGAATTATTAAAATTACTCTCCAAAATTAATTCATTATCATTCCTGTTTTTCATATCACTTATTTAAAGAATAAAAATTTTAGCTATCGATAAATTTTAAAACAAATGCAAATATTTTATATTCTCTTCAAATAAAATTTAAAAAAAAAATTTTTACTATCAATAAGTTTTCAAACAAATGGAAACATTTTATATTTTTCTGTAGAAAAGAAATTTTACTTCTCAAATTAATTCTCAACAAAATTTTAAAAAAACAAATTAAAATAGATTAAGCACAATTTTTTAAACTTTTTATTTCTAAATTTAAAGAAAAAAAAAATTATATATAAAAACAAATTATTAAAATTGAAAAACAATTTTTTTCTTTACCAAAACCGAAAACTTTTCCATAAAATTTTTTAATTATATACAATTTACTTTTAATGAAAACCAATTTTAAAAAGGATATTTAAATAAAAAAAAAAAATTCTTTAAAAAAATAAATAATAAATAAAATTTACAAAAATATTACCGCTTTACTTACAAAAAAAAATTTAATTATAAATAATTTTTTTTTTGTTTTTAAATTTATATTTATTTATTATTTTTTTTTGCTTTTTTAGAAAAATGCTCTACATTTTTAAAATTTCCATTTCATAATTTATTATTTTTAATTTGAGAAATACGTGTAGTTTCTTTCTTATTTATTTGTAAAATCAAAAATTTCAAATATTTTATTTTTAAAAAATTCTTAAATGGAAATTTCTTTGCCTGTAGAAATATTGAAAATACTTTCAGTTCTTTCAAAATTCATAGATAGAAAATATTTTTATTTTTATAGAAATATTGAAAATACTTTCAGTTCTTTAAAAATTCATCGATAGAAAATAGTTTTATTTAAAAAAAAAAAAATTGATTAGAAAAACGTTTATATTGAATAGAAAAATTTCGGAATTTTTTGATTGTTTTTAAAACTTTTCTATTCAATTTTTTTTTTTTTTAAAAAATAAAAGAAAAGTTAATGTAAATAACTTACTGAAAGTTGACTACCAAAAGTGGGCTGGCGAAATAAAATTTTTATTTTAAAAAAAATGATTAAAAAATATTTTTTTTTTAAGGAAATTTGTAAAAGCTTATAGAAAGTTTTTTTTTTTTGAAAAAGATAGTTACTAAGACAACGTAGGCTAATAAATAAGATCCCAGTCTATTAGCCGGGAGTTGGCAGGTTTCACTGCCACCTAAAACTTGAGTGTGTTATGAAAACGACCCTAAAAGCTTTGCAGATAGTTTGTTTTTAATACAAGTTAAGCTGTTTGTTGTTTTAGAAAGCTTTTTTTTGAAAAAGATAGTTACTAAGACAACGTAGGCTAATAAATAAGATCCCAGTCTATTAGCCGGGAGTTGGCAGGTTTCACTGCCACCTAAAACTTGAGTGTGTTATGAAAACGACCCTAAAAGCTTTGCAGATAGTTTGTTTTTAATACAAGTTAAGCTGTTTGTTGTTTTAGAAAGCTTTTTTTTGAAAAAGATAGTTACTAAGACAACGTAGGCTAATAAATAAGATCCCAGTCTATTAGCCGGGAGTTGGCAGGTTTCACTGCCACCTAAAACTTGAGTGTGTTATGAAAACGATCCTAAAAGCTTTGCAGATAGTTTGTTTTTAATACAAGTTAAGCTGTTTGTTGTTTTAGAAAGCTTTTTTTTGAAAAAGATAGTTACTAAGACAACGTAGGCTAATAAATAAGATCGCAGTCTATTAGCCGGGAGTTGGCAGGTTTCACTGCCACCTAAAACTTGAGTGTGTTATGAAAACGACCCTAAAAGCTTTGCAGATAGTTTGTTTTTAATACAAGTTAAGCTGTTTGTTGTTTTAGCAAATACTTTTTATTAAAGCCTACCTTCCCCTTATTCGCCGCGCCCTTTTTTTCAGTAATTTTTATTTCTGCGATTATGGCAAGATTATTTGTCGTTTTATATCTATACGCTTTATCGCAAAGTGCTTTATTTCTCTTTTCTTTTTTAAGCCAAAGCCCATTGGATTGCACTTGTATATACGCATGTATTTCTGCTTGAGTAAAAATGCATGCTTTGACAAAATCGCAGTTGTTTTTATTAATGCACATACATAAGTACGTTTGCGCATGCTAAACATAAAAAACTGGGCTTAACTTTGTTGTCGTATAAAATCCTAAAAAATTGTTATCTTTAGTGTTTACTTTTTTCTAAGCGAAACGCTACGATAATGCAGAAATGTAATGCAAGTTAAGCAAAAGCAATAATTTAGATGATTAATTGGAAATGTTTATTACATGTATGTATGTATGTATGTATTTATGTATTTAAAAGCTTTGAAATTAATGCATAAAAATAAAATTCGATACTTTTGCAAAAGAAAAAACTTTTTCGTGTCATTTCTGTAGCGAGTCACTGTTCAATATTTTGCAATACATTTTTGCTGCATGTGAGTACGTATTCAAATTACACAAAAACATATTTACATACATACATATTTTAATCTTTTTAAATTTATCTTATTAAGACTTTAGTTTGAAAAATGAAGTGTTGTCAAATGTAATGCCACCTCCTGCCAACATTTCTTCTTTGCAAGGCATGCCAAAATATAAAAAGTTCTTATCGATTCTCGCACTTGCATTTAAACTCACATGCATATACACCTCCACCTTCGGTAACGGACAACAATAACAACAACAATAGCAAAAACAAAAAAGAAGAATTTCTTTGTTTTGCATATTTGTTTGTTAGTATGTTTATGCTGCAATCAACCAACAACCACCACGTACACAATTTTGTTAAGCAGAGATGGAAACTTTTGTGCTTTTCTAAATATTTCAAATTAGTCAAAGTCACTTTTTATTGTTCAAAAAAAAAAAAAAATCCTTTTGCAAGAGCTCATTGATTGGCAATGCCACCTGCGAGAGACCAGAGGCTGGACCAGTCAGGGATGAGGACATGGAAGTCTACCAGCAGGAGCTCAGCCTTAACTTCCTCACAGGCTGTCTAACCCTCAAGCAGTTGAATCACTTCCTTATTACCGATTTAAAGAGGAAATAAAACATCTATCAGCTAAATGCTAAGTCTAAATTTGTCGCTGGGAAGGCAGCGAGAAATTGCAAGCCGCTTGCAGTCACTAGAACCAAAAGATGATATCGCGCATCTTATGGCGTTTTCTTTTCTACAAAAAAAGGCAACACTAGCCGCAGGGAGGGCAATTTTGTGTTCTTTTCTCGAAAATGCATTGCCCTGTGAAAGGGTTGCGTGTTTTTTTCTAAAAAATGTTGCCCTTTCGCAGTGCAAAAGGCATTGCACTTTTGCCCTGAGCAAATCAACAGGGCAGAAATTGCCTTGTAAAACAAATGGTTTTTATTCTTGCACAGCGTTACCAGAAAATGTTAAAAAAAATTCGTTTGAGTTGAAAGACACAGAAAATTAGATTTTAATAATTACTTTTATATTTTGTATCGTATAAAATAAACAAAAGACCACTTATGCGGCTACTTATTTGTATGAGATATAAAAAAAAAAAAAAATTTGTTTTCTCAAGCAGATGAATTAGCAATCTGGCAATTGAACAATTTTGTATACACATTTCATAAAATATGTATACAGAAAATGTTTTTTTATCAGCTGTTAAAAAAAGGCATTGCATTTTTTTCTAATTTGTGTTCTTTTCTCGTTATATAAATAATTGCACTTTCACAGGGCGGGCAAAATATTTTAAAAAAGGCACCTTTTCACAGGGCGACCTTTTTAATGTAGAAAATAAAACGCCATAAGTGAAATTAAAAATGGGATTTGTTGCTCCACATTAGCCAGCAGTGAGGCCGTACAGGAGCCACTTCAAAACCTCTACAATTTTATTGTTTGACTTCCTTACGAATTAGCTACAAATTGTGAAAATTCTTCTGGTTTTCCAGGCTTGCAGTAAATTCTTTTACTACACTAGCTCTCTCCCTCATACACACATACCCATGCACATACACAAAGGCTCACCCACAGTAAGTATTTGCCGTGGTTTACCTTTTTCAAGGTTTGTTAACTTGGCCTCTTACAAATGATCTCTTTTGCTAAAAAATTTTTTATTTTGTACAGAACAATTTTTTTATATTCGTTTTAATTTTATTCTACATGGAAATGATTTGGTTTTTTTTTTGTATATACTTGCAAGGCTATGTGTGTACAATCGTGTGTGTGTGTGTGTGCACGTATGGAAATGTTGTATTGTTGTTTTCATTGTGCTAATGACAGCTGCGTGTGTACTGCGGCTGTCAACACATGACACTTTTGTTTGTTTTGACTTGATAATGAAATCTTAAAGCCATACACGGCTTCTCGTAATAATGTAACCGACATTTGTTTGATTTTGTTAAATTCTATATGTTTTTTTTCAACTCTTTCAAGCAAAAAAAAAATTTTTTTTTTTTTTTTTGTTACTGATTGGAAGTATTAAAAGAAAAATGTAACAACCAACAACATGACAACAAGCTTTTTGTTATTGTTATTATTAGGCGCGCAGGCGTTAAGTGTTTATTTAAGGTTGTTGATTTTGTTGTTATTTATGGCCAACCGTATTTATTTTAGACAAGTAAAGTTCTATTTACCTACAAAACAATCTTTGAAAATGAAACTGGCTGGTCAAATGAACTTTTTCTTTTACACAAACTGAAAAAACTTATCTGAGGCTTAAGTAAGGTATTGCAATATGTGCGAAAGAAATTATAAATTTTAACTGAAAACTAATACCCGGTAATTTGATATTTAGCATAAGAAAAATTTGATATTTTTCATAAGAAAATCTTTTAGGACTCATGACGTGTCAAATTCATATACCTTTTTTTTTCTCAATTTATTTTATATTTTTCCAAAAATGAGGTGTGATGCCAAGCATTCCATTAACAAAAAGGCAAGAAAAAGGTGTTGGCAAATTACTTTGTTTCTTGAAATACATTTTTTCGCCCAAAATTTAAATTTTTTCCTTATAACTTTATTTTGAGTAATCCAAAACTTGTGTGTGGTTTCCTTTTACTGACAACTAAATTATTTCGGCCCTTAAAAACTGCTTTATTAAAAGGTTACTGCCTAAATTCTACAACATACGCTTATATGGCGCTTTTATGTTTCAGCTGCAGCGCCTTACATATTAGAACATTGTTCAGCTCATAAAAAGAACCCACATGTTCGTTTAAAGATAAAAACTTAAACTCAGTGCAACATTTTATTGGCCTTTGGAAGTAATTTTTTTTTTTTGGTTTTTTGCACAAAAAATACTCGTTCTTTTAGGGTTTGGTTTGACTTGAAATTTTTGATTTGGACCACCAACAAAGCTTTTGTATTCAGTTATAAAGAAAATTAAATTTGAAACAGTTTTTAGAAAGTTTTTTTGCATTGTGGTGGCTATAAAAAACTAAATGTTAAAAATTATAGGGTCTGGTATTTGTTCTAATTGAAAAACTCTAATGAAAAAAAAAAAAAAAAAAAATTAAAAACAAGCTTATTTTTAATACTAATTTCTGCAGAAGAAGTCATAAATAACCTTCAGGGTAGTTGGCTGTTAAAAAATTAAGGAAAGGTTAAATTAACGAAAAACAAAGAACTTTTAGCATTGAACACACGGCAAGTTTTTAACAGGAATTGCGAGTACACCTGTTCCCCGATTTACACGGTACTTGTTTTATACGTTTTCGCTTTTACACGGTTTTCCAAATAAGTTTTTTTTTTTTTGTTTTTATCGCACTCTACTAAATGGCACTGTGTTTGAACACGTGCGCTGTGTACACATCTCACGGGGAATCCCGAGCTTATGCTGACATGCTGCACATGCACACTGTATCTGTATTTCTTCGCATAAAATTAAAATTTTATCTACGGAAAATTGTATTTGAGTGAAAGTTTCATAGTTTTAGAAAGATTTAATTTTCCATATTCGTAAATTACAAGTGAGTGCATAATTTAGATTATTATAAATTAACATAAATTAAAAGAAAATTATAGGCTTATAATATCGAAAGAAGTTAAAAGAAAAGTTATTTCTTTAGAAACTAAAATCGAAATTTTGGATCGCTTACGAAAGGGAGATAGAGTAGTAGATGTTGCAAAATATTGAAAATTGTTTTTTTTTTGACTTGAAAATTTTTAATTTTCGATTTACACGTTTTTCTCAGAAACGTATCTACCGTGTAAATGGGGGTATAGGTGTATTTGTTTTGAAAAATGCTTTTGTGAAAACTTAAAAGAAACATTTAAACCTTTATGAATGGGCTTTTTCGCAAGAGTTTTTTCCATCATTTGTGTTCCGCTAAGCCAACTTTTAAGTGAACTTTTGGCGTAAAAATAGTAAACTTTCTTTTAGGGCACCTTGTATGTTTAAATACTTTTATATTACTTTTCAGCAAATTATTTTATATTTATGGCTTTTTTAAAAAAGCTTTTCCAGAATATTTTTTACTGAACGTTTTCTAAAGGCTCTTACACAAACTTTTTTACTAAGCATGGAAGCTTTTCCGAAAATATGTATATCAATGCCATAACTTAGGAATTCAAGAAATAGATAAACTGTTTTAAACAGCTTTCTTTTTTAAATTTATATGTATATATGTATTTAATAATTGTAATTAATAATTTTACTAAATTTTGTAAATTTACCTTTTTTAGTTTAAAGTTTTTTAAACTAAATATAACATTTAAGCTTTTCAGGTTGCCAATTTAAATATTCATAAGATAAATTTCCTACAAGTATTAAGCAAAAAGTAAAGATATTTTGTATAAAGTTTAATAAAAGCTTTTAATGATAAGTCTGCGTATATTTGTTTAATTTACTATAAATGATCAAGTATTAAGCAAAAATGAAAGATATTTTGTATAAAGTTTAATAAAAGCTTTTAATGATAAGTCTGCGTATATTTGTTTAATTTACTATAATTGATCAAGTTTTTTATATTGGTATTAAAAAAAATTACAAAAGTGTTTATTAGAGCTTTAAGTTTTCCTTAGAGCTTTTCTTTAGTTATATATTTCTATGGAAATTTTATGTCAACTTTTAGCACAGAAGTAATTTTTTATTAGCTTTCGAATAATAAGATTCTTTCTTTTTTAGTCTTACAAGTTATTAAAAAAAAAGCTCCTACTCAATACAAAAAAAATATATATGTATATGTATGAAAGAACAGTTTTTACATTTCATATGTAAAATCAGATATTAAATTTCGTTATTGCTAACTCTGGAATTAAGATGTTTCTTCTTTTTGTTGTTTAATAAGAAGTTTTGTATTTCCTCTATTATCATTCACTCCACGAACTTCCAAGAACTTGAACCTTCTTTTTGCAAAGAAAAAAGTTCATCTTCATTTTGTAAGAAATGTTCCTCTTTTTAACATTTCTTTGCTGTTGTTACTTTTGTTGTCGTTATCGATCTTTTAACAATCAATTTCATGACAAAAACATAAAAATGTGATATTTTTTCTATTCAATAACAAGGTTCCTAACCCCTATAAAAGTAACAAACCAACAGCAACAGCAACAGCAACAGCAGTAGCAACAAAACGCCGCATGGTATAGTTACAACAAGAGAATTACAGCGTAAAGTAGCAGCAACAAAGGCAAGAAAGAAAATAAAAAAACCAAAAACAAAAACAAACGAAAACAAAAATATAGAAGAAAAACTCAGGCAGCTTTATAAACAAGTCACAATGTCAATGGCTTTAAAGCTCATAAAAATGGTAATGGACACATTTAATGGCATCACGACAATGACATAACTAAGCAAGCAAACACATGCACATTTATAAAATCATAGTAACATGTATTGTTGCATGCCTCATATGCTGCTAACATTTATGCGATTTAGTGACAACAATAGCAACAACAATGAGCAGCAGAATATAAATGTTTAAAAACAGCATCCAACCAGCAACAACAACAACCACAGCATTATCATCATTGTTTATTACAAATGAAAATATTGCTTACGACAATAAAAACAGCAACAACAAACGCTTGCAACAAATGCATAATAAATTAATACAATGTTAGAAAAAAAAGGGGTCGCATACTTTCGTTGGGAAGATAAAAAACTTGCAAGAGAAGTCATTGGCAGCAATTAAAAACCAGCAACAAGATAAAAGCCTTCATTGCAATACCTTAATTTCTATTTAAATGAAGTAAAAATTTATCAGAAGCCCAGTACGAGTATATTAAAAAAGGACAACTTTAACAAAAAGCTTAAAAAACTTTATTACAATCGTCATAAAAAACGTCGTATCATACATCGATAATACGAAAATGTATTCCCAAAAGCTGTGAGAACAAATTCTACTGAAACTATGAAAAAGCCATGAAATGATAAACACGTACAAAGAACTTTATTAAGTCAGTAGTAAAAATAATTTAAAAGATTTTTTATTTTTTTACAAATGCTAAAAGCTTTAAAGGAAAAGCTTTAAAGGAAAAGCTTTTAAAGATATTTAAATTTTTATTAAAAATTTTCGTTCTCCTATGAAAAGGTAAAACAAAATTTAAAAGAAAAAAAAATTTAAAAAAAAAACATTACACTACATTTCACACGAACAAAAAAAAAGCTTTTGAGAGAATTTGTAAAGTCTTAAAAACAACAGACATCAAAAACTCCTTAAGGCAACTTTAACAAGCAGCCACAACTAAAAATAAGACAAAGACTATTTTTCATTTTATTATAATTTAAAATGAAAATTAAAAAAAAGCTCTACTTGAAAGCTTAGAAAAGCCATCACTTTCAAGCGTAATGAAAAATGAAATGATTAATTGAATCTAGAAAAAAGTACAACATATACTATACTTCTATGCTTCAAGAAGAAATTAAGAATTAAAGCACTACAAAAAGCTTCTACTTGGAATATTGTAAAAAGCTTTGCAAAAAAGAAAAACAGAAACTTTATTTGTGCTTTGTGCTACAAACTTTGGAAAAAAAGTTGCATTTTAATGTGTGTACGTTTTTGAAAAAAGGCTTAAAAAAATAATAATTTTTATTTTTTTCTTAAACAACTCAACTTGAAAAGCTTTCGGCTTGTCCGCAGGAAAACACCTAGAGTCTAGGCAAGAATCGAACCCGCGCCCTTCATTTTAGTTGGCTGTGTATTATACATTTGCCTGTGAAGGCACCCAAACTAATTGTCGCAAAGAGCTTTTTAAAAGCTTTTTTATAATACATAATAGTACTATAAAAAATCCCTTATAAATTCTTAGATGCTCAAAGTCGGTTCTAATAACCAAATGAATCAATAAACTCAAAAAGAAAAAATATGACCACTAATGTGTAGAGGCAAACGATTAAAATTTAACTTGACTTATTTTCAATAAGCTTGATCTCCAAACGATTTTTTTTTAATTATTATTAAATTTTAAATGCCTTCGCAATAGTCCACATCATTCAATCGCAGCTTCAATACTTATCTTTCTAATCGCTGTTGACATTTGCTTAAAGAGCAATCATTATGCTTGATTAAATAAGTTTGTCTGAAAAACGACAAAAAGCCCAACTAAAGACTCACATCAGGCTAAGCAAACTGCCCATGAGTACAAAAAAAAAAAAAAAAATGTATAGTCAAATTAACGATTATTTGCAGAATATTAAATATCAACTAGATTTCAAAGACCAAAAACCAAATCCCACAAAGCACACATTAAAAACTTTTAATTCAACTGGTGGGGGGAAAAAGTTAACTTTGAAAATAAAAGTCCTTTATGAAAACATATTGTAAGAATAATGTCATTTTAAATTATATTTGCACGCATCAAATTTCACTGGAAAGCTTGTTGAAAAGGCGAAAAATCATTAAAACAGTTGGTGGTTTCATACACTTCGTGCTGAACTCGCTCCAACCAACTGCCACTTATGTGTGCCGTAACAACTCAAGCTTGAGCTTTTTTATTTTTTAATAAATTTAACACACACGAAATGAATATTTATTTCTGTTTAATTGCCTTTGAAGCATACTCGGGCTGTAAATGGCTTTGCCCAACAACAAAAAAGATTGTACGCTTGCTGCACCCTCCCTCAACCAGATAGACAAATTCATACATACATGGGCGATTTATAGTTAAGAGGGTTAAAAAGTCGTTAAAAGTTTAATTTTTTCTGTTGCTAATAAAAAGTAACACACAGTCCTTTTTATATCTTTATGATATGTTTCCAAAATGGAATAAATTACTCAGGTAATGGTGGTGTGCTCTGTACTTTATTTTCAAGCGCTTAAAAGCTCACACTTTGTAAAACTACTATTATTATTACAATTTTTTTTTTTTTTTTTTTTTTTTTTTTTCACTAAAATTAGGAATATTTAAGAACTATTTTGCTCTTAAAGTGGTTCTAATCTTAAACGGTTAGCTTTTTAAGGTTTGCGCAAGTTTGATGAAAATCTTGTTCAAATGGATATTAAAGCTTTGGAAAGTTCCCCAAAGACATTTATAAGTTCTCCCACAACAAGGTTTTGATATTTTTAAAAAGCTCTTTCACACCATGTAACATTTCTTTTAACATTTTAACTTATGAAACTTATTTCATAATTTTTTCTTAATGCTTTTTAAGGTTTTTTTTTTTAGCCTAAGAAACTTTAATAGTTTTTATGCAAAAAAAAATGTTAAGGCTCATATTAAAGCATTTTAAAGAATTTTTAGAAATAGAGCTTTCTTAAATCTTCTTATTAAGTTTTATAATAAAAAAAGGAATTTTTTTATTATATAAAGCTTACAAAGCTTTTTTTAACAGTATTGAAAAGCTTACCATTATTCCATTACAATGGAGATATCATTATTTATAAAATTATACAAGTATTTATACTTTTTCTCTTTTATTTATTGTTTATTATTTACCAAAATAATATAACAATTTAAAGCTTTACGAAAGCTTTATTACTAAAAATTCTTTAATATGCTTTAATATGAGTACTGAAAACGTGTTATCAAAAGTATTTACTAAAATAATTTATTTTCAGATTATAATTACGATTTTAAAAATTTTTAAAATAAAAATTATATAAAAAAGCTTTTTAGACAATTCTTGTTTAATTAAATAAGAAATAAACGTTTTAAAGACACGTGTAAAAATGTATACTTTACAAAATAATTAATATCCGTTTTGAGATTTATTCTGAGTGCAACTTGGTGTTTAAGGAAGACAATGAGAAGTGCTGAGAAATGTCATGCTTGAGGTATTTATTAAAATTCTTCAAAAGCTTTTCCCAAGCCCGATTGACTGTTAAAGAAATAATGAACACTTTGTGTTTGTCTTTTTTTTTTTTTTTTGGAAATGTGCAACCAGAAATGAAAAGAAAATGCAAATAGTTGCAAACGCATTTGAAATGCGGAAAAATATCTGCAACGCCAATGAAACATGCAACATTTCTTAACTGCAACTGAGGCAACAAACAAATATAGAAAACAACAGTTAACCACTTGATACTTTGGACAGCAGACCAACAGAAAGAGAAATAAAAAGTTTTGTTGCAGCCAACGAGTGAGTGAGTGTGTTGCAAATATCTGAATAACTGAAACATGCAATTGATGTTTCATTTTTATGTTTTGTTTGTGTGTGTTGTCTGCTTGTTTAGTTGTTTGTAGCGGCATTACGACACACATTATGGCGCCAGTAATTACACAAATACCGCCACGTTACAAAATTCTTTTCAAAACTCTAGCCGTTTTTTATTTTCGAATATTGATGAACAGTTTGTCCCTGTCTACACTTGGAATTTTGTTGCAGCAATTCTTGGTTGTTTCAGAGCTTGGAGAGCGGTACAGACTTTCTCTGTACTCTGCAATTATGTTTTGCTGTGCAATTCTCACTAAGAACAAGAGCAATACTAATGTGGACACTATTGCAATTTCAAAGCAGAATTTCAAAAAATTGCAGGTGTGGACGGGGACTTTGTAGTCTTCTACACCGAACTTCAATCTCTTCTGCGGATGTTAGAAACAAAGATGCATCTAGCTGTATATGAAACAAGACACAACAACAACAACAACAAAAACAACCACACCAACAACAAAGTCTTAAGATTCTACACGCTTTTAAGGAAACTGGCGCAGAATAGCAATGGAAATGATGCCTCCGCACAAACTCATATTGGAAGGAAACGAACAGTCACATTTACAATCCTCATAAATGCATGTGTATGAAGATATTTTGCAATTGTAACAATTTCCAACTGGCTGGCTGCAGGTTAATGTAGCTTTTTCTTTTATACCCGTTTATACTATAGAACTTGAGGCAATTGTAGTTCACATTGCAGCCTTAAAGAAAATCACGTTAAATTATTTTAAATGTGACAATATGGCGTCATTATTATTTTATTATCGAGAGACTTGGAAGCAACTGAAACATCAACTAGAATTTTAATGAACAAAAATGATTTAGAATCACACATTGTGTTAATTAGCTGAACAGAATTGAAAAGCTTGATAAAAAGCTTAAAGGTGCAGTCGATAAGTTAAAGGAACCTTCATTAAGAACTAATCAATAGCTTTATTTTTCCAAATTTTTTAAAAATTATTTTCAATTCACTCAGCCTTCTAGTTGTCGAATTTATGACAAATTATTTGAAAGCTTTTTTTTTTTTTTTTGTTATGAAAAGAAAACATTTTATAAATTTCTGCACGTACACTTCAAAGTGATTCGAAAGTTTTTTAAAATAACATCATTCATTTTTAAAACAACTTTATACAAAAGCTGTTTTTAATTAATAAAATACACTTTCATATAATTTGCATAAGCTTTTGCAATTCGCCAAGATGAAAAATAAAATTTAATTATTTAAATTAATAATGTGTGCATTATGAAAGCTTTTAAATTTCTCTACGCCTGTTTTGTACGAAATCGAAAATAAAATTAAAAATAAAATTTAATTATTTAAATTAATAATGTGTGCATTATGAAAGCTTTTAAATTTCTCTACGCCTGTTTTGTATGAATTCTCATTTTGAAGTAATTAAATTCTCGTGTAATATAGTAGGCCTAATCAGGATTTTCTTCGAAGCTTTAGTGAGTTAAAGAAAGCTTGCAAAAAAGTCTTAAACGTTTTAAGTTATAGTTTTTGGAAATTGAAAAGTTTAAGTCGTTTAACAAAATTTTATAAAAATTCTTCTTCTATTGATTTTCTATAAAAAAAGTTACTAGCTGACTTACTCTGTACAAAGACAGCACACGCATGAGTTTTAAGCAATTTACAAAAAAAAAGAAAAAAAAGCTTTCGCAAACTTGCTCGAATCTAATGAGATCCTGCTTTGGAACGTATTCTTATAACAATAGTTAATCTTATGACGAAAAATCATAAAATTAAAATCAAAACCTGTAGACAAAAATTTACAAGTTCCAGCCAGTTGTTGTTATTTTATTTATCGCAATGACATGAGCAATAAAGTAGCAAAAGCTGCCAAAAGAAAAGAAAAACTGAATGTGTACGACAAACCGCACTGGCACCAGAATCGCTGCCACCAACGCCACAACTCTTTTATGAGGCCAAATAATAGAATGGCCCGTATAGGAGAGCTGCCAAAAGCACCTTCTAAGCGCAAACAGATAGAATAGGAATGCAATGCACAAAAAAGAAGGTGGTTGCAGCATTTGTTGCATTTTGAGTTGCTATTCGTTCTTTTTCCGATTGGAGATGCTTTCGTTTTGATATTGATGACATCGCTACGGTAGGAGACATTTAACAAGCGATCAACGTGAATGGCGACATGTTTTTTTGCAATGTTGCTGTTTCATTTAGAATGTTGCATGTTGCAAATACTAAATAAAACACATACTCGTGCACACAAGCCTTTACAACTCTTGCTGGCTACAAAAACCAATACAATTATAAACTTTTTGACATTTTCCACATTTTATCGAGGATTTAACTGGGAAAAAGACAATGTGATATTGCCTGCTACCATCTTGAAATGTTGCTGTTATTGTTGTTGTCGGTCGTTGCGAATTACTTGAGGTTCGCTTTGCTGCTGATGCTGATGGTTAAACATTCTTTTTTTCTACTTCGTTTTTGTTACTTTTTTTTTGTCTCTGTAGGTTGTCAATCGATTTTTATTTATTTTTTTTTTCTCTTTATTCTATAAATTTGTATGTGTATGTGTGTGTGCGTGTGTGTGTGTGCTTTTTTTTATTTGAACTTGTATTTTCTATTTCTCTGTGGAAAAGTAAAGGTTTCCAAAAAAGATCTTAACAAGTTCAATACCATGCTGGCGACAATTGTATGCCGGCAATTGCCACCAGCAACCCAACAACTACTGTGATCAGTAAAACATTATTCAATTTAATTGCTGATGTTAAAAAAAGAAACATTGGCAAAGGAAACATGCAAAGAAAATGGTTATAGTGCGTTTAGAGGCGGTAATAAAAGCTTTTAAAAAGCTAAACTTGAACACTTTGACTAACATTAAGAAAAATAATGTTTGATCTCGAATATGATGTGTTAACCTGAAAAAGCTTTCTCTTCCAAAAGCCCAACGTTGTGTTGAATTTTAAACACTGCCTTGCCTAAGAGCTTTAAGAGTTCTCTTTGCTTTTTTACAAAATTCTACAGACATAAAATCTTTAACACAAATTTGCAAATATTGAAATAATATTAATTCAAGTGGCAACAAATGAAAGATGAAAGCTTTTAAAGCAGATAAATATGGAAAGGTTAATAAAACACTTAACGAATTATGTACCATTTTTATATGTTACATTTTATATGCAAAAAGAAACCGCAAAGATATACGCATTTTGGAACCTTTCCATCACTTTCTTGTTCCACTGTTCAAAAGCTTCAAAAACATTTGCTATTTTTTTTTCTTCCATAAAGTATTGTTTTGAAAGTATTATGTTCCGAGCAAATAATGTTAAAATAGAAATAATTTGAAAATTATAAAAATTATTTGAAATATAACGAAAAAATTTATTTTTAATAATTAAAGAATCTTAAGTAAAAGCTTTTCTTCATGTAACCTTAGAAGTCTTACTCAATTATTTAAAATAATGAAATAATTAAAAAATGAGTGATGAAAAATAATTTAATAATTTTTTTGAACCAAATTCTTACATGTTAAGAAAAGCTTCTTAAGAACTTAAAGCTTTTTAAGACTTTGATGTAGAAATAGCAAGATCTTATAAATTTCCTTTAAAAAAATTTTTAATAACAAAAACTAAAATCTCGTAAAAGTTTTTTAAATATTATATATATTTAAATGTATTTATTTATATTTTAAACAAATAAGCGTCAAAATAAGCTTTTTTTTAATAAAAATACAATATAGCACTCAAATTATGTTGATATTTACCAAACTTGTTTTTTAAATAAATACAGTTTTTGCAACGTCTTAGAATTTCTGGATGTATTTAAAAATTTTTTCTTATTAATTCCCATTTTTTTTTTCATCAATATTTAGCACACTAAAAATTTTGCAAAGTAAACTTTTGGCAAAATCAAAATGAAGACAAAGCTAATTACGAGTACATACTAAAACAAGCAGAATACACGGAATAAACTTTAAATGTTTTTCGGGAATGAAGTTAAAAAATTCTATTTCAGATCGATTTCAAAGCTGGGAGTGAAAGCTTATCGCGAGAAAAAAGATGTTCGAAAAAACTATCAAAATTAATTTAGTTTTCAAAATATTTATTGGAACAAGTTTGCAAAAGCTTTTTTAGTAGTACGAGAAATTTTGAAAAACTCTTATTAAAAACTCACGTTCGATTTCAAAGCTTAGAAAGATCAAAGTAAAAGCTTATCGCAAGAAATAAGATGTTCGAAAAAACTATCAAAATTAATTTAGTTTTCAAAATATTTATTGGAACAAGTTTGCAAAAGCTTTTTTTATATTAGTACGAGGAATTTTGAAAAACTCTTACTAAAACTCAAGCACGATTTCAAAGCTTAGAATAATTGGAGCGGAAGTGTATGGCAAGAAGAATGAGGTTCGAAAAAACTATCAAAATTTTATTATTTTTAAAAATATTTATTGGAGCAAATTTGCAAAAGCTTTTTTTATATTAGTACGAGGAATTTTGAAAAACTCTTACTAAAACTCAAGCTCGATTTCAAAGCTTAGAATAATTGGAGCAGAAATTTATGGCAAGAAGAAGGAGGTTCGAAAAAACTATCAAAATTTTATTATTTTTCAAAATATTTATTGGAAGAAGTTTGCAAAAGCTTTTTTTATATTAGTACGAGGAATTTTGAAAAATTCTTACTACAACTCCAGCTCGATTTCAAAGCTTAGAATAATTGGAGCGGAAGTGTATGGTAAGAAGAATGAGGTTCGAAAAAACTATCAAAATTTTATTATTTTTAAAAATATTTATTGGAGCAAATTTGCAAAAGCTTTTTTTATATTAGTACGAGGAATTTTGAAAAACTCTTACTAAAACTCAAGCACGATTTCAAAGCTTAGAATAATTAGAGCAAAAGTTTATGCTAAGAAAAGGGAGGTTCGAAAAAATTATCAAAATTTATTTATTTTTAAAAATATTTACTGGAACAAGTCCGCAAAGCTTTTTTGTGGCTTTTGTGTCACGCTCTCGGCGGTAAAGCTTCCATTGCACTGCTTCTGCCCATGGCAGTTTAGGAAAATGTTGCATTTCAAATTAATATTAAAACAACAGCGATAACAGCATTAAAAACCAAAATGAAGAAGAATGTTAGAAAAAATCAGAATTGAATTGCCAGGCATGTTTCTGCTGTGTTGTTTGTTTGATAGTCGGTTAAAATAGTTTGTTTTTGTCAATAGCGTTGTAGTTATTACTATTACTGTTGTTGTTGTTGCCTTTGAATAATTTTGCTCAACACACACAGCATGTGGCATGAAAACAGCCACCACATTCTAAAATCAGCAGCAGAAACAGCAGTCAAAGGAAAATAAATGAAAAACTTCCAAGAAGTTAAACACATTTCTGAGCAGCACGTTCGCAATGTCATTATCATTATCATCATCAACATTAACAGCAGCTCGAGCAACTAAAACAACAACGACGACAACCACCAGAAGACCAACAATTGCCAGCAACATCAGCAACATTGACAAGACAACGGCCAGTAATAGTCAGTAAAAACGAACGACGAACAGTATCTTCAGTACAATTATTTTCTTCTTGTTTTCATTCTGTGGCCGCATTTTTTACAAAATTTTTTGACAATCAGGGTCGTTTTACCATTGGCTCTCCTCCCTTCCTCAGTTCCCTATGATCGGGAGCGGATACAGCAGCACAAGTAGCATCGCTGATTGTTACAATAGATGTCAACAGTCAAGAGCAGCTGTTTCGGCTGGCAGTTGTTTTAAGCCAGTCTGATTTTCAACTCATTCCATTTTTAATTCCGCAATCAGCATCAGTCCAAGTAGATGCGATTGTAGAAAAAATTAAGCATGTTTTACCACTGTAGCGCTTCTGTGTGACAGTTTTATTTCTTTTCTTTTTTTTTGGAAAAAGTTGGAGGTGGCCATTTTGTTTGTTGGTTTCTTAGCATGCAAAATAAGAACAAGAAGCTTTTTTCTATGCATGCGAAGTGAGAAAATTTGCATAAAATTTTGCTATTTAATAGAAAACTTTAATTAAATAAAAGCTCTAGAGAGATTAAAATCTGTAGTTTGTTGAAAATACTGTTTTTAAGAAGTTCACACGAACAAAGCAAAATTGAGAAGTTCTAAAGCTTTAGAAAACAACTGATAACCACGTAAAACCAGAATAAACCATACAATCAGCAATTACTTTCACAAAAAGCTTAAAAGTTTTTCAGATTTTGTTACACTTTTGTTTAACATTTTCTTTGATGATTTTTAAAACAGCTTAAGATTTTCCAAGAAGCGACCAAATTATAGAGCACAAATAAAAACTTATATGCCAGAGATGTTAGTTGATAAATATGAAATATACTTTACGATTATTTAGAAAAGATTTTTAAAGCTTCTTTAAGGAAGTTGCTTTAATTTTCCAATTTTACAAATTAAATTGAAAAGCTTTTAAATTTAAAATACATAAAAAAGAACAATAATTCAGCCTGATTTATATCCGTTTTTTAAATACAATTTAAGTTATGCTTAATTTTTCAAAAGCTTTTTTTTAAATAATTGTTTCAGGCACTTTTTAAAATCCATACAAAAAGAGTTTCTAAAGAGTTCTTACAAACATTTTATTATTAAATAGTAAATTCGAAAATAAATAGTAAATTCAAAAAGCTTTCTAAAAGCTTTTGAACATATTCAGTAAATTTGAAAATAAATAGTAAATTCAAAAAGCTTTCTAAAAGCTTTTGGACATATTCACCTGTTATATACTTTTGCATAGTTTTATTAAATAACTTTTTTTAAAATTAAATATATGAGTTAAATAGCTTTTTTAGTTACTGGTTTCAAAAAGGCATAAAAACAATAAGTATTTATGGAAAATAATTTTTTTACCTACAAGTTCTTGTTTTATTAATTAAAATTAATTAATTTTAAAGAAAATAATTTTGTATTTTTTGGTTTTTAATTTTTTTTTTTTTTACTTTCACTCAAATGGCAGAAATATAGTACAACCTTACGAAAGATATAACAAAAAAGGGCCTTGCAAAACAAAAACGTTTTAAAGCTTTCAAGGGAAAGCTATTAAACATTCTAAAGCTTTCGGAATTATTTAAAAAGTAAAGAAATTTTTTTCAATTGTTGAAAAGATAAGATTGGCAAAAAATGGGAAGCAGTTCCCAAAGCTTTTTTTTTTTGTAAGTATTACTAAAAGAGGAAACTTAAATAAATTTTAGGTTTAAGGTTTAGACATTTCGAAGCTTTTATTTAATACGAGCGTGTATTTAAGTTTAAATGATTTTCAGAAGAATTTTTTTTCGATTTACTCCAGAAATAAAAATGTCGCATAGCGTTTTTAATTTTTTTTTACTCCGGAAAATAAAATGTCGCATAGCGATTTTAAGCAGCTCTAATATCTTTGCTTCTCTTTCTACTTAATTCTATGCCAATTTGATATTATAACGTTATTTGTCGTAGGGCTGTCCACATCTACATTGCTTGAAATATGTGTTTTTGTAAAGCTTTTTGGTGCACGATAAAAATGAAGCCAATTATCAGCTATAGGATGATTAATATGTACAAAACTTATAAAGTTTTTTATGTTCTTTTCCGACAAAATTTTAGTATTTCGAAATGTAATCTCTTGTCTCGTTGCCAGCCTGTCAATGAGTTCTGACATTTTGACTAATTAAACTGTTATAAATCTTTTAGGATGTTTTTTCTTTTTTTCTATATAATTCTTTAGAGGCAACAACTATCAGTGTAGGGCATACAAAAGCATTACGGGCATGCAAGTGTAAATAGAAGAAAAAGCTCTTTTTTTTAACAAGTTGCCTCGTTGCTGGCTGAATCGTGGCTAAAAGCTGTAGTTGGCATATGTTTAATGGTATTTATGTCTATTTTAAAGTTTTCGTTGCCTTGTCTTTTCTACATTTATTTCAGATTTTTGCTTTTGTTTTATAGTTTTCGGTTTAAATATTTCTATATCCCTAAAGGTAAACTCTTTACTGTAAAGATTAGTAGAAGGAAAATAATGTTTAGTTTAGGATTTGGTTTCGTTTTTCTTTTTTTTTTTTATTCGCAACTTCTAAGTAACATACGCCAATATGCGGCTTATACGAGAATGATGAAATTAAGCAGCGGAGAGCGGCGAAGAGAAGTTAAGATTGACAAAAACCAATTAACTTTTAACTTTTTGCATTTATTTATCGCCACGAAAGTGTTTTCTGCCAGCCTTGCCACAGTGGCCCAGGAGAAGAAATTCTATACAAAAGAAAATCTTTTCTTCTTTTCTGTTATAATTCTCGGTTTTCAACATGAAGGCGAGACACTGTGCTTGCAATTACTGAAAATTAAAACGTACTTGGTTTCAAATAAAAAAAAAAAAAGTGTGAAGGGAGGGGGGGAAAAAAATCCAAAAATAGTCTGCCTGCTACACACAAAAATGCGCATAATAAAAAGGCCTTAAACTATTTCAGGACTTATTTGAAGCGTAACTCTTTGACTTGAACCCAACTCTGTACCTAAAAAACGAAAGCCATGCCGGCAAAACACATCAAAAAAAAAAAAAAAAAAAAAAAAAAAAAAAAAATACTTCTTAAACTTCTAGATAACGTTGTAACTTTAATCTCGTCTCGTCTAAAGTAACTGTCAAATTGTTAACATCTCTTTGCCAGCAACGCAGCGCAACGCAACGCAAAAACATATTATTCCTTTTGTGTCTGAGTCTGTCTTAAGCTTGGTCATAAAAATGTGAGTAAGTGCTCGTGCTGGTGTGCGTTAATCTAGTTATCTATGCACATAACTCACATAAGGAGCAACAACCACAGGACACAGAATAAAAACTAAATTCTTTTAGACTTACATGACAGTTTGAAAGAGATTTAATACTTTTAATGCACGAACTATAAAACAACTTAAATAAAATCAAAAGCTTGCCAAAGCGCTTTATTTTAAGATTGTTGTAGTTTTTTGTTTTTCTTTTTTTTTTTTTTGCTCTTGTAACCACATATATGCATTATTTTAAACGCTAATTAAACTTGGGTAAAAGTAAAGTAATGACAGTAAAGACGACATCTACCCATTTTCCATTAGTTTGCCATAAAGCTTAATCTAATCTTCTTAGTTTTAAAGCGCAAGTATTAGAGAATTATTCGTAGGGAAAGAGACGGGCAAAATATGTTCCATGACACACAAAAATAATTCATAATTGTTTTGCACCAAAGCGAAAGCTCTCAATAACATAGAACTTCCCAAAAGCTTTTTTGTATGCTAAAAAAATTGAATTTTTTTTATAAACTCAACTTGCAAAGCTTTTAGCTGATACGCAGCAGAACACGCAGGATGTGGCCAGGAATTGAACACAGGATCTCCGTTTTAGTAGGCTGTGCATTGTTCATTACCCCGAAATTAAAACATTAAATTATAAAAATAATAATATTATTTATCTAAAAATTAAAGAAATAATTCTAACTTTTGAAAAAGCTTTCCTAAATTAAAATGCAAATTGAAAAACAATTCAAAATATGTATAATAAAAAGTTTCTTTGCTGCTGAGAAATTAATTGAAACAACTTTTTTGAATTAAGCTTTGAATTTATATCCCTTAGAACAGTTTTAGCTTTTATGAAAAGCTGCGCAAAATGTCTTCAATTTCTAAAATATAATATATATACATATTTTTTAGAACGCATTTCACATTCCTAAGGAAAAAGGCTGTACGGAAATTTTTATTAACTTTACCACAAAGCTTTAATTTTAATAAGTAACATAAACCCTTAAGTACAATACTAAACTTTTCAGAAAGCTATAGTTAGACTCGTTTTTGCAAAACCATTGATAAAATGTTTAATACTTTCCTTCAAAAAGCTTATTTTTACATATGTAAAACTTTGGAAAAAAAAACTTTAAAGTTATTAAAAATAACATTAAATAATTCTTTATCTAAAAATTTATTAAGCTGTTATAAATTGCTTTAGTTTTTGAAGAAATTTTTTTTTTGTTTGCTTTCAAAAAAGTTTCCCTTTTTTAAGCTTTAAAAGAATGTACTGTTAAATAATTTTTAACTGGAATTAATATAAATGTGTTAAAGGTTTGTTTGAAGAATTATTAAGGCTGCAAGTTTTTGCAAAAGAAATGCATAACCATGAAACTGTGATTAAAAGCTTTGAAGTAGATAATTAAATTACTAAAAAAATATTTTAAAATTGCACTCCTTTAAAAGCTTTCAAAATATGTAGCTTTAAATAACAGAAACAAATATATGTGAAATAATAATTACTCGTATAATAGCAAAAGCTTTTATTTGACTTAAAGTAGAGTTAGCCAGATCCATTGGGAATTTCAACGCATAAAATAAAATGAAGCTTTTTTTTTTTTTTTAATATATTTGTTAATAATATAACAGCAATAGAAGATAATATAATAGTAGAAAATCTTTTATAGACATAGATAAAGTTTTAATACAGGTTATTGCCATTTAGTCTAGGCCTGAAAAAGCTTTTTAAGAATCAAGTAGTTTCCAATTGCATAAATATTTTGCCCATTTTTCATAACAACTTGGATGTTTTCATACATTATTGATTTGTGTCATTTAAAATGATTGAAGTTTATGCAAAAGCTTTGAAATTATTCAAAGCTACTATAAAGCTTTTATGTATATAGATTTTTAATAAAATATAAGAGAGCTAAAAAAAAGTTAAAAGAAATTGTACTCAAATTAAGCTATAATGTGGAAAACTAATAAAAGCTTTTTCATTAGAGAATTTGTTGACAAACTTTTTAAATATTCTTATTAACATATATTCTTTTTAACATCTTCATAAAATATTCAAGTACAAACACCTTCTTCTTATAGACTTCATTAGAACCCTTCTAATGGATGTATTATGAGTTCCTTTGTTTGTCCGATTGTTATTTTGACGGCCGTGTTCTTTTTTTATTTGCGGTAATAAAACTTACGCAGTCAAGTTTTATGACACAAACTTAAATACACAAATACATATTTTGTTGTTGTATTTAGTTTTTTCCCTTTTTTTCATTTACATGAACATCAATTTAACAACAAACATTTAAAAAAAAAAAAAAAACTTTTAACCAGTGAAATGGATAGTTAAGAAGACGGACGGCATGCTAAACGGATGAATGAACGATGGCTTGTTTGGTCAGTGTATTGAGTGGATTCATTTTATTGCTGATACTGTACAGTGTGCTTTGTTTTATTTCTTGAATCGTCTCACTGTTTTTTTTAATGCTAAATTTTCCAATGTTACGCACCATCTACAATTTTAGTATGGTCGCATAGAAGGCGATTGTGTTGGAATTTACATCTCTTTGTAACACTTTTATACGGATGGATGGTTGACTATTGATTTAGTGTTTAGTGCGATGCTTGATGTATTATTCTTAGTTCTTGCTGTATTATTTGTTTAACCACGTATTAACACCTGAGACTTGGGTTTCTTCCAACAAGAGGTTTGAAAACGCATAGATTATTCTTTGGAAGTCCAATATCAAACAGTTTTGATGTAAAGCTTTGAAAGAGCTTTTTTTTTTTTTAAAAAAAAAACCCCCTTTAGAAATACTTTACTTTCGACATTAAAGCAAAAAATCTTATACATATATATAAAAGCTTAATAAGGCTTTGGCAAATATCCTGCCATAATCAGTCATTTTATGTAAAAGTTTTAAAATCAAACTTTTAAAAAAGTTCAAACATTTTAAATACAAGGAAATCATACGAAAAAAGCGAAAAGTAAACATAAGAAGTTATTTTAGTTTAAATTGTTAAAATTGTTCATAATAACACAAAAAAGCTTTAGACCGTTTTTAAGATCATAGTAATTTGAATTATTTCAAATTTAAAGTGTAAGCAGTCAAGGTGAAAAAAGGAAATTAAACATTTTTTTTTGGAGAGCTTTTAGGAAATTCTTCTAAAGCTATGCAAAAGCAATAGTATCCATACAAAATAAAGAGCTTGGACACATCTTTTACACAAACTCGGTATGGTTTAAAATCCTATAACTACCTTTAAAAAAATTTAAATTTTTTAAAAATTCATATTTTTGACAAAAAAAAAAATGATAAAATTAATAAATTAAGAAAGAAAAAAATCATGTTTGCTCAAAATAAACACAAGTTTTCTTCAATTAGTAGAGAATAATTAGAAAAAAAAATGAAAATTGCTTGGCCAAATATAATTTTAGCCTTAGAACAGAAGAAAGCTTTTAATAAGATATTTATAAAATCAGTTGAAAATAAAAAAAAAAAATATTTAATAAAAAAAGATATTTTTAGCGAGTTTCATTATGGTCAAGTATGAAATATCTGAAGGGAATTAAAAATAAATCTCTAACCACACCCAATTTGGGGAGCTTTTGCGGAAGCTTTTAATTGCCTGTTTGCATGAAGCTATTGTTTTCGATTTTCGAGTTAGTGGTGTCAGTAATTGGATTTATGTTGATGTTTAAGTTGTATAATGACGCGACGTGTCTCGTTATTTCTTTTCTTCTTACCACAAATGCACATGCGTGGAAGTGTCCACTTTAAATACTCGTACAGTGTGTGGTCTGGTCTGGCCTGACTTGGGAATGGTCAGTTAGTTCTGTTTTGCTTAAGTTCTATTTAATACTTTCAAGTCAAAAAGATTGAATTTCAGTTCTTTCAATTTACTTTTCTTCGAGTTTTATATTTCTGCTGACTTTTATTTTAATCTTTTCAAATACTCCAATATTTGTTATAGTAGTTAAGAATTTTTTGGCTGAATGACTGTCAAAAGCTACTTTTTTAATCACTTCTTGGAGATAAATATTTTTTCATTTCTATTTTTTTTTTTTTTATAACATTTGTGGGTTCTTAATCATTTCATGGTCATGAATCGTGTTCGTTGAAATGAAATTTAACTATTTCTGAAATTGCTCAAGATAAAGTGGCTATAAAATAGTGCGTGCTTGCTAATTGAAAACTGAACAGACATTTAATGGAACTATATGATCACGTTAATTGTTAAACATTAAATCCAATAGAAGGCAATATGTTGAGTAATAGATAGTTTCAAGCCAGACAAAAATTTTATTTTACAAAATAATTTTGTTACAACAGAATAGAAGCACTTTTAAATTTAAAAGCTTCTAGTCGGAATCTTTTGATCATGAATAACGTAAATATAGTTGTAAATAATAAAAAAAATATATTATGACAAGTAAATAATAACTCTTGAATGTATGTGTTGATTTATTTTTTTTTTTTGTAAAAAAGTTTATTAAAAAAAAAAAAAATTAAAAGCTTTCACACTGTTCTTAAGAAAATATAAATTACAAAAAAAAATGGTTTTTAAAAAAAAAAAAGTTTTCACTAGTGTTCTTAAAAGTTATCAAGCAAGTAAAGCATATTTCTTAACTAACACAAAAATTACAAAAAAAAAGTTTTATAAAAAATTTATAAAAGCTTTCTTTAGTGTCCTTAAAAGTTATCAAGCAAGTAAAGCTTTCCTGACTAAGGCATAAATGCAAAAAAAAACAAACAAAAAAATTGTAAAATTGCTTCTGACAGTCAATATATTCTATAAATAAAATTTATACAATTTTAAAAATTTTAAATGGTAAAACTATCGGAGAAAAATTTTAAAAAAGGAATTAGAAAATTTAGTTAAGCTTTTAAAGCTTTCCCAAAGCAAATACTTCATAAAAAATAATAAACAAAAACTCTTAAAAACTTTGTTATTTAAAAAGCTTTTAAAAAAAACTGCAGTATGTCAATGCCTTGGAAAATTTATTAGACAAAAACTTTTAGTTTTTAAAGAAAAATTTAAAACATAGAAAAAAGATGAGAAAACTTTACAAAAATTAAGTATGTTGTCAGAGCTTTTAAAACTTTTTTATTAATAGATGCTTTTATTTTTTTTCTTTCTGGGAAAATTTGAAATAAATAAGAATAATAAAATGTCTGAGTGTTACGACTTGTAATGAAGAGATTTCTAAAGTCCTTCCTATTTTCTTAAGTAGCGAATATCAAAATTGTTTTGTAAAATAAAATGAGAAAAAATATGAAGCTTGAAGACTTCAAAAATTCCCCAAATGCTTTTTAACAGGTGACAAAAGCTTTGATAATAATTTCAAATATTACAATTAAACCAAAATTAATTTTTTTTTAAATTTAACAACTTCCGAACGAAAAATCCACAACATACATATGTTTTAAGATGTAAGGAAAAGCTTTGCGAAAGCTTGGGTTTATTTTATTTTATTATTATGTTAACATTTGTAAATTAAAATATCAACAAAATTTAAGAAATATTTAAAAAAAAATATATATAAATAAACATCTTGCAAAATACTTATTATATGCAAATGTGTTCAGCTTAGCCACAAAAAAGCTCACAAAAAGCCCGTTTTAGCATAATAAAGAAACAGCAAAGAAGTTAATAACGTAACATGACCAAAAACAGAACTTTGATCAAATAAAAGAAACCAAATAAGAAATATTTCTTTGGGAGATACTTTTTTGGGTGATTTTTTTTTTTTTTTTTGTTTTTCATCTTTGTTTCTGCTTTGAAGAGGCGGCGAAAAAGCTTTGATATTGCGCTAAAGCCCTTTTTTGAGTAATGCAAAACTACAACAATAACAAATAAACATACTTATACATTTTGAAAAATGATCAAAAAACTTTAAAGCCGCTGTAACCAACCACCAGGCATTTGGACATCATCAAACAAGGCAAACAAACAGCAACAACAACAACAACAACAACAAGAACAAGTTAAATAATGTTTTACAACTACTGGACCATAAAGAGCCCTACACAAGTTTGGAGGAAGGAAAAGAAAAAACCAAAAAAAAAAATATCAACAAGAAGATGCGCTAAACATCCTTTTGTTAAATGTCGTCGTTATGAATCTGCTTCATTTCTTAGATGCTGGTCCTCTCCATCGATGATGTTTGTCTTTAAGTGTCAGACTATCTGTCTGTATGTCCACCTGTCTTAAGTATTAAATGATGTTCTATCCTTATTATTTGTTTTTATTATTGTTGTGTATTTATTCATTTTATTTTATATATAAAGGATTATTTTTATTCAATGTCTGTCCTTGGTGCCGCTCAAACTCTCTCGTAATCGTCGGCTGGATTTGTTATCGCAGTTTATTAAACATCAAGCAGTCACTTCAACTTGGCAAGAAATCAAGAAGGACTTTAAGTTGTCGTTGAATCGAAGAAAAAAGAGATTTATTTAAATGTTTGTTTCAAGTCGTTATACAATATGATGTAGAAAAGATCATAAATCAAAATTAAATTAACATTTTCAAATGAGAAAAAATACAGTCTCGAGTAAAACCAATCGCAGTTAACTAAAACTTTACAAGAGATAATATAAATAAAAAACTTTATTAAAGTTTTAGCAAAAGCTCTTCAACTATTGCTATAATAATTATTGTGAAATATTTCGTTGCAGGACAAACAAATGAATAGTTCAAATATAAAACATTTCTCTCTTTGTATTAATATCCACTGTGAACCAGTTATATATCTCCAGCTCTTAAGCTTTAAGTTTTATGCTTTACTTACTGCCAATAATGCTTGCAGCACCTGGTCCTCATTGTCAAAGCAACCAACAAGATACACAGAACTTCTGATTACATACGAACCGTGTGTCAATTACAAAGAATTTGTCTCTTCGTTATAATTACAGGCAGAAAAAATTTAAAAAAAAAGCTAGAAAACTTTAGGCGCATTAAAAACGAAAAAATAAATTATTCTTTGACAAACAATCCATTGAAGATTTTAGAGGCAAATTAAAAATAGTGGCATTCCTAAGCTAATAGAAAACTGTTACCAAAAGTTTAAAAAAGCTTTGAAAGCTTACCTGTAAAAGCAAAAATACAAAAAATTATAAAAAAAAGAAATTAATTAAATTTTCCTATTTAATTATATTAAAACCAATTCAAATCCCCTTAAAATCCCCGGCGTTTCACCTACTAATAATCATTATATTCATGCAAAAATTTTCCAAAAGCTCATGGGATTCATTCTTCTAATGTAATTAATTTTTTTTAAAGTGATTTAATTAATGCCACAAAATAATATTTATTAACACTCAGAGGTCTCCGAAAGCCATAATTTTTCTAACCAAAAACTGTTTAATGAAAAGCTTTTATAAAAGATTTTCCTAAATGTATTATTGCACAGTCTCGACAACATCACAATCCAAGAAAACTTTTAAATTTTTATATTTAACTGTTTTATTTTCTCTTTTTATTCATTCCCAAAATTTTTAAAAAATAAATTTCCAAAACTTTATAATTAAAAGTTTAAAGATTTGTATAAGCTTTATAGAAATTATACAACAACAAAGATATTTTATAAATACATTGTTTTTGGTTTTAATTTCAGTTCTAGTTAAGAAAAAGATTTTATGTGCTTGATAAGTTTTAAGAAGAGCTTTTCAATTTTGTTTTAACAAGAATAAAATCAACATAGAGATACAATGACTTAATATTTACTTGTCATATTATTTTTTAATACTTAACAATTATTTTACATAAAATATAATGTAAATAAAAAGTTGAAAATTCCATGTAATAAAAAAAGCTGCTTATTTTTGAAATTAAGCTTTTCGAACTTCTAACTATATTTCTAATTTCCTTAGGTCGAAGATTCATTAAAGATTCTACTGTAATATTCTACTAATTATATATTAAAAAATTCTGAAGGTGGAAAAAAAGCTTTTTTCCTAAAATAAAGCTTTTTTAACTTCCTCTATTATGCTTAGCTTTACTTGCTATCGGCATTGCCTTTTCAGATTTTCAATTTATTACTCCCTGTCCACACTTGCAATTTTGTTGCAGCAATTTTTGGTTGTTTTTTGGTGAGAGGGGTGAGAAACTTGAGGAGGGGTACACCTAAAAGAGGTCTCACCTAAAACAACCAAAAATTGCTGCAACAATATTGCAAGTGTGGACAGGTAGTTAGTTAGTTATCTTCTTAAAGCGCTTGACTCATGGATTAAATAATTATTTTAATCTCCTTCTCTCCCCACCTGCCAACTAATTCGTATATCCAGCAGTCATAAAAAATTTTATGCCACAAAAAAAAAATGAATAAATTTTTAGTTTAGAACAGTTCGAGTGTTTAGACCATTTAGAAATGCTGTTGACATTTTAGCGAAATTCACAAAATTTATTTAAAGAGAAAAAATAATATAAATTCTATAAATCCCACACTCCATCATGTGGGCAAGTATTCGCCAGAATACATTTAATCTGTGCTTTAAGCATATAAATTGAAAATAAAGCTTTATTCAGCCTAATGGCATAAACGTGTCCAAATTGCAAATTTCTTTTTTTTTATTATTTGCAACTCAAAATAATGGCAACAGAAAACGAACTCTGGATTTTAAAAGCGCTTCATGAATAGAATTTTTCAATTGTCATTTATTTTGTAACAAGTTTAGAACTGCAGTCGCTTAATATAATTAATTAAAAATAAAAAAAAAAGCTTTTCCCTGCTGCCTTTGCAACTGGTCTTAATATTCATTTAATTCTAAATTTGTATTAATATAAAATTGGATTTTTTTTTTTGCTTTTCTGCAATTTTATTGAATTTTCTTTTCAGCTCAATGGCTGGTGATATTGAAACATTGCATGTGGCATAAATAATGTTGCATATCATTACTGTCAGATATAGATTTTTGTGTTGTACGTGCAGCGTCGACACTGCCAATAATTTGTGGCTGTATGAGTTCCAGTACTTGATATGAAATCAGTGTATGGCTGTTATGCTGGGTTACATTGTTGGTAATGGAGTTAAGTTTGTTTAACACACAACAGAGAGATTGAGTGAGGGGGCAGAGAGGGTTTAATAAAGAGAATGGAGCTGTAATGTTTAGACCATAAATTATGGGTCAATGGTTAAGTTTTGTTGTATTTGTGTCTAAAGTATTAAATTGAAACAAAAAGAAGAAGGATGAAATTTGTGCGATGAAGATGTAGTTGTTAGATTTAATGATGACTCTGTTTTTAAAGCCCTACAATAAAAAAGCACAGCATATTGTAAACTTTACATTATTGGCCTTCGAAAAAAAAAAAAAATTTAATGTTAAAAAAAATCCTTTATAAAAACTTTTGTAAAATGAAATTGCAAGCGAATTTATTTAAAGAAATATTTTAAATTAAATAAATTGGAAATAAGCTTTTGCAATTTGAAAAAGCTTGCTAAGCTAGCTAAGTCCTTTTAAAATATTGAAGATTTATTATTATTGGTTTTTTTCCGTTAAATAATTCCAGCAATTTCCAGCAAGGTAAAAAAAAGCAAAATAAAAAAAAAGCTCAAAAAATTTTTTTTTTTTAAATTTGATAAAGTTTGTGAGGTTTCAAAAAATATTTAACAAATTGCATATGCTTCAGGTGTAACAATTCGCGAATCCTAAATTTGAGAAGTCTCAAAAATTCTTATATGTGCATTTAATACAGATTTTATGCCATTAAAAGTTAACAAAGTTTGTCAACTTCTTTAGTCATTTCCTTCCAATACTGTAAATATTTTGGGAATCCCCGCTAGTCAAATGAGAGACGAAGGATCAATTCCCAGTCGAGGAGGTTAGCCGATAGCCTCAATAATCAGTTCTTCTCTCCACATTATAATTATATTCACATAATTGCAATATTAAGTAAATACATGAACAAATAAATAATTTTATGAATAAAATAAATTTTTTTTGATATTTTTTTAAAAAAAATTTTCGAACTTTTAAAATTTTTGCTTTACCAAATAAAAAAAATATCCACACTGAAATTTATTTCTATAAATATTTCGTATAAAAATTGAATGTTAACTTAAATATGGAAGAATATTAAGACAAATTGCAAAGGCAGAAAAAAAGCTTTTTTGTTTTTAATTAATTATATTAAGTGTCTGCAGCTCTAAAAGTAAGTGACAAGTAAATCATTTATAATGTTTCTGCTAAATATTCTTTAAATATTAGCTTAATTAATTTAACGGCTTTAAAAGCTCGCAAAATATTTCTAAAGCTTTCAAAATTTTACAATAAAGTAAAATTTAATTATCTGATTAATGTTTTCTTTTCTTTCACGAAGACTATTTTTTAAACATTTCACAGAATTCTCTATTTAGTTTGGAAGCTTTCATCGATCTGGAATTTGTTGTTTAATTTATTAATTCAAAAATTAAAGCTTTCTTATACAAAAATTACAATTTGTTACCTTTTGCATTTTTTTTGGTAAAAATTGCAGATTTTATTTTTTTTTCAGCGAAATTTTTAATTTTATTCATATTTATAGAAATTTTTAAAAGTTTTTTTTTAAATAATTGATGAAATTTTGAAACGATATTTATTTAGAAAATTCAAATATTTTTAATTTGAATTTCATTATTTGTATTTAAGAAACAAATAATTTGGGTATTTTATCTTTTAAAATATTTTATAACTTGTTTTTTATTTTTAATTCTAATCATTTAAAATTATAAAAATTATAAAAAAAAAACAAAACTTGAAATGAATTTTAAAATTTTCCAAATTACAGAAAAAGCATAATTTTTTTCTTTTTGATTGATAAAAAAAAATCTTTGAAAAATGTAAGCCTTCGAGCTTTGGAAAAAGTATATTTAACAAAATTTATAAAATTGTTTTCGAAGCTTTACGGAAAGCTTTTAATATTAAAACAGTTGGTGTTCCGAATGCCAAAATCTTCCGAATGTTTCGAAACACCAAATGGAGTTCCGAATGTAGAAAACAAGTTATTTCTGTAAATAAAATATTATATTGCATTCCTGTTAGCTTTCATATGCATCGAAGATTTAAATATCAACAAATTGAGCAGCCATTTAACTTTTTATATATTTTTATTTGTAATATTTAACTGTAAGCGTACTTTTAGCCGACTCATGCTGAATGATCACTGCTTCGATTTAATGCCTCAACTTTTTCCAATAAGTTCTAAACAGAAATGTTTCTTTTTTAACAGTTTGAATTACACAGTATTGCAATTTACACATTCATTTAAAATTTTTTTTTAGCAACATTGTTGCAAACATAAAAGCATAATAAAGAAAAATCGAAGTAGTTGATGGACACCTGCAATGAAAGCTTTTAATTTTATTTTTGAATTTGGTTCGAGTTTTAAAATTTCATCACTGTTAGTTAACTTGGATAAAATATTGGTATCCATTGAATACAAATAATGTATTTTAGAAAAAGCTTTTTCTTAATTTTTTTTTTAAATTTTAAAGTGTTCTTAAAAAATTTAAATTTTTGTTTATTAAAAATATTTGAATATATTTGGAGTTTGGGAAAGCTTTTAAGGGTCTGTTAAACTGTTTTCAATTTAGAATTTATATTTAAGATTTATCATATTTTGTGTTTTAAATGTGAGTTTGAAAAAGCTTTTTTTACATTTTTTTTAACAGATCTTAAAATTTTTTTTAAACAATTTTAATTTTTGCTTATTAAAAATTTTTTGCAAATAATTGGAGTTTGGGAAAGCTTTTAAGGGTCTTTTAAACTGTTTTTAATTTAGAATTTATATGTAAGATTTATCATATTTTGTGTTTAAAATTGTTGTTTGAAAAAGCTTTTTTTACATTTTTTTTTGGAGATCTTAAAATTTTTTTTTAAACAATTTTAATTTCTGCTTATTAAAAATTTTTTGCAAATAATTGGAGTTTGGGAAAGCTTTTAAGGGGCTTTTAAACTGTTTTTAATTTAGAATTTTATTTAAGATTTATCATATTTTGTGTTTAAAATTTGTGTTCGTGCAAGCTTTCTAGATTTTCGTTTTTAGAAACAGCTTCTTTTAAGTGATCTTAAATTTTTTTAAGTAATTATAATTTTGCTTATTAAAAACTTTTTTGAAATCGTTGTGACTTTGGAAAAGCTTTTAAGGGGCTTTTAAACTATTCTGAATTTAGTTTACTTTTATTTTATTTTTGTTTAATTTTATGGTTGTGCCGGCATTCTACATTTTTAGAACAAAAGGACTAGAAACTATAATGTATTCTGAGAAAATTATATAAAAGCTTTAAGGCTTTTTAAATTTTATAAAAATGCAAAATAAATTTGGAATGATAAAATTTGTTTGTCTCTATACGTAAATTAGAATACTTTCAAGCTTTGTTTAGCTGTAATTTGGAATTGTTAAGCGATATGTGAATAGTGCTTGACACAAAGCAAGTCAAAAAATTGAAATCATGTCAAATTACACTGCACGATGATGAAAAGCCACATAAGGCATGGAAACAAAGCAACCACAAAGAAAGCATAAAATCAATTTGCAAACCAAAAAAAAAAAAAAAAAAAAAAAAAAAAAATTCATATAAAAATTTGGTTTCGCAAAATAAGAAAAAACGAAGCACACACATCTGCTTAATATTCGGCCTAAATTTAATAACAAAAAAAAAAAAAAAAAAAAAAAAAAAAGCTGAACATTAATTAAGCCGAGACTGATGATGACCACAATCATAACACATTATTACTCTTGTTCTTTACAGCAGCTTGAACCAACCAAAGGAGCTGCAATGTTCATAACTTCAACTAGAACGAGCACGAAAAAAGCTCATTGCGTGCAAAAATCGTTTCAAGTTTTTTATTCTTTTGCTGAATTGCAGCAGTCACAGTTCTCTTTTGGTTTTTTACTTATATGCGAAGTATTAATTTTTGAAAAGTCTGGCTCTATACAGTTTTTATTTTATAAGAGCAGTGGAATTGTATTTTGACAATTTCATGGATGATAAGCTCTGCATGCAAATTAGCTTTTTTCATTCCTTTTTAAAAGACCCCAAAAGCACGCACGCTTTAGTCATATTAAAATTCGTTTGCAGTCAGTCTGGCATTTTGTTTTTTATTTATATGAGAATTACTGTAGTTTGACATTTAAGTTGGCCTGTTTTAAAGGACATTGGGTCTTGTATAAGCCCGTATCATTTAAAAACGACCGTGTGATTTAGTGTAGATATTGAAAAAAAAAAGAACATCACCGTACGTGCTTAAATAATATTCTTATTTACATATCATTGACATTGACAGTTTATGGTCAAAAACGTGTTTGGAATTTTTTAAATTAAATATTCTCTTCTGCTTTTTTTTTTTTTTTCTTTTTTGAAACCATATTTTTATGGCAACCAAAAACCGCAAACAAGAAATAGTTGTTGCTGAAAAATTCTTGCAAGGAAAATCAATTGTAAGCTCATGCTTTTGTGAGCACAAGGGATTTCGTTATTATTTTTTTTTGTGCTTTTTTGTGCTTTTTTTTTAATAAACTTTCTCTTTGTTGATGTGGAAAGTCCTCTTAAGCATATAGAGAATTATGGCAGTAGCTGTAGTTATCAATCAAATGTCATTGTTAGATGATTTTAACAAGCAACACGCCATTAGGGAAAGGTGTACGCACATGCAGACGGACAGAAGGACAGATGTTAAAGCAAAAAGAGAAATACTGGCAGGCCATAGGAAAGCAAGTGTTCTGTTAAACATTAAAAATTGAGAAACAAAATAATTCTAAAATGTTGCTTAATATTGAATAACTGCATTTTATTGTAGAAAATTAAAATAATTGTTTTCTTACCAATAAAGCTTTTTTAAAAAAAGCTAATTTAAATTAATAATTATTAAAAATAATTAAAAAAGCTAATAATTAAAAAAAAATCTAATAATAAATTTTTTTTTGCAGAAATAACATAGGTAAAAACAAAGAATTCAATTCATTATAACAAGTTTTTAAAGCTTTAAAGCTCTAAGCCAATAACAATAAACGAAAGTAGTTTAAAAAGCTTTGGTCAACAGAAATTCAGCAGTTAAAAAATTTTCTAATAACAAAGTTTTAAACTCAGTAAGTTAAAAAAATATCAAAGTTAAAACCAGTTGCAGGGCTCTGCAAAAGCTATAAAGCTCCCAAATGACTTTAGACTTTTATAAAATGATTCTTAACTACTTAATGAACTTTGTTAAGCTATTGAAATACCTTATAATTTATACGAAGCTTTGATTTGTATTTCATTTAATACATATTGAACCCTAAAAGAATTTCCCAACTTCTAAAAAGTTACAAAGCTGATAAAAAACTTTAAAACTTTGTCTGAATGGTTTTCAGTGACTTGTGTAGCTTTTAAAATGCTTTAAGACTTCCAAATAGCTTGCAAGCTCTTTAAACACATTTTAATTAATTAGATTTAAAGCTTTGGTATTAATTCAACTTACTAATGTTAAACCGAAGCTAAACAAAAAAAAGAGCTTTTATAAAATATTTATGTACATATGTATGTTAATATATTAGTTCATTTTTTAATAACTTTTTAATAAACTCGAAATTTATTTATAACACTTAATAATTTTTAAATAGTTTCAATTTCTAAAATAATATTCTTTCACTACTTTAGAATTATATAAATTGAAAAACTTTATTTACATTTAGAAATATTTTAATTGAATTTTGCTTTTAAAAAAAGGTTTTTGAAAGCAATTGATATTAACAATAATCGTGCCACGCCTACTATTGTCCTTTTTTAAGAAAAGAAATGTAACAAATTAAATTAATTTCGTTAGTGAGAAACTGCAGAAAATTATAAATAAAATTATTTTCCTTCATTGAGATGGTCTACATTAATGAGACTTTTACATGACAACACCTTTCACTGGCAGCAGCGCAATCAATTTTAGCAAACGACTCAGCCACTGAAGATTGTTGTCTGTCACACATCGTCTTCGCGTCACTAAAAATGAACTGTGTTAGTTTCTAGCCATTTTCTTTTAAATAGCTTTAAAGCTATCAGTAAGAATTTAAAGTTTTCACTAACACTGCGAAAGCTTTTTTTTCTAAACTTCTTTTCGTTTCTTTGAAATTTATTGTAAAAATTAGAAAATATTTTTTTCAATTATTCTGTGTATTGAAAGGAAACTGTTCACTGTTCGCTGTTCTCTATTCACTTTTGGCTTTAATTACTTTTCGAAATTGCCAATAAACGAAATGATGGTTTTTATTGATTTTTTTTTTTTTACTTTTTTTTTTTTGGGTTGAAGTTGTTTAGAGAAAATATGTTTTTGCTTTTTAATTAAGCTCTGGCACAAATGTTTTTTTCCCCCTCTTCTCCTTATTTTATTTTATCTCTCGCATTGAAATTTTGTCACTAAATTCATTTCATTCGGTTTGTTGTCTGTTTGTCTAGATTTTAATTTCGTTTCGTTAGAAAATTGTAATTAAATATTTTTTATATGCCATTTTTTTTCTATAGTTATTGGTAGCAGTTTTATCTACAAATAAATGTGAACAAAATGGAAAAGACAAGACCATAAAATGAAATTGCTATTATATATAAACATGTTCCTTTTTTTTTTTTTGGTGGGCATATGGGCCATAAAGTATTCAGATTATGCCGTAGTAAGAAGATTAGCAGCTTGTGAGAGTTTGAAAAAATGTTATTTTAAGTTGAAATCAATTTGAGCTTTTAAATAGACGATTGTTTAAAATTTATTTTGAAAGCTTTGTTTTGTGCCAAATAAAAATACATCTAGAGCAATAAATTTAAAATAAGCAAAAAAAATTCAAATAAATTTCGTCTCAATTACATGATAATAATTTTCTAGGAATTTAATAAGCAGTTTCTAAAATTAGCTAGACGTTGCCCGGTCAAGTTGTTTGAGTTCTGAAATTGTTTTAAAGTAGAAGTTTTATTTCATCTTTTCAATTTGTTAGAATTGATAGAACTGCTTTCTCCGTATGCCAACCCAAACCACTTTTCCAACTACGAACTTACATTAACTGGTTTATACATATATAACGCGACGGAGCTTTAGTCGCTTGAACTAAAATATTCGTGGCGCCAGCCGTTTGCTACTTTTCAAATATTTTTTCCTTTTTTTTTATTCATGATAAATGTTAAGGATATTCATAACAAAGCTTCGTACGCTTTCTTTCAAAGCTTTGTGGAGTTTCCCTGACTTAAGACGAAATTAATTACATTTTTAATTAATATTTTTATTTCTTTTGCCAGAGAAATGTTATCGTTTTTTTTTTTTATTGCGAAGTGGCACACATGCCGCTTTCCAAGCGTTATAAAAAAGCGCCCTTGAATATAAATGGAACATATGCTGCTTCACATTACAAAATAACATTTGACGCTTTTAGCAAGATTGAAAAGAAGAGATTTGAAGAGAAAAGTGTTTTGAAAAGTGTTCTAATTCTTTTTGCAACACATACAACCAAGCAATTACTTGGAAATCACACCCAGCCAGCCCAGTTGATGTTAGGAAAGTGTCAAATTTATTTTTATTTTAAATTCTGGGAACATCTTTTTTATTTTTATTTTTATTTTTATATTTATTTTTTTTTCTTGCTGGAAAAATCTGAAAACAAACTTGATACTTTGTAAGCAATTTTCTGCTTAAACATGAAAGCTTAAACTTACAGATGTTATTTTATTTTAAGGAGTTGGCTGACGACAGTGGCTGATAAAAATTATAATGAAAATGAAGATGAAGATGAAGATGTATCTCCCACATGCACACGTTCTTAAGATTTAAGCTACTGTTCTGAAATTACTATTTTTTTTTGTTTTGCTTTCTGTTCAGTTTAAGTGTTGGAAATTCATGTTTTTGTTTTATTATATTTTTTTATTTTTCTTTTTTGCTGATGTATGATGTATTTACGGTGTTGACAATAATGATGTGCTGCAGCATTTTGCTGCTGGTAGTTGGCCTGACATGAATGTCATAATTTTCCTGCTCACAAGTTTTCATGGATTTTCTGATTAGCAATTCATACAGCACATGAGATTTTTAACACAGTCTTGTAAGTTTCATTTTACATTCATTTTTATATTTATTTATTTTCTTTGTTTTTGTTTTTTGTTTTGTTTTATTTTTGTTGTTGCCTCTGTTGCATGGATTTGTTTAAATAAACATCTAGTTTAGAGAAGTTGGAGAGCTGGCTCGTCATGAAATGGCAGTCAAAGTCAAAGCGAAGCCAAATCTTTTGAAAATCTAAATATTTTAATGTTTACATGTAAAAACTAAACACAAACAGAAGCTTTTATGCTTTTGTTTGTCTCATTACTCTGCACGATTCTTGGGAAAAAATTTCAATTTTTCGCACAAGCAGTTTAAACGTTTTTATTTTATTTTATTTTATTTTATTTTATATTAAATTTTTTTTTTTTTTTTTTTTTTTTTTTTTTTTTTATTGTGGGCAAACTGATTTACAGGAAATTTTGCGGAAAACAGGGAAATATCTTGATGTTTGCTTGAAAACTAGATTAAATTTAGTAAATATTGGAGAAGAAAAACAAAAGCTTTTCAAATTTCTTTAAAAGCGAAGACTAACTTTAAACTTTTAAAAGTTTGTTTACAACTTTAAGCCAAGAATGTTAAAAATATTCATACAAACATATCAGTTAGATTAAACAAAAGCTTGTTGTTATTTTTTTTTTTCATTTCTAGAAGATTTTTAAATAAATAGTGTTAAAATGCTTTGCAAATACAGACTGTAAAATTTTTATAAACTTTAATAAAGCATAAACAACTAAATCGGTTGTGAAAGCTTTGGCATTAACAACTATGAAAAGCTTAATGAAATTATATACTACAAAGTTAACCACTAAAAGCTTGTGGGAAATAAAATAAAATATAAATGAAAAAGCTTTTAGTTATTTCCAAAAGCTTTTTAATTATAAAAATAATTTTAAATAAAACAGAAATGAACTATCTTTGATATCTCTAAAATATTTAAAAAAAAAAAAAAAAAAATTAAATAAAATAAAAGCTTTCAAATAACCTGGGAAAAAACAAAAAAAATCCTCGTTGTTGCTATTAATTTATAAAATGTATAATACGTATAAAGCTCCTTAATAAAGCCTTTAACTTTAGATCACATTTCGAAATAAATTTAATTACTTTTCTCTAAACTTATTATTAGGAGAAAGAAATTAAATAATTAACAAGTTACACATTTCTAGCGTGCTTAAATTGTTCTACATGAACCATTTATAACGTTTTCTATTCATGAGCTTAAATTATCTTATACGTATAAATCTCTCTCTAATAAAATAAATAATATTTTATGGAGTTTCCTGCAAGAACTGCACTCACAAGAAAAAGGGAAAATATTTAATACGTACACCTGCATTTAAAAATGCAATTATTGTTACACCTTAAAGGCTTGGAATTTGAAAGACAGAAAGGAAATACCAAAGATAAGAAATCTTATTAAGTGTTGGATATTACAGTGTGGTAAACTGTTAGGAAGATGGATTAGATAGCAAGTACAGCTGTACAGATAGAAAAATCCCCCATAAAAATTTTTAAAAAATAAGTAAAGCTTTTAAGATTAAAAAATTTACATATATATATATATATATATTTATATATTTATATATTTATATATTTATATATTATATTTATTTATATATTATATTTATTTATATATTATATTTATATATATATATATATATATATATATATATATATATATGTTATGGTCTGAGGCAACCAGCTGGTTCAACCAGCAAGAAAGCTTTCTTCATATAAACTAAATCTTTCAGCAATTAGATCAAAAATTAGCTTCAAAAACTTGAACATTAGCTTTAGCGACTGAAAGCTACACTGTGAGGATCTAAAATTATATAAATTATGAACGAAAACAGTTTTAAACGTTTTTTAAACGTTTTTTTAAGCGAATATTTTTATATAAGTAAAAGCTTTACATAAGCTTTTAAGCTTTTTTAAACCTTTTAAGATAAAAAGCTTTCTAGTTAAAAAGATTTTTGAAAAATTGTTTAAAATTATCTACTTTCGCAACTATAATTTTCAAAACTATAGACATTTTGCATTTTGCTCTCAAAGCTTTTTGCCATAAAAGCCTCTTGGGTAAGTTTTCTTATGAAAATAAAAGCTTTCAAGCATAAAAGTGTTAGCAAAAGTCGTTTAGGCTTAACAGCATTAACAATATTTATTTAAACATTAAAACCTTCATTAGCAAGCTCTAAGTGTGGTGCCAGCAGTGCAAAGAGGGAAGCTCTTGCAATGTTTGCGGCGGCGTTGGCGGCGGCGGAGGAATATGATTTGTGAGTGATACATTGCTTTATAACCTGCAGTGCCTTAAAACATGATGCTTGAGAGCCTTTTACGTGCAAAAACATGCAATAAATTCGCTGCTTTTTATTTCATATTATTCTTCTCATATTGCCTATGTGGCTTCATACCTTGGCGTGCATAATTATGCGTAGTAACGCCCTCTGTCAGCAAGTCGGGTTGTTGTTTTTTACCTGCTGTTGCGACTTGTCTTCTTTTGATAATGGGAAGAGTGAAAAACTTCTAACAACGTTTTTCTGGCATTTTATTAACCCGCATGAATAATATAATTTCTGAAAAAAAAACAAATAAAAATTCTTTCTCTTTCTCGATCTGTTTTGGATGACGATAAATAGATCGTTTGGTTCACGATGCATTGAAGTGTTAATTTTTTTTTTGCGTTATTTTTTGTTAAAATTTTACAAGCTAATTTTTGATTTAATTGACTCTCCCAAAATAGCGGGAATAGTTTTGAAACATTTTAATTGAAACTTTGGGAAAATGAGCGTGCTATGCGGCGTTATTTATAAAGCTCCTAAATAAAGCCTTTAACTTTAGATCACATTTCGAAATAAATTTAAATTGCCTTTGGATTGCGTGAATCTCGTGTTTTCCTTTTTTCTTAATTATATTGAAACTAAAGCCGGTGAAACGAACAAGAAATTGTTTGTTAAACAAACAACAATTTGTTAGTTGTTGCCACAAAATAAGCAACGAAAAAACGGACAACGAGGTGTAAATAAATTTGCTACAATGTTGCTACAATGTTGCTCCACAGATTATTGCTGTTGGCTCAAATCAGACGCAAACAAAGCGCAACATACAATAAAAAGATAACAAGCACAACTAATGCATAGGAGGCTAGGGCGAAAACTTTATAGTTGGGCTTTAGATTTATTAAAAGCTCTTTTAGGTAACGCTTTTTGGCAAATCAACGCTTTTCAAAAAATACCTCAACAATTTTTCACTTGCATTGAATGTAAAGCTAAAACCTTCTGTAAGCTGGTTTTCTCGCCTTCTTTCAAATTTAAACAAAATTAAAACTTTTTCGAAAGTTTCAAATTTAGCTAAAACCATTTTTAGTAATAAATCAGAATAACAATTTAGGTACGCTAAATAAATAACAAAAAATATTTTTTTCCACTTAAGTAAACGTTTACAAAAATTTTTTGCCAAGCATGTTCATAATAATTTAATACTAAAATATTTTTAGATTGTGTACAAAAGCTTTTGATAACAATAAGAAAAACATTTTTAAAACTTTTAACAGTTCGTAAAAGGTTTTTCTAAATAAAATTCTAAAAAATCAAGAGTTTTTCAGATTTTTTAAAAAGTTTTTTTTTGGTTATAATTTTTAAAAGAACTTTAGGGAGTTGAACGGTTTGCAGAAACTTTTTCTAAATAACTAAAATACATATAAACTAATTCTGCTAATTAGGGAATTAATTGAATTATTATAATAATAACAAATATTTAGAAAAAAAAACTTAAAAAAAACTTTTCCTTTAAAAAATCTTTCTCTTTTAAAAAAGCTTTTTTACCAGCAATAGCATTTAAAATAAATTTAAATTAATGGCATTAAAAAAAGATTTTTCTGCTAAAAAATATCTTTCTCTTTTAAAAAAGGTTTTTTTCTCTAACACATTAAAATTTAAAATAAATTTATCACACCTTTTTCTTTTAAAATATTAAAAAGATTTTCCATAATAATTTTCAATAAAATTCAATATAAATTTAAATTATATTAAAAAAAGGTTATTGTTTTAAAAAGGGTCCTTTTCTTTTTTTATCACATTTAAATTTAAAAAGAAAATTTTAAATGATTTAATTAAAAAAAGCTTTTTATTTTAAAATTTTAAAAAAGGTTTTCAGTAAAATTTTCAATAAAATTTTGAATAAATTTAAATTATATTAATAAAGATTTTTCTTTTAAAAAAGATCTTTCTCTTTTAAAAAAGCTTTTTTTTATCACATTACCATTTAAATAAATTGAAAATGATTTAATTTAAAAAAGCTTTTCATTTTAAAATTTTAAAAAAGATTTTCTTAAATGCAATAAAATTTAAAATAAATTTAAATTTCATTAAAAAAAGAAAAAAAAAGCTTTCTCTTTTAAAAAAAGCCCTTTTCTCTTTTAAAACAAGCTTTTTTATCACATTAAAATTTACAATAATTTAATTAAACCTTTTTCTTTTAAAATTTAAAAAAGATTTTCTTACCAGTAATAAAATGTAAAATGAATTTAAATTAATCTCATTAAAAAAAAGATTTTTCTTTTAAAAAAGCTTTTTCTTCTCAAGGAGGTATTTTTCATTGGCATTGAAATTTAAAACAATTTAATTAAAAAGCTATTTATTAAATTTATTTAAAAATTTTTTTTATTATTTATTAAAAGTAATTTATTAAAAAAAAATTTCTTTTAAAAAAATATATTTCTTTAAACCGAAGAAAAAAATTTTTTTTAAAAAAAGCTTTTTCATCAATATAAATATTTAAAATAAATTTAAAATAATTTAATTAAAAAAACTTTTGGTTTTAAAAAAACCTTTTTCCTTTAAAGAAGCCTTTTATATCAGCATTAAAATTTAAAATAATTTTTTAAAAAAGCTTTTTTTTATTAGCATTGAAAACAGCTAAACAAGTGTACTATATATATTTTTGAAAAGCACACTTTGTGCTGGTTCTATTTACAACTTGTATATGGACAAAGATGCATCTTCAAAAGGTTATGGAAAATTCACACGTTGCCGGTTTTAGATTTTTTTTGTAAAAAATTCAGAAATGCAATTCAGAAATGCAATTCAATTGTGAAGCCTTTCCTACAATTTTCATATAGTGGAAATGTGGCAAAAACATTGGTCCATCACCTCTTAAGTCAAAACATATTTAACTAGCCACGTACTTGTCGCAAGTAAATTCTAATTTATCAAATAGGTAGGCCAACGAGTTCTCGGCCTCACCGCGTATATTTAGTTGTCCCCTGTTATTAACTAAAATTACTCACTCCTACCCAAAATGGAAAATTCAAACAAAAAGTTATTCTTAAACTTTTCTGTAACTTCGAACAGAAAGCTTGTTAAATTTCGCCTCAAAAATTCGCTATTTGGGAACTGGGGAATTAAATAAAAGAGAAAAATTTCAATTTTCCGACTCATATTCATTCATGCCAGGTATGCATCGTAATTGCAATTCAAATAGAAATTATGTATGATTTTTATGTCTGCTCATGACAAGGTTTGCATAATTGCTTGTGTTGCTCTTTGTTCATTTTTCGGTTGTTGGTTGTTCGCATTAGACCCCTGGGCTTAATATATTGTTAAAGCACATTTATTTGCCATTACCTTTGAAATAAAATGTTTATTGCATTTTCATTGGTTTTCGATAGATTCCCTGTGAGCAGTTAAAAAATAAAATAAAATTGAAAAATCGCATTTTGCGTTCAATATGCAATATATGATTGTCTATAGAGTACCGCTCTTATTATACAGCAAAGGGCAGCAGCAAGTAGACGCAACTTGTTAAAAACTATTTAACAAGTTTGCCAACAAAATCCGGGGGAAAATATTATAAAAAATTAGTTTATGGGTTTTTGATTTGTTTTTGAGTGTGTGTGTGTTTCTAACACTAATAAAAATCAATAGTTGATCTAGTTAAACAAAGTTATAAGGGCACTAAAACTCATATTAGCGTTACAGTGGGGCTGGCTGAATGGAATTTATAATAATTTATAAAAATCGAAATCTCAGGAAAAAAGTTTCAAGACTTTTTTTTAGCTTACATGGCATGAAATCAAAAAATTCCGCATAAAATTTATTAAAACAGAATGTGGCTCCAGAAATAAAAGTTTATTCTATACAAGTAAAGTGTGTTATAACCAGTTTTCTTAATGCTCCTCCAGTGTGTTTTTAAAGAAAAAGCTTTTGCAGAATAACCAAGCTTTTCCACAAAAAATTTGACTTTCAAAATATTTTGCATTGATCTAAAAAAATATTACTTTCGATATAAAGCTGCATTTTCATAAGAAGCTTTTTAAACCTTTTTTAAGGCATAATTGAACTAAAAAGCTTTCGGATAAAAAGGACTTTGAGATATTAGATTTTATTTTATTTTTCGCTCAGATAAAAATGCATGTAATAATTAAATGAAAAGACTACACCGGGAAGCATACAAAGCTATATTTAGACCCGGCGAAACATTAAATAACAATCAAAAAACCTTTTTAATCCCACAAAAAAAAAAAAAAAAAAAAAAAAAAAAAAAAAAAAAAAAAAAAAAAAAAACATTTTGGGGCAAAAATTTATATTTTATGAAAAGCTCATTTAAAAACTGTTTTTCTTTGAGCTAATTAAATTATTTTGAGGGTGTAAATAAAATTAAAAAATTAAAATTAAATTAAAAAACTTAAATTTTATGCAACTTTTTTGTATATTTAATTGATAAATTAAAGCTTTAAACCCAAAATAACAGAATACACAATAAGATTTTAAATGTAAACAATTTTTTAATACATTTAAGTAAAACTTAAAACACTAATGTGAGCTTTCATTTTGAAATCAGTTGAGAGTGTTTTAGTTTCATTGCTTTCTTTTTTAAGTCAATTAAATTGTCGCCAATATTAAAAAAAAAGCTCGAAAAAAGCAGGGGTAATAGCGGTTTCGTTTTCATTTTTGGTGAAAAATTCCTAAAAAGGTTTTTCGATTGTTATTTAATGTTTCGCCAGGTCTAAATATAGTTTTGTATGCTTCCCAGTAGTCATTTCCTTTAAGCTTCTGTGATAAAAAGTTAAGGGTTCTTCTTACTTAAAAAAAAAAAAAAAAAAAAACCTTGCAATTTTCCGATAATAAATTGTATATCACTTAATGTATGATTCTATTAAAAAAAAAAAAAGCTTTTTAATTAAAATTTTTTTTTTTTAAATATTTATAAGTTGTAATAGGGTACCTATATTAAAACTTAAAAAAAAGCTTTTACTGCCACTACAAATAGGCTTTTCGATTACATTTTCGGTGAAAGGCGTTTCTAAAACATCTCCTTGAAAGCTCACAATATATTTTAATGCTTTTCAGGGAATGGCAGTAATACGTTTAGCAGTAAGACTAAAAGCTTGCTCTGTTAAATGCAATTTTTTTGTATGGAAAAACAACAAACTGATTTAAAATTTTATGTAAAAAAAAATCTAGAGCTTATAATAAAATTGTTAACCAATTTTTCACTTAGGAAATTTTAAATATATGAAAAAGATACATCTTACAGACGGACAAAGTAAAAAGCCTCATAGAAATAAATTGTAGAATCTTAGCTTAAAGTCGAAGAAGCTTTGGATTTAAATTACTTTTATAGCGCACTATTTTTCATCTTAATAATTTTAAGTTTTTAAGACTTAATTCTATATTTTTCAAGGCTTTTGGTTGTTTTTGCAGGAAAAAGCTTTTTGCTTGTTATTTGTTAAGCCCACTGTTTTTTTTTTTCCTAAAGTGGCAATTTCTAATTAACTTGCCATAAAAAGTTTATGTTTTGAACTTAAACACCATTTGCATTTGGAATACAAAAAAAAAAAAATTTAATTTAAAACTTTTTTTCCAATCCATTGGCTTTATTTAATTAAATGAACATAAATCAACGATATCATGCATATGCAGGCAAAATTTAAACTTGCACACACACACATACACCAAAATATTGCGCAAGGACCATCACAAAAAGGCGTCAGTTGGTGCAAATGTGGGAAAACTATATTTTTTTTGGTTTTTAATAACGACAATGGAACAAATTTTTTGATGCCACGATTTAAGCGATTTAATTGTATCGAGCGGGTTAAATGAATAAAAAATGGCTTCAGTTCAAAATTGTATTAAAATGTGTAAAATAATAGTAAACAATAAATATTAAAAGATAAAAAACAGTGTTTCCTCTCACTTACCTTTTATGTTCTGCTCTTTCATTTCTGTGATGTTGCTATTGTCCTTCTGCTCTTTTGCATCTGCGTTCTTAGTGTGCTGATCTTCAGCACGCTGAACAATGTCCTCCCCTTTACTGCACGTCTTAAGCGAATCGTTAGATGAGAAGCTTAAAATATCTTTATTGTCTAGATTTTTGTTGGTTTCAGAGATCACAGTGGGCAAATGTATGGTCTCTAATAATTCACCCGAAGAAGAAGGAGTCAGTAAAGGCATAGTGGAGTGGTAGGAAGTTTGCTTCTCCACTGAAGATAAGTTTTCGCTGGCTAGTGTTATGACCGGTGATTTTGATGAGCTGTTTGAAGGCGTTGTGTCTTGTTGTTTTAATACAGATTGGGGCAAAACAATATGATGCTCTACACCTACTATTATACGTTCCAGGGGTTTGGGTTTCTCGTTTAGTGGTGTTGGTAAAGCTGGTTCGACTTTTTGCTCTACAATGTGGGCCGTGTCCAAAGAACCTCGCCGTCTGGGTATGGGTTTAACTGAGGTTTCCGTTCTTTTCTGTGGCACCGGCGGTTTAGGCTTAGGAATTGGTTTAGTTTTCATTTTTGGTGAAAGCGATTCTTCTTTAGCCGCTGTTACATCTGCTTTTTTCGAGCTTTTTTTTAATTTTGGCGACAATTTAATTGACTTGATTTTGGCTGCCGCTGTTATCGTTTTGCTGCCCAGATTTTCAGTTTCTTTGCTCAGAGCAACTTTTGTAGCCTCAAGAATTTTTGATCTTGCTACATCACCTTTCTGTAAATTCGCCGCATCTTTATTTAAGCTTATTTTTTCCATCTCATAATTTTCTGAATAATCAAAATTATCTTTTCTCATAATTCTAAATTCATCGTTTAAAGATTCTTTTTTTAACACTGTAGTTTTTGGAATTTCTAGTTTCGTTTCTACAAAATTCTCAGTCTCGCTGCTGGAAAATTCTTTTCTCCTTAATAGAATTTCTGGACTGTCAGAAGTTTCTCCAAGAGAATTTTTAGTGTCCTCCTCTGAGGTTTCTGTTATTATATTTTGCGAGCATTTTTTCATTTTATCTTCTTTACTATTTTCAATAGCTTTATTTGAAGGCTCTTTTGTCAGTTTAGGATGCTGAAAGCATTCGTTTTTACCGCTAAGAAAATCTTCGGTATCTGGTTTGAAGGATTCTTTCGTTGCTTTGATTATTGCAGTATTTGTTATCTTAACTTCCCTGTTTAAGAGAATATCTTCAGTTTCTCTCGCAGGTTCCATATTATGGATAATGCTGTTCTTTTCATTGCACTCTTCTACCAAAGAAGAGTCTTTGTTATTTATAATAGTTTTGTGTAAAACATATACTGGTTCATTTTCAGTTAAATTCCGGGATGAACTCTCTTTTGTGCTTAAACTTTCTGAAGTGTCTCCGTCTCTCTGGCTGACCGTCGTCTCTTTTTTAAAGTCTTTTAAACCTTCTTTTGCTATTTGCGTTACTGTTTCCACATGGTTGAGTTTTGTTACTTTTTCTTCACTATCATCGTCCTTAACATTATCTCCAGCTTCTATATAGAACTCCTTTTGTAATTCATCCTCACTATTCATGTTCGCCAAATTATCAGTGCTCTCTTTAAGCTCTTCGTTTTCCAATTCGCTTAAATCGAAACCTCTTTCATCGACGGCTTCATATCGAAACAATTTTTCTGCCTCTTTTTTAACTTTCTGATAGCTTTCTATTAGCTTTTGCGCCTCCATTTCTAATTTCTTTTCTTCTTCGGTTTTCTTGACCAATTTAGCACCTTTCTTCGCTGGATCCTTCGTTATATCCAAACGTTTATTGGCCTGCTTTTCAGCGTCTTTCAAAACGGATTCAATTACCTTTTGGGTTTCATCCTTGATCAGTTTTTGGGCCTCCATTTGCAAAATATTTTGTTCTACTGAATCATTATTGGCCACATTTTCAATCGCAACTGGTTCGCTAGTTAACTCTGAACATTTGGTCACTTGTTTTTCGCCATCCTTGATGATCCTTAAGGTTTCACTGACTTCTCTTAACAATGTATCACCTTTCTTTGATGGATCTTTCATTATATCAAAACTTTCGTTGACCTGCTTCTCAGCATCTTTAAAAACCGATTCAATTACCCTTTCGGTTTCATCGTTGATTAGTTTTTGCGCCTCCATTTGCAAAACATTTTGTACTACAGAATCGTTATTGGCCATATTTTCAGTGGCAGCTGGTTCGCTAGTTAACTCTGAACGTTTGGATACTTGTTTTTCGCCATCCTTCATCACCGTTACGGTTTCACTAAATTCTCTTACCAATGTAGGTTTTTTGTCATCATTTTGTCGTTGTGCTGCTGCAAGCGTCTGTTCGCTATCCTCAAAAGTATCTACAGTTTGATGCTCACATTCCATGAGGTCAAGACCGCCAAGATCATTGGCCTGCAATTGTCTGCCACACTCCGATAAATTCAAAATACCTCTGACAATACTTTGATTATCTTGTGGATTTAACAGCTGTTCCGATAAGCTTGTTTTCGCTTCAGCGGTAACAGTTACCGGTTCTTGTTTGTTTGTATCACCAGCTGAGGCTTTCTCCTCGAGACTATCCTCACTATGAACTTTTTTAAGCTTTGCTTTTTCCTTGTGCGATTCACTAGATTTTTGTACTTTTTCTTCACCCGTTTGAGGGTCAAGAGTACGCAGTTCGGCATAGGCTTTTTGATCACACTCAAATTGCCGTTCTTCCATCACAGTGATCTTCGTATTGCCAACACGTTCCGTGTATGGCTGCAAAGAAAATGAAATAAGTTTGCTGGTGTCGGGTGTCGCCTGTGCCACTAATACTTTCTTAAAATCTTCGCTTAAATTATCCATAGAGTCCAATAAATTGTCGCATGTTTTAGATTCTAGCACAGTTGAAGATCGAGTTGAGGATTTGATTATCTTTTTCGTGGTGGTTGTGGTGCAGGTGCTGGTTTTAGTTGTTGTTTGTTTCGTTTCAGTTTTAACTTCCTGCAACGATTCAGATACATCAGTTTTATCGTCGATCAGTTTCGAAGTAGAGCTTCTGAGAGACTCTGAATCGGTTTGTATCGCACCATGAGTTTCTTCTGCGCTGCCCTTTAATTCTTTTTCAGGACATTCCTCTGCTTCCCTATCCCGCTTTTCCACCAACGGTTTCTTCTCGCTATCAACCGAGTCATTCGTCTCTCGCTTATTTGTAAACAATTCATTTTCTTCTTTGTTTTCTTTTGTACTCTGATTTATATCCGTTTGTTGTTCTGGCTTAAAATCCAATACTTTTTCACTTTCGCCTTTCGTTTCACTCATTTTCGTTTCTTTCTTTTTCAAACTTTGCAATTCCGTTAAAGGCACAGTGGGCGGCAGAACAGGCACTCCAATGAAAATTGGTTTCTTGACTTTATTATTCGTTACACAAACACCAGATTCTTCTTTCCTCGCTATTTTCTTTAATTCTTCTTCTACTGGTTCGTTTTCCGTTTGTATGGCCGCCTTCTGTTGACTCAAGTCATCGACTATGACAATTGGTCTGTGAAAAGTAAAAATTTTTTTAAGATCCATAATTGCCAAAGAAAAATTGTTATTAAACAACAAAAACTAATAATCTATTTTACCCGTAACGGAAATTAATTTTAACATCTATTTTTCGTATATGAGGTTTAATAATTAAACCCTCCAAACCTTGTGAAATAAATTGGTATACTAAAATTGGTAGTTCGGTATTGTTGCACCTGTGACTTTTATCTACGAATGTTCTTTTTTCCATTTGTGTTTTGTTAAATGTCTTCTTTTTTTAGCATATAAACTTATTGTTTGAGTGTGTAGTATATGATAGCAAAGATAATCAACTTATACGCTACAACAAGCAAGTATAAGTCAGTCAGTATAAAACCGATGTGTGTACATATTAGAGTTTAAGATCATTTTCCTTTTTAAATTAAATTGCTTTGGAATAAACTCTATTAACAGTTTTGCTTTTACAAATTATATGACTTTATTAGTTATATCTTTCAAACTGTTCTACATCACAGATAGTTTCTCAGTCCGTAGTCTTATAAAACGATTAAACTCTAAAGCAGTATAAAACTAATCCCATGTTTTATACGAAAATTGTATTCAGAGATGGCGCTCGTTTGTGGCATGAAATGAATCCATAAATAAGGTCACACGCTCTATTAAATCTTAGATAATAGTATAACAGTTATGTATAACATATTTTACCTGTATGAGAGTTAAGTATTAGCATGATGTTTCGTTCGCAGTATAAGCGTACAATTATTGCATTTAACATTTAACATTTTTAGACTTTATTTTACACATCCTGCCATAAAGATTATTAGTATAAGACTTTTTTCTTAGTATAAGACTGTAAGGCAGATTTTAGTTTTAATGTAAGAAACCCCTTTAAGCAAGACTGCAGATATGTTTTTAGGCTTACTATGATAAAAAGAAAGAACTTTAATTTTTTTTATAAGACTTAAGAAAATTATAATTTTACCAAGATATTTTAGAGCAAGCTTGAAAGCTATTATTAGCCATGCTAAGAATTTGATTTTCATATGGCTTGGTTCAGTATTAAGATGTGAGTTACTTCGAAACGAAATACTTTAGTACATCTATGCACAAAAGTTTATTCTATAATGTATAATTATATGAGTATAAAAAAGTATACTAGTTTTAGTATTAGACTTTAACTAACTTTTGTATAACAGTTTAAACTTGACATATTTAACAAATTTTAAAATCTTAGTATCAGTATAAGACTTTGGCATTTTAGACAGTAGTATAGAACTTTCAACTCTGTACAAAAAATGCATATGAATTTAAATTTCCATCATTTGAATTTAGCTACATATTTACATACAGATTGGTATGATTTACCTAGATATAAAATAGGTATTAGTATCTGTATAAGAGTTTAGCATTTTAAGAAGATTGCTTGTGGCATACGACTTTAGACATTGCTTAATATATGCGCATTAGAGTATATTTTCATCCTTCTTATTACACTTTCATTTAACTATAAAACGCCATTTTTGCAAAGAAAAACTTTTAGATTAGTATAAGACTTTTGTGTTAGCAAACTTTGCTTTTAATATAAGATTTTTATATGTACTATTTTATAATAACCATTGCTGTATAAAGCTATAGTTTTAGGGTAAAATTTTCAACCGGCATATAAAACCTGTATCTTGGCATATTATTTTCGAATTTGTATAACAGAATATCCTTAGTATAAGAGTTTTTTCTTACTATAAAACCTTCGAGCAGTATAATATGTAATAATTGATAAACTTATCTTTCTCTCTACGTATAATATTTTATTGTAAAACAAGCCTAAATTTTTGTATAAGAGTTTCTGTTAGTGGTACGATATTTTCTCAGTATAAGTATACAAATATTTTTAATAATTTAAAATCATTTAAAATTTGAATCATTCAAGTTTGAGGATAAAGAATGTCTATGTGAGTTCAAGAGGGGAAAAAGGGTATGCAAGGTATGCAAAAGCAGTAATAAAAGCGCTTGTTATGGAATATGAAATACTTAATACTCGTATAAGAATTAATAGTTGTTGTATCAGATCGAGTAAATGTTGAAAAATAATTTAAGCAATTAATGATTTGTCTTGCAATAAATGCATTTCAAGGTTAACGTATAAACTTGTTCTTAAGAAAGTGTCTATACTTGGTCGGCTACTATCCAATCGGTATTAGCATTTCGCATTTAAACTGTCCCACAAAATTAAATTCTTTCGCATTTGTTACTTGTTTACATTCACTTCCAGTTCTCATTTAACTTCTTTATACACATTCTCAAATATTCAGTCATGTGTTGTATTTCTCTCCCCCAAAAAACACACAAAAAAAAAACAATATTTATTCTTCACTGGGCTTGTCTTATCTTTTCGCAAAAACGAAAAAATAAAAAAAAAATACAAATAATATCGTTGTTTTTTTTTATGCTGATATTTATTAACACCTCAATTATTTGACAACATTTCATCTGCTGCTCATTCAACAGGTATTATCTTTAGTTTTGCTTGGCTTGTGTTTCCTTACTTCTTTGCTCTTTGCTCTCCAAAGATTTCAACTGATGTGAGCGATAGGAAATGTGGCCGATGTGGGTTAGCGGATTATAGACTTTTATTTCGCCTAAACTTAATTCTTTTTATTTACTATTTTTTTTTTTTTGTATTTCATTCATATTTATAATTTTAAAATGTGATTTCATAAATGATATTTAAAAATAAAATTTATTTATTTACTAATGTTATAGTTTTATACGAGGTGTGATAAAGAAACCCCGTTATTTGGAAATTTCGTGAGTTATGTTGGCACATAGGTTTGTTATATATGTTGCATTATTCGGATAATGTTAGATGATAATTTTATTCGAATATTCGATTTCATAAATGATATTTAAAAAAAAATTTATTTATTTACTATTTCTATAGTTTTATACGAGGTGTGATAAAGAAACTCCGTTATTTGGAAATTTCGTGAGTTTTGTTGGTGCATAGGTTTGTTATATATGTTGCATTATTCGGATAATGTTAGGTTATAATTTTATTCAAATATTCGATTTCATAAATGATATTTAAAAAAAATTTATTTTTTTACTAATTCTATAGTTTTATACGAGGTGTGATGAAGAAAAACCATTATATGCAAATTTCGTGAGTTATGTTGGCACATAGGTTTGTTATATATGTTGCATTATTCGGATAATGTTAGGTTATAATTTTATTCAAATATTCGATTTCATAAATGATATTTAAAAAAAATTTATTTTTTTACTAATTCTATAGTTTTATACGAGGGGTGATAAAGAAAAACCGTTATTTGCAAATTTCGTGAGTTTTGTTGGTGCATAGGTTTGTTATATATGTTGCATTATTCGGATAATGTTAGATTATAATTTTATTCGAATATTATTTTTTAGAATAATGTTTCAATAAATATTCAAGGGAATGTTTTTTAATTTGTCCAAAAATTTCTAAGCGCTGAACTTGGGTCTGACTAATGTTACTTCATTGCGGGACTTTAATTTCCATAATTTGTAATTGAACAATTTTATTTGTATAATTTTTAATCGAAAAAAAATTTTATCGAATAAAATATTTTTGCATAAATTTTAACTTACCCATTATTTAAGGATTGCGGTTCTAGCGACGAAAATTCCTCTTCTACCTCTCCTATTGTGGGCAGCATATTTGAATGCCAGTAAAGATTGAAATAGGCTTCGGAAGGGCCCGGTCCATTTATGAGCTCAGGAGGGCCAAGCTTCTCTCCATCTTCACAGATATAATCCCTTTCCTCATCATGCCTATAGGTACTTGCTTCTTCTGGTGTATCGTCTTCATCACTACTTGAACTGGAATAATATAGAGGCGTAGTGATATCGTCAATTTTCATACATTTTCCGACGACCAAAGGCGGAGGAGTAGTGCAATCCAAATCATCTTCTTCTGTCTGCTTTTCGGGCGACTCCTTAAATAAATTTTTTACAACATTTGAAGGTGATGATTCTTTGGACGATGCCACAGATGGTATAGTTTCCTCAGACTTGCGTTCACTACTTGGACTATTACGCCTCTGGAACTCAAAAAGACTGGGTAGATTTTCTTCTCTATCTTGGAATACTAGAGGTATGTCTTTATTGGCGTGAGTTTTGCTTTCATAGGTTTGTATCTTAAAGCGTATTTCGCTAGTAGATGATGGTGGAGTTGAAGGCTTTTCCGAGGGTTTTGCAGAAGACTGCTTGAAAGTCTGCATACTGGGTATAAATGTTATTGGCGGACTCACAGGCGATAAAGTTCTATCGACCACGGCCACTGTAGTTACATTGCTTAGTGATAGTTTGGGAATATTTGTTTTAGGCAAAGATTGCACTCTTTCCGGCGGCTTAGGTTTGGGTCCTCTAATTTTCGATGCTGAGGCAGTACTATTGATGCTTTCCGTTGAAGATGTCAAAGTCGAAGATGTACTTTGCTGCATAATGGGTATAAGAGTTCGTTCTGGACTTTTAAATTTAGCTTCCGCTGAGATAGCGCGTTGTAAAGGTATTTTGGAAAGGCTAAGAGGACTAGTATCCTTTGAACGGGTATTTATAAGATAATTTAAATTCAAATCTGTTTCAGACTTTTGTTTTTTTAAAGATCTGATTAAATTTGTAGGCGATTTGTTAGCATGAGTCTTAACCGAAGAAATCTCTAGTTCCAACGATCTCTTGGCCGACAAGTGTATGGGAATTCTAGATTTATTGGGTGAAGGACTTTTATTTGTTTTGCTGCCTTGTTCCTTTTCCAAAAATTCACTGGTTTGTAGTTTGAGTTTTTCCATCTTAGTTTGAGTTTTTAGTTTAATTTCACTTTCAGTTTTGGCCCGTTCTAGGAATTTTTGTTGACTTTGAGGAGACAAAATAGCTTTGGGAATTTTTGTAGCAAAATCCTTAGCGCTACCGTTAGCATTAGAAGGACAACTGGCCATAGCTTTCAAAGATGGCATGTCATTTGTAGGCGTGGTTGGCGTAGAAGGTGTAAGGGGTTGGGGGGCTACAGAGTAAGGAATTTTTGGCGGGGGCACTTCAATGGGTTGTTTTCCGATACTGCGCAGCTTCCTGGGCATGGGTATTATAGATCTTTTTTTTGGCTCTATGTGAGGAGGCACTTGTCGGGGCTTCGGCGTGGGTGTTGTCTGCTTTAGTTCTTCCTGTTGTATCAATTCTTTCGATTCCACGGCATCTTCGATATTGTCATTTTTGGATTTTAGTTCCATATTCTCATAAATATTAATTTTTTTACTTTTAAATTCTATATTCTCATAATTATTTCCCGGTATGAAGCCAATATTTTCTAAATCTAACTCCAATGTAGAGTCCAAAACATTTTTCAATGCATCTTGCGCATCAGTATTTAAATGGAACTCCTGTTCCAGCATGGTAAAAGGTTTTAAAACCTTGGCCAATTCGGGCTTGTGAATACCTCCGGACTGCCCATTCGCCAGAGAGTTGAAGCCCGATAAATCAGATTCTGAAGAGTAAGTAGAAGTAATGGAATAACGATCTATTACTGTGGAAATAGTGCTGGCTGTATCATCTGATTCTGATTCGGCGGTATGGTGTCTCAAAATCGACGGATTATTATTACTATTAGAATTATTTTCCGCAAAAAGATTTATATAAAACTCAGCATCTGGTGGAGGAGTGAAGGAATTATCTTGTGGAGTGGCAATGTCAACCTCGGAAATCTCATTAGAAGGCTGAGCATTACATTCCGATTCTTTGAAACTCATTTGCTTCTTAATCAATTTTCTTGGCGGCACTGGAGGTGGCGGTGGTGGTACTCCCTTCATTTTATTATTGTTACTAACAGCGCCGGTAAATGTAGTCAAACGTCCAGCCTGCTCATAGTCCTCTTCGACATCTAAAGGTTTTTGTCCTCTGCCATTTCGAACGACCAATTTAATGGCTACGTTATCCTTTAAACCTTTAACACATTCTATTCTAGTTAGTTCTTTTACCAATGCATTATCAATTTTTACAATTTCGTCTCCTTCACGCAATTGACCCCAAGATGTAAGTACTTTTGAAGCGGGACTATCCTTCGCACATGACTGTATATATAATTTTTGTACCTTTTCAGTACTTCTGGTGCCACCTTGAAATTTAAGACCAAAACCTAAACGCTCACCAGGCAAACGATAAACAACCACGGTCTCAAGTTCTTGGTTGGTATCAATACTTTTTATTTCATTATGGTTTGGCAGGTTGTTGTTATTATTTATTGATAAAACTGTTATAAAAGAGGGATCGCCGTCACTAGAAGTCTGAGGTGAAGTTTTAGTTTGCAAAGGGTTCACATCTTTGGGTGATGGATCGTCAACTTCCACAACTGTTATATAATCGGCCATAGCTTGGTTAAGAGATTTGCTTAACAGTTGTATTAGATTTTATGTTTCGAGGTGAATTCGCAACATCGGGTTTTTAACTTAAATTCAAAACGAACGGCTGATGTGGTGAGAATATTTCATAAGTTGTAGTCTGTGCTAATTGATGTACGGTGACACTGGAAAAATAAAATCATTTTTAAAGACGGTATTATAATATAGTCGTTATGTAATTTTGCATATATGAAAATAATATATGATATATTTTCGAAAACAATAAATTTACGATATTAATTTTAAAATTGCTGATTGTTTTTAAATTTATGTAAGTTCTCATGCTATTTATGGCATTATAGACCTAAAATATTGCAATATCGTAAATTTTAAATTGTAGCATAGTTTGAAAACTTTCTCATAATATACTCGTATTTACATAACACAGCTTCAATATTTTCTTGTATATCGTAACTTTATTAAGTAAAGTAAATTTACGATATAAGCCTTATAATTTCACGAAATATTTATATTTAGCAGTTTGTGATGCATTTAACAAAAAATATCAATATTCCTTCCCCTACATATTCTTTAATTAATAATAATTTATATATATATATGTACATATACACGGACATAGGAATATATATGTAAATATTGTAAAATGTTCTGTGAAATAAAGAAATTTAGATTTACGATATAAACTTTATCGAATGAAAATCATTACCATTTATTTTCTAAACAATAATTTCCTTAATTATCTGTCTATCCTTTTTTAATTAATTTTTAAATAAGATAAACTATAGTTACTGAAGGGAAAAAGAAATAAGGAACGATATATGAAAAGGGAATCCAATGTTTTGTAAACCTTTCGATTTTAACTATTTTTGAAATGTCGTAAAATTTAAATATTTCCATATTTTTTATGTTGAAGAGTTAAAAAAAATGTGTAAAGATTTTTGGCATATTTTTCTGATATTTGTCTTCTGATATAAATCTACGATATTTGCTTTATAATAATGTTATTACTTTACGATATATAAGTTTATATGTATATATAAGTCAAAATTATTTGGAAAGACAGTGTGGAAAATGCTTTTAAATTTCGAAATGGTAATAATTTCAGAGGTAGAGATTAAAGAAAAAGTCTTTTTTATTTCTTACTTCTTGACTAATTTTATCGTCAATCCAATTCGAATAGTTATGCAAAAAATAATTCATGGTAAAACTAAAATAGGAAGGATTCATACCATAAATATATGGATTCAATTAAGTACAAAAATTATTTAAAACATCCAGCTTCTTTATTTCTATTGTAAAATTTAGAGAAAATGTAATATATACATTTTTTTATTAAGATTTTTTGCTAATATCGTAAAAATACGATATATAGGAATTTACATAGAAATTTTTTAAATAAAACTCAAAAAAGCTTATTTTTTAAAGCAAATGAGTAGATTTATTATATTTTTAGTAAATTTTGTATATCAAAGAGAAATTTCCACTTGATTTCTCTCTGAGTTATTTTTTTAATTTATCATTTTATGCGGATTTTCCCTCATTTAGCATCAACTACAGATTATTTCTTATTTAAAATTTGCTAATAAATTTAAATTAACATCAGCAGCAGCTTCAATTAGACACTTCATACACTTGCAATGAACAGAAGAAAACGCTTTTAGCCACCTACTCTTTTGACTGCTCCAATGCAAAACAAGCCTTTTCATATTCATGTAAAAGTTACATGATGCCAGTCAGTCAAGCAAATAAACAGCCTCCAAAGAGCCATACAAAAATCAACGAAAACTCAATATAAAAACCGGTAAGAAAATATTTTGTGGTAACAAAATTTACTTTACTTATTATTGTTATTGTAGTTGTTGTTGAAGGAATTTCTTTCGCTAATAAAAAAAAAAAGAGTTTTGAACAGGTAGCCTTCATTTTTAAAATGCAAGAAAGGCGAAAGATAAAACACATACCGAAAAAACTTGTTGCAAGAAAGTTGCGAATTTTTCCACATTTACCGCTTGACAAGTCAAGATAATGAATTATTTTCTTGTTCATTAGCTTGCTTATATAAAGTGAGGGGGAGGCGAATGGAATTTAGTATCATGTTTTAAAACAATTTTATCTGAATTGTTATTTGAAAGGGTTTCAATTGAAATTCAAATGTTAAATAATACGAGGGTTGGAATAAAGGCAGCATTCTATTCCTCTTACATTTCCGAAGCCACTACAAGTCAGCATTGAAGACTGGCTGGTGGTCTTTCACAGCAAGCCATTTTTCTTCGCTTTCTACGGTACTTTTACAATTTTTGAACTTTCCTCGTATCAATGCATAACCCCGCTTAGTATTGTGTTTAAGATTTTGATCTGCAAAACAATAAACCGGCTTTGAACTTTGATTTCCAAATGTAAAACTTATAGCTGCTAAATCGTATTGGTATTTTTTTGTTTTTATTTTTAAACAAGATCATCGAAAGATTTTTCAAAGTATTTGATTCCATGTTTAATTTTTTTTTTCTCTTCTTCTTCTTCTTTCATATGTTCTGTCTGTCTTGTTTGCTGACAAAGTGACTGGCTGACATACTTTTATCTTTACGGCTGAATAACGAGTGAGACATAAAAAAGCAACAGCACTGCGCCTCTCACAATTTACTAAAAATGCAACCTGATACAGTTGTTTGCCATGAAATCAGTTAAAGAATTCCAAGACAAGGGGAAAACTATTTTTAAAAAGCATTGCAAATATTTTACCAACAAAAGAACAACATTTTATTTGCATACGACAATGTTGCTAGAATTGAACAATAAATTTAAGTAAAGAATTTATTTATTTATATATGTACTTAACATTACAATTATATGGATGTAATTATAATATGTATAGACGGGCTGGCGGCAAAGGCCATCGGCTAGTTGGTAAGAATATTTTTCCATTTTTGTTGATTTTGGGTATTTATGTAAAAAAATTTAGGAATGCGTTTTAACTTTATCTATTTAATAAGCTTAGAATTTAGTTAAATATAATTCGTAGTTTGTAATTAATATTACTCTAAAGATAAGTCTAAATACAATTTAATTGAAGTTTAAACTTCCTTTAAATCTATTTACATACATACATATATTGTCAAAATTAATTTAAACTACGTTTACTCTAAACCAAGTTTAAGACTAATTTGAAACTTTATTGAAATCTATTTTAATACATTGTAAATGTTATAATTTCAAATTCATTCAAACTTGTTTTACTTTAATCCTAGCTTAAACTAAGTTTTAAGGCCTATTAACACAAATTTAAAACTAAACAATATATAACCTTTTTGGGAATTTTAGTGTACTTTTGAAATAAGACATTGAAAATCCCACAAGAAAAGAACAAAAACTTTAACTGGTTTTAAGTAAACCTAGATAAAACGAAAGTTAATCTAGCAAAAAAAAAAGAGAGCTTACAAAAGGTAATAGGGGCACAGTTTTAGTTTTCTAGTTTCTTTTTAGCACTGAAAATGATCGACGAAAATGCAATAATCCTACTGCCAAATGGTTGGATTTTTTTCACTAACTAGAGCTTTTAAACTTTTTTTAAGCCAAGATCAAATGCATCTTTCTAACCCCTAACCTTAAGACAATTTTAATTCAAGTTCAGTTTTATGCGACGTGATTACAAATTATTATGTGCTTTTCACATTTATCATTGTGACTTGGTTTAACATTATATTAAACTTAGTTCAAAGATGGGCTTAAACTAATTTCAATAAGCGATCAATATCGAAGGTATATGTAGCTCAAGACAGCTTAAACAGCTCAGAGCCCGAGGAACTACTTTTAAATACGTTTTTAGAGACTAGTTTAAACCAAGTTTAAAGTTACGAGATTTAAAACTTGAAGAGATTTAATATCAGATTTAATTTAGTGCACTTTATGACTTTAGAGCAGCATTAGCTTAGAATGGCAGACATTTACACTTTTATTAAGCCACGCTTAAGCTCACACTTAAGTCAAAACTCAGATAATGAAATAAGGTCACATTATGAAAGTCTATATCGTGCGAAAATTCATTACATTTGGAATGTGAATTTATACGGATATTAGATGTCATAAGCTGCTAACAGCAGATAAACCGGGTTTAAGAACATTGCATAAGCGTGGTTTAGCTTACATTCAACTCGATTTAAACAACTCAATCTTCGACCCGATTTAAAACAGACCCAAAAGTGGTTAAAGCTTACTTGACATAATTCAATTCGTTTTGTTTTAAGCTTAGCTGAACTAAGTTCAAGCCAAAGTTAATTTAATCAAAACAAATAAATTAAAATGCAGGAAACCAGTTCTCACATATTGCTCTACGGCAACAAATATTTCCTTTTATAACACAATTACATACAGCAGCAGAAAAAATCTCCCTTTTATAAATTCCTGTAGAAAAAATACCACAAGAGTCAACAAGAACATCCTTCTGGTAATTTAATCCCAAAGGATGTGTGTGTGTGTGTGAATGTGTGTCTGCTTTGATTTTACTTGTTGTGGTTTTTTAGTTTCTTTTTGGCCAATTTTTATTTTGCCAGCAAAACATTTCAACATTGTGTTACAATTTAGCTGTCCGCATAAGAATTCCCTTTTCTGTTTTTGTTTTTGCTGCTGTTGTTGTCATTCCTTTTTAATGATGCTGTGACAAATCCCTCAAGGTCTAGGTTTTTTATGAGCTTTTTTTACAAGAAAGACACGAACAAAAAGATAAAAAGTTTCGCATTCTTATCACTTGTGAAACGTCAAAGGAAAACGGACAAAGGAAAGGAATCGCACATGAAATATTTTTTATTAAACTCTTTTCTTTCTTTTTTTTTTTTTTTGCTGTCAAGCCTTTTTTTGTTGACAGTTTAAAATCTAAAGTAACTTGTAAGAAAATATTTCAACAGGAAACATACAAGATAATTTTATTTGCTTTATAAAAACGTATTTTCTTGCATATTTTTCTTTTATTAAGTGCATTTTTTATAAATTATGTTAATCATTTTACGTTGATTATTTTATTTATGCTGGCCAAGTAATAAATTAAAGTAAAAGAAAAGATTTTTTATGTAAAAAAATATACTCCAGTTACTTTATGCATGTAATTAGAAAATCAACACACAATATAAAATCAAATCACTTACGTATAAATAATGCAGACACACACACACGTGAACACATACAAACACTCACGTACACAAAGTTTTTCGTAATTGGTTGGTGTGAATGTAAGACAAAGACTGCCTCAGGAGAAAAAAATGCAATGCAAGCATCCATATGCATACAAATGCCAAAGCATTAGGGCGGTACTCATTTACTTGAAATTACACCATAGACGAAAATAACAATTCTAATAATGAAATAGCAAAATTCGCCATAACCTTAATTTCCAACAACCTCATGGAAATCCGTCACTCCCCGACCAATCAGTAGTTTAGGCCAATATATATATATACATACACTATACATATTCTATATATATACTATATATATACTACATATATACTATATATATACTATATTTGTACTATATATATACTATATTTGTAATGTATATATACTACATATAACTATATCACATATACTATATATATACTACATATATACTATATATATCCCACATATAACTATATATATACTACAAATATACTATATATATACTATATATATACTACATATATACTATATATTTCCTACATATAACTATATATATACTACAAATATACTATAAATATACTACATATATACTATATATATACCACATATATACTATATATATACTACATATATGCTATATATATACTATATATATACTATATATATACTATATATATACTACATATATACTATATATTTCCTACATATAACTATATATATACTACAAATATACTATAAATATACTACATATATACTATATATATACCACATATATACTATATATATACTACATATATGCTATATATATACTATATATATACTATATATATACCACATATATACTATATATATACTACATATATACTATATATATACTATATATATACCATATATATACTATATATATATATATTTTTTTTTAACCAACTCTACCTGCAAAGCTTTTGGCTTGTCAGCAGGAAAACACCTAGGTTCTAGGCAGGAATCGAACCCACGACCTCCGGTTCATTAGGTTGAGCATTATTCACTCGCCTACGGAGGCACCCATATATACTATATATATGTACATCTGACTTTATCCCATACTATTTAAAAAAAAATTGTAATAAAATAGTTTTATTGCTGCCACAGAAAAGGGAAACCCCCTCCTCATTCATGGATATGGAAAAATCAATTGTAATAGCAATCTGCACAACAATTCCAATTTTAAAGCCCACTATAATGATTTTCCGGCAGACATGTCATATATAACAAGACATGGAATTGTATAGGAAAGTGAATTCTTGGCAATTGTTGTAATGGATGATTTTTCGAGAGAATGTCTCACTAAAATATTAAAAGTCTACTAGCAAAATGGAGCTCACCTGCAAAACTGCGCTTTGTAACATTCATGATCTTTTCCGAGAACATAATTGTGATTCTATAGCTTCTACTAAAAATATGTTCGGTAAAGTTCTCTGCACAGAGTCATCTACAGTGACATTTTACTGAAAACATGGTTTTTGCAGCATAGTTTGTTCTGCAACCTTCGAGTCAGAATGCTGGAATTTCCTTTCTAACATTGTCTTAAGAATTTGGGTTTTCCACAACGACCATATTAAGCAGTTTGCACTGGCAGTTGATTTTAAAGTCTTACAGACCGTCCACCACATTTATTTGCTTCATTATAGATTCGAAAAAGCTTTTTTTTTTTGTGCGAAACTCATCAGAGCAACCAATTACAAAACGGCATCACATGTGAGATATGTTATATATTATAAATCTTCTAACTGACAAAAGATTCAATTAGAAATTATATATAGCTCATATTACTCAAAGCTATATATATGGATCTATTTTTTTAAAATATTATAAACTTTTTTTTTACTTTTTGCTTGTAAAAGTTTTCTATTTCTGACAAATTTGATTTTTTTTTTCAATAATGACAATTTTTCAATATCTATATTTGAAAATGAAAATAAAAACAGTTTCTAAAAAAAATCTCAAGGTTGATGAGGTTTTAAATAATTTCTAAAATTATTATAATAATTACTAATAAAATAAAAATAATAATAATTTATTAATATAAAGAAAAAATAGGTTGTAAATAAATTACTCGTTCAGAGGTTTTGAATTTTTGTAGGATTTTTGTATGGCAACTACTGAAAATCTTTTCGCTTTATTTTTGAAAACGCCTTAACTGATCTGAATATAAGGATTGAATAATTTTTTTCCGAGATATGTAAGTCTTAAAAAAAAAATTGCATTCGCAGGCCAAAAAAATTAGTTCAATTAATACATATAAAAGAATTAAATTGAACTTTACACAAATAAAAACAAAATGGCCAACCCTTCGTTAAAGCGTTTTTTTTTTTTAATTTACATGTTATAATCCTGAAACACATTTAAAAGGATTTTTAAAGCTTCGCTTCTAAATATAGTTTATTCTACAACCTGCCAGAATCATACTGTAAAGTATAAAAAGAGCATAAAATCGATTTCGCATAAATTATTGTAAATAAATAAATTGTGGTGTGTAAAAATAATCAAATATATTTATTTTTTAGTGGGCAAGGCTTTGGTCCCTGGAATCGGCACTCATGCAAGTGCGTCCGTATCTTGTTACCGGTAAACAATTTTCATCTACTACGAAAAACTATGACCAGTCACGAACACTATATACATATATTTTTCTTAATGCCGACACATCAATTGCATGAGTAGGGGTTATCTCTTAGGTGCTGATATCTGACGACTTTTCAATAGATTTTATTATAACGTTTCAAAGATTATTTTCAATTAATTTTAACAATTAATTAAATTTCCGATTATTTGTTAAGACTTGCAACTGCCACACGACGAGGACAGAACATGGCCGCTATCCTAATATTTTTTTTTTCTTTTCAACTGCATAAGATTATCAGTGCATCGTAGACAAAACAGCACACAAGACAAAATCGTCTGACATTCACAAGTTTTCTTGAACAACGTTTTTCCTCATGCAAAATGCAGAAAAATGTTTATTGTAAAATAAATAGTTTTAATCTGATATCGGTGAGTGTAATTAAAACCAGTTGCTTGCATTCAAATGAAAAATTATCATAAGAAACTTTAAAGCGACATTAAGACTAGAAAAGCAAAAACAAGAAACAAACGAACACACATACACACACAGACACACACAGCAGACACACACAGGCCTTATAAATAGTTGTAGCCACACTGCAATTATTATTTCCCATAATTTTAAAAAGATTAAAAAGTTTCTTTTAACAGCAATTCATAGCAGTTCTTAAACGTTTTCGTGTGGAATAAACAATTGCAAGTACAACAACAACAACAACAACAACAACAACAACAAGAACAACAATAACAATTAAAGAAAAACAGATTTGCAATGCAAAAGCTGTAGACTGTGGCGTTGACAAATCAACTGAATGTATTACATTGCAATGTAATTGTGACTAAAAAGCTTTTGTTTCTTGTTTCAAAGGCCTGCAGTATTGAAGTTCATTAGCTGTTAAGAGGAGAGGGGAAAGTGATTTAATTTTGCTGCAATTAAATCGTTTATTTACACGGCATAACAGTGCTGGAAACTAATAAATGTCGCATAATTCAGTTTTAAAGGCGATCAGTTGAACTTAATAAATTGTGAAGCAAAATGAGGAAAAGAGTTAGTAACACATCTGGTTCAGAAAAAAAAAAAAATTAAGAAAACAAACGCAGATGTAGTACCCCAAACCCAATATAGGCGTAGTGTTTTCCCCATCAGATACTTTTAGTAATAAAACCATATTATGATGCCACTGTTAGCTAATGGAGATATTTTAATTAGAAAGAGGTTACTAATCTTTCATTAAAGAAGATTTTGGTAATAAAATAAATTGCCGGCTTAATCATACCGGGCTTAGAATCTATATTTGGGTTGGGCGGGGGTTAAAATTCAACTCTTTCAAACTATTGTAAAATAACAAAATATTACGATGATATATGACTTGGTATGACCCCGTAAATGTATTTTTGCTTTTATTCTCTTCTTTTATTATATTCCAAATAATTGAAAATTTCAAAAATTTTTAGATATTTTACAAAAACCACAAATTGTGTAACTTCTTCCCGAAATAGATATTAAAACCTAAAAATATTTAAAAAAAAAAACAAATTATTTTCGCTGTTACTTTTTATCCGATGTTGTTTTTTTGTTGAATAATTTAATATTTTTTAAAAAAGTTAATAATATTTTAGTCTTTCTCTCGATGTTTCGTTACAATTTGCGTAATTTCTTCTATTTCCTGAAAAAGTTATTTAAATTATTAAAAAAAAAATTTACATTGAAAAATTCAAAAATGCCAAAACTTTTAGAGTAAAATGAAATTAAAAAAAAAACGTAAATTATATTTTATAAAAATAGATACTTATGCATGTATAGCTTTGAGCACTATGAGCTAGATTTGAAATTGATTCTTCTACCAGGTGGCACAATTTAACGCTTCTCACATACATATAACAGCTTATTGGAGACATTGCGGCCTTATCTAACCTAGAGAGTGGCTCAAAAACGGATAATATTAATTGTAAATAAAACAAAAGGTTTTTAGAGAATTGTTATAATATTTTTTATTATGGTAGAGGATCTATGAAAATTATATATGGAATAAAATATCGGCCGATATTTGCAATGGTTCTGAAATATAGGTGAGGTTGAGACATGTATACATTGGCTCTTGAATTATTCCTGTCTTATTGACGTACACTTTTTCTTTCAAAGTATCCAAAAAAAATTCTTTTCGAAACCATCAACTTCCTTTGCCCCTACTGAACAGTTATCAATATGAGCAGTCTTAAGGTTACGATAAATGTGAGGAATAATGGCAATTCTTCATTCGAGGAATCTTTAATAAAGGTTATCTCTCTTTACAAGAGGTAAAGAAAAGGTTAAAGGTTATCTCTCTTTAGAAGAGATAAAGAAAAGGTTAAAGGTTATCTCTCTTTAAAAGAGATAAAGAAAAGGTTAAAGATTTATCTCTCTTTAGAAGAGATAAAGAAAAGGTTAAAGGTTATCTTTCCTTAGAAGAGATAAAGAAAAGGTTAAAGGTTATCTTACTTGACTTATTTATCTCTCTTTAGAAGAGAGATAACCTTCGCTTATATCCCTTTCTGCAACTCAATATGTGTAGTATGTTTCGTTTAAACTAATTCTGATAAGTAAAAAGACATTTAAATAAATAGCAAGAAAATTATTACACATATTTATTGGTTGTCAGCTAATGGATAATGAAAGGAACTATAGAGGGATTACTGTACACAATAGCAAGCATCTTGTGTATTGGCCGCAATCCAATTTAAATATTTGCTAACTCGTGTATAAACGCCGGGTGCATCACGTTGTGCACAACCATAACCGAAGGATACCACACCAGCCAGACGAAAAATTCTATCACGCACTATTAAAGGACCACCGCTATCACCCTAAAATATATAAATAACATGTTATTTTAATTGGCCACTGATATATACATATCTTGTGTTTTTGATATTACTTGGCAAGCATCTCTACCACCCTCCAAATAGCCGGCACATAACATGGTATCCAATATCATGGACCTGTAAGCGGTAGCCTTGCACTGGTCATTCGTTAAAACGGGTACAACTAGTTCGCGTAAATCTGTCGACTGAACGCCACCATCTGAAGTTAAACCCCAACCAGCCACTATGGCTGATTGAAAATCGAAATTTTGATTATCCATTGTAGGCATACAGACAGGTCTTATCGGTGACAGCAAAGGTACCGGTCGATCCAGCCTCAGCAGAGCTATATCATGCTCCAAAGTACCCGGATTAAAAAACGCATGGGTATTGATAAAGACTACTTTGCGCACAATGCCTTGCGAAGGAGAATTTTTAACCAACTGCAACAGTCTTATATACATCGAAGTGACATTCATGCCATAAGCGCAATGGGCTGCCGTCACGACATAACGATCATTGATCAAAGTGGCACCGCAATACTGAGATCTATTGTTCATCAATTGAGCAATCCAAGGATATTTATTAGTTTGTACCGCAGTGCCACCCACAATACGATCAAAATTGGGCACACCACAGGCTGCAAACAAGAAGCTTCACCATTTAACAGTAATTATTTTAAAATCAAACTGCATTGACTTACTGCAAGAGGCACATCTATTGAAATTAAAAGTATTCCGGCCGCCTACAAATAATGACGATTTCCCGCCTTTTGCCCCGCTTAAGACAGAGGCAAATATTTGCTTCTTGTGGTCGGCTATAATATCGTCAACGAAATCAGCTGCCACATTCGGTGGCGCAACACCACCATCACTGCGATGATGGATGTAATTTATTCGAGCAATCTTTACTGGCATTGGATAGTGGTAGCCTTGAAACTATTTTAATTATGCATTAAAGCTTTCCATTCGAACAGTATTTCTGATCAACAACACATTACCTGCATTTCCTCTGGAAACACGAATGTTATTCTCAGAAAAATATAGACCAGCAATGCAGCTTTCATCTTTTCTTTTCTTTTTTTTTTTTTTTTTTTTTGAATTTATTATCAAATTAAATATTCTTAGAAAACTGTTATTTAAAAATGATGTTGACGCCGCCAACACCTTGGCCACACTATTGATGAAAGTTATAGATTAACAGTTTTTTATATGGCTTAAACCACAAGTTTATTCTTCTTCTTTTTTTTTTTGGTTTGTTTTAGAGAAATGAAACTGTTCTTAAAGCCAAATAAAATATAGAGTGAAGATCATGTTAAAATTTTTTGATCACAGCCAGACTTTCTTAACAATGAGTTTACAATAAATTCGGGTTACTATTTTTGGAAATTAAATTTGTATTTGGCTGCTCTGTGCTTCAACTTTCACTAGAAACACAGTTCTGACCCAAATTATTTATCAATATTCCTTTAAAAACTTTTTTTCTTTTGGTCTGTTTCAATGTTATTTTGGCATAAATTTGCATTAATTTTTTATGCTTTTTGTTAAGAGATTTTTAATTAAATATTTAACAATACATATATTCATAACTTATATATTATTAGGTTAATAAAGAAAGGCCTCATCTAATCGTTTTCTAAATTCCAACAAAGAAAACATGTTAGGAATTAATATTTATAAGTTAATATAATTTAGTTCATGTATTTTCTATGCTTTTTCTAAGTCTGAATGAGGTTTGAGAACATTTTCGGCCGCTGTATACAAAACAACTTCATTTTAATACAAATGGAGTCAAGAACTTTCTTCAGAAAACTCATTTCAATTTACAAAAATTTTAATTCATTTCTTCATACGAGGTCACTACGGTCACTCTTTATTAAAAAGAAAAGCTAAAAAATTTAATAAACACAAAAAAAAATAAATAAATTTAAACAATTTTCAACGACCCACTAGAAATTACACATTAACTGGCCACAGGTCAGTCGAATTACCCCGCTTTTATAATAAAATGAGCGGAAAAGAAATATAAAACTCTCGCTTTTATGCATCTGCATTTACAATCACTTCATTATAAAGTGATCATTAATAATTCTGGACCTCCCTAATAAGCCTTCCTAATTCGTTTAATAGTCGTATTACCGATATTTTCCCATTATTAGGTTTTGCACTACCTTCTCAACTGCGCTACTAATGCCGATCTAATGAAAATACTCAATTATTTTTTAAAAAATATTTCAATTAAATTTTAAAAATATTTTTTGGCACACATACCTACATACATATGTAATTGTCATAGATTCTTCTATCATAATAAGAATAATTAAAATAATTCTCTAAAAAAATTAAATTTTATTTACAATTATTTATTTAATATCTATTAATATCTATTTACTACAGCAGTTACGAGAATTGTAAAGGAATATCGCAAGAATAATTTATAAAAAATAATTTTTACAAAAGATCTAAACAAGGAAAAAATCATAAATAATTTTAATTACATATATGTAATTAAAATTTATAAATTTCACTTAAACTATTCAATTCAATTTTAAAAATTTATTAATTTCTTCTCTTTTATTTCTTATTATTTTATTTATAAATTATTATTTTATAAATTATTTAATAATTTTTCCAGCTGATAATGAAGATGCTAAAGTAGTGATCGTGTGATAGATAAATTTTCAATTTCCACAATAAAACAATAAAACAGGGCCGAAATCGTCGTAGATGTGATCGAAGGAATTCGATCGAAACCTTTTATTTTGGAATCGGAAATTTTGGATCATGGCATTCGATTATGAGTGGCCGATCTTATCAAATTAGCGCTTTTTTCCATATTAACGCTTTTTCTTGATAAAGCCTTTTTATATGGTTTTTAATGCTGAACTTGGGTTTATATTACTTTTTCTAGTAGATTTTATGTCTTAGAACACGAGTATATTTCACTTATATTTGCTGGCAATTCAAGAAAATAAAAAATTGCGATTTTCATACCTTATTCAAATAAGCGTTTTTTTTCCATGTTAGTGCTTTTTCTTGATAAAGCCTTTCTATATGGTTTTTAATGCTGAACTTGGGTTTATATTACTTTTTCTATTTGATTTTATGTCTTAGAATACGAGTATATTTCATTTATATTTGCTGGCAACGTAGGAAAATAAAAAATTGCGATTTTCATAAAGTAGCTACCTTAGTCAAATTAGCACTTTTTCCATATTAGCGCTTTTCCCATATTGGCGCTTTTTCCCATAGTCATCGATAGTAAAAGAACTTTTGTAAACAAACGCATGTGTTTTTATAAATGAAAAAAATAATAAAAAGCTGTAATTTTTTAATTAATTATAAGAAAAATGTTAGTATATTTGTTTACACTTCAATAATAACAATATAAAACCACTATGTATTAAATAAAGTAAATGGAAAACAGGAAGAGATGACGGCCAACTTCATGGCAGGTCATCTTAGCTTGGTG